>VDFB02000003.1:77657832-77841931 GCA_007258455.2 Sequoia sempervirens | reverse complement strand
TAGGTTCTTTGTATTTAGGACCTAGGACCCCACACACCCAATTTTTCTCCATTTCACATAAATAAACCACAAACTTAACATATGATTTAGCTCAACCTTACAAATAGATCTTGGGATAGAAACAACCAATACAACTCATAAACCAAATTGAATACCAAGCATCAAAATCTTAGCTCAAGTTTTTAAAGTCTTTTAGGAAAACAATACTAAAACATAATCTCTCTATTCAAAATAAATGCCATATGTTTTTCTTACCTAGAAATTATAGAGTTTCTTGTATGCTATATTGCTTTTCTTCCTGTCCACCTTCTCTTCTCCCATCATTCTCATCTCTCTCTTCTACTTCTCCTATATTCTCTTCTTTCCTTCCTTTTCTCCCCATTCCTTTGCATGCTCTCCATGCTTAATGATAGAACGAGGGTTGGATTGAGATAATCACAATCTCACTGCTTTGAGTCCTTGTCTTGAGAACTCCTAAGGTGTTATTTTTTTTCACCCTACAACCTATAGGTCCTCTGCCTTTGAGGAACCCCTGGTTCACTTTAACAACCCTGCTATCATTCCAAATTTGTTGCTGCTAAACATTCTTGGTGCTTATTTTCCAGTTTGCTGCCTCCAAAGAGTTCTTGGTGTTTTTCCTCATCTTCTCCATCTAGTCCTTAATCCCTCTAAAGACTAGTCAACCACTAAATCCTCCTAACAACGTTGCAGGGGTGTGCATAGGTTTTATTGCTTTCAAACCAGTCCAGGAATGCTCACTGTCCAAGCTCCAAACTCTATTCTCCTATCACTTTCCTTAAACCCTAGCTTAGGGTTAGGAAAGGCTACAAGAAATAGGCCTTTTTCCTCAAGAAAAGTGTTTATTACTCCTCCCTGCTAGAGAAATACCACAATCACAGAGAAGGAACCCTGACTAAATCTTGGAGCACTACAAGATTTTCACAGTTTCAACACTTCTTAGGCTTTACACAGGGCTATCACTAGTTTACAACAAACTAGGGCTCCTAAGACCCTTTTTTGGACTGTTTTTAGTTTATAGCCTCCAAATGACAAATCTAAAGTTCTGCACACGTGCCAACCCTGGTGAAGATTCCTGCAAACACCTCACACTCTGTTTTATCAAACACTTTACACCCCTGCCACGTTTTGGTAAATGCAAAGATTGTCTTTTCCCAACCGGGCACCTTTGGTCTCGCCTAGGAAAAGACCTTAAGCTTGCTCTTAGACTTCCTAATGCTTCCTACCATTAAACTATGTACAAAAGAGGAGCTTGGCCACATTCCTAATGAGTCCATGATTGTTGGGACAGGAAGAATGCGGCCTAAGTCTCCATTATTACCATTTTCAGACAAAACAGAAATAAGAGACAAAAACCAAAGAATGTACAAGAACAATAAAAGCGTTGGATTTTCTAATTAACACGCCACTAGTCTGATACAAGGAGCTTTTCTACGCACTAGAAAAATCAACAAAAACTTAACATTAATCCTCTGCTTGCTGTTTCTAATGCAAGAACAAAAAATCTAAAATTTTCACATCAAAAAGGAAAAAAAAAATGTTGTTCCTCTTCTTTTTCACAAAAACTGCCAATACCAAATAACATCTACCCTCTCAACAAGTCGAGAGCTTTCCTTTGCATCATGAGAAAACAGTTAGGTTTTCTGTTTCGGGCTCCAAAGTGACAAAACAATGCACGTTTGAAAACACACTGTGTTTTGCAAACAGACCCAAAATCTTAGGAATCAACCCCCCAAAGATTCCTAAATTTATTCAAATTTAAACTAAAGCTTCAAAAATGTCCCTTTACACCTTATCAATGGTGTTTTAGACCCTACATAAATAAAAACAAAAAGATTAAAAACAATACATTGAAATTATGCTTGTATTTTGGGTGCTCCTGCACCACTTAACTTCCACTATTAACTTCCATTGCACCTTTCTCTTTCTCCATCTCCTAAGCAATAAAGACCCACTCGAGTTTACTTCACTTCAAATTTAATTTTATGTCTTCTCAACATACTCACCCATTAACTCAAGGATAGGTTCATAACTAACTAAGCTTGACATATCTATATATATGTCCCTATATGAAGTAAATTTACATAGATATAGCTCTATACATATGCATAAATATACTTATGAATAGTACTTATCGATATAATCCAACTATATATATTCTTATGTACAAAAAAATATAGAGCCATTATCATTCCAAATACTTACAACATTTACACATTTGCCCCTTACAAAGTGTAGACACTTGAAATATCTTGATTGATATCATGCACTTGATTTTGATTCACTAACTTCGATTCTTCCTTGATCATTTCTTTACTAACCAATTAATTGAATAATCTTTATTTAATTAATTCATGAAAATTCTTCCTTTGATTAAATAAATCAACTTTATTTAATTAAATCCTAATGTTTCCTCTTTGATTAAATAAAACAACTTTATTTAATTAAATCCTAATGTTTCCTCTTTGATTAAATAAGTCAACTTTATTTAATTAAGTCGTAATGTTCTCTCTTTGATTAAATAAATCAACTTTATTTAATTAAATCCTAATGTTCCTCATTTAATTGAATAAATCAAATCTATTTAATTAAATTACTAATGTTCTTTATCCTCTCATTTGATTTAAATAAATCCAAATATTTAAATTAAATGTCACAATCAACTAAGTTCAATCTAAGTTAATTAATCATAAATTAATTAACTCCTAACACTAATCCTAAATTCCTCTAGCTTTTGCAAGTTGCAAATGTAAATCAATTTATTTGATTTATTAATTCCTCCTATTTTCATTCAAATATGGCATATTCTTGGAATATTCCACTTATTTGAATTCTCCCTCCCAAAGGACTTTTTTCCTCCAACTTGGCATTAAAGGCTCTTACATGTCCTCTCCTTGAGCCAACTTGGCATTAATTCCTCTTACATCCCCTCTTGCACAAGTCACCTCTTCAAATTCAAATTTCACCTACATGCATTTAACATGCACATTGTTCAAAATGTGCTCCACTCTCCTTCATTAGCATGTTGACAAGTGGCACAATGCCATTTGTCCCTTCTTTAATCCCACATTCATCCTATTCTTCACTCTTCAAACCTTCCTCATTATAAATAGAGGCCTTCTCTATTGATTTGAGGGAGACAAGTTTATGCAAGCTCATTATAGTCATTTGGATCCACAATCTTAGGCATTTTATCCACAAGTTTATGCAAGTTCATTCACACTTTCATCCAAGTCATCATAGAATTCATCATCCATAACTAGGTTATTGGCATTTTGCAGCAAGGATCGATCAATCATCATCAAGCTTATCAAGGAATTGGGAAAGGGCTTCTTTCCACATCAAAGAAGCACCAATTCCCCTATGGGATGCTGGTTTGAGCATTCAAATGAGATTTCATTAGCTTTTATTTGATATTTTATGTTGTGTTCTTGTTCTTATGCTTGAATGAATTTCATAGGGAATGTTTGGTTTAAACTTGTTTGAGGACTAATGTTTGTTTGTTTGTCCATATTTGAATAGGTCTAGGCCAAAGCGTTCACACAAAGTATGTATGAAAAAGCAATATACAAATAGAAAACCAACTTACCCAAATAACACATAACAATTTTATAGCAAGAATCCTCTTGATGGAATTAAAAATTATATGAAATAACATATATATTGCATTTGCACAAAAAAATAGAGATATGCCATCAACAATCTTTTTTTTAATAAAAGAGGGTAAAAAAAATTATTGAATCAAGAAAACAGTATAAAGCCAGAAAGAGCAATCCTCCCATAAGGGGAAAAAACCAACAACAAAACCATCAAGAAAGTCCCAAGAAACATCTCATATCCTCCATAACTAGATCCTCCAACTCTTGAGATAGACCCTCAAGAAGACAACCCCAATCTTCCACATTTCCAAGTTGCCATTCACTTAGATGCCCATTTATCCATGCCATCAACCACCTTATTCCACTCCTATGGCATGTGATAAAAGGTGATAGAATCCAAAGCCCCACCCAGAGTAATAGTTTTCTTGACCACAATAGCCAGTTGCCAACTCACATCATCAAACTGACACTTATTTAGCATATCAATAACAACCTAGGAGTCTAGCTCATAAACAATACATCTCCAATTGAGAGCACAAGTTCGTTCCAATGCCATAAGAATAGCCAAGGCCTCCATAAAGTTATTATTGTGCTGACCTTTATAAATTGAAAAGAAAAACACCACCACTCAGAAGCTATCCTTGTCGATACCACCAACCCAGCATGTCTAGGATTGCCTCTAGATGACCCATTAGAGTTAATTTTCAGTTCACCCTGAGGAGGGGGGTGCCAAAGACCACTTCATTGAATCTTCTCCCTGCCACCCCATCTCTACCCGGGCAACATGCCCCTCCTACTACCAAAAAAGTCCCAAAGTCCTAACCACACCCAAATCACTAAGGTCCACAAGTACAAACAAATCACACTTAACTGCTAGAGTCTCCTGGATAACCCCCACAATTCTCAACCATAGTTGACCAACCAACAACTTCTTATGCAAAAAAATATTGCAATTGCGTTCTAACCAAGTATGTTAGATAATCAAGATAGGACCAATAATCCAAGCTATACGAAGGAAAGGGGTATTAGCTAGAGAATTCCCCTGCCCCTTCCAAAAGTCATCCAAAGAACCAACATGTATGCACGACCGGCTCTAGATACTCCACCAGCAGTGCCATATCTGTCTAGCAAAGCGACACTAAAAAAAGAGATGGGAAGTACACTCTTCATGACAAGTGCACATAACACACATAGAAGGACCCTAAAAACCACACTTCCAGAGATTGTCCCAAGTGAGGCATCTTCTTTGAATCACAAGCCAAGAAAATAATTTGCACTTAGGCTAAGAAAACTTATTCCAAACCTGCTTCCACCACGAGACCCCCAAGCACCCAGAAAATTGATTGTTTAACACTTGATAACCAAAGGAAATATAGAATTTACCTTTTTGATCAGGTTTCCAAGCCAGAAACATCCCTCCCCAAAAGAGAATTACAAACTCGACCAACCAAATGGTGGCCAACTCATGACGATCCTCCACCAATCCCCCGGGGGGCCACTCCTACAAATCCTTCCACCTGTACACATTAACCTTATCAAGAACATGAGGCAATTTGAAGTTTTCCACTCGACTCCAACCAACATCCAGGAAATGACTACATAAATTTTGCAAATGAGGGTGACCTAACATAATAGGAGGATGACCATCCCAAGAATCAAACCAAAAAAGAGCATCCAATCCACTATCACAAATCCAAAAAAACCCTTGTTTGACCAAATTGGCACCTCTTTTTAGGGTACCCCAAATCATAGTCTTTCCCCACTAGGCTAAAATGAGGCACATCAACACTCTCAACATCCCTAAGATATTTTGAAGGATTCTAGCCCATATCTGATGTTGTTGAGAACACCATCTCTAGTACAACTTAGCAACCAAAGCTTGGCCATTCAAGTCAACCTGACGTAATCCAAACCCACCTACATGCTTTGGAATACAAGTAGCATCCCACTTAACCAAGCTCCATTTCCTATTGAGGAGGTTACCAGACCAAAGAAACTATTGAGATAGACCCTCAAAGTCTTTGATGAAGAAAGAAGGGGAAAACAACACAAAGCACCTATACAAAGGAAGAGCCTGCACCACAAACTTCAAAAGAGTCACTCTTCCTCCAAAAGAAAGCCACCTACAAGTCTAAAGGCTAGCCTTTTTACAAAACTTATCAAGAATCTCTTGCCAAAATAGCCTGGGAAGTGAACATACAACAAGCAGAATGCCAAGGTAGACAAAAGGAAGTGGGACAATCTGGAATCTAAGAATACAAACAATTTTCCTTTGAATAGGCTTTGGAATATTAAAGAAATAGATGAAAGACTTCCCTTAGTTAATACTCTGACCCGATGCAACCAAATAATAGTTTAAGATTTTTTGCAAAGTGCTACCTTCCTCAACTTTGGCTTTTCCCATCAGAGTAGTGTCATCCACGAACTAAAGATGAGATTGGGGTGGAATATTATTTCCCCTATTCCAACCCTAGATGAGACCTGACTCCACACGAGATCTAATAAATCTCCCTAATCCCTCAACTATTAAAATGAATATGTAGGGGGATAAAGGATCACCTTGTCTAGGACCCCTAGAAGCTCCAAAAATCTTGGTTGGTTCACCATTGACCAACACGGAGAAGGATGAAGACATGAAACAACCCTTGACCTACTCAATCTAGGCATTGTCAAAACCAAAAGCCCTCAGGATCTTGAATAAGAATTCCCATTTAACATAATCATAAGCTTTGGCCATGTCAAGTTTGATAAACATAGCCTTCTCTCTAGATGAGGCCATAGAGTGAATAGTTTCAACCGCAATAATAACCCTGTCAAGAATATGCCTACCAACAACAAATCCACCTTGCTCTTTAGAAATTAACCTTCTTAACTAGGGCTTTATATGCTCCACAATTAGCTTTGTAATTATCTTATACACCACATTTACATAGGGCAAGTGGCCTAAAAAGATCCAAAGAATTAGCACCCTCTCTTTCTAGGATAAGAGTAAGAAAAGTTGTGTTCATGGCCTTAAGCATTTTCTTATTCTTGTAAGATTCTTAGATGACCTCCAATAGGGCCATCTTGATCACCTCCTAGAATTCATGGAAGAATTCCACCAAAAACCCATTAGGCCTAGGAGCCTTTCCCTTTTTCATCTAAAACACTATGTCCTCCAGCTCCTACAAGGAAATAGGTTTGAGCAGAGAATCATTCATTTCATTGGTGATGAGGGGCGGTATACTAGCCAAGATCATTGCTTCCTCCTCATCCGCAAGAGGGGAGTCTTCAGACAACAAAGCAAAAAAGAAGCAAACAGATTCATTTGAAATTGCAGAAGAGGAAGAAAGAGGAACTCCATCTGAAGACAAACGAGAAGAGATAAAATTACCCTACCTTCTATCCTTAACCGAATTGTGATAAAAAGAAGTGTTTCAATCACCCTCTTAGAGCCATTCAATTCAGGACTTTTGCTTCTAGAAAAATTCCTCCCTCAATTCCCATTCTTCAACCTCCTTCACTGTAGCAACTTCC
Organism: Sequoia sempervirens; assembly: GCA_007258455.2. Lineage (NCBI taxonomy): Eukaryota > Viridiplantae > Streptophyta > Pinopsida > Cupressales > Cupressaceae > Sequoia > Sequoia sempervirens. The sequence goes on along the minus strand of VDFB02000003.1, from coordinate 77,834,798 downwards.
ATCTTACCATTCTCTTTAGTGAGACCTTGGTCACGAATCTATCGAGTAATAGAATCCAAATGAGCTTGGGTAATATGCTTAGCCTAAAAGACATTACCAAAATGGTACTTATTCCAACCTTTCAACATATATTTGACATATTGGAGCCTTTTGGAGAAAGAGTACATTGCAATACCATGATTTGGCTTCCCAAGACGCCACCATCTAGGAACCAAATCACGAAGAGACATGTCTCTAAGCCACATGATTTGAAATCTAAAGGATTGCTTTTTAGAATACTGGGAGAAGTCTTCCATGAGTTTGATAGCCCAATGATCAGATCCTCGCCAATCCAAAATCTCAGAGCTAGTCAACCACCTGTCACCAACCCAAAATCTAGACACCAAGAATCTGTATAACCTTTCAGAAATAGCAACTTCCTCACTTCTTCTATTATTCTAAGTAAATATACCATTAGTAGGCTTTATATCCACCAAGTTCAAAAGAGCCACATTATCCCTTAAGATATTCGAAGAAGAATCCAGGTGAGCATTACCTCCTCTCTTCTCCTCTAGCGAGGAGACAACATTAAAGTCTCCCACAAGAATCCAAGGAAGAAAAGGATCTAAAGAGCACACATATCTTACATGATCCCATAGTTGTGCCTTACCAGAGAAGTCATTAGGAGCATAAATATTGGAGAGAAGAATTTTCTCACCCGAATCCAAATTAGAAGAAAAAAGAGAAATGGAATACCTGTAGGAGAGCCACTAGATCAGACTAACTCTATGCAGGTCCCATAAACAAGCCACCCCACCGGAGCTACCAAGCTCTCCCACACACTGACACTAACCTCTACCCCAAATCTTCGAAGCCACATTCAACATACTTTCAATTAATAATTTAGTATCTTGAAGGAAAACTAAATCCGAAGAATGAACATGAATCAATTCCCGAATAGCCTTTTGTTGAGGGATGCTATTCATACCCCTCACATTCTAAGAGAGAACAATCATCGTTGAGGTTGGGAGAAGTGGGCATTAATAGTCCTTACCGATCTAGACTCCATAAACATCTCGCCAATTAGCTTAACCTTTTCTTGGTCCTTCTTTCTTCCAACCTTAAGAGATTTCTCAGGAGCCCCTTTTTTGGGGGGCTTTTGTTGCAAACCCAAAGTAGGAGAGGAAGCCTTATTTTTTCTTGGATGAATAACACTTCTCTCACCAGTGTGACTAGAACCAATAACAACAAAGCCTCTAGTAGCCTCTGGCACTGAACCTAACTATCCTTGAACAGAAGCAAAGGGAGGAAGATCAATGTCCATCTGAGTCTCTTGCTCACCAAATTGAGCTAGGCAGGAACCATCAATAGGGTGGTTGCCAAGATCTTTCTCCACTAAGGAGCCATATGTCACCTGCAAGTCCACAGGTACCCCCTCTTCCTGAACCAAATCTTCTAAAGCATCAAACCTGTTAAAGGTCTCCTCCTCCTGCCTATCCTCGAGGGTCCTCTTCTAACCTCTACCCCTATTCCAAGGCTTAACTGGGAAAAATCCCTCCTTATCAACCACCAACCCCTACATGGGAGCCTTACCCTTGTCCATCTTTAGGGCATAGTGTGAAGGAACATTACTCAAACTAGAGGAATGGATAGCCCGAAGACACTTCCATTGAAGATGACCATATTCATGACACAACCAATATCTGAAGGGTAACACCTCATAGTCTAGCTACTGAGTCCAAGAAGATGAACTAATAGTCATGTCTACAAAATCTGACAATATTTAGTCAAATCAATTTCTACACACACACAAGCAAAATAAAGAACCCTCTTATTCAGTGTTTGTTGGGACAGACCAATGGGCTTTCCAAGCAGCAGGGCGATCATTTGCAATATATCACTTCTCCACCATTCTAGAGACAGACGAGGGAGACTGACCCGAACCAAGACTCTAGAAGGGAGTTCCTCCATTGAGTTAAATCCTGCATGCCATGGTTTAATGAAGAGACCCACCTGATTATAAAAATAAGGCCCACATTTGAAGGCCCTATTTTGATTAGCAGCACAAGATAAATCTACCATAAAAAGTTATTAGCTATCAACATAATATCAAAATCCCCTTCCAGGTTCCATGTCTTGCGAAGCTAGGAATCGAGAAAAGGAAGTGAAACCCTCATTCCCATGAACTTACAAATTATCACATGATTGTTGTAATATTCAACATCCTTGGCTACAGATTCAGGTTGGATTACTAAAACTAGCTGCACTTGAGATTTCTCTAGACACCCATCCACCTTTTGCAATATGAACACACCATTTCTTGATGAACTCACACCAAGAAAATCTGAGTTTGAAAAACTCAGACCTCCACTAGATAGAGGGGAGGTCTGATCCGACTTATTTGGAGATTCATGTAGAGCCATTTAAGGCTCAATCCAAGAACTTTCCAAACACAACCCCGACTCCAACGAAGGCAATGAGAAACCAAACAAATGAAAACAACGAGGATCAACAACAACAAAAATATAATAAGATTCACTCTTCCAAGCAGCCATGCCAAGGCACCCCTCTTGGGACTCAAATGTCACCCAACTTAGAACAACAAAACCCTACTTCGAACAACAAGAAATGGAAGGAGAAAATTGGGAAAAATGATTGTCAAAGGTCTTCAAATGGAAAGATTGGCCACCCCTTGCCACTGCCCCCCCAAACGCTACAAACCCCCACCCCTGCGCACAAAAAAAGCCTCCAAAAATGTTGAGAAAAGGCTAAGCTAGGGCATAGAAACCATAGCTCAATCGCTCCATTACACAACTTTCCATCCTCTATATTATTATCAACAATCTAATTTCTAAGACTAGCACATGGAGTTATTTTGCAATCAAATAAAAAATCTGTTACTGCATAAGTGTGTGTGTAAACGATCTCAACTTCTTGATATCCAAAGTATTTCTCTTGGATCTACCACCCTCACTTTGGTGATACTCTCCCTCTCATCCTTAGAGGGGAAAACATTTTTCTTGCATCCACCTCATTAACCTTAAAAGATATAGTTAGTTCAATATCATGATAAATGTAAAAATATTAACACAATTTACTTAAAATAAAAAACTTGAAATCATATTTTTATTTTCACATGATCATTAATACACAAATTCATCGCTTCAAAGAATATATCTACTTGATATAAAGATTTACCACTACTTGATATAAAGATTTACCAACATAACTATATTGATCATCATTCATGTTTTTAAGTTCAAAATTGAAATACATAGTAAAATAACATAATCTAAACGGTGGTGAGAAATGGGATGTAACAAAAAATTAATGCCATGCCTTTCAAGAGGAATATTGACTTGAATCTCAAATTTCTTAGGTTCTCGTGAAGCTACAATGTCTTGTGTTGTCTAGCTTTAATGGTGGAAGATTGTTCTTTCAACAAAAGAATTGAAATGCAAACATGCAACTTGTAATCAGGGGTTCAATTTATATAAGAGTAGAAAGATATTCTCCCTTCAAAATAAATCTTTTAATGAATTATTATGAAATAATGATGAGGTCATTGGATAAATTTCTAAAGAGAGGCCTTGAAGTAGGGGGATATCCAAACTAAAAAATCTTTACACAATTTATCTACCTACATTAGCAACAAGATAAAAAATTGTAGGATTTTATCTCTATATATATTAATAACAATAAAAAAGGTTGAAGATAAACATTCACAAACATGTAGATGGCTTATATGATGATGATGTAAATTAGATTCTTTTATCACCCTTTAGAATTGACATGGTTTAAATGATTTTCTTTGTCAATTCACAAACACAATGTTAACATATTACATTTAGTGGACATGCATTTAATTTATTCAATTATTATATGGTTTAATATTCATCTAGCAAAAAGATGCAATTTATAATTTGTTTCATTAGGCTCATTATGTTCACTTGATATAGGGTAAGTTTCAAATAATTGATATAACCCTTGTGATATTAGATTCGTATTCAACCATATTTGATAATTAAATAAAATAAACTTTAATTACAATGATCAAATTGACTAGGGGAGAGGACATAGTAGTTGTGCACCCTAACTTCGTGCTTCTAATTATCCTACGTAGAAATTTCAAATCACTCCCAAATTCCCAATTTTTTACAGCAGCTTACTTGGCAAGTCCCCTGCTTATAACTAAGGTTTTGGGGCCACATCATCAAATATGATGTCACATCAGCATGCTTTTTGTCAAGGTGTCCAAAAAGGCCCACAAAAAAAGTGAGACCAATACTTGTGCATTCACGACATGTTTTATTGAGCGCTCATGTGGAATCACATGATTGGTTACTTTTTAGATCAAAGGAATACATTTTGTTTAATTATGGGTAGTCATTATCAATGCTAACAACTTTAAAGTCACAACTATTGATCCAATATTGATAAAAAATATTGAACATTGGTCCTATAAACAACTACTATCACAACTATTGAAACATGCTCAAGTAGTGGGTCCTCTCCCCTAATACCCATACATTTTATATCTTTAATACCTTTAAAATTTTGATTATAAATTATAAGCTATTAATGTACTCATTAAATCTAAAGGTCCAATTGCTGGGTATAGAACACCCCTGTTTTAGGTTTGAAAAGATTAGAATGGACTATACATGTATAAACATCAACAAGTGCTAGGAAAGTCCATGGATAAGTGCTTCATTCATTTTACAATTTACAGCTGCTATTTCTTATATTCTCTTAACCCTTCATGGCTCATTGTTTCATCCGATTCAAAAAAAAAATATTAGATATGCGATTAATGCTTAATGAAAATTTAAAATGTCTAATTATTCCCTGCTTCCAGATAAATGACGATGAAGAAACCCTAAACGACCAAAGTTGAAATACCAGCATTCTAAGTTTAACTTTGAGGAGGAGATGAATTATAAGTTTAATCTCTCTGAGAGTGCCTGTTTCCTGGATTTTATTGTGTATTTTTCGGCAGTTCTCTTTTTCATTTTGATAATGGATCATTGAGTTTGATCCGAAATGATAATGATAATAAAAATATACAGTGAAATCCAGAAAACAACACTCATTAAATATAGACTGTGGAAATCTTATGTGTCTTATTTAACCTCTCTGTAAATGGCCGTACAATGGACTTTCAAAAAATGGAATACATAAATATTTTATCTCCTAGCAGAAGGTTTGTTCTACTAGCATAGCAGGACGAGTTCTTCCTGAGATGGACTCCATTAGCAGCTAGTTTATATGTAAGCAAAAGTAAAATATGCAGCCGGATATAAGCGTTATTGAGTTTGTTTACAGTTAATTGTAAAGGAAATATATTTGCTGGTTCTATTAAGAGTGTGTTCAGGTGCTGGTGCCTTGTCGACAGATGCCCCAAACCAGATTGCAAAAGGTATTATATAACTTTATAGCAGCTAGGATTTCCTAGTATATGAATGCAAATTTTTAGAACTCGAATTTAGTTAGGGTTAGGTTATTGGTTTTTTTCTCAACTTTAGACCTAAATTATTAGTATTTTGTTGAATGTTCACTACGGAGAATTGATAGATAAATTTGTTTAGTTTTTCTAAATTATTTAAATAAAAGTTTCAAATGGGAACATTGTATCGATTCTTCAGCACAAATAAATAAATTATTATAATGGTATTAATTCTTCAGCACAAGTGAATATGTACATGAAGCACTAAATCATCCTTCAATCAGACGCGCAATTGCTCTTACATTGTTTTTCATTTTTTTTATGGTCAAAGTTGTTCGCCATGAGACCATGTTTGACGAGAGGGGACATGATCGCAACAATTGCGGTTCAAACTGCATACATTCATCCCGCAGCGGTGATAATTCATAGTGCGTAATCTCCGTCGACATAGGTGCCCAATGGATACTGTCTACCAGTCAATGGCATTATCATCATAACATATAAGCCAAGTTTTATTATGTATACTTGAAGTCAACAAAACGATCTATGAGTTATTTACATTCTCCTTTGCATATGATAAGATTTTTTTAATTGAATTTATCATCATAACATCTGAGCCAAGTCCTATTATGTGCTTTTAGTTCATTAAAGGATCCATTTTTAAGTTACATTCACCTTTGCATATAATGAGATTTATTTAGTTGTTATTAGGATTATTAAATTATTAAACTATGAAAATATGTTTTATTTATAGATCAAAGACATGCAAAATTTGAAATTTGTATCAAGGTTGTAATTGATAGAAAATATGGAAATTGTCCAATAAGATGGTAGGGTTAGATCTACAATTTAGGCTTTCTCTCTAGGAGCTGTTAGGTATTTTTGAGCTTCTATTAAAGATTAGCAGGCTCTTTCCCTCGAAAAATATGGGACCGTGTTTGTAATCTTCTTGCCTGGGGTAATGGAATACAATAATGCTCTTAAATAGATATGGTAATCTTTCTTTCTTATGAAATTTGAATTTGAATTTGTTGAATTATATTTACACCCTGTAGATCTTTCTCAGCCACATCCTATGTTTTCTCTCTCTATTATTTTATGGCGCTGGGGTTTGAATGGTGGAACTTTGTGTCACCTGTGTGTTGTTGCCCAACCTGTGAAAAATTTGTGTTTCTGTGAAGTTTTAGCTGTTTAATTTTACAAATCATGCAATCCATTTCATTGCCATTATGGAGGAGGGCTTCAAATTGCAATAATTTTTTTTTTTTAGAGTTTTCCAGGGGTTCCTCGGCATATTTAGTTCACTTGAGGTTTCTACAATTTTCATTTTTTGTCTATCTCTTCCTTCTATTTTTTTCTGTTCATTTTGCACTTTTTGGTACAATTACACAAAAAATTGAAACCCACAATCATATGTGGGAGTTTCTACTCTCAAACATGGAGGAAAATCACCATGTTGGTGATATGCCTAAATCTCACATACCGTTACTGAAGTTGTCACTGTCCATTATGTGAGTCACATATTTTTCAAAGGATCAGGGTGACAAATTCAAACGATAAAAACACCCTAAATACTTTTTAGGCTTAGAAATTGAAATATGCAGTTTTTTTAGTTGTTGGAAGATTTGAAGGTATATACAACCCTAACTGTATTTATATTAAAAGCAAACGATGGAGATGTGCAGAGCTGGCAGGTAAGATAAGAACCTTGAAAAAGCCCATTCTGGTTGTTTTAGACTGAATATTTTACAAGACAAAAGAATGACTGTATGTGAAGTTGTGTCATGATGACTGTCTTATTCCAAGCATTATCCTCTAAAAGGGCCTTATTCCAAGTGTTATCCTTTAAAAGGAATGTAGAAGTGTGGTATTCTACTACACAGGAGAGGCTAAATGTGCCGCACCATCTGATTTTGTTGGAGTGGTGAATATTCAATTTGGTTGCTTGGGTTTGGTTCAGTTTTGTGGTGCTTGTGAATATTCAGATAATCTTGAAATCTTCAGGAAATTTGTAAAAGACAATTCAGGCCTTTTGAGGGGTCACAAGAGGACAGATTTCGATAGTGACAGAGTGGTTTGTTCTTCTATAATTTTACCGACAACAGAGGTAGTTATGTTTCTGAAAATGATGCCAATGTATAAACTTCACTTCTAGTTGACAATGTAATTTTTGGATTTTAATATAAAAGAGAGCTATCCCCATGACAGGTTGCCAATCAAAAATATATGTATCTTGACCTCTTCAAGTATCCATTTATTTTTTAAATTACTGGTTTCATACTGGTATCAGTACGCGTCTTCTGTACTATTACCAGTACCAGTCTCCTGGGAACTATAGTATATATGCTTATGTGTGTGTGTATACACATGTACATATACATATCTGTAGACAATTTCCTTTAAGTGCTAAATTTCGATCTTAAGTATTTATTGCATTAATTATAAGCTTTAGTTTTCAAGGAGTTCTGATCAATATTGTTATTTTCAGGCCATATTTACTGGAACATCTCTTCTGTGGTGATAATGCTAGTTACAGACCCACAATATTTTATCCGGCATTTGATAGGTAGTAATTATGAGCCAAAAGGAAAATCTGATATGTCTTCTTTTTAATTGCTGTATTATTTGTCTCATCTAACTTAATTCACCTCATCTCTATTTGGTTTCACTTTCAGCAGTAATAGGGAGCATCTTCAAAGACTGCAAACTGAACTACAATATTAATTGAACTGTAGTGTACAACAAGTAATGAGGTAAATTGCTAATATAAGTTGTTCACATTTCTGTTGTTGGTGTCTTTCCCTCGTGGATCTATTGTAGTGCTCTAGAACTTTGTGTTTGTTCTGTAGTTTTATAATGCATCTTTGCTCAGGTAGTAATGCCTTGAGCTTAGATTCTTTACGAAATAGAGTTTCAAAACAACCTTGCCATGAATAGGTTGTGGCAGAGAATTAATTGATAAATATTAAATAGGATATAGAACCTGTTAGCTTGGTTTTAAATGGTTTATCATTGAAATGGTAACCATTCAGGTTTGTTGTCTGTCTCAAGCTTTTCTACCATTTCAGGAGTCTTGCTTTTGGCATCCATCTCTTTCAATTTACAAAGGTTGTGTGCCTAGCTTTCTTGCTCGTTGTGTTTATTTTGTTGGGACATTTTGAACTTAAAATGATTCAACACAAGGCAGGTGGTTATGCATATGCATGTATGTTTTACATTGAGTCAAAGTTTTGCCTGGGTTGTGGCGGAAAATATAATTTCTGCAGTTTTGGTTTATAATATATTTGGAATGGTTACAAATTTGGTTTCTTTCTCTATTAAAGATATCTTTTGAGCCTGGGAATGCTGTCTTTTATTTCTATTGTGGTTTGAACTGCAAGAAGTCTCCTATGATGATAGCATCAATCATGAGCTTCTACAAGAATTGCGCACTGAGGTAGAACTTTACCCGGCTTGTAGAGGTCAGAGATTAATGAGCCTAAATGCTAATCTGAGGAGTTCCCATTTTTATTGTAGTAGCAGTGTTTTCATGGGGCATTGTCTCTGATTATGCTGTCAAATTTGTGTGGTCTTTTTTATGGTATGTCATGCATGTGTTTAGCCGGTATATAGTTTTTAATTTAAATTGTTTAAACAGAAATTAGTGTTATGCTTGCAGTCTTCTGCAATAATTTGATGAATTGAGGCAAAATGACATTACGAGTTGGTTGTGGTAGAGAATCAATGGATAAATAATATAGAGTTTGGCAGTTTAGTTTGAATGGCTTATAACCTAAATGGTACCCACTCAGGTTTGTCTGTCTTAGGTTTTGCTTTTAGCCTAGTTTGCTGTAATTCTTTCTGGTAAGACTGATTTGAATACAAGCAAACACCTGTGATGATAGCATCAATATGAGCTTCTACAAGGATTGCGCATTGAGGTAAACTTTACCTCGCTTGTAGTGGGCAGAGATTAATGAGCCTAAATGCTAATCTGAGGAGTTAATTTTTTGTAGGAGTGTTTTCCTGAGGCATTTGCCAAATTTGCGGTGTGTTTTTAAATGGTATGTTATGCTTATGTTTAGCTGGTAATATTTTGAACTTAAGAATGTTTAAACATTAAAGGAATCTTTTGCTTGCAGGCTTCTGCAATAATTTGATGAGTCGAGTCAAAATGACTTTGTGTAGGTTGTCGCAGATAATCAGTGGATAAATAAGAAATTGTTTGGCAGGTAGTTTGAATGGCTTATTATCTAAATGGTACCCATGCAGGTTTGTCTGCCCCATATTTTGCTTTTAGCCTAGTTTGCTCTAATTTTCTGTTAAGACGGACTTGAAAAGCAAACACCTTTGACAGAAGGAATATGCATGAGCTTCTACAAGGAGTGACTTGAAGTTCTACATGACTTGTAGCAGGTAAGGATTAATGAAGCAAATGCTAATCAGATGTTATGCTTTGGTCTTTCATGTGGGAAAATTCATTAGTTTATTTTTTAATGGGTTATCATAAAACCGATCATGTGCAGGTTCAAATCTTAAGTTTTGCTTTTGAGCCCAGTTTGTGTGGTTCTTGTTCATCAAGACTGTTCTGAACTGCAAGCAGACACTGGTAATATGCCAATACTCACAAGCCTCTAAAAGAATCGTACACTAAGTTGAAGTTCTTCTTAGCTTGTGGCGGGCAAAGAGTGATGAGCTAAAATGCTAATAGGAGGTTTTCCATTTACATCTTATGGGATTTTTCTTTGTATTTCTGTTCAATTGATATCTCAAAATCAGTACATTACTCTTCCTGTGATTTGTCATGCACATTTTGCTTGCCTGGTATAATTTTGAAGTGCAATTCATTGCATATAACCTTCGTACACATGCTTCTCTCAAGGATTGATGGATTGTCTGAAAAAGGTATTGATAGATATGAGGTAGGGAAGATTGACTGGTCTAGGTTTTGCTTTTGAGCCCAGTTTATATAGTTTTTATTCATCAAGACTGCTCTGAATTGCAAGCAGACACCTGTCATGATGCCAACTTTCAAGCGTTAATACAAACAAGCCTCTAGAAGAATTGTACAGTGAGTTGAAGTTCTCCTTGGCTTGTAGTGGGCAAGGAGTATTGAGCTAAAATGCTACTATGAGGTTTTTGCATTTGCATCTCATGGGATTTTCCCTTGTATTTCTGTTCAATTGATATCTCAAATATCAGTACATTATTTTTCCAATGATTTATCATTCACATTTTGCTTGCCTAGTGTAATTCTGAACTGCAATTCGTTGCACATAACCCTCAACACATGCTTCTCTCAAGGATTGATGCATTGTCTGAAAAAAGTATTGATAGATCTGAGGTAGGGAAGATTAATTAGTCCAAGTTTTGCTTTTGAGCCCAGTTTGTGTGGTTTTTGTTCATCATGACTGCTCTAAATTGTAGGCAGACACCTGCCATGAAACCAAAACTCACAAACGTCAATACTCACAAGCCTCTAGAAAAATCTACGGTGAGGTGAAGTTCTCCTTGGCTTGTAGTGGGCAAAGAGTATTTAGCTAAAATGCAATTATTAGCAAGGAAACTCAAGGATGCGTCCTCGACCCTTTTTGACTTGTTCCTGTTTCGAAAACATTTCGGGGATGGCGGGACCCGTCAAGGATTTCCCGGGCCTTCCCCAAAACTCCAAATTTGCTCGGAAATGGTTTCGAAACTTTTGAATGTGCAAGAAGAAAAAAGGGAACAGTCAGGGATGTTGAGGACAACCGGTCGTCCCCATTGAAAGCAACACATTAAAAAAACACTCAAAGGATTTAAAAAACGATTTTTTAATCATTGTGGGTGGCCCCCTACACCCTAGGTTGCCCTAAAAGAGGAAAACAACCTCACTTGAATGCCATTTCATTTTATGTTTGTCAAAAATATTACATTTTTTTTTTATTTTTTTTTTTAAAAGCAAGGTTTGAAGGAGCAGTTATAAGAGAGGTTGAATCTAAGGCATATTTGGTAGTGAGACAACAATTTCTTAAAAGAGATAAGTCATTCCATCTTTTTTTTTTTCAAAGCTTAAAGTAAGAAATGCTTGATTTTATTTATTTATTTTTCATTTTTCAATTTAAAGTTTCATTATATCTCACAAAACTGACATGAATAGCAGTGACAATGAAGTGGAAGAAATTTTAATAAATGTAAGTTTCAGCGTATTCAAAATGTGGAAGTGTTTGGGGTGTAGGTGAACAACCACCAAATCCATTTAAGTGCCCTTTTGATGTCTTGAAAAGTAATGTAAAGGGCCCTTTTAACCCAAATTGTCTAACTTGTGACACCCCTAGATATCAAAAAGATAAATTTAGGGGGGGTAGGGTGTGGTTGTCACATTTGCAAGACAAATTTTAGAGGGAGCTACACAAGGGTATGCCCTTATTTCTTGGGTGTTAAATGCCATGGAGTTAAGGTTTATCTTGACATAAAGGAGAATGAGAAGGTAGAGGTTCATAGATTGCATATGGAGGCAAAAATGAGGTATAAAGGTGTGACAATGCCAATACATTTTTCTAGACAATCATCTATGCGTGTGTCATCCATGTTTGGTAGTGGTAGTAGTGATATTGCCACAAGAGAAAAGAGGAAGATTAGTGGTAGTGATAAGCCAAGGATAGTTGCAAGTATGTTTAATGTGCAAACACAAGATGCACCAAAGTCTTCCATTGCCAATTTTTTTATGGCCATGCCATCCCATTTTATGTGGCTCGTTCCTCTTTAAACAAATGATCAAAGCTGTAGCCTCTATTATTCCCTTATTTGTCCAACTTTGGAGATCATAAGCTACACACTACCCTCCTAGACAAAGAATTTCTAAGGTTAATTTGCTAGTGGAGGATAGGAGGCAAACTTGGATTGGGACAAGTTGTTCTATTGTGATGGATGGGTGGATTGATATTAGACATCAACCACATATCAATATCATAGTACTTGCCCAATTGATTCATTTTCTTAGAACTGTGGATTGTCCATGGAAGCATAAGGATGTAGACTTCTAGTTTAGCATTTTGAGAGAGGCCATAGAGGAGGTTGGGGCCTCAAATGTTGTACAAGTGGTCATTGATTCAACATGTGTGCAAATCAGTTGATATGATGGTGGAGGGTGCTTATAAGTACATCTTTTAGACCCCATGTTGTGTTCATGCATTGGATAATGTAGTGAAAAACGTAGGGAAAATAGATTGGGTGAAGCAAGTGGTGACAAAAGCTAAAGATATTTTAAATGTTCATTTGCAACCACCACAATTCACTTGCTCTCTTCAGGATGTTTTCAAAGAAGGATTTTTTCAAACCTATTGAAACAAGATATACTAGTTACTTCATTTTGTTAGAGAGGATGCTTGAAGTGCATTAGCCTCTACAATTGATGATAGTGAATTTAGAGTGGACTAGATGGCCTAGTTCAAGCTCTATTGAAGGAAAAGCCATCTAACAAAAGATCTTTGATGATGATTGGTGGTCTCTTGTGAGATAAGACATTGTTGATATTATTATTAAGTTGATTTTAATATTTAAAATTTATTGTTCAATGTTTTAACTTTTGAAGTTTCTAACTTCTTGATTAACTTGTCAATTAGTTTTTTTGAATTTTTTGTTTGCATTTTTTTTTGAACTTTTTGTTTGCATTTTGTAGATATGTTTTGCTATTTCATCTCACTTGTTGTAGATGTCATTAGATATGTTAATACAAACTCTCCTAGCCTTTGAGAGATATATGAGACATTTGACAACATGCTTGGAAAGATAAAGTAGACAATTTTGGCTAAGAATCCTACTTTGGGATTATATGAGAAAAATATTAAGCCCATTGTGATGTGAAAGTGGAACATAATGAACACCTCACTTCATATGGCAGCCTTTGCTCTAAATCCCAAATGGTATGCACAAAAGTCTAGAAGGTTGCCTCCTTGTGATTACGAAGAAGTGAAAGAAGGGCTAATGAAGGTCTTTCAAAAGATGTATTCAATTGAGGAGTCTACAATACTTTGCACATAGTGGCTTGTCTTCATAAATCTTTGTGGTCCAACATTCAATAAACTGGAGACAAAGATAGATAGAGCTACATTAGCTCAAATTGACCATGTTGGAAGGTAGACATGGCACAAGAAGGGTACACCACAGTTGAGAATGCTTGCCATTGCCTCCTTTCACAGGGTGTCAATTCCTCTATTGCAAAGAGGAGTTGGTCCACATGATTTTATCCTCTCGATCAAGAGGAATAGACTTGCCTCTAGAAGAGTGGAGAAGCTAGTGGTTGTGCATAGTGCTCTTCAAAGTTGAGATCGTTAGACTCTAGAGTATTGGCAAACTCCAACTGTATGGTGGGATGTTGATCTTGAAGTCACTGCCTAGGTTGATGAGGAGGCACAAGAGGGATTGGTTGGGATTTCGTTGGATGAGACAAACTCTCACAATGGTAGTGACTTAGAGGAGGGCTTGGATTTTGGTGCGATGCTGAGAGATGCAAATTAGGGACAACAATGTACTTTACTTTTTTGTAATTTCATATTGTAATTGAAAGTGAAACTTGCAACCTTTGGGCATTTTATTGTAACTTGTATACCATTTTTTAATATCACATGCATATTGACAATGAATTATGAAAGCAATTTGAATTAAGTTTTCAAGTTTTGACATTTACTAATTTGCTTGACAATTTGACTTTCATTTGAACTCTTAATTCAACACAAATGTTATGTATTAAGGTTCTAAAATGTATATATGAATGCTTTATCAATGTTTTTGATAAAGGAAAAAATAGATTTTGAAGGGACCCGGAACCTTTTAACAAAAAAGAGCAAGGCTGCAGAAAAGACAGCAAGCAGCCAGCGAAAAAGACCAGCTCCAAAACAAGACCAATTAAGATTTACATTTTACACTTTTCTTGTGGGAGCGGAGAGTCATGTCGAAAGATGGCCAAGAGGATTTATCTTTTTTGCCCTTAACAATGATCCAGCCATCTTCCACTGGCGCGCCTTATCGTGCCACGCCAGCTCGCTACTTTCATGAAGATGAAAGCCAGCAGCCAAAGTATTAGGGGTAACATCATGATTCTTTTGCACAGATAAAGACTTTTCTGAAGAGCCACTAGATAGGGAAGCCGATGCACTTCCACCTAAAATGGCAGCCAATGACTCAATAGGGGTTGCCATAACAACCCCGCCATTTTGATCAACACACAAAGGTCTAACCTCACATTCTTTAGGGGTTTCAACATGATGTTTAGTTTCAACAACCCCACCAAAAGAGACATTCAAAGGGGATACCTCACGAGCTTGTGATTTTGAGGCAACCACCTCAGAAAAGCTCCTATGTTGATCAACTTTCTTCTCAATCGTATAATGCTGTTGAGAGGCACCTTTCCACCAAGAAGTTGTAGCATTTTTTTCGAAACCACATTGTGCAACAGTGTGACCTGTTTTAAAACATCTTCTACAGCGGAAGGGAATCCCTTCATAGTCCAAGGATTGTTTCCAAGAACCTTTAGAAGTTTTAATTAAAATTTCAGCAGACAACCCTTTAGAAACATCCATTTCAACCAAAATTCGGGCAAAGGTGGAATGAAGTATATCAGAAGTAGCAGCATCTACCAACAAGAAATCACCTAGGGCATCACCCACTTCTTTCAAAAGGGGGTCAAACCATAAGTGGAGGGGAAGGTAAGGCAGCCGTACCCAAATCGGGATCTTGCTAAAAGTTTCAGAAGCAGGGTGACGTCAGTGTGCCAAGGCTTAATCATCAACATAAATTTATTCTCCCAGCTAAAAAAATTGTCACAAAGAATAATGTTTCTGTCATGAGCATTGTCAAATTTAGCCACAAAAAATCCCTTAGCCATGGGGAAAATAATAATTTTATTAGAGATTAGAGGCTGCCATTCGTTGGAAATACAAGAATGCAGCTAAGAGAGGTTAGGCCAAAAGCCCTTGAATCGACAAAAAACTCCAGTCTCGAAAAGCTCAGAAACGTTCTCCTCTATTTCCTCTTTTGTCTCTGCCTTCAGATCTACTGAAACAACATTGGATACAAGAATAAACCCTCCTATTGTAGCCCTCCCAATTTGGAGCCGCACAACAGACCTGGCTATAGCCATATGGTCGCCGCCCCTGCAATGACCTCTGCCATGCCCCGAACCAGAGTCATTCGCAATATAAGCTCCACCGTCGTCATTCTAGGCGCCATCCCTGCCACAAACGCCCGCGCCAGAAGAAGCACGGGACGCCGCCAGAGGAGAAGCACGAGATGCTAGAGTAGGGTTTCCATGAGAAGCTCGGGTCGCCATTTTTTATAAGAAATCTAGTAGTTGTTCCTTTGCAATGCTTTATCAATGTTATCATATGAATATTTAAAATTTCCTTATATATTTAATTTTTTTCCTATTTTTAATATAGTCATCCCTTGTCCCCAAAAAATGGCCTGAAAAATCACTATCCCTAAAACTTGTCACCTCGTCCCTTGCTGTCCCCATCCTGAAACTTGGGGTAATATAGAATTTTAGGTTTTGCATTTGTATCTCATAGGATTTTTTGATATATCAAATATCAATACATTACTTTTCCTATGATTTATCATTCACATTTTGCTTGCCTTCTGTACAATTGATATATCAAATATCAATATATTACTTTTCCTATGATTTATCATTCACATTTTGCTTTGCCTGGTGTAATTTTGAACTGCACTTTATTGCAAATAGCCCTCATGCATGTGCTTCTCTCAAGGATTGATGTATTGTCTGAAAACAATATGGATAGATCTAAGGTAGGGAAAATTAACTGGTCTATGTTTGTTTTAAAGTTAAGGGGTTATCAATATGCTACGTTTGATTCTTTAGCAATCTCATTTTCCTCTTTCCCTCCCTTTTGATGCATATCCCAGATTAATTTCAAACAGTAACCTTTCGAAAGTTTGTTGATTTAGGACAGATTATGGAATAATTGACAATAATGGCATTAGATACTTGGATGTGTTTTTATTCCTACAAATACTTATAGTCAGTTGAAGTTATACATTAGCTCTAAAAGCACACAAAAGATGATATATTGCAAGGGTACACAAGTAGCATATGACACTTATACTAGCAACAAAGGGAGCCAATCTATTATGATTTGCAATGCCTTGGGTTCAAAATTGTATTAGGATGCTCAATTATACTTTGCCATGAACCTTTGACAAACAAGAGGTCTCTCGAAATCTTTTGAATTGAGTGCACAAAATTCTAGAATTCTAAAGGTGAATGATTTGACATAAAATTAGGAAGATCAAGTTGTGAGGATTTGTTGCTTTTTTCACCATATTAGTGATGATTTAGTAGGGCAACTAGCCATGCAATTCAAAGATACTTGTAATAGTCAAGGGACACAAAGTGTTCTTATTTCAATGTTCTAGTAGATCGTTTCATCTGCAAAAATTTGTGCCTAATGAATTGGTGTTCAAGTTAATTGTAGATTATAATATTATGAGCATTATTGTTAAATAAAGTTTTGGGAATCAATTTAGTTGGTGTACAATGTATCGTTGAAATGTAATAGGATGAAGTACTAGGAAATAGCTACTGAGAATCTTTGGCAAAGAAGTGATCTAGCAAGCTGTTTATTTTTGAGGGAGGAGGGAATAAAAACATGACATTCTGACTTACAAATCAATAAGATCTTTTTGCATGGATGCATTTTCTTCATTTTAGTATTGATGGCATACCAAATAAACTACTCTTGCATGTTAAGGCATGGGGCATGGTCATTGGAATGAATGGTGTATAAAACACATAAGATTTTCCTCCTTTTTAATTACAATGTTTCATTAGATTTTTTCATGTATAGAACTACATTCTTAATAGATTAGGGGTCAACATTGAGGCTTGATTTTTATGTAAAACAATGAAAAAGAACGTTAAAATATTTATGAAACATAAAACACAATAGACAAAACAAGTATATTTAAGCCTTCAATAAAGAATACATATTTGAAGCAAAACCCAAGTACCCTTAGAAGGAACTAGTTGAGCTCGAATCCATACTTGTGAGCCGCAAATGCTAATGTTGAGAAAAATTTATCACAATTAATTGTTTGCAATGCTAAGGAACTACTAAAATAGTAATTATAATGGCCAAATGTTTATCCACAAGGGAAAAAGGATTGAATGTAAAAATAGGAATTTAAAGCCGTGTCTTGAGTGATTGCCCAAGTTTTTAGCATGCTACACCAATCTCCACCAAGGGAAAAAGGATTGAATGTAAAAATAGGAATTTAAAGCCGTGTCTTGAGTGATTGCCCAAGTTTTTAGCATGCTACACCAATCTCCACCATTGGCTTCCCCTCGACATCTGTAGTAAACCATGGTCCCTCATCACAAATCTAGTGCTTAAAAGTTTCTTGACTAGTCAATTGTAAAGATTACATAGAGTTTCAAACATAGGATTGTGGTTGCAAATATTATGGATGCATCGATATAGGTCCTCAATAGAATAAGCCATATCAAATTTAAGACCATCCAAATTAGCAGCTAGTTTAAAGGGTTAAGGTTCAAAAGAGGACATTTTATTGTCTAATATTTGAGAGAGTTGATTAGATTTTGTTGATGCAACACCACTTGTTTTAGATTTTCATTATAGTTAGCAAAGTAGAACTTTCCTTAGGTGACTTAGGGTGTCTAATAATTAATAGTTCAAGTATCGACATAGGATAGGATTGACAATATGTTTCAACTTATCTAATAACTTCTCTCACATTGAACCAATTTGCCCTTGAGGCCCCTATTATCCATGTTTAATTGAATTGGGTTCTAGCATAGGCATGCTAAATAGGTTGAAGGGAAAATATATAAGATTAGGGGGGTTTGATTTGTTAAGGGTTAGGCTTTTATGCTTGTTGCCATGTTTTTGGACAAAGGACTACTTGTATGTTAGAAATTGTTTAGGACATCACTATGTAGGTATTGATGTGTGAGAATATTTTCAAGAAAGTATTTTGCTAGTTTCGACGAGATAGTTGGTTTGTAGTGGTGGCAAAAATATAATCATCATGGCAAATTCGACAACTACTATGGGATTCACTACAGCTGTGGTGAATGAATGATTGCCTTTGTTAGAAATGATGAATTTGTTACACACAATTGTGGTGTATAGTGCCACACTAAATCCTAAAAATTTTCACTACCTCTTAGATGGTCATATTAGCTTCTAGATGGAAATAGAATCTATATATGATGCTAATTG
This sequence comes from Sequoia sempervirens, assembly GCA_007258455.2. NCBI lineage: Eukaryota > Viridiplantae > Streptophyta > Pinopsida > Cupressales > Cupressaceae > Sequoia > Sequoia sempervirens. The sequence goes on along the minus strand of VDFB02000003.1, from coordinate 77,816,156 downwards.
TGGGTGCTAGAGTTTTAATTTTTTGGTTGGAACTTGTTTAGTGAGATTGTCTTATTTGTCTCATGTTTGACTTGTGGAGCACAGAGCACAGTTTGTTTGGAAGAGTTTAATTGCTTCTAGGGGAGTTTATCTTCTTGTTGGAGCTCTTGTAGAAGGTTGAAGGGGTGGTGAATCAATCTTGCAGCCATTTTTAAGCACTAAGTGAGTGTATGCTCACATTTTGTTGGAATTAACTCACAAGGGACTTCTCCAAGTCATGAGGTTTCAATTCTCTCATACATCTCTTGTTCTAATTCACTTGTTTAAGGTTTTCAATCACTTTGCTCTCAATTCCTATGATGTAGTTGGTGAGCTAGTTATAGATTATCTTTGCTAGTTTATGAATAAGTGCAATTGAAAAAGCTCATTCCTTTGGGAGCATGTTGAGCATTTGCATATTCATGCCTGCAACTAGATTGAAGGGAACGAAGATTCTACCTTTACAAAGAGACATTGAATGCCATAAAGCGGAGAAAGAGTTGATAATCATGTCAAAGAAAGGAAAATATGATTATGTTGATGTGTGTAATGCCCATACCCTGTTGTAAAGCTCCCATTTTGGCATAGGCAGTGCAAAGGTTGTGAAATCTTTACACCTGCTAACTGCATATGTTTGGATTAAATATTCGAGCATACATATAAACAAATCCATCCTGTGCAAATCCTCATTCATGGCTTGTCATGAGTCTACATTTGTATGAGGCATTCTATTAACAATTCACATTCCCAAATCACAATAATAGCATAAATAAAAATGGCCATAGATAAACCCACAATATCATTGCCTTCATTTAATCAATAACAACATAATTGTTTTAGAATGAAATAAAACACAACCAAAGGTGATCAACCGTGTACAAATTCCAAACTAATAATAAATCTCACTAAAACCATGACAAGTGACTTACCTCAAGCCAAACCACCTTCCCATGGTTGTTGCTTTAATCCCCTCCCCACGGGAAAAATGTAGATCTATCCCTCTTCCCCCGCAACCAAAAGACCATGGCAATAATTATGCTATCCCCCATGAATGATAGAGTTTGCAGCAGAAAATATCACCCCCATATGTGTTGAATATGTAAGTTACATAAGTAGAGAGGTAGAATCATGTCAAATCCATGAACAGTGGCACACATTCATATGTGGCACTATCACTAGTGCAAGAAAAAAAATGCAAACTTCAATGAAATACATGGCAACCTATCTCAAGGTATCGTAAAATAATATGAGTTCACCCTTTTTCTTAATATGAATCTAGGTATATTTGCCAATAGTGGCATGGTGTGATGGTTGAGTTGTGTTGTTATTCTTGCCATCAAGGTTCAAACCCCATAGGGGTGTAATTGTTGAGAATTAAATTGGGGATAAGGTCCCTCGTTTGTGACCTCTCCAGTTCATAGCTCTGGGTCAAAAGCATTTACCCCTCTTTAAATAAAAATAAAAATGAATTTAGTTATCACTACCTAAAACTACCCTCTCAAAATAAAATATAGTTAAGAAAACATAATTAATGATTTTGTTTCCTTTTTAAAATACCAACCAAATATAAATATGAATTGATTAATTTAGTAATTCATCATATTTTTATTTTCATCCAAAGGAAGATATCAAAACTAGTAATTCATCATTAATTAGATATTTCTTGTTAGGATTAAGAGTGATAAGTAGGAGGTATTTTCCACAGCATGTCAAATTATGATATTGCTATCAAGATTCAACCGTGTAGTTTTGAGTCAAACTCATTGACCCATGTTTCATGAGTAGTGGTTAACAAGAACCCATCTCTCATGATAATGAATGGTCCAATTAGCACTCATTGCATCTAGGTGATGCTCATAGAGGTGAAGCACTAAGCCTTCCCAGGAGGTCACCCATCCCAGTATTACTCCAGCTCAAGCACACTTAACCACAAAGTTATCTGCAAGGTTAAACCCACTTAGCTTGCAACCCCATTTGCAAAACCTTCAACAAGTGTCATTCATTGTGTAAATCTAATATATTTTAAAATATACATTGGATTAAAAATAAGTCATTATATAATTTAAATTAAAAAGTAAAGGAATATTTTATTTTGAAAGTAACATAATTAAATTGTATAATTCTATATATTTTTATTTTATTATATTTATTTAAAGGATAGTTGTACCTCAACAAGATCTTAAATTAATCTCATTTAAAATATATAAATTTTAAAAACGTTTAGAATTATTGATGCACACATAAACATCCATAGAGTTTGTAATAATAAGAAAATAGGAATTTTGTTTTTAATATACCAATCATAATTGTAACCTTCTTGATAGTATTACCTCAATAATATCATTTACTTTGTTAATACTAATAAATTGAATTTATTAGACATTCAAAGGGGGTTGTGACATATAGGATTAAACTAGAATTAATTAGGTGGCAAGAAGAATGGGTAACAAATTTGGAAGCTTCACAATAGGACAATGATGGTCCATTTGAATTGGTTTAGAATATAATAATAGTTTAAGCTCTTAAAGAAACCTATTCTTCAAAAACATATCAAATGATAACAAGGTTGAATTATATGCAAGAACTTCTTCATGACTTAAATTACAATGATAATCAAAGGTTGAAGTTGACCTTTTCATGAAGATAAGTTTCAATGCATAGCTTTGGCGAAATGTAATGAATACTTTTATCTTAGGGAAGAGTTTGATATATTCTTAATCGTCACCCAAAGTTAATAGGAAATTAATTAATGTAGATTTCTTTCTTAGATGTTCAGGTCGTTTGTTTTTGTGTAGGCAACATCAACAAAAGGTGATATTATGTTAGCAAATGCATGATTGTGCAACATTACCTAATCTAAACCTACATACAAATGACACCTTGCTTGGGTAAAAGAAACAATTAGCTAATTTACTTATCATTGCATGTCCACAACTAATCAATTGCATTAATTCTATGATTCCACAAAAGATCGTTAATATATAAAAATATTAAAAAATTTGTAACGCTTATGAATAGGTGGGGCCTCACAATGTGAGTTTCTCTAAAATGGAGGTTGATATGAGGAACTTGATGAAGATACTTTGGAGAGATTATATAAAGGGAACGATTCAACCTATTCCAATGAAGGGTCTTCCAAGTAAGCCCTTATTTTAAGTGTAGGCAATATTGAGATATTTCCCTATGAAGGAGAAGTTGATGCACAGAAACTTGATCATTGGTTGCACAATTAGAGTTATACTTTAGTATATATACACTTCCTTTAGAATAATTGGCACAACTAGAGGTGTACTTGTCATTTCATGCCCCCCTTTGATGATCCATCATTGATATCTAATTTGAGTGATCTTCCATGGGCCATCTTGCACGAGTTTTCCTTGAAGGTTTAATAAATTTTGCTAAGTCTCAGAATTTTGGGTTTTCAGGCTGTCTCTTACTTGCTTACCTTGCATGCCTTCTTCATTTCTCCATTGCTCCTTTACCTGTTTTCTTCTAAGCTTTTCTTTGAAAATTTGACTAAGTGTCAAATTTTTGGGTTTCGGCCTTCAGCCTTACCCTTTTCACCTAACCGACCTCTCTCTCTTCTTCCTTGTTTCCCCTTTACTTTATCAGCTTTCGACTTTCAAACTTCACTCTTCCATCTTACCATTCACTTCGCAACGCGTAAGGCTTCAATCTGACCTTTGACCTCTAACGGCCCGAGATCCAACGCCCAATGTTTCCTTCTTCTTCGCCTTCTTCCTTCTTTCCTTCTCACTTTCACTCTTCTCTTTGAAAATTTGGATGTGTTGAATTTTCGAGTTTTGGCCTTCGGCCTTACCCTTTACCTCTTACCTTTCTTTAGTAAGAGGTATCTCTTCTCTTTTACCTTTGATTTTTGGAGGTAAGGGTTCCCTCTTACCCTCGATGTCTTCCTTCTTCTTCACATCGTGGTTTCCTCCTCTCTTCTCCCTTTGGCATGACATAAGCCTGACGCCTAACTCCTGATATCTAAAGGCTCCTTGTCAAAGAGAAAGATGAATATCAGAGTGAGATGAAATGTGGTCACTCTAATATTCCGATGGAACTACATCGAGGAGACAATACAGTATCGAAGGGAGTTGTTTTGCGGTACCTTTGACATTCTGATGGAAAGCAAGATCTCTTCATTGGAGAGAAAGATGTATATCAATGAGACTTTGATGCTTGTCCCTTCGACATTCCGATAATGCATTTTCGGGGCTTTGGACCATTTTTTATGCTTGCAGAGGTCTCCTTTCGGGGCCGACACCCCGACCTTTCGACGAATTTTTGGCATGTTTTTCTAGGCAATGACTTTAATGTGCAACCACTCCATGGTGACTAGATCTGATTTCCTAGGCTTCAAGGATGGTATTAAATGCATATTCTAACTTTCTCAGGTGGATTTCATGAGCGCCCATGCCTATTGATTGCAGTTTGTTGACTTTCTTTTTGATCCATGCCCTGGTCACAATTTTCATGGATGGCTCAAGTTTGCATGCCACAAGCTTCATTGCTAACCTTGGTTAGGGTTAGGGTTGGGTTTTCTGTTTTGAAGTTATGCCTAATCTATAAAGGAAAAAATGTATTCATTTTGCTTCTTCTTCCTTTGGCTCCTCTGGGGTTTTTTTTTTGCAGACTTGCATTTTGCATCTCTGCCATTGTAAAGATTGGCTTTTTGCCTCTACATTAATGAATTTGATCAAGCTTTCCTCTTCTCAACTCTTTTGTGTTTGAGTAAGTTATTACCTTGCATATCTGAGTGTTTATTGTATTTTCATGCATGTATGCTTGTGTTTAATGGTTTACAATTGTTGTTTTGAGAAACCTTGCTTTCCTTCCAACGCCCTGTCAAACCCTAACCTCCATGTTTGTGTTGAAAAATGAGGTGTTTTCTTAGCTTAACACTCTATAAAACTTTAATATTGCTAATCGAAGTAAGCTCTTTCTTTGTTACATATATTCTTTGTGGGTGATTATCTTGATTAATTTATTTTACTATTGTAGAATGAAGAGATAAGTTGATAGAAGAACTAGACAGGGTATTAGAAAGATTACACAAGATATAACGTGGAGAAACCCTTTCGGGAAAAAACTTCACCAAGAATTATTCTAATATTCAATCTTTGAATTACAATAGCTCCAATTCTTGCTTGAGAATGCTTCTTCTATCTTTACCAATCTTCTTCACACCAGCAAATAACAATTATGAAAACTCTCTTCAACTTGAATGAGATATAGAGACAATATGCAACCTTGTAATCTCCAAATGGTGATAATTACAATGCACAAGCTCAAGCCCTTGAAAAGGTACGCCATATTGCTTCAAGTTGAGTTATTCTGTGAAGACTAAAGCTTGCAACATGTGCTTCATGCATTTGGGCGTCCCAAACTGAAGCTACAACTTATCCTTCAATTTGGTGATAATTCCATAGCTCTTCCTCAAAGTTGGCACCCTCAAGTAATCCTACTTAACTGAGCCTTCAAAAATATCTTATCATGCATGAGAGGTAAATCCAAGAAATCATCTTGGGCGCCCAAGTTGGCTCCAAGTGATTTCTAGTTAACTGAAACATTTAATCAACACCATTCATGCAAGAATGGTCATCCCCTGTTAACTGAAGGTAGTCCCTATTATCTGTCATACAACTCAATGTTATTAGCCATGCATTCCAAGTTAACCGAAGTTAACTAACATACAACTGAAACTAACTGAAGATAACTGAACTGAACTGAACTTATTCTGAACTGAACTGAACTGAACTAAACTGAACTTCAAGCATGCAAACATCAAATCCTAACTCCTAGGATCTTTACATGCATTCAAAAGTGTTAACAGTTACTCTATATAGTTAACTAAACACAAGGTGAGTGTCACCTTACCATGTAGGTGTCCCATGCACCCCTATTATTTAGGAACTCACTATGGACACCCTTACATGCTCCTGACATTTAGAATTAATTACAAATGTCAATAATCATGATTATTTCATCAAATATTAATCTCATCCTAATCTTAGTGTTGTTGAACACATTCCAAGAATCTTGGAGATACATGAAATAGTTAATATTTAGGATTTGCAATTAAATGACATCCTATTTCCAACAGTTTGCCTCTGAGAATCGACCAAATTGAGAGTTGTGAAAATCTCCTTGCCCCTCTTCTTTGATGTACTATGCAATCTTGGTCAGGAAGAAGCGACCTTTCCATCTTGGTGTATCACCTCTGTTTCCCTTTCATGTTCTCCTTCTCCCCTTTTCCTTGTGAGTTGTTAGTGGTAGGATTTCATGTGCTAGGTTGGACTAGCACATTGCAGTAGGATTGAAAAGGAAGTCGGCCTTTTCTAGAGATTCGACCTCATTTGTGCAAGGTCCCACACCTTGAGGTCATTTCCATTGTTTCATTGGAATGTTGAGCTTCGTACTCAGCAGGGTGCAATTTCATGTTACAACAGTTTTTGGCACGCCAGGTGGGACTCCTTTCCACTGAAGAATTTGATGTTTTCTTCAATGCGTCTTCCCTTTTAAGGCATTTCTTCAAACACCATAGTGACTCCATTCACATCTATTGGTTCAAGCAGTGTCGGTTTCACTTCATCCTATTGAGGAGTTGGTGTTCTCTTCAACATTTTAGCCTTTGGAGGCATTCTTCAAGCATCCGACGACTCTGCAACTCTTTGGGTGACTTTTGGTATGTACCCAAAATATTTGGTTGGGTAGTATTTTTCTCTTATTTTGTAAATTTTGAAGTGTTTTCCATGCACTAAAATGTCATATTTTAATGGAAACCACATGTACACTCCCCCATTTCATGATAATGCTAGTTTTGTTCCTCCTAATCAAACATATCAGGCTGGTTATACCTCCCATTTCATTCTAAATCAACCTTCTCAAAATGCATACCGCCCATCCCATCTTGCTCAGTCTTCTTGGACGCCTACACATTCATATCAGCAACCGCAAGAGACTCATCATTTTCAAAATCAACCTTGTTTCTCTCCCACTCAACCCCAAGATTTTGATAATTTAAGTGCAAGAGAAATCACAAGCATTTTGCTTGATTTCAATAGACAAATTGATGAGCTTAAGAGACAACAAGAGTTTGACCTACAGTAGGGAGAGTGGGAAAATCAAACCTATCAGGGGCAGCAACGTTGTTTCTCACAACATGATGAGTATGTCCATCAAGCTCATTATTCACGACAAAAAAATTTAGACTCTCAATGGAGGTATGAGTAGTAGTTGGAGGCGCAAAGAAGGCAACAAGAAGAGTGTACAACAAGAGATGTTGCTAGGCAAAAAAAATCAGACTTTCCCTTGCTCTAGCACAAGTGCCTGAGACTCAGACAACCCCTTGTGTGCCTAGTTTCAAACAAGCAACTCCACCATTTCCAGAACAACCTACTAAGGAGGAGGTAAGACTATAAATTTGTAAGTTTTAAGAAACCTAGAAAGCCTCTTGAAACCCCCATTAGCCCTCCTTTTGTTCTAGAACAACCTATTGTGCAAGAGGTTTGCAAGCAAAATATTTTTAGTTTCAAGAATCCTACTCAGCCCCTTGAAACTCCCATTCAATCTCTTGTGCCATCAAGCAGATCTTCTATGTTGGAGATACTAAATTTTGTGAGCCTCTATTCCTCACAAGAACCTATCCTTGAGGAGGCTCAACCTTTTACTTCTATTGAGTAGCCCCTTCCAAAGCTTCAACAAGAGTTTCAATTCCCTTTTGACCATGTTGCTCCCTCTTTTCCTATTTCACTCTTTAAATGTGGACCTATTGTATGGGATCCTAATTGGTCAAAATAATAAAATAAGGAGCAATTTTGAGCTAGGAGTGAAGAGGTTGTTGTTGTGGAGCCTTCACATGCTCAAAACAATGAGTGTCTTGCTCTACTACAAGAAAAAATTGAAGATGAAATAGTGTTGCAGCAACAAGGCATTAAAAATGTAGAAAATATTGATGTAATAGAGGAATCAATCCTCTCATTTGATGCCCTTCCTTGTTTTGTTGAAGATGAGGAGGATAGATCAGCTATGCCTATGCCAGTTGAAGCCTTCACATGCTCAAAACAATGAGTGTCTTTCTTTGCTGCAAGAAAAAATTGAAGATGAAATAGTGTTGTAGCAACAAGGCATTCAAAATGTAGAAAATATTGATGTAATAGAGGAATCAATCCTCTCATTTGATGCCCTTCCTTGTTTTGTTGAAGACAAGGAGGATAGATCAGCTATACCTACGCCGATTGAAGCCTCCGAACAACTTGGTTTGGGTTTGTTGAGTGAATACAACTCCATGTTTTTGGAGCAGCAACAATAGACGTGTTTATCTCTTGCTATGGTGGATGAAGATCCCCAATCTATTGAGGTTTGCAATTATGAGGTATAGGACCTCTTTTTGGATGTTATAGAAGCTTTTTGTTTAAGCTTGGACATTAAATCATCACCCCCAAAAGAGGAGCTTTGTGGGAAACAACATAAGAGTAAGGAAAAAAAAGAGGACATAACAACCATTACGTGCCAAGAGTCTAATTTTTTTGCAGCTAGTTGCCAAAAAGAAGAAATTAAAATAGAGAGATAATTTGAAGAATTTAGTTCTTCACTCAGAGTGTCTCAAAAATCCGAGGTATGTGTTGATGAAGTGTGCATCGATACAAGTAATCATGAGGTTTGTTAGTTTTTTGCTATCCTTGAATGTAGCAATGTTGAATATGAGGTCTTCATTCAAAATGAAGATGTGACCTTTGACATTAGGGATAATGTGACCAAGTTAGAGTGTTTCACATGGAGCCAACACATTGAAAAATCCACCATTGAGCAACCACACATTTGTTTGGAGAGTGATGCTCCCGTTGCTCAATTTGATAGTATGCTCGAGCTTCAAAGTTTCTCATTTGAGGTGCATGAAGAAGAGTTTCCTTGTGCAAATCAAAAATCAGATTTGACATGTTTTGCATCACCATGTGAGCTGGAAATTTTCTTTTTTTTTTTTCAGTTCATGCATTGAGGAGGTCAGCAATGATAGTATTGGCCTATCCTTTTGTGAGGTGAGTTGCCTATCCTTTTGTGAGGTGAGTTATCTTCCCTCTACACAAGGTTTTTTCTTGGATGTTGACTTGCCTTCAGAAAAGTTCACCCCTGCTATTGTATGTTCATCTAAGGCACTAATGTTAATTAATCTAACACTTGTATCATATGGTTTCCTTGCAATGGAAAAATTTACAATGAAGCGATCCTTCACCTTGCAAGTGTTTCGTGCATTTCCATGCATGTTGGCAGCATTTTTCAGTGGTGTAGTTGGGTGAGGTCTGCAACTATGGTTTGAGGTAGATTAACACCTTCAAAAGGTTCATCTTTGACAGAGGAAAGCTTCCATTCTTTTCTTTCTGTTAGTTTAGTGTATATATTGTAAATACCTTGCTTTCCACGAAGTGCATTTACACACCCTACATTCTCCTTAAGGGAATGCATGCTCTTAGCTTTCATATTTTCCTCTAAGTGCAGTTGCACATGTTTTTCTTTTTCTTTGAGGAGGCTCAGTTATCAAAGTTTTTCCCTCATGACTCCGTGCCCAATGGACCAATAAGGCCTCTAGATCCCATGATTAGTAGGCAATCATCTCGTAGAGGTCGCCATTAATGTTGTCATTTCATACCCCCCTTTGATGATCCATCGCTGATATATGATTTGAGTGATCTTCCATGGGTCATCTTGCATGAGTTTTCCTTGAAGGTTTCCTAAATTTTGTTCTCTCAGAATTTTGGGTTTTCGGGTTGTCTCTTACTTGCTTACCTTGCATGCCTTTTTCATTTCTCCATCGCTCCTACCTTTCCCTGTTTTCTTCTAAGATTTTCTTTGAAAATTTGATTGTCGATGTTTTTGAATTTTGGCCTTCAGCCTTACCCTTTTCACCTTACCGACCTCTCTCACTTCTTCCTTTTTTCCCCTTTACTTCTATTGGCTTTCGACCTTCCCTCTTTCCTCTTACCGTTCACTTCGCAATGCCTAAGGCTTCGATCCGACCTCCGACGGTCTGGGGTCCAACACCTGACATTTCCTTCTTCGCCTTCTTCCTTCTTTCCTCCTCACTTTCACTCTTCTCTTTGAAAATTCAACTAAGTGTCAAATTTTTGGGTTTCGGCCTTTAGCCTTACCCTTTAACTCTTACCTTTGTTCAATAAGAGGTATCTCTTCTCCTTTACCTCCGATTTTCAGAGGTAAGGATTCTCTCTTACCCTCAATGTCTTCTTCTTCACGTCGTAGTTTCCTCCTCTCTTCTTCCTTTGGCATGACATAAGCCCGAAGCCTAACTCCCGACTCCCAAGTCCCAATCTTCGAAGGCTCCTCATCAAAAAGAAAGATGAATATCAGAGTGAGATGAAATGTAGTCCCTCTGATATTCTAATGGAATTGTAATCGAGGAGACAATACAATTTCAGATGGAGCTATTTTGCGGTCCCTTCGACATTCCAGTGGAAGGAAAGATCTCTTCATCAGAGAGAAAGATGTATATCGGTGGGACCTTAATGCTTGTCCCTCCGACATTCTGACAATACATTTTCGAGGCTTTAGACCATTTTTTTTTTTATGCTTGCAGAGGTCTCCTTCGGGTCCAACGCCTCAACCTTTCGACAAATTTTTAGCGTGTTTTTCTGGGTGACGACTTTAATGTGCAACCACCCCACAGTGAGCAAATCTAATTTCTTAGGCTTTAAGGAGGGTGTTAAATGCATTTTTTGACTTCCTCAAGTGGATTTCATGGGCGTCCATGCCTATTGATTACAATTTGTTGACTTTTTTTTTTTTATCTGATTTGTGCCCTAGTCACAATTTTCACGGATGGCTCAAGTTTGCATGCCACATGCTTCATTGCTAACCCTAGTTAGGGTCAAGGTTGGATTTTTTGTTTCTCAATTATGCTTGATCTATAAAAGAAAAAAATGTATTCATTTTTCTTCTTCTTCCTCTGGCTCCTATGGGGTTTTTCTTTTGCAGACTTGCATTTTGCATCTCTACCATTGTAAAGATTGGATTTTTGCATCTACATTAATGAATTCGGTCAAGCTTTCCTCTTCTTGAATCTTTTGTGTTTGAGTAAGTTATTACCTCTCATATTTGAGTGTTTATTATATTTTCATGCATGTATGTTTGTGTTTAATGGTTTACAATTGTTGTTTTGAGAAACCTTGCTTTCCTTCCAATGCCTTGTCAAACCCTAACCTCCATGTATGCCTATGAGAATCAACCTAATAAAGAGTTGTGAAAATCCCCTTTCCCCTCTTCTTTGATGTATTGTGCAATCTTGGTCAGGAAGAAGCAACCTTTCCATCTTGGTCTATCACCTTTGTTTTCGTTTCATGTTCTCCTTCTCCCCTTTTCCTTATGAATTGTTAGTGGTAGGATTTCATGTGTTGGGTTGGACTAGCACATTGTACTAGAATTGAAAAAGGAAGTTGGTCTTCTCTGGAGATTCGACCTCATTCACGCAAGGTCCCACACCTTAAGTTCATTTCCATTGTGTCATTGGAATGCTAAGCTCCATGCTCAACAGGGTGCAATTTCATGTGACAACAATACTTTAGTATAAATTCACTTCCTTTAGAACAATATATATCCTTTGATGGATTAAGAATGACAAAAGCATACTTTGACTTGTTTTGAAATTCTCTTGTAGTCTATGACATTAAAGATAAGTTCTTGGAGAAAATTGAAGAAGTTAATCAATAAACAATTTTATCCTATTTGTCATAGAGAGGAGAATTGTACAAAACAACAATTTCTTAAGAGAAAGCCAAAATATATAAGATTATATTGGTGAATTTTGTAAGAGGGTTATCTAAATGGAAAATTGTATTGCCCCATGACCTTGTCTATGAAGGGAATTCCCCACTAGATAAAGGTGGAGTATAGGGGGTTTGTTGGACTATGTGGTTGGTGGAAGAGTTCTCACTCGATGCCCTTTACCCCCTTAAGTTCCACATATTATGTTTTTTATTTGAGCACACTTTGCATTTTGGATTTTAGTTGTATTACATGAATAATGAATTAAGTTGATATTACAATAAGTAAGTTGCTTTGTATATTATCAATATGAATACCCTAGCACATTGGAATTGTAGGTTTCCTTTGTCTAGGTGAAATTTGGAAATTATAGAGGGGTATAAGATATGTTCCTAGAATTATTGGGTGAACGTGGATAAGAAATATGATTTCGTTTTGATTTGTATATTGTAGATTGCAAACATGTGCATGTTAAGCAAATTGGTGTACACTCTTTGGATTGAATGTAGGCTAAGGAATAGAAAATATGTACCTCATTTTAGATTGATTTGTATTCTACATGATAAAGCATATAAAAAGGAATGTGACCAATTGTTTGATCATATTTTGTATGTCTAATTTTGTTATTATTGTCAACTTTTCAGTATAAATAAATGATAATAATTTTGAATCAATAACATTGTTTACTCTTATATTTGAAAAAATTCTAAGTTTGAGAGGGGAACATGTGATTTAACTTGATTAGTCAATACTTGTACTTTATTGTGAGATGTTATAAATATACATGGTTAGAAGATCTTTGTGATCATAAAATCATCAACAAGAAGTCAAGTTATATGTTCTTATTTGTGGAGATTATAATTATATAATTATAGTTGATACACATACTAAGGTGAATTGTCATGGCCTAGCATTGAGGGTTGTGATGGAGAAGAGTGGAAATAGAAATAACAAGAAGAAAATAATAAATTGATATTATATATAGTTGTCTTCAACAAAATAAGAATCTAGGATACTAAAATATGAACATATCATAAAAGCAATAAATAAACCAAATAGTACGGGACCGAGTGCTTTTTGAGAACAACAAATCCAATCCAAGATCATGGTTTCAAGTTCCTTGAGATTGAGGGTCATGATAGAGAATAATGGCAATATAGAATTAATAACCAAGTAGAAATCACAGGTTGATATTACATATATAGTTGTTTTTAGCAAAATAAGAATATGCAAGACTAAAGTACAAACATCCAATAAAAGTAGTAAAGAAATTAGATTGTATGGACTAAGCTCCTTCCTTGAACAACAAATCCAATCCAAGATAATGGATTTAGGTTGTAGTTAGTGAATTGGATGAGGAACACTATTAGTGGATTGAGCTTGATTAGGCAATTCTAGAGTTTGTTAAGGTAGGGATAGTACCCTCGGCCATGTATGATCTTTGCATACATTCTCTTTGTGGGATCTCAATAAAGTCCATTTTCAATGGTGTTGATACAACCACTAGAATTGAGTACATGACACCAAATGCTTGTTGTTAGTAACCATGTGGAGATTGCAATTTGTCAAGCTGGGTGCATTTATCCCATTATACTTTTCTTCTTTAGCTAGTTCAACAATTGAGACCTCTAAGTTTGAAGAGTGTTGATCATGACAACAAAATTAATAGCTTGGCTAGGGTTGTTATAGGGTTGAGGAGGATTTTTTAAAATGGTTGAGAATGCATACTATTTAGAAATTAGTGGGAAACTTAAGAGCCCATTGAATTGGAAATTTGTCATGCCCAACATGGTATTTAACAAAATGAGGATTATCTTGGAGCAATGAGTAGGTGGGGGATAGTGTTGTCTAGAGATGGTATGGGAAGGTTAATGCGACTATTTGGTCTAGATCCATAAGAAAATAACCTCATAGATCAAGCCCATCGCTCCTAAAGGGTGTTAATCTTTATGGTTTGAGATCTATAGGGGAAATAGGAGGGGTTTAGGTTTGGTGTGAGTATGTTGGGGTTTAGCTTGGGGTATTTGGGTCATAAGAGAGGAACAGTTCAAAAGGAATTGTGACTAGGTGAGAAGGATAAGGATTGGGGGTTGCCATACCTAGCTTGGTATTTATAAAAATGAGGATTGCCTTGGAGCAATGGGCAATAGGGGAGAAAATTGTTAGAAAAATGAAGAATAACATCTCATTTTGTTGTTTTGTGTTGTCATTGATGTTACCATGATATATGAGTTGCAATTGCAAGATCAAGTTTGAATTTGTTTCGATATTTTGGTCCGGTATTAGAACCGGTATAATGTTTATATCCTCTGGTATTTTGGTTCACAATTGTTTGTTGGTGATTACTATTGCTTGTAGTTTTGGGAAATGGTGCATGAATGTTGTAAGCACGTACATTCAAGATCTCACGTATTTAGATGCTCGTATGGTGTATTGACATCATTCTGTTGATTGCAATTTTTCTATTAGGTCCATCTTTGGCCGACCTAATGGATAAATAATGTAACGGTGAATCAATTTTATTTTACAGATATATGTGTGACCTATCTTAGGTCCATGCCGACATGATGTAGTGTGTTGGGTGTTTGAATTGCTTTTTGGAATAATTTTGTGAAAGCTTGTAGCTGACAATTGGTATTTTTGATAAATAAGAAGTGCATCTAATTAGGCCAACCTAATTGATGCTTGTGGATAGATCAGGTATATATTGGACAATTTTTTGAAGATTGGAAGATAGATGATTGAGTTGTGAATGTGAATGTGAAGAAGTGTGAATATGATGAAGTGTGTCAAGTTAGTTTACCGAGCTTCATTGGAAATGAATTGGCACTCATTAGGTGTACTTTATCAGTTCATTTTTGGCTATAAGCCAATTTTTTATTGTAATTTTGTAGGCAGTGAGCCTTTGTATTTGGATAGTGGGCCACCCCGATTTTGTAATATCTTATAATCAATTACAATATATTGTGAGATAACACTCACCGTGGTTTTTCCCATTTTGGGTTTGCCACGTAAAAATCCTGGTGTTCATGTGTTTTGTGATTTCATGTTTTGTTAATGCTTTTACTTATCTTTGTTGTTGTATGCATTGGAATAATTGGATGGTATCTATTCAGAAATTTTGAGAAGATACTGATTCACCTCCTGCTCTTAGTATCTTGGATATTCAACAATTGGTATTAGAGTTCGGTTCCTCTGGAAAATCCCAATAGCTTGTGGGAGATCCCGAAGATGGAAGAAATGAATGATAAAGAAGAGCCTCAGACTGCTCTTGAGGATCTTGACAAAGTTGAAAGAGAAAACAAAGATCTGAAAGAGAATATTGAAGATGCAAATGAATGTGTTCGGAAATTAAAAGAGCAATTGAAAAAGTGGAAAGAAATGCATATGGAAGTAACTGATCAATTGAAGTAGGCTAATGAAGAAATTACCGGTTTGAAGGTGCAAGTAGAAGAGAAGAAAATAATTGAAGAATGTCGAAACAAATTGGTACAAAGCAAGTCTAATGAGTTCACTAAGCTTAAAAAAGTAGTGAACCTGAAAGTGGATCTGGAGAAAGTGAAACTCTATGAAAACAATTTCAAATCTAGCTCAAACAATCTTGATGAGTTGATTTTAGGGAAAAAACTGAGTAAAGACAAAGGTGGCTTGGGAATGGAAGGAGGTGAAAACTCTAAAGACAACCAAAAGAATTAGAATAAAGGAAAGAAAAAATAAAATTCAAGGAACTTTGCTAGGAGACCACCTGTGAGACAACCTAATGCACAAAGGTATCCATCCTTTAATGGCACTTGTTTTTCATGCAAAAAATTTGGTCATAGGGCAACAGAATGTAGGAGTAGGATGAATCAGTTTCCTGGTCCCTTCATTGGTCAATGTTTTGCATGTAAAAGAATTGGACATAGGACTAGTGAATGCAAAACCTTGATGATGAATCAGTTTAATGGAGGAAAAGTGAATCAATCCTTTAATGGCTATTGTTATACTTGTAACAAGTATGGACATAAAGCTAATCAGTGCAAAACAAGAGTCAGTGGAAGTCAATCTAATCAGAGAAATATTTTCTGCTATAACTGCAACAAACCAGGACATATCTCAAGATTTTGCATAAGCAAAAAGGGTAAGGAGACCAATCCGGTAGAAAAGAATGAACCTGTGAAGAAGGTTGACAAAGATGAGATCAAACAAGAAATGAATAATATTTGGAGGAAGAAAGAAGATACTGAGATGATAGATAGGTCTGTGCCCTCATTCGGTACAGACAATTCCTTTGGGAATTAGACCTAGCAAGGTCTTAGGGGGAACTATAATAGAAAATGCTTGAACCCCCTTGATGTTCAACGTGTCAGTCTTTGGCACGAAAATATGTGGTAAGAAATGATAAGCTAGAGGCTATGCAATTGGAACCAGAAGAAAATATGAAGGAATGATCTTTTGCAGAGCAAATTAGGATTTTTTTGAGCAAAGAAGAAGATTTTTTAGCAACTTTTTAAAATATGCCGCATTTAATGCGAGTTAGGGAAAATCGTTGTTTTATAAAGAAAATGTGTAAGGAATTTTGATCACTCATGCACTTGAAGAAATCAAAGAGATTTTTGGAGTTTTCCTGAGGTGATTTGGAGTTCGATCCGTGCAAACCCTAGTTTTGGTTCATCATGAAGAAAGAGGTATTTTACTTTTCTGTGCAGTAGTGGTTTGTGATCTTTGAGTTGTTTGAATTCAAAATTTGGAAGAATGGCAACCCCCATAGTCGTTAAAGTGTCGGAGAGACCTAGACCATCCTATAGGAAATATTCCTTGAAGGTTTTTGAAGACGACCCTATGGGCGCCTTCTCATCAATCCCTCATGGGGTCATGTCGATCAAGGACACAAGAATGTATATTCGAGTAAATATTGAGGAATTTAATCACACCAAATTGATCAACATTTGGTAGAATGAGCTTGTTGGAGATAATTTCTTGATAAAACCTAAATACTCGAACCTAGTTACGAAGAGGTTAGATAGATGGAACAACTTTCCCAACTTCAATTCTGTGGTTGATGATGGATTTGTGAAGCCAGTCCTAAGAAAAATACATGATAAATTCTTGTGGACTGACTGACCTCACCTAATAACTAAGGAGGCGATTAGGACTGTTACCGACGTCCAGGATAAAGGTCCAATACCTGTATTGAAATCCATGAAGAATGAGGTGGTAATGAAACTCACAAGAGCCACATATGACAAGAGATCTTTAACGACAAAGTCCATCACTAATCCGACCGTGGAGTATGTAGCTATCATGATTGGTCACAAAATATACTTCACCAACAGAGAGAACTCTATTTCAGCCACAACTATTTATACTAGTTTTGATATGGTAATCAACGATGCTGACTGTGATGTGTGTGAGCTTCTCCAGAAATAGTTGCTTGAGAATTTAAAGTCGACCAAAGAAAGGAAGTATGCTTTCAAATTCGGCTCGTTGATTGTATGTCTATTGTTCTATTTCATGAAGAGACTTCCTAGAAAGAGTGATGAAGTGTTTTGGGACTCATCCAGATCGATGACACATCAAATTTTTGATTATATGCATAGTTTGGGTGATTTGAAGGCTCAAGAAAATTCTTTAACAACATTCTTTGTTGTATTTAAGAGCAAAATGAATGAGAGATAGGATTCTGAGGAAAATTGTTGAGAAATGTAAAGATGACATCATATTTCATGTTTCCTCTGATGAATGCATGATCAAAGTAGTAGAACATCTGACCATATGGATTTAGCCATTGGGATATGAAATTACAGAAGATGAAGCTGAGTGTTATGTACAAATGTTGCTAAAAAATCCGAAGGATCCCAATGAACCCAAAATTGGTACTTATGCAGAAAAATCTATGGAGGTCCACATGGACCATCATAAGCCAATAATTAGAAAGAGAGTGGAAAAGAAGCTTAGAGAAGCTAGATTCACTGATGATTAGATTGCACTTGGAAGGGCTAAGAGAGAAGAGTTGGAGGTAGAATCATCTGGCCTAAGGAGATCCGATAGGACTTCTTCTAAACCCTCTGTAGCTCCTACAATAAAGATTGAACCCAATAATACTAATAAAGGTAAAGGCCCAGTTTCCTTCGGACCTATTACTACATCTGGGAAGAGGAAAGAAACTCCTCTAGTGGCCCCTAGAAAAAGAGGAAAGAAAGAGAAAGCTACAAGGGAGAAAAATCTTAGCATCACAGATGATCAGGATGAAGAGGAAGAGGATCCTACTAAAAAATTGGTGAGGAAAAGAAGAGGAAGTTTATCCTTTGGTGAAGGTGCTTCTAAGGAAGTTGTTGGTTCTAAAAGAGTGCATGTTATGTCATCTTCTGATGAAGAGAAAGAGTAGAAATTTGGTGTTCATGTGCATACCAAACCAGAGTCGAAGAAGACTAAGGTGTTTGATGAAGCCTCTATAGACCAGATAGAAAAACAGGACATTCCTGTAAGTTCTGGTCCCCATTTTAAACTAGAGGCAACTCTCAATTCTTTGTTACATTTTGAGAACATGCTAAAACCTATAATAAAATATTATGATAATGCTGGAAAAGAGGATAAGAAAACTTTACTTTTAGCCATCATTCAATATGTTATCATCTTGGAAGTTAAATGGGATGATGTGAAACAAGATGTACTTAAGAATATGTGGGAAACTCTGATGAAAAGAAGATCAGAGGTTGTTGCACTTGAAGAGAAAATCAGGAATAATGCATTTGATAAGATTGGGTCTTCTCGGACCTTTGATTATTTAAAGACTTTGAAAAATATTTGTGCGGATATGTTTCGAATGAAGAAAAGGGTTAATATTTTAATGACAAGGGATAAAAAGCAGATAAAGAAGATAAGGAAGGAAACAACAAAGGTGATCTAAGATACATCAAGAAAATATGACATGCTTAAGACTGGTGAAGATGTCTCTGCTGAAAATATCGAGGAAGATATTCCTCTTGATGTAGGTATTTCTAAAGACATTAATGTTGAAAATGATGTCGATGGTGAAAATGTTCCTCCAAAAATTGAGAAGTAGAATGAAGGTGAAGGTGAGCTTGAAAAACATGATGATGCTCCTCTGGAGCACACTGAAGGTGAAAAAGGAAATGATGAAAAAGGTAATACTAAAGAGGGAAAAGGCAGTGAAGAAGAAGAAAAGAACAATCCAGAAGAATAACAAAATAAAAATGGAAAATATGAAAATGATAAAGAAGACAATAGGGATAAAGATAAAAAGGAAAAGGAAAAGGAAAAGGAAAAGGAAAAAGGAGAGGAAGAAAAGAAAAACGAGGAATCTACCGGGAAAAATGAAGAAAGTCAAAAGCAGATTATAAAATCTCTTAAGCATCCCGAAGAATCATCCTTCGGTAATGATGTACTGAAAGGCTTGCTATCCAAGCAGATTAGATTCCAACCAATCATTCCTCAAGAGCTTCTACAAATTTTTATGATTGAAGGCTAGGTAGATGTGGAGATGTCTTCGGTCCATAAAGTGGTGTTAGGAGATGCATTGCAGGCATCTGGAACAAAGGAGATTCTTGAAACTCATCAGAAAGGAACAAAACTCATAGAATATGCTCTTAAGGCATTGCAGGAGGTCACACCTGGTACATCTATTGATGCATCCCTCACTCCTATTTAAAATTTGAGATTGTTGTTGGATTCCTTCAAGGAGTATACCTCTGGGCTTAGTGAAAAGACAAAACAAGAGGTTGAAGAGAAACTGGTAGAGGAAAGGCTTCCCTCACTCCTATTGAAAATTTGAGATTGTTGTTGGATTCCTTCAAGGAGTATACCTTCGGGCTTAGTGAAAAGACAAAACAAGAGGTTGAAGAGAAACTGGTAGAGAAAAGGCTAATGGTATTGCATGACAAGTGTGCTCTTGCACACTCAAATGTTGAAAAGAACTTGGAAGCTATGAAAATCTGCGAGTCGAAAGAAAATGTTGTTCTTGCTTATTGCTTGAAGTGGCCGGATTCCACCCAGAACATTAAGGTTGTTATAGACTCCATTGAGTCTCAGTTGACTGCTATCTCTGGTACTTACAGTATATCCAAAGACAGAGATAGATCAACCTGGAATGCCATCTCTGTGCATAAAGATAAATTATTTGTTTTACAGAAGCAGAAAGAAGAGATTATCAAAAAAATTGATCAATTAAGTGACATTATAAGATTGAAATACACTATGGTTGGTAAGGCCTTGGCAGGCACATAAAAACTTGAGAAGATAAATTTGACTCCTGATACTTCAAATGGTGCAAAAGAAACTCTGGTAGAGTTGGAATCCCTGAACAGGATGTTGATTGCTGCAAATGATAGTTAGGAGAATGGTAAATCAATATGGGAAGGTATTCTTAAGGAGCTTCAAGGCTCGCCATCTTGCAATTAATGCATTTTTTTTGTTTTCTTTGTTTTCATATTTCAATTTTTGGGACACCCTTTGTCTTTGATGTCAAAAGGGGAGTGAAGAATGGTGAAATATTGGTGTTAGGGGGAGAAGTGTTGTAAATAAGAAGTTGTAAGAAGTTTTGTAAATACTCTTTTTGGCACATGTTGCCATCAATGACAAATGGGGAGATTGTTGGAAAAATGAAGAACATCTCATTTTGTTTTTTTGTGTTGTCATTGATGTCGCCATGATATATGAGTTGTGATTGCAAGATCAAGTCTGAATTTGTTCTGGTATTCTAGTTTGGTATCTAAACCGGTATAATGTTTATATCCTCTAGTATTTTGGTCCGCAATTGTTTGCTGGTGATTACTGTTGCTTGCGGTTTTGGGAAATGGTGCATGGATGTTGTAAGCACGTACATTCAAGATCTCATATATTCAGATGCTCGTATGGTGTATCAACATCATTCTGTTGATTGCAATTTTCCTATTAGGTCTATCTTTTTATGACCTAATGGATAAATAACATAATGGTGAATCAATTTTGTTTTGTGGATATATGTGTGAACTATCTTAGGTCCATTCCGACATGATGTAACATATTGGGCATTTGAATTGATTTTTGGAATAATTTTGTGAAATATTGTAGCTGACAGTTGGTATTTTTGATAAATAAGAAGTGCATCTAATTAGGCCGACCTAATTAATGCTTGTGGATAGATCAGGTATATATTGGACAATTTTTTGAAGACTGGAAGATAGATGATTGAGTTGTGAATGTGAATGTGAAGAAGTGTGAATATGATGAAGTGTGTCAGGTCAGTTTATTGAGCTTCATTGGAACTGAATCAACACTCATTAGGTTTACTTTATTAGTTCATTTTTGGTTGTAAGCCAATTTGTCATTGTAATTCTATAGGCAGTCAGCCTTTGTATTAGGACAGTGAGTCCTGGAAGTGAGCCACCCCAATTTTGTAATATCTTATAACTGGTTATAATATATTGTGAGCTAACACTCATTGTGGTATTTCCCATTTTGGGTTTTTCATGTAAAAATCCTGGTGTTCATATGTTTTGTGATTTCATGTTTTGTTAATGATTTTACTTATCTTTGCTATTGTATGCATTGGAATAATTGGATGGTATCTGTTTAGAAAATTTGAGAAGATATTGATTCACCTTCGCCTCTCAGTATCTTGGATAGTCAACAAAAGTGACATTATTTTGAGATGGCATGGGAAGGTTAGTGTGATTATTTGATCCAAAGTCAAGAGAATATAATCCTATAGATCAAGAACACAAATCCTCATGGGTGTTAATCCTTGTGGACTATGGTCTAGGATAAACAAGGGGAGGCAGAGGTTTGTTGTGAGCATGCTAAGGGTTGGTAGGGAGCATTTAGGAAGTGAGTGAGGAACAATTCAAAGGGATTTTTGGTTGGGATGGGGATGAAAAGAACCAAGGATTTGGCACATTCAACATGGTACTTAGCAAACCAATGAGTGCCTTGGAGAAATTAGAAATTAATGAAAAATTGTTGTTTTAAGATAGTATGGGAGGGTTGATGTGAAATTTTGGTCTAGAACCATGAGAAAATATCCCTTCAAATCATGCACACAACTCCTCAAGGGTGTTAATCCTTGTGGATTGAGATCTAGGGGAAATAAGGGAGTAATTTGAGGGTTGGTATGGAGCATTTGAATATCAAGATAGGAGTGGTTCAAAGAGAGTTTTGGTTGGTGGAGATGACAAGGGTGTTCTTTTCATCAATCTTGATGGAGCCAAGAGTAGGGCAACCACTATCATCAACATGATAAACATTAGGATGTTCACTAGGAAAATGTTGTATATTGGATAAATCTCTTAGCTTCATGTAATAGATCTTTGGTGAAGTGTTATTGTAGGTGTTGGATTTCATCTATTGTTCCACTTTTATATCCTTTGTGCCAAAAGTCTACAACTTCTTCTTAGGCAAGAGGTTATCATTTGAGGGGATGTTTGAAGAAAATCATGCATGAGATGTCTAGATCTATATTAAGGCTTGGAAAATCCTTGGATTTGACATCTTTTGGAGGATTATTTGAGTTTTCCTTCACAAGGTGGTAGATGATTTGTTTGATAAACAAAACTTCAAGGGACAAACTCCTCTTTATTTGCATATCCTCAAGACACAATCACTCACAAAATTGTTCATCATGTAACAACCAAAATTGTTAAGGGTTTAGGTTTTTACCTAATAGGTCTATTTTCACTCTAGTGCTTAAGCTTACTTAGGTCGTGTTCCTTTTTTGTGTCTCAAGTCATATGATGATGACACATGTCATGATCTCATTTCATCATCACCTAGAGTTTCTCTAGGGTTATTTTTCTCTTTTTTATTATTATAAGAATTCATTGTATTATTATTCACATGATGTGAAGTTTACATATTAATGATGATTCATGTTTTTTGATCAATCAATCTTTGATCTCCATAATCTTGTTATTTTTGTTGTTTTGTGATAGGTGTTTGATTGTAGGTGATCTTTGGGAGTTGTGGGGTTGAGGGGTCAACTCCAACATGGTATCAAAGCTTTAGATCAGCAATTCCCTGTCATCTTTTTGAGAGATATGGATTTGGGAGAATTTTTTGTGTCTCATGGAGCCAAACAAATATCACTATCGTGTTTGGAAGGCCCGAAAACCTATAGATTGACTATCATTTCATAAAAAATTAGAGCTCAAAATCTTTTGTGGTGTTTTTTGGTGGGCTTAGATCTCAAGGTGCTAAATTTCGTATAGTTGTACGAATTTGAACATTGTATGATGTTGTAAGGATATTACAAAAAAATTGCCCCTCCTATATCAACAATTTTGCATTGTTAAGGTCAATTTGATTTTTTCTAGTGATTTTTCAGTTTTTCAAAAGTTTGTTTGTTGTAGTGGTTACTTTTTTCGACAATATAGGTTTTTCAAACATTGATTTTTTATTGTGGTAATAGTCAACTTTTCAAGTTTTGTGGTCATTTTTTGGGCCCATGATAATTTTGCAACGATGAGATTCTTTAATATGGATTTTTAGGTTACAACGAAACTTTGACACAATGTTCTCAAGGGATTTGCATTTTCTCTTTAACCTTTTGTCAACTAGAACTCCCCACCATTATCGACTAGTGCATTCAACCTTCTTCAACTCCCTTGATGCATGCAAACCTAGTGATTTTCATGACATTATTACAAGCTTGGAGGTTGAGATTTTTTGGCAACATTATATTTTTCCTTTATCTAACTCATGTATTTTGCTTTGGATCGGTCATTTTAGGGCTTACTAGAGGTTGCTTGTTTCATTGATCGAGTATTTTTTTCTACCAACAATTTTTTATCTGTCGTGGTCATTTTTAATGCCATGGCATTTTTTTACATTCCCCAGCAAATTCTAATGATTGTGGCTCCCCAATGGTCTTCCCTAATGTTCCTTTCAGGAAATTTTTATTTTTGTGGCATCCTTTCTTAGGGTTTTGGCACTCTTGGCCCCCAACAACATCATTTTTCTTAGATTTTCAGGAATCTCTTTGAACTCTTGGCAACCCTACGGTGCACATATTTCACTGTGTTTTTTCCTGTCAAATGACCAACAACATTTTTTTTAATAAAATATTGGTGTGTGTTTTATTCCACTATGTGGCAACTTAATCTAATGACAAATCACTTGTGAATGACTATTTTTTCGATGTTTTGACAACTTTTCTAGCCAATCAATTTTTTTCAAGATGCTCTATCATCTTTTTTTAATTTGGCAACCTATTTTGACTTTTCCAACAACAACATACTTGTGGGAGACATATTTCATTGTTATTCCAACCTTTTTGTGTTTTTTGGCATTCAACGATGTTTTCTAGCAACTAAGAATTTATTTTCCAATTGACATAGAATATTCCGTCAGCAGTGTGAACGACCCATCACTACTCTATCTTATCCCTCATTTTTCAGGTAAAGGTGTTTTTCTTCTTTTTGGCATAACTTGGGCATACAATATCAGATTTTGACAAATGAAACTGTAGACACCTAAATTTGGACACTTCATTTGTCCAAATTTACCCCCTTTTCGTCTAAATATCCCCTTATCCGCATTAATTAAGTAGTATCACTATTATTTAATTAATACCTCTAAAGTTCTTCTAATCCATAAGGTATCTAATGTTAGCTCTCAAAAATCCAGGCTAAATGCCTCAAGAGGTTGCCAATCTCTTGATACGTTTTAGGGTAACAGACAAGGTCAAATGGTTTAGACCTTCTACTCTTCAAGTGTTGCTAAACCTAGGCGGGTGTACCTATATGAGTGAGGCAGACTTGACTTGTGCTTATCTCTTTTGAAGTGTTTTTCCCACAATGGCAGATGGGAGTGGACAAATAAAAATTTGATTTGGTATAAATTGTATAGCAATATTAAAACTAAAACCTAATATTTTCAGTTAACAGATGTAAAAAATGAATGAAACCAAATGATGAAAATGTAGAGACTAGTGCCTTATTGGGTATGCGGAGTCAAATGAAATCTAAACAAGCAACTTCTTTCTGGAAAACATTCAAATTTTTCGGCATATACTTTAGTTTATAACTTGTATAAACATGCAAAACTATGACTACCAAGTTCTTCTTAATGATCTAGATGAACTTCCCTGATTACTATGATCAACTAAAAGGATTTAATCTTTTCTTAAAAGAACCAATTAATCAACCACACAGATACAACAAATGTGCACTGATAAACTGAATATAAACCTGTTATATCAATTTAAATAACCAGAAAGCACCAACCTTGGAGACAACTTTAGTAATCCTTTCAATGAACACAACAGACAATTGACACCAGAAATATGCCACCACATTAAATGATTTTCATTGATATCTCCATAATCTTAAACATGGATCATAGTCTCATATCTGTGAAACATTGTATTCTACTGTATCATTTTCCTATTCTATCTTATCTTCTATATTCTCTCTTCTTCTCGCTACCAAAACAGATATTTATACATCAAATTCTTGAAAGGACATGTCCTTTCAGAAGTGTCATATGTTTAAATAACAAATAGATTAAAAGATAATCAGGCTCTATTTAGCCATAAATGAACTTTAGACAAGTGATCCAAATAATCCTGGCATTCATGTGTATCTGCATCTCCTACTGCATTTCGGATTGTAATCTCCATTCTTACCATCTTCTCATTTTGCTAGCACACCTCATCCAATGTTTTGTCTTCCATGGTAGCTATTCTCAGGATTTCTTGCAATATTGACTCACATTCATTTTTCCATCTAATCATTTCTTTTAATTCTCCTTTCTCGTCAAAGAATGTTGTCAATTCCTTCATGGTGGCATTCATCAATCCCTGCACATCTTCTTGCAATTCTTCAGAGAAGTCTCGGTGCTTTTTCACAAAATGATTTGCGGCTTCAATCGCTACACTATTAGAAGCACCCCTCTGGTTTATTTCTTGGAACTTCTCCATTATCCTTCCATTCATCCTTTCATGTTCTTTTAACGCAGCAAAGTTGTGTGAATCTTTTCCCCATAGCTTATTTAACCAAATAGTTAGGCTAGCCTGTCTTTTCTTAATCATTGCTGCAATGGCATCATATTTCCCTTGGGAATAAGCACTTGATCCTTCCCAATGATCTTTTGACTGTGAACTTTTGCCATGGGTAAGCAGTTTGGTTGATTTCATTGTAACACCTAACAAATCTTTTAAGTGGTTATTTTCCCTCAACATCCTTTCATTATTTGCTTTGTACATTTCTCTTTCCTTAATTAGCATTTGAATTTGTGCTTTGTTTAGTTTTGCAATGTTAATTCCAATTTCTGTTGTCGCCACAGGATCAGCTTCTCCAATTTTCAGATTTATCACATGCCCAAAAGCCTTCTCAGTATCAATGACCACTGATTTTCTATGAGGCAGATATAAGGCCCAAATCATCAATGACCCCTCATCTAGATTATATTTTGACCCTGCATATACCTCTGTCACCTTTTCTGGGCTGACCTTATGTGTAGCACTACTATCTTTCAAGAAACTATCAAAAACTAGTGCAGAATTGAGATCTAAGCCAGGGAAAATCATCACACCAGCAACTTCCAACATTTTCCTCCCATTTTCAGGGGTCATATTTGCCATTTCCTTATCCACAAATATCTTCAAATTATTCAGCAATTGCTCCTCATTACCTGAAGTGATATTATCAACCTTTTCCCTTATTTCTTTTCCCTTTTGCTTGTACAAGAATGCCTTAAATTATGGAGATTTTATGAATTCATCATCTGAAACAAATGATTTGTATTCTAAATTTCTTGCATCTTCCTCCACATTTTCTTCAGCACTCAATTCTCTGGCAGGGCAGATATACTGTTGAGCTCTCAATCTAGTCATTTTACTTGGTTGGTTTTGTGGCGCATTATCTTCAAGTGTCTCCTCCCCAGAAGATGACAACTCTGTATCCTGCAATCCCTGATTATATTTTTCAACCACCATCTCTGCTTCTTCCTCTTCCAAATTCTGGATCATGTCATCAAAGTGATAGGGCACATGTTGATACCCCCCAAAGTTTATCCTTAGTTTAGCAGAATTAATATACCCTTTTGGATCAAAATTCCTTCTGGGTGGTCCTCTTTTCATGTTGTATTGCAGTAGTTTGTCAAGGATCAAATTGTATCCTTCTTTGGCCAACACAGTGAAATCACCAAAGCATAATGTACTAGGCATGAAAGCCTGCTTCCCAAAAAAGCTAAGATTCATAACACTGGAATAATCCATTTGTCTGACAATTTCCAAATATGCAATTCTGTTTGGGACTGTTCTTGGCAAAATGAATGGGGCATCTTCAAATCCGTAAACTCTAATCATAGTGGCTCCCTCCAGGCAATACCAATCTCCCCAATTATGTCTAATCGGTCTGTTGAAATCCTTTGGCCGAAGAAACCTCTTTATCTCTTCAGATAAGGAATAATTACATAGATGATTGTACAATTTGTACAATGTCTTCACAAAATATTCTTCAAAATGAACAAAACTAGAGTTGGCAAATCTATTGTCCCAAATAGCAGTCCATAATTGAACAGGTAATGATGCACCTTGCTTATTAATTTGAGAAATTCTCATTTCCTGGGGCCATAATCCCAACTCTTGTCCAAAATATAACACTATATGCATCAACAGTGAATAATGCTTGAGGTGAAAGATAGAGGCTTCGCCCTTGATTGCCATCAATCCAAAATCAAGCCCCTTAGAAATATATGAGGCATAGTCAAAGGGCCTAGAGTTGTGGTACTAGATATCTGTAGAAATTATCATGGGCACAATTGACATATACTCGGGGACATTCATTCCCAATACCTGGCCCACTGAGAAATAAGTGTATTTCATATAAGGTTCAAATAAATCAACATGAAAAGGAGGTCCATCATTATCCTGTAGAGGAACTAGTTTTCTACCTTGTCTAATCCTGTGAATTGGCAACCTCCAACCCTTATAGATTGTGTCCATTCTTCCGAACTCCATTTCCAATTCTTCAAATATAATTTTTTTATTGCAAACCCCTTCCAAATTGTAAACCTCCCCTATTGCCTCTTCTGATAAATGTATTTGTGGCTTTCTGGATGGGTCACATATAGCCTTAAGTTTTGAATTATAGTGGACAACCAATAACTTCACCAATTCTGCATTAACAAATACATTAGGTCATACCAACTTTCCTAAGTTAAGCTTCCATGGGTTGCATACTGGTTCAAAATGATTTCTCTAATGATAGTGAAAATTAAACAATTCATACCCCCTTATTGGAGTCCAAACATCTCCTATGAGTTTACATTTACCATCCAGTTTATCCATTTCTTCCCTAAGCTGAGCAGATCGTCTGGCTTTAGGTCCAGAGCCAGGTAATTGGTCAATGAGGTCTTGATTTAGTCTTCGCTCAGTGCCCTCATGTTCTGTCTCAGTTTTCTGTTTCTTTCCTTTCGGTTGACTTCTTTCACCGTGCTTTCTACTTTTTGATTTTCCTAAGCTGGGAGACTCCATTTCCTCAAAATTATAGAAGTTAAAACTAGAGGAGTTAAAGCACAAGAACTTACTGTATTTTATTGAAGCCTTCGGACTGAAAGAATGCCCTGGTTCTTTGTTCACCTTTCCAATTCTTCCGCTAGCAATTCCACACTAATGTCTCCAATTGAATTCCCCTTGTTATGTTCCGTCGCGCCATTAATGTGTCAGCTGAAGTACGAGTGAAGTCTTTTTTTTTGAAACTCATACTGTCACATCAAATGTATTATCGGTAAGACATTTTCAAATCTAGGGCGATAACCTTTTGCAACGTTCATTAAACCTTTCGTGAAAACATCCTGTAGTCTCCTCGACACCCTGAAGTCTTACTGACTATCGCAAATTGAATATCGCTATAATGTCCCGCAATCTCATTTATATTTAGAGTCTCACTAATAGCTATCCTCTCGATCTTATGTATATCGATGTGACATTTCAAGTCGGGGAGACGTTCCATAGATTATATTATGTCTTACCGAGATACACCCCTTGATAATTTCTAGTCACCGAGACACAATTACTTTCTCACCGATAAAACAACATTCGGTGAGACATATGAGTCGGCAAGACTACTTAACTTCATCTCGATAACCATTGATAGAGTCCCCTTACGCTTTGTCAGCAAAACCCGATGCATTCGATAAGACTTCACTCCGATGACTTTTAGTCTGGCCGATATGTTTCCTTGTGCGCCGGTCGGTAAGACATATATTAGTTCGTTATGACTTATTCTGATGATAACTTTCTTGCCGATATGACTTTTCTATCGCCGAGAATGAATTGCGTCCTACCGATATGTGCTTGTAGATGAATTCCGATTGGTGTGACATCCCTGAATTCTTGCCGATAGACTACAACAGATATACATTAGTAAAAAAATGCATTATGGATGGGAGACCCTGACCTTCTCTTGCCGATATGGATTATATAGTGAAATATTCGGGGCTAGATGGATTTTTGTAGGACCACATGACAAAGTATGTGCAAAATATTATGAAAATATGATTTTTGTGCTTATGGTGAGGACTATTTTGGAAACTCATGAATATAATTAACTGTAAAATCTTCAAAATTTTACGGTTCTAATAGTGGCTCTGTCTAGGGATGAATGATTATGAGATCATTACAAGGATCTAGATTTCTGGGTGAGCAGACCAAACTTAAGGTGATGGATTAGTGAGTGAGACAGAATGAATGGGAATGGAGATGAGTATGATCCTATACTATTGTACATGGAAAGACTTACTTTTAAAAGAAGGAATATCAAGATTGTCGATGTACTGGCAATTCCTTTTCCTTTTATTTCCTATACTATTGTGCATGGAAGAGAAAATTCTAAGAAGATTGTCAAGAGTTTTCCATGCATTGGCAACCCTTAATCCTTTGCATTGTTCAAGAGAAAAAATGCTTCAAAAATTTCCCATGCACAGGCAACTCCTGATCTTCACCAGTCATATTTTGTAGATAATATGAATCTTCATCTTTCTTTCCAACAACCACAAAAGGTCCTAGCCACAAGGCTTCAAATTTCCCCTGCTTTCCCTTCTCCTGACACCTTGTATTCCACATCAGTACCAAATCATTCTCCTCAATTTTTCTATCTTTTGCCTTTTTATCAAATAAATACTTCATCTGTGCCTGCAACTTCATGTTCTAGTTCTGAGCTACTCTCCTTATCTCATCAAGTTCAGCCAGTTGCTCCATTCTCTCCTCCATAGGTTTTGGAATATCCAAATCTTCTTGAAGGATAAATTTGTAAACTAGTAACAAATTTTGTAAAGGCATCATGGCTTGTGTTTCATCACCAATTCAAATGGGGATTTTCCAATTACCTTTTTTACAGTGATCCTGTCAGCCTAGACAACCAGTTTTAGTTTTGAATCCCAAGCCTTCTTGTTCTGACCTAGCATCCTCTTTATAATATTAAGAAGACTTTTATTGCTAGACTTTGCTTGACCATTAGTTTGCGGATGGTAAGGAGCTGCATAAGAAATGGTAATGCCATATGTGTTGCAAAAATTTCTGAATTCATCAGATCTGAAACACATCCCGTTATCAATAATCAGTCTTAGTGGTGTACCAAATTTGGTAATGATGTTATCCATTAGAAAATTTGTCACAACTTTACTTGTAGCTTTCTTGGTTGGAACTGCTTCTACCCATTTGGTAAAATAATCAGTAGCCACCAGTATCCACTTATGTCCTCCACTCGATTTCTCTTGTATCTCCCCAATGAAATCAATTCCCCATTGATGAAAAAGGGGCTTCAACCTGTAAATGCCTAAGTGGTAAAGCTCCCTGATACTTCATTTTTCCAGAGAATTTCTGGTAGGCTTCACATCTTCTCACGTATGAAAAGGAGTCATTAAAAACTTTTGGCCAGTAATAACCTGCCCTGAGAATTTTATGTGTAGTTGTCTTTGCAGAGTAATTCCCTCCACAAACCCCTTCATGCATTTCACTTAAGACATGCTTAGCTTGTGACTCATCTAGACATAACAACAATATCCCGTCCATGTTCTTCCAAAACAAATCTCCTTCCATGAACACATACTTAGATGCTTGCAACTTCAAAGTTCTTTTCTGGTTGTCACTCAATCCTTCTGGACACTTCATGTATTTAAGGTAATGCATGATGTCTGCATACCAAGGAGTATGCTCAATGCTCGCAATTGCATTCTCTTCCTCTTCTATATTGCAAACTTGATTTGCTTCAATATTTGCTTCTGGCATTAACCTAGCCAAACCCTGACCTCTTACCAGTTTAGTGATTTGTATTTCCATATCAAACTCTTGAATTTTATTAATCCATCTACATATTTTTCCTGTTACCTCAAACTGTGTCAAAATATCTTTAACTGCTGCATGAGTGACATAGGCAATCACCTTAGCTCCAACAAGATATGGTCTGAAAGCCTTTGTAGCTTTTACCAATGCAAAGGCTTGTTTTTCCATTATATCATATTTCAATTCTGACCACTATAATGACTTACTGAAAAAGGACACAGGCTGTTCATGACCCTCATTTTTCTGTAACATGACATCAGCTATAGTATGTAATGAAGCAAATGAAAATATTTGAAAGGGTTTTGAAAAATCTGGAGACTTAAGGATAGGGGCTTCCTTGATGGCCTTTTTAATTGATATAAAAGCATCTAACACTTCTGCAGTCCAATCTATTTTTTGTCCTTTTCTTAACATTTTTGATATAGGCTTAATTATTTCAGCAAAATTAGAAACAAATCTCCTAACAAAGTTGATCTATCCAAAGAATGACTGGATAACCTTGACAATTTTAGGGATAGGAACTTTATCTATGGCTTCAACCCTTTCAGGATCTATTCTTATCCCCTCCTTTGACACAATATGTGTCCTAAGAGTTTACCCTCTGTGACTGCAAAATGACATTTTTTAGGGTTCAGACTAATACCATATTCCAAAGCCTTAATAAATACCTTTTCCAGATGTTCTACATGATCTTCAGCCCTTTTTGAATAAGCAGTAAGGTCATCTTGATACACCACCATGATAGCATTAATCAAGTCTGCAGATGCTACGTACATAGCTCTTTGGAAAGTTGCTCATGCGTTCGTGAGACCAAACGACATTCTCATGTATACATATGTCCCCCATGGGGTCGTAAAAGTTGTCTTATAATGTTCAAATTCTTTAACTTTAACCTGGTTATAACCTGAAAACCCATCCATCATAGATAACAGCTCACACCCTATCACCTTATGTAATATAGCCTCCATATTGGGTAGAGGATAATTATCCTTGAGGGATGCCATGTTTAGATTTCTGAAATCCACACATAATCTGATATCTCCATTTTTCTTCCTCACAGGGACCAGGTTTGAGACCCATGTTGAGTACCTAATTGGTTTGATGATGCCACCGTCTCTGAGCTTTGCCAATTCTTCCTGCATTTTTGGTTCCAATGTTGGATTAATGGGTCTTTGCTTCTATCTAAATGGCTTTGCATCTGCATTCAATGGTATTTCATGCTGAAACAAATCTTCCCTATATGATTTTAGATCTTCATAAGACCATGCAAACACATGTTTATATTTTCTCAGTAATGCTATCAACATTCTTCTAATTGTCGGGCTTATTTTCTTCCCTATGTACACCTTTCTTGGTGCCATCTCAGTCCCCAAGTTGATCTCCTCAATATCCTCCCTCTTGACTGGTGTTTGCTTCATGAGGGACCGATCACTTTCATCATATACCCTCTCCAATGCCACTAGCCCTTTAGGAAGCTTATTTGATTTAAGCTATAAGATTTCCTTCCCAAATAATGTCTGCTTCCCATCTACTTCTTCTACAAAGGCATTGAAATCAATTTCTTGGGCTTCATATTGGTCTATACAGTGAAGAAATTTCAAGAGGTCAGTATCATCATTAAAAACCTGCCAACTATATATATTATCAGGCACAGTAGGTCTCGTTTTGAACTCAATCTGTGACACTCCAGCTAGTGTAATGTCATCCCTTTTTAGAGTTACATTTGCCAAAAAATCTGCCATTATGTTTTAGACCGATCTACCCATTCAATGGAAAATGCATCAAATAGCTCTATTGTGTCCCATACAACATTCCTATATTGCTTCAATCTTTTATGTTTTGCTGCATATTTTGATCTAACTTGCGAAACAACTAACTCAGAATCCCCTAGAATAGCTAGCAACTTGATTTTATGTTTTACAGCTATATTCAAACATGTTAATAAGGCTTCATACTTTGCCACGTTAGTACATTCAAATGCTAGCAAAAATGAATACTTAAATGTAATTCCTTCAGGTGAAACAAATACTATTCCTGCTCCATTACCTTCCTGGCTACATGCTCCATCAAATTACATTTTCCACATACCATTGCAGTTTTGTGCAACATGTTTTTCAAATGGATCAGCATTGACTAATTCTGGTTGGGCTGGCTCTATCTTAAAATTCCCAAGATCCACATCACAAAAATAATTGATTTGATCTTGTGGTACACAATCAACAACTTGGTTCATCCTTGGCTCCCTGTGCAACTTAACTTCCTGACCATTCACTGGAATTGTTGCATAAGACAAATCAAACTGGATATTTCCCCCAACCGCTGTCGTCCATTGTCTTGATAGAAGCATCCCAAACTGAGGAGGGGTGTCAATTACTATTATATCTATATTATAGGCCACCTGAGGATAAGCAACTAGTTTGACTTCAACATCTTTCATAATACCCACCACAGGAACAGGTCTGTTATCCATCGCATAGCACTTCCCTCCATTAGTATCCACCAATATGCCAAGCTATTTCATAACTCCTACTGGCATAATATTTATGGCAGCGCCAGAGTCTATCATGCAATTCCTCAACAATTTGTTATTTATGAGCAATGTAGTGAAAAAAGGATCAACTTGTGGGGGATTTAATAATGCATTATTAAGGCACACTTCTGGGATATTCACTTTTTCTTGCTTATTAATAGTTTTAGTGGCCATCTTACTTTCAGAATTTATATGTTTTTCATTTCCATTTGTTATTAATTGAACAACACTGTCTCTATATTCCTTAATTTTCATCATCTCAAGTAGTGGAACATAAATTTTTACCTGGGATAAAGCCTGAGTGAAGTCAAAAGAAGAACCCTATGCCTTAATCATTTTCTTTTGTTTTGATGTTTCTCCTTTGTTCTCTTCTTTTTCTTTTTTACTTAATTGATCAGTCTTTTGCATTCCTTTGTGTAACTCTTTAACTTCCTCCTTTTGGACAAACTTCTGTTCATTTTTATCATGTTGTTTATTTTTTGTTTTCTTCGAAGTTCCTTGTGTCACCTTTTGATCCTTCATAAATATCCCCCTGGGGACACCTTCCTTTTCATTTACTGTCCTATTTCTTAACCAGTATTTTCTCTTTGCTTCTTCAACCACAACAATGGTTAATCTCTCTATCTCCTCGTCGGTGAGTTTCCTCATATTGCACTGAGTAGGCATCTCAACAGAATGTGGTTTTGTATAATCTTCTTCAGAGTCAGAGAGAACCTGTTGTTCAGCCATGTGGACATTGTACCTTTGATTTGAAACATCGTACTCATAACCTTCTTCCTCTGAAGATGAATACTTCTCCTCAACACGGTGAAAAGTATTTGAAGTCAAATACACTGTGTGATCTTCTCCACTGTTACCCATTAGCATTCCTTCTTCTTGCATTCTTTGGGATGCAACACACTAATCTGGGGAATGTGGCTTATCACAAATTTCACAAAAATAATTGTTATTAACCATATATGTTCCCTTCTTCCTTAATGGATTAGGAGTTTCTTTGTTTCTAGGCCTATCTATTACAGGTTTTCCATACTTCCAATTTGTATTATAGGGCATGTCATGTAACCTAGGCCTCTCATTTTTGTATGTGTTCTCCTGTTTGTATTGATAATTATTGGCTTGTTGAGGTACCCTAGGGTTGTCTCTTTTACTGATTATCCCAGCAGCTTTCCTATTGTTTTCAATTGTTAATGCTATCTTTTGGGCTTCAGCTAAATCTCTTGGGAACCTATTTCTTAGTTCATACCTTGTTTTTGGATCAAACGCATTCAAATAAACACTCAATGCCACAGAGCCTGGCAACTTTGATCCAGGAGGTATCTTATTTTGCAATTTGTTGAATCTCTGGTTAAAATCATAGATTGAGTCATTCTGATTTTTTTGAATTCGCATTAATTCATGAAGAGCAGCATCTGGTGCACTTAGATTCCCATATTGCTCGAGGAATCGATCCTGAAACTCTTGGACATAATTGATAGAAGTCGTTGGTAGGCTGTTGAACCAATCCCTTGCTTCTTCAATAAGCGACATCATGAATAACCTCATATGTAAATCCTCATATGGCACATCCAAATCTTGGATGAAAGTATTGAAACTTCTTAAATGATCTTCAACAGTAATTGTGCTACTCCTTGTAAACTTAGGAACAAGACTTCTCCAACTGCCATCCATTGGGTAAGGGTATAATTGAAACCCTGTCAAGTCAAATTGTCTGATCATTGTTGTGTATTGATGGGGGGGAGGGTTAGGTGGGTATTGATACTAGTACATCGGAATTTTTTATTGTGTATGATGATGTGGCACGTAGTGTTGACCATGAGGTGGTTGTGTATTTGTATATTGTGAGGGAATATGCGGTGGATGATTTGGCTATTTGTATTGATTCCCTATCTGATTGTGAGGAGCCTTTGGTGGATCAGAAGGCCCTACACTATTATTACCCTACTTATGAGGCGGTACATACTTTGGGCGACCAGCTGTCTGAGCAGTAATTTGTGCTTTCTACAATTTGATGTCTCTGATTGCTTCTATCATCTGGGCTTTCTCCTGTTCAACTTTTAGTTCTTCTAGCTCCTTTCTATAAAACTCAAACTGTGCTTTTACTTCTTCATGAGTTGAGGATTCATAATTTTCTTGAGGAATCACATGATCATTGAACTCATTTTGGTTACCCTCCATTCTTTTTTCACATTCATGTTGATAGTTGAGTCCCTCTGCTTCGATTTTAGCATCAAACTCTGGTTGTTTTTGAGGATTATAAAATGTATTTCTTTGTTCTTTTGGGGTACAAGGTTCTGCACTTGAATTATCTCTCTATGTATCATAACAGTCATATGTTTCACAATGTGGTCCTGGTACTTTGTCTTTATTTGTTATGCACATATCATCATTTATCCTTTTACCCTTATCAACCTTATCATCCTTGTGTGTCCACTTACTGTTGCCCAGACCTCCATGAGGACCTCCTTTATATTGGGAATCTTCTACCATTCATATTTTAAATAGATGTAATGTTGATGCAATATTCTTATCAGAGTCGCCACTCACTTTCTTAAAAGTGAGAAAGTATTTGTTGTTTCTTATTCCCAGCGGAGTCTGTACAAGATTTTTGACTCTATGACTATGGCCCTGATTCTGAATTGACTCCCCAATAGAGTCGCCAATTTGTTAGTTGTGTGACTCGAATGGGGAGCTGCAAACTACACAATTATGAATCTCTACTTGACGACCTAATTTAAAAATTTGTATGACTCTATAAGGCAACGCTTCCTACCACCAGGTTTTCTCAAGTTATTCCCCAATGGAGTCGCCAATTTGTTAGCTCTCAAAAATGCAGGCTAAATGCCTCAAGAGGTTGCCAATCTCTTGATACGTTTTAGGGTAACAGAAAAGGTCAAATGGTTTAGACCTTCTACTCTTCAGGTGCTGCTAAACCTAGGCGGGTGTACCTATATGAGTGAGGCAGACTTCACTTGTGCTTATCTCTTTTGAAGTGTTTTGCCCACAATGGAAAATGGGAGTGGACAAATAAAAATTTGATTTGGTATAAATTGTATAGCAATATTAAAACTAAAACCTAATATGTTCAGTTAACAGATGTAAAAAATGAATGAAACCAAATGATGAAAATGTAGAGACTAGTGCCTTATTGGGTGTGCGGAGTCAAATGAAATCTAAATGAGCAACTTCTTTCTAGAAAACATTCAAATTGTTCGGCATATACTTTAGTTTATAACTTGTATAAACATCCAAGACTATGACTACCAAGTTCTTCTTAATGATCTAGATGAACTTCCCTGATTACTATGATCAACTAAAAGGATTTAATCTTTTCTTGAAAGAACCAATTAATCAACCACACATATACAACAATTTTGCACTGATAAACTGAATATAAACCTGTTATATCAATTTAAATAACCAGAAAGCACCAACCTTGAGACAATTTAGTAATAATTTCAATGAACACAACAAACAATTGACACCAGAAATACGCCAACACATTAAATGATTTTCATTGATATCTCCATAATCTTAAACATGCATCATAGTCTCATATCTATGAAACATTGTATTCTACTGTATCATTTTCCTATTCTATCTTATCTTCTATATTCTCTCTTCTTCTCGCTACCAAAACAAATATTTATACATCAAATGCTCGAAAGGACATGTCCTTTCAGAAGTGTCATATGTTTAAATAAAAAATAGATTAAAAGATAATTAGGCTCTATTTAGCCATAAATGAACTTTAGATAGGTGATCCAAATAATCCTGACATTCATGTGTATCTGCATCTCCTACTGTGTTCTGGATTGTAATCTCCATTATTACCATCTTCTCTTTTTGCTCGCACACCTCATCCAATGTTTTGTCTTCCATGGTAGCTATTCTCAGGATTTCTTGCAATATTGACTCACATTCATTTTTCCATCTAGTCGTTTCTTTTAATTCTCCTTTCTCATCAAAGAATGTTGTCAATTCCTTCATGGTGGCATTCATCAATCCCTGCGCATCTTCTTGCAATTCTTCAGAGAAGTCTTGGTGCTTGTTCACAAAATGATATGCGGCTTCAATTGCTACACTGTTAGAAGCATCCCTCTGGTTTATTTCTTGGAACTTCTCCATAATCCTTCCATTCATCCTTTCATGTTCTTTTAACGCAACAAAGTTGTGTGAATGTTTTCCCCATAGCTTATTTAACCAAGTTGTTAGGCTAGCATTCTTCTCTTAATCATTGCTACAATGGCATCATATTTCCCTTGGGAATAAGCACTTGATCCTTCCCAATGATCTTTTGACTGTGAACTTTCGCCATGGGTAAGCAATTTGGTTGATTTCATTGTAGCACATAACAAATATTTTAAGTGGTCATTTTCCCTCAACATCCTTTCATTATTTGCTTTGTACATTTCTCTTTCCTTAATTAGCATTTGAATTTGTGCTTTGTTTAGTTTTGCAACGTTAATTCCAATTTCTGTTGTCGCCACAAGATCAACTTCTCCAATTTTTAGATTCATCACATGCCCAAAATCCTTCTCAGTATCAATGACCAATGATTTTCTATGAGGCGGATATAAGGCCCAAATCATCAATGACCCCTCATCTGGATTATATTTTGAACCCACATATACCTCTGTCACCTTTTCTGGGCTGAGCTTATGTGTAGCACTACTATCTTTCAAGAAACTATCAAAAACTAGTGCAGAATTGAGATCTAAGCTAGCGAAAATCATCACACCGGCAACTTCCAACATTTTCCTCCCCTTTTCAGGGGTCATATCTGCCATTTCCTTATCCACACATATCTTCAAATCATTCAGCAATTGCTCCTCATTACCTGAAGTGATATTATCAACCTTTTCCCTTATTTCTTTTCCCTTTTGCTTGTACAAGAATGCCTTAAATTCTGGAGAGTTTATGAATTCATCATCTGAAACAAATGATCTGTATTCTACATTTCTTGCATCTGCCTCCACATTTTCTTCAGCACTCAATTCTCTGGCAGGGCAGATATACTGATAATCTCTCAATCTGGTCATTTTACTTGGTTGGTTTTGTGGCACATTATCTTCAGGTGTCTCCTCCCCAGAAGATGACAACTCTGTATCCTGCAATCCCTGATTATATTTTTCAACCACCATCTCTGCTTCTTCCTCTTCCAAATTTCGGATCATGTCATCAAAGTGATAGGGCACATGTTGATACCCCCCAAAGTTTATCCTTAGTTTAGCAAAATTAATATACCCTTCTGGATCAAAATTCCTTCTGGGTGGTCCTCTTTTCATGTTGTACTGCAGTAGTTTGTCAAGGATCAAATTGTATCCTTCTTTGGCCAACACAGTGAAATCACCAAAGCATAATGTACTAGGCATGAAAGCCTGCTTCCCAAAAGAGCTAAGATTCATAACACTGGAATAATCCATCTGTCTGACAATTTCCAAATATGCAATTCTATTTGGGACTGTTCTTGGAAAAATGAATGGGGCATCTTCAAATCCATAAACTCTAATCATAGTGGCTCCCTCCAAGGAAATACCAATCTCCCCAATTATGACTAATCGGTCCATTGAAATCCTTTGGCCGAAGAAACCTCTTTATCTCTTCAGATAAGGAATAATTACATGGATGATTGTACAATTTGTACAATGTCTTCACAAAATATTCTTCAAAATGAACAAAACTAGAGTTGGCAAATCTACTATCCCAAATAGTAGTCCATAATTGAAAAGGTAATGCTGCACCTTCCTTATCAATTTGAGAAATTCTCATTTCCTAGGGCCACAATCCCAACTCTTGTCCAAAATATAACACTATATGCATCAACAGTGAATAATTCTTGAGGTGAAAGATAGAGGCTCCGCCCTTGATTGCCATCAATCCAGAATCAAGCACCTTAGAAATATATGAGGCATAGTCAAAGGGCCTAGAGTTGTGTTACTGGATATCTGCAAAAATTATCATGGGCACAATTGACATATACTCGGGGATATCCGTTCCCAATACCTGGCCCACTGAGAAATAAGTGTATTTCATATAAGGTTCAAATAAATCAACATGAAAAGGAGGTCCATCATTATCCTGTAGAGGAACTGGTTTTCTACCTCTTCTAATCCTATGAATTGGCAACCTCCAACCCTTATAGATTGTGTCCATTCTTCCGAACTCCATTTCCAATTCTTCACATATAATTTTTTCATTGCAAACCCATTCCAAATTGAAAACCTCCCCTATTGCCTCTTTGGACTCCAATTAGGGCATACCAACTTTCCTAAGTTAAGCTTCCACAGGTTGCATACTGGTTGAAAACGATTTCTCTGATGATAGTGAAAATTAAACAATTCATACCCCCTTATTGGAGTCCAAACATCTCCTATCAATTTACATTTATCATCCAGTTTATCCATTTCTACCCTAAGCTGAGCAGATTGTTTAGCTTTAGGTCTAGAGCCAGGTAATTGGTCAATGAGGTCTTGATTTAGTCTTCGCTCAGTGCCCTCATGTTATGTCTCAGTTTTATGTTTCTTTCCTTTCGGTTGACTTCTTTCACCATGCTTTCTACTTTTTGATTTTCCTAAGCTGGGAGACTCCATTTCCTCAAAGTCACAGAAGTTAAAACTAGAGGAGTTAAAGCGCAAGAACTTACTGTATTTGCTTGAAGCCTTCAAACTGAAAGAATTCCCTAGTTCTTTGTTCACCTTTCCAATTCTTCCGCTAGCAATTCCACACTAATGTCTCCAATTGAATTCCCCTTGTTATGTTTTGTCGCGCCACTAATGTGTCAGCTGATGCACTAGTGAAGTCTTTTTTTTCGAAACTCATACTGTCACATCAAATGTATTGTCGGTGAGACATTTTTAAATCTGGGGCGATAACCTTTTGCAACGTTCATTAAACCTTTTGTCAAAACATCCTGTAGTCTCCCCGACACCCTGAAGTCTTACCGACTATCGCAAATTGAATATTGCTATAATTTCTCGCAGTCTCATCGATATTTAGAGTCTCACTGATAGCTATCCTCTCGGTCGTTTGTATATCGCTGTGACATTTCAAGTCGGGGAGACGTTCCATAGATTATATTATGTCTTACCGAGATACACCCCTTGATACTTTCTGGTCGTCGAGACACAATTAATTTCTCACCGATAAAACAACATTCGGTGAGACATATGAGTCGGCAAGACTACATAACTTCATCTCTATAACCATTGATAGAGTCCCCTTATGCTTTGTCGGCAAGACCCGATGCATTCCATAAGACTTCACTCTAATGACTTTTAGTCTAGCCGATATGTTTCCTTGTGCGTCGGTCGGTAAGACATATATGAGTTCGTTATGACTTATTCCGATGATAACTTTCTTGCCGATATGAATTTTCTATTGCCAAGACAATGAATTGTGTCTTGTTGATATGTGCTTGTAGATGAATTCCGATCAGTGTGACATCCCTGAATTCTTGCCAATAGACTACAATAGATATACATTAGTTAAAAAATGCATTATGGATCAGGGAGACCCTGACCTTCTCTCGTCGATATGGATTATACAGTGAAATATTCAGGGCTAGATGGATTTCTATAGGACCACATGACAAAGTATGAGCAAAATATTATGAAAAGATGATTTTTGTGCTTATGGTGAGGACTATTTTGGAAACTCATGAATATAATTAACTGTAAAATCTTCAAAATTTTACAGTTCTAACATCTAGTTAAATAATTAAATACCTTACTGTTTTAATTCCCCTTTCATCAAATGAATTAAATAAATATGACATTTATTTAATTCCTCACATGTCACATCTTTTTCCTTAACCCTAATCAACCTCCTAATCTCTTCATTAGGGATGTGCACATGCCTAACCCTTGATTAGGATGTGTCACATCCTCCAACTTTTGTAAGTTGGCCTCTAATCTTCCTTACCCTCTAATTATCTTCTAATCACTAATTAGTTAATCCAATTAACATCTTGGTCAACTCTCCCCTTCCTCCAAGGAATTTTTAATTCTTTTTTATTCATCCAAGGCTCCTCTCTTCCGCATTTGAATTTTTAATTCACTTTTATTCCTCCAAGGAATCTTTTCTTCCCCATGCAAGTTCTAGAACCTTTGACTTGTCACATCACATGTGCTAAAGTCTTCTAGAATCTTTGACTTGTCACATCAAGTCACATGTGGGTAAAAATTTACCTTTTTAGGCACCTTGTCTTATCCAAGGTATTTTCCACCTCTCCCTTTGGAACCTTGTCTTATCCACAAGATTCCCCAATCATGTGAATTTTAAATTCACTTTTTATTCACCCAAGATTCTCCTCTTCTCCATGTGATCATTGAGAGGTCACATCATCCCTTTTTCAAGGTACTTGCAAGTACCTCCACAACATCTGCCACATGGCAAGATGTGAGGGCTTGTGAGTCCTCAATTCACCTTAGCCCTACATCTTGGCCATGCTGGCTCAATCTTAACTGTCCATTTCTCTAGAGAATTCATTTTTTTCTATAAATACCCCCATTTTTTCTCTCATTGGAGGATTTTATGCATTTGATACCAAACTCTTGCCATTTTTCCATTTGAAGCCATACTTAGCCAATTTTCATATTTTGCCTTCATCATAGCACTTGAATCCATTAATCATCCATTTTCAATCATCTTGCATCCCATTTTGCATCTTTAATCTCATTTTCCATCCAATGAGCATACACAACATCGAAGATCGAAGGGCCAACCAAGGAACAATTTGACAAGGTATAATCGTTTCATTCTATCTTCTTTGTTGAAGTTCAACGTTTTGCTCAATCTTGAGGTGTTAGGTGTTCTTCGTTGTTTCTTGCATTCTTATTGTTGTTGCACGTTTAGGAAGAAGGACGTTTACTTGATCTCATTTTTGGCACGCCCGGTGGGACCCACAAATGGGTTCCATCTTTTCTCGTTTGCTATTGTTTAAGTTCTATGAAGGTTCAAGTCGCAGAGGGGCGAACTTTCCCAAAGGACTGTCGCAAAGGGGTGAACTTTCCCAAAGGACTATCACAGAGGGGCAAACTTTCTCAAAGGATTGGTTTTTTTTAATAGTATTTGCTAATTGTTTGTTGTAGAAGGGCGACCTTGCCCACCCTGAATTGTGTTGTTTAACTTTATTTGCTAACTGTTTGGTGCAGAAGGGCAACCTTGCCCACCCTGAACTATGTTGGTTTAATTTGTTTTGCTAACTGTGTGCTACAGATGGTTGACCTTTCCCAAGGCACTAGTTTTCTGAACACTATTTACTATGTGTTGCAGAGGGGTGACCTTGCCCAAGGGACTGGTTTTTTTAACACTGTTTATGAACTATGTGCTGCAGAGGGGCGGCCTTGCCCAAGGGATTGGTTTTCTGAACACTATTTACTAACTGTGTGCTGCAGAGGGGCGACCTTGCCCAAGGGATTGGTTTTCTGATCACTGTTTACTAACTGTGTGCTACAAAGGGGCGACCTTGCCCAAGGGACTGGTTTTCTAAACACTGTTTACTAACTGTGTGCTGCAGAGGGGTGACCTTTCCTAAGGGACTGGCTTTCTAAACATTGTTTACTAAATCTTTTCTATAGAGGGGTGAACTTTCCCAAAGGACTATCATAGAGGGGTGAACTTTCCCAAAGGATTGTTGTAGAGGGGTGGACTTTCCCAAAGCAGAACATTTTGGGAGGGAAAACGGTCGTTTCAACTTCGTTTTTACTTCGATTTTTTGCCATTTTTAGATTTTAACCCCCTAACATTGTCTATTGCAAGGGTATTTATGTTTTTTGCTAACGTTTATGTAGTTTATTTTCATGATTGATGAAGAACGGGGGATAAAACAACTAACATTTGCTTGCAGGACAATCCATTTGCTTAGTTGTTTAAAACTTTCATTGTTGTTTTCGTTAATCTAGGAACATAGTTTAACTAGGGGGAAGTAAAATTCACTGTTTGCTTTGTCTATAAGTCTATTTTTTATGTTACCCAAGGGGGCATTAGTTGTTCACACTTTCCCCTTGCACTTTGTGTGAGCTTAGGGAGTAGCTGAAAATGATTAGTGCCTTCTTTTTAGCGGGACCTGCTTGGGAATTTCATCACCCCAAGGGACGATCCCAACCACACGTACTAGCAGGGTATAGAAAGGGGGGAGAGCCAAAGTTGTACCCCAATCTAGTCACGTCATGTCTATTGGAGCATTGAAGCTAGGGTGATACCTAGCTAGATGTGAAGAGTTGGTCTGAGCCTTTCAGTATCTCATTGGGGTTCCTGACTCATGCTTGTGATGGGCTAGTGTTCATGGTTGTGCCTCACGTACTAAGAGTATATCGAGGACTCCCTAGAAGCCTTATGGATCTTAGATTAAGAACCTTGTTGGCCATACCCTTAAACACTAATCA
Organism: Sequoia sempervirens; assembly: GCA_007258455.2. Taxonomy (NCBI): domain Eukaryota; kingdom Viridiplantae; phylum Streptophyta; class Pinopsida; order Cupressales; family Cupressaceae; genus Sequoia; species Sequoia sempervirens. The sequence goes on along the minus strand of VDFB02000003.1, from coordinate 77,772,184 downwards.
TAGGTTTGTGCTTGTTTGAAGTGTCTTCTTGTGGGAAACTAGTAAATTTTTTGACAAGTCATCATTTTTGCTTGTCGTTTCTTATATCTTAAGTCCTTGCCATAGTCATTTCCATCCAAGTCAAGTCCCAATTTTCTGCAAAGGGGCGACCTTTCCCAAAGAGTTGTTGTAGAAGGGTGAACTTGCCCAAAGAACTACTACAGAAGGGTGACCTTGCCCACCAGAGGGGCAAACTTTCCCCCAAAATAGTCAATTTCACATCCATTCATCCTTTCCAAACATCCCTCATTTTCCCCACATATTTGTTCATCCTTTCTAACTCTTTGTTTCCCGAGTATCCTAGTTTTCTGCAGAAGGGTGACCTTTCCCACTAGAGGGGTGAACTTTCCCCCAAAACAGTCAATTCCACCCCCGTTCATCTGTCCCAAACATTCGTTCATCTGTTCTAATAATTCATCCACCCATTCTGAATATCCATTCATCCTTTCCAAGCCCCCGTTCACCCATTCTGAACATTCGTTCATCTATTCCGAACGCTCGTTCATCCATAACGAACCTTCATTTACTCGTTTCAAGTTATTGTGCATCCTTTCTGATCATTTGTTCTCTCGTTCCGAGCGATCGTTCATCCTTTCCGACCATCTGTTCACTCTTTCTAAGTAATCGTTCATCCATTTCGAACCTCCATCTCCTCATTTCAAGAGTCGTTCGTCCATTCTGAGCCATCGTTTACTCATTCCGAGTGATCATTCATCCTCGCCATAGTCGTTTCCATCCAAGTCAAGTCCCAGTTTTCCTGCAGAGGGGTGGACTTGCCCAAAGAACTGTTGTAGAAGGGAGAACTTTCCCACTAGAGGGGTGAAATTTCCCTCCAAACAATCATTTTCACCCTCCCAAGCATCTTAAAACATCATTAGAGTCCATATCCATCATCAAATCATCCATCCCAATCACCTAGACTTCATTTTGAGGGTTTTGATTTTTATGCCGAAACTTCTGGAGGCCATAAATTTTGACTCAGGTGTCCAATTGGGCTGAAATTTTACTAGTGGTTGCATTGTGAGGTGGCATGTGGATTCCCATCAAACCTTGAGTCAGGTGGACCCCGTTTCGACACATTTTTGGGGCTTCAAACTTTCATCTTGACCCTCAAAATTGCAATTTAGTGTTTTTCTTTTAGTTTTTGAAAAAAAAAAATCGTTAATAATTCAGAATGCATGTATCAAATTTGGGATCTTATTTGGAAATTCATCCTATCTTAGTTTTGGGTATTCTTTGGGAAAAAATAGACTCTCAAAGGTATGCCTATGAAGTTTCCTAAAATCGCAAAATTTGACAATTTTTGAAAACTACCAAAACTAGTAAAAATCTTACTGTCAATACCTTATGTCCTCTAGTTAAAACGCTTGAACTTGGTTTAGAATCAATCCTATCATATCCTATGATCCAATCCCAATTTGAGCTTTGGTCCATCTACATTTCATCAAAGTCACTCGTTCATCATCTGAGTCATATAGGTACACCATCTAAAAACATCTCTAAGACACATATCCATTAGCATTTGCCCAATCCAAATCCTCTAAATTTCTTTTGAAGTGGTTATCCAAATCAACCTAGGTGTTTGAGTTTGATTGTCATCAACAACATCTACATAGGGTTGTCATCCCTCCTAAGTTAATCATCATCATTGGCCCAATCAATCCACTTTCAATCTCAAGGTGGATTTTGTTCCGCAATCATCCATTTATCCTATAATCTAATCAATTAGTATCCTAAGTCACTTAGGGTAATATCAGAACGGGGTTTGCAATCGCTTTCGATCAATTGTTTCATTAATCGATCTTATCCAATCTAATCCAATCACATCCCTATCCAATCACCTTCGACCCAATAAATTTGCTGCCATCTTGAGGTAGATTTGGTGTCATAATTATCCTTTGATAATCAACTCCAATCATTAGAATCAATCTGATCGCATCATCCCATCATTTTAATCTAAGCTTTAATCCAATCCTGATATGAGCTTAGCTTTAGTCTGTTTCCATCCAAAATCTTTGATCCATCTTATTTATCCTGTCATCATCATGAATCCTTATCCTCCATCAATAGTAGTCAAGGGAAACCCTAATTATGTCAACGACGATAACGAAAGTCTTGTCGATCAAGAGATATACGACATAGATCCCCTTAACGCTATCATTGTTAGTAAGCTTTCTCCACCCGCTTTCCACAATCCAATCACTCCTTCAAGCCATCCTGTTACATCTTCATCTACACCTAATAACGCTCCTTATGCTACTTTTGACAAGGGATATTCATTATCTTTCTCCCCGACATCTCTATTATATCCTTCCTCTACATCACCTTCTTATCCTAATTGCCATCCCAATACTCCTATTACAATCCCCCATCCATGTCCCCCTATCCTAATCCTATATTCACACCTTCTTATCTTAATCCTACACTACCATCAACCTATCCTAGTCCAACATCCACATCTTCCTATCCCAATCCCCCATCCACATATTCCTCTAGTCCTAATTCAACACCCATATCCTCTTGTCCTAATCCATCATCAAATCTCCCCATTTTAATTCACCATACCAATATCCCTATCTTAACCCTTCATCTTCCACTCCATCAGGTCCTAATCTTCCATCTACTCTCAATCCTACATCCAATCCCATTCCTCCACCTACTCCTAGTCCAGTAACCCATAATCCCAATCCTTCACCAATCCCTAATCCTTCATCCACTCCTACCTCACCATCTAAGCCTCGAGCATGCAAATTTCTCACTCCAGAAGTTCTCCAAGGACTTATGACAAAGAAGACATCCCCCACTCCACATCTTGAAGTTGTGGAACCATGCCATCCCAATCCATCATCCATGGTCACTAGTGATGAGACCCTTCTCCGTATCACACCTATCATTGATGTTAGAACCCCTAGCACCACTCAAACCGTCGAAACCATCACATCCTTTGAATCCATTGAGCCCCCATCTCCTACTCCAGGATCTGTCGAGTCCATCAAAGATAGTCAAATACAATTGACTCCTTCCACTCCTAGATCCTCCCAACCCATCACAGATCCGCAAATCCAATCCACTCCTCCCACTCCTAGTATTATCAAAATCCATTCCGATGAACTTCATGAATCCTCCATCCTTCCATTTCCCCCATTCAAAGAGTCCCTTCAAGACTCCATCATCATACCACCCACACAAGATGAGTCATGCCAAGAGCCTGATCCAAAGCATGCTAACATATCCCATTTTTCACATCAAGATCCTGTCGACCCATCTAGCCCATCTCAAGATCATAGTCTCCCATTTGTTCCATCCCATGATCCCCTTGTCACTCAAAATTCCACCGCTCCATCTCATGAGCCCTTATTTCCATCTCCATTGCATGAGCCCTTATCACCTACTACCACAAATCCATATCCTATCATGTCACCTAATCCCTCTCTTGATCCCTTACCACTCCCTTGTCCCGATCAAGATGTTGTTATCCCATCATCTCCATCTGTATATTCCCTTGGTACTCTCACATTCTTCCATGGTGGTCTCCTTGCAAAAGAATAACAAAGCATATATACCACCCATCATCCTTCGCCTAATAATGGACTCACATCATTCTTCCTGAATAACAAAAATCATGTCATGGATTGAATGCTTAAGAACATGAACTATCAAGGAAAAGGTTTAGGCCTTCATGAGCAAGGCATTTTAGAGCCTATCCAAGTCCAAGAGCACGACTACACATGTGGTCTTGGTTATATCTCTCAAAACGCACAAGCTAAAAATGTTGGTACAACCTCTATACGTCCTCAACGAGCCTCTTCCAAAAGAAATACAGGCTCTTCCCATTGCTCCACAAAATCATTCGCTTCCATCCCCCCTCCTCCATCATATCACCTCAAAACAACCATTCATATTCCTCCTTCATCCACTCCATCCATTTTGGGTCCTTACATCCCTCCATCCACCATCTCCCATCCTCCATCTACTCCGTCCATGTCTCCTCTAGGTCCTACGTCTATTTTGGGCCCTTATATCCCAAAATCATCTCCTCCATCCCATTGTATTCATACTTTTACCCACCCATCACCTATCCATATCACCCATCATAAACATCCCACTTGCATGTTCCCTAATCAGGATCAACAAAGGCACATACCTACACATCCTCCATCTACACATAATCCCCATAATCCTACCTCCATTGCTCCACATCATCCATCTCCTTGCACCCATCCCATTACTACTAACAACACTTTGGATGATAAAGTAAAAATACATGAATCTAAACATCCACATGAATCAAAAGCTCCTCATGTCCCCTCTAAAAGACATGTTGAAAAAAAGAAAAATCAAATCCAAAATCCAAATCAAATCCATAGGCCACAAAGGCCCACCAAAGCAAAAATCAAAACCATGTGGATCCCAAAGAAAAAAGATGCAATAACTTGAAATGAAAAATTTGTAACAACATCCAAAGTTTCTAATCCAAAATCTAATCATACACCCCTTTCATCTCCTAAATCTTTTTTTGGTCCTTATGTCCCAAAATTCACTATCCCATCTCCATTACCCCCACATTCTCCATCCATTAATCCTCCTATCTTTTCACATACACCACCACATGTGCCAATGTTGGTCTTGAACTCACTACCCCATCACACTCCTACCCCATCATTTCATCCATACCCTTTCCAACATCCCATCCATTATCTCCCCCATCATATCCCTCTAATTCATCATCTTGCATAATCCATTTATCTTAATAAGGTTGTACCAACATCCAATAGTCGCTTCACACATGGGCTCTTAATACCTCGTATGGAACTTGCTTGAGTCCTTCATCCATATCCTTATTGTGTATATTCTAAATCCCCTCATCCACATCCCTATCCTTATCCATCTCCATCCACATGCTATCCAAAAAAATAAAAAAATCCAGAAAAGTCAAAAAAAAAAAGTAAAGAGAAATAATTCTTCCAATGGTGAAAACTTGGCAAACAAGCACCTTGGATAAGTACTATGATGAAACTTGGAAAACATGCATCATGCGTAGATCCCCATCCGTCCTTTTCCACACTTGGGGGCAGCTTCCTGATATGTATCCCCTCAATCCGCTACGCTTCCTGCTATGCACACATCTTCCTGTTATACATCCCCTTCATCCTTTTCCTCCATCCCACCTATCTTCCGCATCCTACCATCATATCCCATTTATCTCCAATCTCTCCATCCTTCTTGTGATCTTGATAAAAAAAGGGGCACCTATCTATGCATGCCTTGGACACCTCTTGGTATACATTCCCTCCATCCACACACTATCCTATTCCTTATCCACATTCATCCATCCATCAAACTCCTTCAGCCACCCATCCTATCCTGCTCTAGTTCTCTCCTATATCTTCCCATCCACTCGTCTTATGTCCCTCCTACCTCATGACATGACATATTTAGAGTGGGGGCACTTATCTCCCTTTGTGACATAGTCCTTGGAGACATCATCTATTATAACATCCCTTCCATCCCCCATCCTTATCTTCCCATCCAAACAATCCCTTCAATCTCCCCATCCTTATCTTCCTATCCATCCCCTCATCTTTATCCTCATCCCATCTCATAATCCCTTTGTCATTGGTATCTAGCTATAGGCTCCTCCATCATGCAACCCAATGCCTTGATCAAATCATCATCATCGTTGTCATCATCGGGATGTATCCTTCCCTATTCTTTGGTGTTGTTTGGGGATATATCCTTCCCTCATCAACAACCCTTTAATCGAGATGTATCCTTCCTTATCCTCAATCATCTTTCCAATCTCCTATCACTTCTCATCACTTATCTCTCCATCATATCATCCTCCCAATTCATCTTTTGATGGTTTGGATAACTATCCCATCCCCGAGCTTCATGTAATCGCCATCATCCTATCTTATCCCATAGGTCTATCTTGTCTCATCATATTAGTCCCATCATTTTATCCACTTATCCTAGTCATCTCATCATCCCTTGTCCATCATTTGTCATCGGTGCCTTGTCGAACTATGTTGCCCCTTCACTGTCATGTAGGAAAGGTCAATCATCCGATCTACCCCTAGGGCTCCTTTGGTCCATCTTATCTTTATCATCCATTGAGGTCTTCATCGTCCTCTTTCCAATTTTATGCATGGTTCGTCGTCAGCCTTTTACCAAACTACAAGGGCTTTGCACTTTCATGTAGGCAAGGCTAATCTTTGATTGGCCCCCGAGCCCCTAGGTCGCTAGAATGTGTCAGTATTTTGTCTCGTCTCTTGTGTCATGTCAACAAGCTATGCCCTTATCTGGTTGGTTCTTCACAAATGAGATCCACTTGTATCATCAGATCCAATCAACTTTGAATATTTTTATCATATCGATCTTTTAGTTTAGTATCCATCATCGGTCTCAATAGGATGCATCCTTCCTAATAGACCTCATCAATCCCATCCATCCCCTTGATCTTATGGAAAAAGACGTTCGAAATTGATTACAATATTTTGATGCTTTTGGCTTTTGTTTATCATTTGATCTCCCTATCATCACTTGTCATGGTCGCCTTGATTCATCATATCATGGTGTGTTTTGACTAGTCAACATAGAGGCATATCTTGATCTTTTTGCTTTGTTGTTGTCTTCTCGGTTGTCCCACATAGTACCCACCAAGACTCTTGCGGTCTTGTATTATGCTGGGGCATCCTCTTGTGCTTGTGGTTATTCCAATGCCTGGCTCGACCAAGGTCTTTGTGACTTTGAGGTGTTGGAATAACCTTCTTGTCTATTATGTTTGTTTTATGCATTAAACACTAATCCACCCTAGTTCTTCATACCCTGGTGTCTTGTGTCTTATGCTATAGCAAAAATTGGTGCTCTGAAAATGGAAAATTGCATTAGGATTGCATTTCATCTTCCCCACCCATCCATTCATCCTTCATCAATCTCCCTTCCCTATCCATCCAATCTCTTATCAGCATTTATTGAATCTTCTTAGAATAATATAGATTGGTTATTTTAAGCATCTTGTCCCCCATCATTTTTATCTCCCATCCCAATCCTACCCTCAACAACTCATATCTCACACAAATCATCTAATCACACCCTTGGTCTTGTTCTCAACCTTGTTACAAGCCTTGATCCAATAATCACCATCGTCATCATCATCAGGATGTATCCTTCCTTTGGTGTTTTTTGGGATGTATCCTTCCCTCATTAACAACCCTTTCATCGAGACGTATCCTTCCTTATCCTCATGTTTTTTTGGGATGTATCATTCCCTCATCAACAACACTTTCATCATCATCATCATCATTAGGATGTATCTTTCCCTATCCTCGTGTTGTTTTGGGATATATCATTCCCTCATTGACAACACTTCATCCATCATCAACCCATTTTGGCTTGTAGCTTGACTAGGGCAACATCATATTTGTCCTAAAATCCATTTGTACTTCTCAATCTCCTCTCGCTTATCATCCTCTCTTATCCATCACTTTTCATCCTCTTCCTCATCTCCCCTTTCATCATCTCATCCATTTCGAGAGCACACCCATGTTCTCTTAAACCCGCATGTCCTCTCAAGAGGGCATCCTCAATCCCTAATCTTCATCATTTCTTCCTTCCTAATCACTCCTTTGAATGACTGGGGCATCTTTTCCAATCTAACCATTTTCTTTCGGGTTCTACGTTTTAATATTCTTTGAAATGATGCTACTTCATAACACCATCTCAAAGAGGAACAAAATGTAGACACCTAAATTTGAACACTTCATTTGTCCAAATTTACCCCTTTTTCGTCTAAATATCCCCTTATCCGTATTAATTAAGTAATATCACTATTATTTAATTAATACCTCTAATTTCTTCTAATCCCTAAGGTATCTAGTTAAATAATTAAATACCTTACCTCTTTAATTCCCCTTTCATCAAATGAATTATGTCACATCTTTTTTCTTAACCCTAATCCTTGATTAGGATGTGTCACATCCTCCAACTTTTGCAAGTTGGTCTCTAATCTTCCTTACCCTCTAATTATCTTCTAATCACTAATTAGTTAATACAATCAACATCTTAGTCAACTCTCCCATCCCCCAAGGAATTTTTAATTCACTTTTATTCCTCCAAGGAATCTTCTCTTCCCCATGCAAGTTCTAGAACCTTTGACTTGTCACATCACATGTGTCAAAATATTCTAGAATCTTTGACTTGTCACATCAAGTCACATGTGGGTAAGAACTTACTTTTTTAGGCACCTTGTCTTATCCAAGGTACTTTCCACCTCTCCCTTTGGAACCTTGTCTTATCCACAAGATTCTCTAATCATGTGAATTTTAAATTCACTTTTTATTCACCCAAGACTCTCCTCTTCCCCATGTGATCATTGAGAGTTCACATCATCCATTTTCCAAGGTACTTGCAAGTACCTCCACATCATTTGTACCTTCTTCACTTCATGTATCCTTGTGACACATCATCTGCCACATGGAAAGATGTGAGGGCTTGTGAGTCCTCAACTCACCTTAGCCCTACATCTTGGCTATGGTGGCTCAATCTTAACCATCCATTTCTCCAGAAAATTCAAATTCTTCTATAAATACCCCCCTTTTTTCTCTCATTAAGGGACCTTATGCATTTGAAACCAAACTCTTGTCATTTTGCCATTTGAAGCCATACTTAGCCAATTTGCATATTTTGCCTTCATCATAGCACTTGAATCCATTAATCATCCATTTTCAACCATCTTGTATCCCATTTTGCATCTTTAATCTCATTTGTCATCCAAGGAGCATACACAACATCGTAGATCGAAGGGCCAACCAAGGAACAACTTGACAAGGTATAATTGTTTCATTCTATCTTCTTTGTTGAAGTTCAACGTTTTGCTCAATCTTGAGGTGTTAGGTGTTCTTCGTTGTTTCTTGCATTCTTGTTGTTACTGCACGTTTAGGAACAAGGATTCGCCCTGACTTGGGGCAGATCCACCACCTATGGGGAGGACCTGCCCCTGGCCGGGGCGACCCCACCCCAGGGCGCTGTCGATTTTCCCCCCTTTTTCCCCCCATTTTTTTTACCAAAATTACATTCACTTCCTACCCATTATTCTACCTCATCCCACCCACAAAATCCATATTTTCAAATTTGCATAAAACATCAGAAAGGGTTTTGTTTGTAACCTAGCGTGGGACCGCGCGCTTGCGGTAGAACCTCTGCATCTCGTTCGCTCGGTGGATAATGTCTGAGTTATAGTCCTCTGGCATCGTCGCTCCTCGTGTTCTTCCTCTCCTCTCCTCTTCTCTCAACTACTACAGTCAAAATGAGGTGAGGTAATTTCTAAAATTACCTTATATTACTTTTCCCCCATTTTTTAACCTTTTTAAAATAAAAGGGTATTTTTTACCTTTTATTTAACTTTTTTTATCCTTCAACTAATTGTCCAAATTCCTAGGGCCGCTATTGACAAACCGTACGTTTGTTTGACTCTGTTCAAAAGGAAAACCTGCTCAATTTTTTTACCTCTTTCCAACTGTGCCCTTCATTTTCTCCTATCGAGAAGTCACCCGGGGCCCCCTTTTTCTTCCCCAGTCACCCTCTCGAGGGGGCATACCCTACCGCTTTCTCCATTTCCTCTATCATGTTCATTCCCTCGCAATATTGGAGCATCTTCATTCATTCCCCCTCCTTTTGGGCAGCTCACGCATCTCTCCCCATGTTGAGGCATCTTTTTTTGGTCGCTTCCTCTATAGAGTCATCTGCATTTTTTTTCTTTCGAAACACTGTTATTCTAACAATATTTCGAAGAGGGGAAAAATGTAGAAATCTAAATTTGACCACTTCCATATAGTCAAATTTGTCTACTCTATTCATTTGTTTCATCAATATTAATTAAATAAGTGATTTAATTAATATTTCATTTTCTTCCTAAGGTTCCTAATGTATTTAATTGAAAAATTAAATTCCTTACCTTATCCCCTTTGCTTCTCTAAATTAAATAAATGTATCAATTTATTTAATTTAGTCATTAGGTCTTTTTAAATCAATTTTTAATTTCTTATTTTTCTCTCTCCTTGTCACATCCTCCATAATCCTCCCCTAATCTAGATTAATGTAATTAATTCATGATGATGGTGTGCACACCCTTAATCTAGGATTAATGTCACATCTTCCATATTTTTCCACTTGCCTCTAATCCTTCATTAATTTCCTTAATCATGTATTTGCACAACCTTAATCTAATCAGCCTACCTCATTTAACATATATTTTTAGTCAACCTTTACATATTCCATAATTAGCATTGACCCTCTTTCCCATGTGAATTTTTAATTCACATTTATTCACCCTAGGTTCCTCTCTTCCCCATGTGAATTTTTAATTCACATTTTATCCTTCCAAGGCTTACCTTATCCCCATGCAACTTCTAGAACATTTGATTTGTCACATCACTCACATGTGGCAAATTCCCACCTTTTTGGAAACCCTCTCTTATCCACTGGATTCTCCCAAGCATGTGAATTTTTAATTCACATTTATTTCTCCAACTACTTTCTCATTTCCCATGGATATTTTTGAGGAATTTTAAAATTCCTCAAATGTCACTTTCACTCTCACTTGGGGACAAGAAACTCTTTTTTGCGGAAATCTTCTCATCCCCCAAAGTACTTGCAAGGTACTTGTCCTTCATCCACATCACTTGTCCTTATTCCACCTCACTTACACATCATCACATCCTAGGCCACTTCACCCTCCACATGTTAAGATGTGAAGGCTTGTGAGTCCTCAACTCACCATAACCCTTCATTTTGACCTTGGTGGCTTAATCTCAACCACTGAATTCTCTAGAGAATTCAAATTCTTCTATAAATACTCTCCTCTTCTAATGCATTTTACAACACTTAGTCATTTGCACCCTTATGCTACCAATTTGATTACTCAACTTGCAAGCATTTTCCCTCACCTAACCAAGTCATTTAGCCATTAGCACTTTCATTTTATCACATTTTTCATCTTGCATCTAGCCATCTTCATAGCCATCCAAGGAGCATATAAGCATTCAAACATCAAGGGCCAACCAAGGGATTCAACAACACAAAGGTATAATCATTTGCAATATTTATTTTGTTATCTTTCTTTGTGTTATCATTCCTTAGGCTAATCTTTGAAGTGTTCCTTGTGTTTTTCTTTATTGCATAATATTTATTTTGCACACTTGGAATAGGTTAAAACACTAGGCTCATAGAAACATTATTGGAAAGCTGGTTTTGAGCATTTTCCAATGGTACTAGTATTTTTCTCAAATTTTGTTGTTAGTACATGATATCACCTATCAAAGTCAGATGCTCATTTTCAACTCCTTAGATCATAAATTTTGGTCAGTTCTTTCACTTTTTCATGATTATTGTAGCATTAGAAAGGTCTTTCAAATCTCTTCCAAGCTATCTATGCATTTTTTTCAAATTTTTCCCCATGCACATTTAATTTATTTTTTTGTGTTTTCACACTCTTGTTGATTATTTGAATGTTTTGGCACCTAGAAACCTTCTATTAGCATGGGATGACTTCTTTTGAGGTGTTTTACATTTATTTCTAATATTTGTCCCTTTTTAGCATTGTAAGCATCTTTTGAATGCACTTTTCCTTTTGTAAATGCACCGAGATAAAGTGCTATTGCTCTACATGTTTTTTGGGATTTTGCACATCATGTTGTACCTTATTTTGTACTTACACTATATCATAAAGTGTCATGGGGGTTTTTTATGTGCGCCTTCTTGTTTGGAATCATGATCTCATTTACCTTCATGTGTGTGTGTCTTGGTTTACACACCCTTTTTCAATTGAAAGTATTTGTGCACTTTAAGGTGTTGTTTATTCTCTGTCATGCATTAGATTGTCATACATAGTTTTAGTGTATCTTTCATGCCTCTCCCTTGTTAGCATTATGGATGGGTTTCATATTGTTAGTGCTAATGCTTCTTTGGTTTCACTTTGGAGTGAACTATGTATTTAGTATTTGTTCCTTTGTATTAGGTGGATGCAACGACTAGTAATCCATGCATTTCAGTGAGATGAAGCACTTACCATATAGACACTCTTGCATTCCTATTTTGTGGAGGAAACCTTCCAGTCTCAGTTGATCAATGTTCCTTTAAACTATTGGTACTTGTATTTTTTACTTGAATTTTTTTGCTTGGTTGAGTACTATCATTGGGGTCACTTGTGTAGATTCATGTGCCATAAGTATCTTCGACTATCAGATGTTTTGCCTTTGTTTTTCATCTAATCATTGTTCGAGTAGTGTCGTTGGGGGCAATCATGCATATTGTTGTTTTCTTGATCTTGATCATCATCTTATTTTCAGAGGAGGTTTTTTATGTTTCAACACTATAGTAATCATTTTTTGACAGTGGTATTCTTCATGTTACTATTAATTTTAGGAATTAGATATTAAGGTAAATCTATTATATATGAATTTAAGGATTTTTTTTTTAAATAACATGGTCACTTAGCCTAAGGAAGGATTAACTTAGTTACTTAAATTAAGAGAATACTAGACCTAGTATTTTTCTATCTATTTGTGGCAACTATTTATTATCGGTCTATGGTTGCTTAAGATGCCTTGCACAATTATTGCTACCATCTTTTATTTTATTGTACGTTGTCATTGGACTTGATCAACCCAATAACCTTTTACATGTGACTTGTGACATAATGTATAGATATGTGAATTAGGACAAGGTGAAGTATATTGGAGCTCTCAATGTAACAAGTTTATATATTATAAACACTCTATTGATAGTTTTACATTGATGTGAAGAAAATTTATTTATATTTGAATCTTTGTTGGATTTAGACATCTCCTATAGCCTTATTTAAGTGAGTTTCTAAAGTGATAAGTACTTTTAAAAGGGGTTAATATGTACACAATACCATTCAAATTGTATTTGGTATAGGAAGAGATGATAATCATGTAGTTTAGAATACATTAATATGATATTGGAATGTACTTTAAGAGTGAACAATAGGTGACTACATAGTTGTGGTTTAAATATCATTCACTAAACATGTTCTATGTAATAATATGATGATATTTAAAAAAGATTATGTTCAAGATAAATTAAGCATTTATATTAATCATAAGGGGGTACAAAATTGAGTAGATTGATAAAATTGAAAAAAATAGGAGATTAAACATATACACTTGCATTAAATCCTCATTTACAGATTCTTGAAATATATATAATTCTAATCATATTTTTTTATTGGAAAAATACTTTTATGAAACTTGTGAATTTAAAATTGAACCAAAAAAGATTATTAAAAGAAGATGTACAATTTTAAGAAATAAAAATCATAGATGAAGTAAAAAGTAAAATGGAGTCATTTTGATGTTGATAGTGTTACATTCAAAAAGAATAAATGTATTAATAGTTACTATATCCATTTATTGATTAAATGTTTGAGTTGTGATGTTGATGCACCTCATGCTATTGAGGACAACTAATTTACAAGGGTGAAATGTTATGGGATTTTTTTCCCCAAAATGTTATTATGTGAATGACCCTTAATAATTGACCTTTTTTAAAAGGGGGATAAAAAAATATAAAGGTTATTATGAATTTTTGGTTATAAGAAGAATACTGATAAATATTTTTAAAGACCCTTTAAAAGGGATGAATAAATATATTTATTAAATAATTATTAAAGATAACCATTGCAAAAAGGGATGGTGGGTAAACCACCCATTAAAAACTATATAAATCATTCACGAGACTTGAAAAAGGCATGGAGGTCACTCAAGAAAGAAGGTGGTTTGGTGGGCTATGGGTATATGACAAAGTATAGAGTGCATTTAAGGTACATGATACAACCCAAGATTATCCTAGCCAAGGTTTTTCATGCATGTGATCACATGTAATTTTACACAAATACCTTTGGAGTGTACCATAAATACGAGGGCTAAGACCACTAAAATATTTAAAGGTGAGAGTGACCTTTCCAAGATATTTGAGTCAAATAAATATTGAACTTATTTTTGTTAAAAGATACTTATAATTATGTATAAATGATTTATACGTAATCTAATTAAATCCTCTAAAGATGTTATTTGTTCCATTACATTAATATATAATGTCCCCTATTTTAGCAATATTGTTTTTTGAGCTTTTGACCATTTTTTGAGTTTTCCCATAAGCTTCTAAGGGTGTTGAGGAGAATTCAAAACTTCTTGGAGAGAATGTCAATTTTAGTAAGTCACTCGGTTGGCTTTGATCATCATCCTACATCTTCAATATCATCCCAATGTGATCAAAATCATATTCCAATTCAGTTTTAGCGCTTTCACAACTTGGGTGAGCTATTGAGTAATTAATTAATATTTCACTAATGTGGTCTAATGTTGAGAAATAATAAAAAGGACTATAACTCATCAAAAAGGTTATGAAGTATTTTAAAAGTTGGATTCCCATTTAAGAGGGCCTTTGCATGTGAAATATTATTATTTCAAAAAGGTCATTTTTGAGGGAAAAGGAATTAAATATAATTCTAAATTACAAATTCCCTCCAAAAATTTATAAAGGAGGTGTTGGGGCTCATTTGTTCATGATGAAGAGTACACAATGAAATTCTTTCAAATTGAACCTGTGTGTTCTTCATTGAGTCTTTTGAGGATGAAATCCTCATTGGATCACTAGTTTCAAATTTGAAAGATAATCCCTAGCTGATTTGGAGTGATTGCACTAAAAAATCACCATTGTTCTTCATAGAGTTTACAGATTGGGGTTTTAGATATGAATATTTTTGAAGTGTTTTGACTTGTAGATTTTTGGAAGTGATTTAGTGTTGATTTAAAGATTTCTTGTGTGTGGTTGAAGCATTTTTAATTTATTTTTGTTGGTCATACAGCCCTCTAGGAGTAGGTTGTTTTTGGAACACAACTATCTATTGAGAGGGGAGGTGAATTAGTAGATCAATAAAACCTTGCTTTTTAACCCTTTTAATGTAGATTAAACAAACATGCAAAGATTCACACACACACAAATACTCATAACACCAGGTATACATGGAAAACCTAATACGGGAAAAATGACAATGAGAATAGTTGTTAGGATCTATTGTCCTATTCTAGCCTCACAATATTGTTTAAGGGCACCAACCCTAAGGAGACACCAATCCCCTTTTTTAAGAGAACCAACTCTAAGGAAGCACCTACTCCATAACTAATCACCAACCCAACTATCTGATGGCACCAACCAATCAAATTTACAATAACAAGATGGAGCAACAACTCCTGATCACAAATGATTCATTAATGAATCCAATCTA
The DNA here is from genome assembly GCA_007258455.2 of Sequoia sempervirens. Taxonomy (NCBI): domain Eukaryota; kingdom Viridiplantae; phylum Streptophyta; class Pinopsida; order Cupressales; family Cupressaceae; genus Sequoia; species Sequoia sempervirens. The sequence goes on along the minus strand of VDFB02000003.1, from coordinate 77,756,835 downwards.
ATGTTGCAAACCTATTTTTCAATTTCTTATGCTTTGTTGCTATCCTCTCATTACTTTTCTCTTTCACTCTCTATACTGTCACTCCTCTACCCTATTTGAATGTAAACCCTAGATAATTTTCTATATTTTGTCTAGGTCACTCTCATTTGCATTGCTTGTATTATACACACTTAGACAACTTTCTACTTGTCTTACATCTCATACCTTCACCAACAAGCATACACACCTGGAGTCATGCACCACCATCCTGATTTACTACATTTTCTAATTTTAGAAACTATCAAACCCTAGATCAAATACGTATTAAATGGCATTCCCTGTGTGATTGATTTATGTCTAATATTCTAATCACCTTCTCCTTTGTATCGTCGTCTACACATTTTGTCGCCAATCAAAGATAGGTAGTTGGAGTGGTTGATCCAATTAAATTCATCATCTATGTTGGTTTATGGTTTCTTCCAACACTTACACTGTTCGTTCCACCACCTATTCATTGAAGAATTAAATCTTTGAATTCGGGCTATCAATATATCTTCTTCACATCATGATCTAATGGTTATCGTTTAAAGCCTCAACTTTAAAACACAACTATTGGATTAAAATACTTTGAAACAACACTGTAGATCTTTACTTAGGGCATCAAGTGAATATTCTTCTTTAGACGCCCCTTTGGCCAATCACCAAGGACATGTATCGTCATACCACATTCCTACAATGTCAAAACATTGACCCACTAACCCTCCAATAGAATAGTGGGAGGATGCCATCTGTCCACTTACATCATACTCCACTCACCATTTCATATTGCATTTTGATCATATCAAAGCCTTTGTAATCTACGATCTTGTGATAACCATTGATCTTTAATACACTTCGCGTTGACTGTTGATTTCTTCATAATAGTGACCTCAAGCTCAATCCCACCGAGACACTTTTCATAGCCCCACACTACCACAAACAACTAATGATGTCACCTCCTATGCAATGCGGGTGCAGGAGCCACCCGATCGTTGATCTCAACCATTGATTTGCTTGAATAAATATTTGTCACTAGACTTAGGAGGTAATATAGTCTTTATGAGTTTCTACTTTGATAATTCCTAGATAAAGGGGTCGACTTCTCCACGATATCAAAGGCTTTAAGTCATAACTTAAGCGACCTTCAATTTTCAGCAACCAGTCAACGATAAAGTATAAACTCTGTTAGATGCCATGACTGAAACACCTTGCTTATCCTTGCCAAACCATTAAGGGATAAGCCTTAAAGCCGAACATTAAACACCAAAGCCATTTCGGGTGTTAGGGTTCGGGGTTCATACCCCTTCCATCTCTTTGCATTTAGTTAAGGTGTAAGCCTTAGCTCCAACCCATGAAGCTTGAAACCATTTTGGAGGTTAGGGTTCGAGGTTTCTTCATACCCTTTGCTTAACCTTAAGTTAAGGCATACACCTTAACTCTAATGTCTGATGCCCAATGCCTTTTCAGGCTTAACACATTCAAACTTCCTTTATGTAATTGATACGAGGTACGTTCGAAGCTTGAAACCTTTTGGACTTAGCTCAAAATGACTAACTCCTTCCTCCTTTAGCAAACGATATAAGGTACGCTAGAAACTCAAAGCCCAAACTTCTTCAAATCTTTAAGGCTTGTTGTAATGACACCATAAGGCTAATTAATCTTTCTTTTTTCCATCCTTATGAAGACCTTTTGACATCAATGAGAAAATCCTCATCTGATATTGCTTAGATACCCCTTTTGACATCAATGACAAATCAAATTATCAACAATTGTTCCATCCATTCTTGCTGGTAAAAATCATGTTAGGGTTCAAAATCAACATGGGTTGTGTTTGGTGTGTTCCTCATACATAGAGGATTCCTCTAAGGTGTTTTTTGGGACTGTATGCTAGTGGCACAATTTTATATGAAGTTTGTACCATGTTTGCAAGAACCTTGGTACTAGGCATGAGAATCCAAGAAGTCCAAGAACTGCATTTCAAAGGGGTTCAGGGTGTTGGTTGGTGGTGTCTAGGCTAGGACAATCATTTCTGAGAATTTAGACATTTCACAAATAAAGAATTCAAGAGTTATGGATTTTCTACTTGTTGGTTGCTCCTATTTCAACATTTCTGTTAGAGTTGGGTATGACTGAAAGTTTATAATTACATGTAGTTGCCTATTTCCTTGTATTTTTTAGGGTTTTTGTGGATCTAGGTGTATATATATTCTTCATAGCTATCATTGGAGGTATTCCATGCTAATTGGAAGGGTTTCTTGATGATTTTTCATGGATGATATGACCTAGAATGTATTACAATAGCCCTGCAACAATTCCTTCTTAAAATTTCAAACCTGCAACACTCATCTTCACCTCTATCTTGAAGTATTTTATGTGGGAATTCATATGTATGTCTATTTCATATATTGACGCCATTGGGTAAATGAATATCCATCAAAACTTTATTACATTATATGTATCTTGATATATTTATGACGAGTTTACATATTGTCAAAAATAAAATAAAGATATAGGGTGGTTATTACAGTGGTATCAAAGTTAGAGATCTTTCCATCCTCTGCCTTTAATCAAATATTGTTGTAGACATCCAAATTTGACCACTCCCATATGGTCAAACTCGTCTCCTTTATTCATCTATTTCATCAATACTAATTAAGTAATTTATTTAATTAATATTTCTTCTTTCCCTAAGGTGCCCAAAGTATTTAATTTAATAATTAAATACTTTATCTTTCATCCTTCTTCTCTAAATTAAATAAATATATCAATTCATTTAATTTAGTCATTTATCCTTTTTGAATTTAAATCAATTTTAAATTCCTTTTTTTATCTCTCCTTGTCACATCCTCCATAACCCTTTTCTAATTTGGATTAGTCTAATTAATCCATGATTAGGATGTACACACCTTTAATCATGATTAATGTCACATCCTCCATATTCTCCCACTTGCCTCTAATCCCTCATTAATCTTCTTAATCACATGTTTGCACAACCTTAATCTAATCACATGCCATCTTTGGTATGTCCTCCAAGTCAACCTTTCATAAGTGTTTTCCCTTTTAAGCCTTGACCTCTTCTCCATGTGAATTTAAAATTCACATTTATTCATTCAATGCATTTCTCTTCCCCATGCAAGTTGTTGGAAAATTCTAAATTCTCTCACTTGTCACATCAGTCACATGGGACAAGGGCTTCCTTTATAAGGACCTTGTCTTATCCACAAGGTACTTCTCAGCTTCTTTTATAAGGACCTTATCTTATCCACAAGGTACTTCTCATCATGTGAATTTAAAATTCACATTTATTCTCCCAGCCACCTATCCCTTCCAATCATGTGAATTTAAAATTCACATTTATTTCTCCAACCACTTTTCTCTTCCCCATAATGATGTGTGAGGAATTTTAAAATTCCTTACATGTCAACATCCTTCCCACATAGGGACAAGAAGTTCTTTTTTGAGGAAATATTCTCCCCATCCCAAGGTACTTGCAAGTACCTCCACCTCACATGCCATTTTTCCAACTCATTTATTTTTGTAACACCTCATCCTCCACATGACAAGATGTGAGGGCTTCTGAGTCCTTAACTCACCCTAACCCTTCATCTTTCCCATGTTTGCAAAATCTTGACCTTTCAATTTTCTAGAGATTTTTCCCTTAAAATGGAAGATTTTCTTTCATTCAGAACATAACTTGCATTCTCATTTTTAAGCATTCAAACTCTAGAACTCAAGCACTTCCATTTTACACTCACAACCTCCATTGTTGAATCTCCAAGCTTCCATTTGCATGCATTTTACTCATTTATCAAACTACCCAACTTCATCATTTGAATCTCCATTACATTCTCACCATTTTGCATAACATTTTAATCCATTTGCCATCAAGGAGCACACATTCATCAACAATCAAAGGGCCAACCAAGGAGATCACTTGAACAAGGTATAAATCATTTGTTTTATCTTTCTTTGTTTAAGTTTAACGTAGCCCAATCTTCAGGTGTTAAAGTGTTGTTTTCTCCTTTGCATCTTTTAGGTTAGGTAAATAACACTCCTCACATTTCTAGCACACCCAGTGGGACCCACAAATGGGTCTTTTTTTCTTTCATGTTTGTTGTTGTTAGATATCTTGCAAGTTCAGGCTACACAGAGGAAACTCCACAACAGACAGGGGCGACCTTGCCCTAAACAGGGGTGACCCTACCCTAGGATAGGTGACCCTGCCCCAAGACCGGCGACCCCGACTTGAACAGATGTGATTTTGCCCTTGCAGAATTTCCCATCTAAGAAACAAAAATAAAATTTACTCCTTGTTTTCTCAACAGAGGCAACCCTACCCTGAACAAGGGCGACCCTGCCCTAATAGGGGCAATCCTGACCTAAACAGAGGCATTTGTGAGGTAAAAATAGTGACATAAAATTCATTTCTAAAGTTAGTTTTCTGTTGTTTTGATTAATACTGACCCCCTAACTTGTCCTGTTGGTGATTGTGCTAGTTTTCACTAACATTTGTGCAACTATATCCATGCTTTTCGAGATCGGAGGTTGAAAAATTTCTAACGTTTTTATTCTAGGACGAACTAGCCAAGTGTATTAGTTAGTTTGTCTTTTTGTTTCCATACTAGTTAGGCACATAGTTTTAAGTAGGGGGGTCAATATATTGTGTGATTTGTTTGTAAAGTAAGTTATTGACGTATCCAATCCCCTTGTGCCATTTGGCGATCTTGGGTGAAGAGAAATCATATCTTACTTAGTCCTTTCTGTTACCCAAGGGGCACTACATTGTTCAAGCTTTCCCCTTGCACTTCGTGTGAGCCTGGGGAGTAGCTGAAAATGGTTAGTATTCTTTTTTTAGTGGGACCTACTTGGGGATTTCATCACCCCAATGGACGATCCCAACCACGCGTACCATCGAGGTATATAAAGGGGGGAGAGCCAAAGTTGTACCCCAATCCAGTCGTCATGTTTGGCGGAGAGTCGAAGCTAGGGTGATACTTAGATAAGATGTGAAGAGTTGGTATGAGCCTTCAGTACCTCGTTGGGGTTCCCGAATCACGCTTGTGATGGACTGGTGTTCATGGTTATGCCTCATGTACTAAGCATATATCGAGGACTCCCTAGTTTTCCTTGTTCAGCCTAGTTAGAGGACTGTGTTGGCCATACCCTTTTCACTAATCTTAGGATTGTGTTGTTTAAACTATCTTTTTTGTGTGAAACCAGTGAATTTCTATTCAGTCAAGTCATCCTTACCATCTGCTTGTTGTTTATTGTGTTTTTGGTCCTTTGACATAGTCATTTTCACCTAAGTTAGGTTCAAGTCTGTGGACAGAGGTGACCTCGTCCTGAACAGGGGTGACCTTTCCCTTAATAGGGGTGACCTTGCCCTCAATAGGGGTGACCTTGCCTTCTACCTCAGTCATCTCTTAGTCTATTTATTGTCAGAATTTCCCATCTTTCACTAAATAGGTGACCTTGCCCTGAACAGGGGTGACCCTACCCTTAACAAGGGCGACCCTACCCTTAACAGGGGCAATTTTTCCCTTCCAGCTAAGTCACTATCAGTCAAACAACCCAGTTCGTTCCTATTTGATTAAGAGGGGCGACCTTGACCTGGACTTGGGTGACCTTGCCCCATATTTGGGTGATCCTACCTCATACTTGGGTGATTTTGCACTATAAACAATCAGTCTCAACTTTCATTTTCCCATTCCGACCATCCGTTTCCCCGTTCTGAGCATCCATTTTCCCATTTTGAGCATCCATTTTCCTATTCTGAGCATCCATTCGCCTGTTCCAACCATCTGTTTCCCCGTTTCGAGCATCCGTTTGCCCATTCTGAGCATTCATTTGCCCGTTCCTACCATCCATTTCCCCATTTTGAGCATTTGTTTTCCCATTTTGAGCATCTCTTTCCCCATTCCAAGCACTCGTTTCCCCATTTTGAGCATCCATTTTCCCATTCCGAGCATCCGTTCTCCGTTCAATGCATCCATTTGCCCGTTTCAATAGTTCATTTGACCCCTTTTCTAATTTAGACAAGTCTGAAAGCTAAGTTGCACAACCTTGACCTCTAGTTGGGTGACCTTGACCTCCAGTTAGGCGACCTTGACCTCCAGTTGGGTGACCCTGACCTCTAATTGGGTGACCCTAAACTCCAGTTAGGCGACCCTGACCTCTAGTTGGGCGACCCTGACCTTCAATTGGGTGACCTTCACCTTAAGTTGGGTGACCTTGACCTCCAGTTGGGCGACCTTGACCTCTAGTTTGGCGACCCTGACCTCCAGTTGGGCGACCTTGACCTCCAGTTAAGTGACCTTGCCCCCTAATTGTATGATCCTGCACCTTGGTTAGGTGAGTCTAATCTTTATCCAACCATTCAGCATCTTTCGTTCACCCATAATTTGCATTTGCATTCTTCAAAGGTCGTATGTTCATCATCTGAATCATAAAGCACCTCTAGATTACATATCCCCCATCATTTTCTCAATCCAAATCCTTTGAACTTCGCTTGAAGTTATTGTCCAAATTGACCTAGGTGTCTTAATCAATCATCATCCTACAACATCTACTTAGGATCGTCATTCGGCCCAATCAATCCACTTCCATCTCAAATTGGATTCAGTGCCGCAATCATCTATCTATCCTTAATCCAATCAATCAACACCTTAATTCACCTAGGGTGATTTTTGAACTTGGTTTATAATCCCTTCTATCATCTTATCTCATCCATCATCCAATCTTACCAATTGTTTTATCAACCAATCTTATCCAATCTAATCCTTCTTCAATCATCCAATCTATCAATCTAATCCAATTTTATCCTTATCCAATCAACTGATCCATTATTCAATCTAATCAATCCTTCAATCATCATTTAGGTCATCTCTGCATTGCATCTTAGAGTTTAACCGCATCTTAGCTCACCTAGTAGTTTTACACTTTCATGCCCATTCAAACTCGATCACAAGCCAAGAAACAAATGGCCAAACAACAAGCCCAAGGTTCCCACCTGAATATCCCTTAGGATCCCAACAACACTACAAACATCCCATAAGATCCCAACAATGGTGCAAATATCACTCAAGATCCCAATAATGGTGCATCGTCATGACGTCCAAAAAACCTCACCTCTCAGAGATGAGAACATGGTCAATCAACCCGAAGTCACCATTGACGAATACATAAGCAATCCCGCTAATGTTTAGATGACATATCGCCTCCTCAACAAGTGTGGGGATAATATTCTCGCTACTCTAATCATGAAAGGATTCAAACCACTGTTCGATTTCAATATGTCACAGTATACCAACACCTAGTCCCTTCCTGCATCACAAGATCTGAAGACCTCACAAAATGTTCTATGAAATTCGTATGTTCCTGAAGGTCCAAGTATAGAGACTTGGTATCATCCTGAGTTCAAAAATGTTGTGATGCACCAAGTCGCCAGTTATTCTTGTCTCCCATCTGCAGCCTCTACGACACCACCTAATCCTAATGACCCCTTATGCCTATGGCATGCCACAAAATATTTCGTCTGCCCCACCATTCCCACCTCAGCATCCTAGTCAACCACCTATCAACGTCAGGGGCACTCCAATCCTTGCATTGATGCCACCTCTAGGATCTACACCTACTAGCAATCTACCACCACCACCTCACAGTCATACCCCCACATTTCAATAGCCTCTCGTTAATCCTCATCAATCCACTATGATGCAAGCACCACCACAACACACTGATATCCCCTCGCAAGCACCACCACAACATACCGCTACCATTGTTGTTTCATCTCAACCACCCCATCAACAACCTCTATAGTAAAACATCACAATCCCCCAACAAAACATCTCCACTTTGCAGCAAAATGTTATGATTCCTCAGCAACATGCTACTATTCCTACGTAACCCCCACATCAAGTCACGCAAACTACATCACAGCCGCCACAACCACCCCATGGAGCATCTATAACAGTCCCACAACAACATCACATCCCGTCACACCCACTTTATTAGTAGCCACCACAACAACAACAACCACCCCAACATACATACGTTCCTATGCAAACGCAGCGCAATCCTCTCACACAATATCTCTACCATCCATCTAGCACGTACACTACTTATGTTGCTACATCCAATCCTAATGCAAATATCCATGTGGCCTCTCAGAATCCACTGTGGACTCAACTACCACTTTACACCAATCCTCCACAATCACATGCAAATCCTTACCAACAGTCGTCTAACCCACAACCACCTCCATACATTACACAACAACCTAACATTGCATATAATTACCAATCCAATCCATACTACGCTCAACAACAGCCTTCATGTAGAAAAGGTACTTCATCCACATCCTACACGTAGCAACAACCACCTTATCAACAGGGTGCTCAATCCACCTCCTACTATCAGCAACTGCCGCATTACCAACAAGGGGCTTCGACGTCATCGTACTATCAAGTTGCTACACAATACCAGTAGGGTACTCCATCCACTTCATACTATCAATAGCAACCACCATACCAACAAGCAGCTTCCACCTCTTACCATAAAAATCTATCATCCTCATATCCACCTTATGTCAATCCGCAATCCTCTTATGCCAATCAATACCAACAAACACCTCCATACACATCTCAACCCACTTATGATCCAACTGCTTTGACACCATCCTCATCATATCAACGGTATCTTCCATACAATCAGCCTAGTTCATCCAATCCAACTCCCACAACACCTATCAATAAAGATTTGGAAGAAGTCAAATCCACGTTAAAGGACTTACAAGCAGGGACCAACAAACAATCGTTCAAGTTTGAAGATATTTGTCCTTACCTGTTTTATCCTTCAATCTCATTGGTTCCTTTCCTGAAGCATTTTGAAATGCCAAGATTCGATAAGTATAAAGGAACCAAAGATCCAAAAGCTCACCTTCAAGAGTTTTATGCCCACTGTCAAGAAGTTATGCATAATGAAAATTACCTCATGAGATTGTTTCCTAGGAGTTTATAGGGAATAGCTCTTGACTGGTTCATGGGTCTCGAGAAGGGATCTATCAAGTCCTTTGCACAGCTTTTAAAATAATTTGTCTCCCACTTCTCCTTTAATCTGGAGAAGGATATCGATACGTTAGACCTCCTGAAGGAAAAGTAATGTGAGGGAGAAACCTTTGCGAGCTATCTTCAAAGATGGAGAGCCCTAGCCAGTCGCATGAAATCCCCGTTAAGGGAAAAGGATATGGACACCCTGTTCATTGAAAACTCTCATCCGAATATGGCTCACAATTGTAGACTCCACTATGTCACAACCTTCGCAACAATAGTGGAGAAAGGTCCTATTCTTGAGAGGGCCATTATCGCCAAACGGCTAGTCAAAATCTTTAACTCCAACAAGGAGAAGTCCTCCGAGGATAAGCCTCATTATTAGAACAAAAACAAAAATTCTATCAATGATGGTGTCACTGACACCAAACACGTCCAAGTGGCTAATGCTTCGAAGAAGCCACAATATCCTCCTCAATATTCAAACCCTCATGCTATATCAGTGCCACAAAGAGCACCTCATCCCAACCAACAATCCAATCAGAATAACCAAGGGAATGGAAAATTCCAATTCACTCAACTAGGGGAATCCCTAAGTGTTGTGTTTAATAGGCTTCTTCAAGCCGATTACCCGATTACATATCCTTTGACCAAGCCACCTGACGAATCCAAGCCTAAACTATCCTGGTTTAAAGAAAATGAATATTGTGAGTTCCACAAGATTAAAGGGCATACATTGAATAAGTGTCAAGTCTGAAAATGTACATTTAGGATCTCATAGATCGGGGTGACATACATGTGGATGCCGACATGACACCTTCATCCAATGCTCAATTGCAAATATATCAAAAAAAAATCCCTAAGCATAACCAAGGTACTAGCACATCAAACTCAAACCCATGACCTAGCAATAACAATAATCAGAATAACAACACCAACAACATCGGTTACAAAAATGTGCCACTTAACTATGAAGGGCTTATCATGCACATCAAACAAGTGGAACCACGTGTATCTATGATACGCGTAAAAGGCAAGGACCCACAATGTGTTGTTACCACCCATCGAACCCGCATCATAGTCCCTAGCACCTCTGCATCCACCGAACCGCAACCTGTGAGTTCTCAATACAACATTCTTGACCATCTGGGAAAGACTTCGGCACATATATCCATTCTGGACTTGCTTAAGTCTTCTCCCGCACACCAAGAAATCCTAAATAAGGCCTTACAAGACACCCAAGTTCCTAATGACATAGACCCTACGCAATTTCAAGCATTGGTAGGGCACCTCTCTACCACCTATCAACTAGGTTTTAGCCAAAATGACATTCCCTGCATTCACTCTAATCATAACCGTCCCCTCCATCTAGAGGTCCTGGTAAATCATCATAAAGTAAAAAGGGTCTTGGTAGATAATGGTTCAGCCCTAAACCTCTGTACATTGAAATTCATAAAACAGGTAGGATACACCCATGTTGATTTAAATAATCAAGTCATCACAATCAAGGTGTATGATAATGCAGAGCGTGATTCTGAAGAAACAATATGTCTTCTGATCTAGGTTGGTCTAGTTGTGCAATACACTACTTGTCATGTCCTTGATCTAGCACTCCCTTATAACCTCCTCCTCAGTCATCCATGGATTCACGCCATGCAAGTTGTTCCATCCACATACCATCAATGTCTAAAATTCTCATTCAATGGGGTAGAAGTTACCATACACGTGGATCCCCAACCATTTGAATATTGTCGCGCATTAGAAGCTTCTTTTCCTCAACCCACTATTGTCTTGGAGTGGAAATGGGACTGCCACAGACATCATCATCCCACTCATCTACCACCGCACTAGCCACCACTTCATCCACTCCATCGTCCACATCTAATTCCACGCTTACCAAATTCTAGATCATTGACAAGGGATGTGGAAAATATGAAATACACACGACTTTGAATGTGGCGACTATGCCACCCTCACCTCACTCATATGGCCAACCTTCTTAGTCTACACCGAAACCAAAAGACAAGACTATCACTTTGAGCTCCAAGAATGTGGGAACTAGTATTTACCGCTCTCCTGGGTTAAGACAAGATACACCAGAAGATGACATAAGCCAATGGGTCTACCATGAAGAACCTTATCCCTTGCCTCCTTTGAAAGAATATTTCCAGGAGAACTATCCTTGGCCCTCTAAGTTTTTGGAGAAGTACAATTATCAGGGGGGAGGCCTTGGCACCAAAGAGCAAGGAAGGAAACACCATATTGAAGCTACAATAAGACCAAGATACTTGGGCTTGGGTCATGACACAAAACAAAAGGGACCTATAACATCATCTAGTGCCTCCAACAATGTCAATGAGAGCAATGGTCTCCTTGAAGACATACCAGAGGAGGAATCCATCATACACGCATACGATGATGTAGATCACATTGACCTTTCTTCCATGTTCGACTGCTTATACATTTGCACCATTATCCCTTAAACATCCTGAACTCATAGAATGGGACCTACATGGTAGCGCACCTATTGATACCTTTCCTTTGTGGATCAATACGTACATCTCATGGGATTGGGGAAAGATGAACACCCTAACCACAAAAGTAAAAATAAGCAAAATAAAAAAGGGTCACCTAGCGAAAACCTCCCTGAAGCGCTTCTTGACCTAGAAAAAGAAAAAACAAAGGGTGTATCTGATAGCAAAAACCTTGATGAGGCGCTAGAAGATGGGGGTGTTCATATTCCCCTTATGGCAACTCAGCTCTCTAAATGATCATCCATCCTAATAAAAGAAACACAACAAATAAATTTGGGAACTGAAGAGGATCCCAAAATTACATATGTAGCCAAAGCACTGTCAGAGGAAGAATATTCTACCATCACCAAGCTTCTCAAAGAAGGCATCATCAATTTCGCATGGACATATTTAGACATGCTAGGCCTTGATCCTGCCTTAGTAGTACATCATCTGGACATACGTCCTAATGCCTAACCTGTCAAGCAAAAGCTTCAGAAAATGCACCCCCAAGTAGCTCTACTAGTTAAGAAAGAATTGGAGAAGCTATTGGATGTTGGATTCATAAGACCCATTGACTATTCATAATGGATTTCAAACGTAGTGCCCATAGCCAAACCAAACGTCGCTATCAAAGTTTGTACAGACTTCTGTGACCTCAACAAGGCTTGCCCCAAAGATGATTTTCCTCTGCCAAACATTGACATGTTGGTTGACCTCACTGCGGGACACAAGATGCTTTCCCTCATGGATGGCTTCTCTAGATACAATCAGATTAGAATTGCACCTAAAGACTAGCATAAAACGGCTTTCACCACATCATGGGGCACCTTCTGTTATAATGTCATGCCCTTTGGCCTTAAAAATGTAGGAGCAACCTATCATCAAGCTATGTCTGTTATCTTCCATGACCTCATCCACATCATAATGGAAGATTATGTTGATGATCTATTAGGGAAGTCAAGAACAAGGGAAGAACATCCTGTGGTCCTCAAGAAGATCTTTGAATGTTTAGAGCAATATAAGCTAAGGCTAAATCCTAAGAAATGTGTCTTTGGGGTCACATCAGGAAAACTATTGGGTTTCATTATCTCCTGAAGAGGTATAGAAGTCAATCCAACGAAAGTCAAAGAAATTATGGATATGCCTCCACCAAGCAATCTCAAACAGTTAAGGAACCTTCAGGGTAAGTTACAATCCATTCGGTGGTTCATTGCTCAATTAGCCGACAAGTGTCAGTCATTCACTCATCTCCTAAAGAAGGATAACACCTTTAAGTGGATGCAAGAATGTCAACTTGGCTTTGACAAGATCAAAGAGTATTTGGCTCACACACCGATCCTTATGCCACCAATTCCTAGTAAACAACTCTTGTTGTATATTTCTACTACTTCAGTGGCATTGGGGGCATTGTTGGCACAACATGATGAGTCATCAAAGGAAAGAACAATCTACTACATCAGTCGGACCCTCGTGGGTTATGAGCTTAACTATTCCCCAATGGAGAAATCTTGCCTAGCTGTGGTCTTCAATTCGCAAAAACTCTGACATTACATGCTTAGCCACCCAATCAAGCTCATCTCCAAGGTTGATCCACTCAAATACATGTTATCAAGAACAACTCTGATTGGTCGCATGGCTAAGTGGGTCATGCTATTAAGTGAATTTGATATAGAATATGTGGATCAGAAAACTATTAAAGGACAAGTGATAGCGGATCAATTGGCCGATGCTCCCCTGGTAGATACCTATCCTTTGACAACAAAATTTCTTGATGAAGGGGTCTTCGCAGAAACAGAAGCGACCACATGGACACTGTACTTTGATGGGTTGTACACACACAATGGATCAGGGGCAGGAATCTTGCTCATCACCCCCCAGGGTGATTATATATCAAAGTCATTTAGGTTGGCTTTTCCATGCACAAACAACATAGCTGAATACAAAGCTCTTCTTACTGGCCTCATAATTGCAATCTAATGGCATATTACTCACTTGAGAGTCTTTGGTGATTCTCAATTAATCATCAAATAGGTCAACGATGAGTTTCTCACAAAAGATGATAAGCTACTACCTTATAAACGCATGGTAGACGACTTCAAAAAGTATTTCACTTCCATCCAGTTTTATCAGATTTCAAGAGTACAGAACAAAGTAGCAGATGCCATGGCTAACATTGGCTCTTTAATTGACATGCCTAAAGACAAAACAAAGTGTGAATTCCTCATTGAACAACTATTAATCCCAACTTATGATCTCTCAGAGAGTGAGATGGCGTGTGAAATTATAGGTCCCACGTCACCATGGTACCATGATATCTACACTTACCTTTGTGACAATATCCTACCTCCCGATCTCACATGCACTCAAAGAAAATCTTTCATCCAACGTACATCCCGTTACACCATCGTAGGTGATACACTTTATCGTTGTGGGTATGATGGAACCCTCCTCTGGTGTCTAAACAAGACTGAATCCCATACTGCATTAACAGAAGTACATAGTGGTGTATGTGGGGCCCACTCAAATGGCATGGCCCTGGCTAAGAGAATTATCATAGTAGGATACTACTGGCCTACATTAAAACATGATTCTTGTGAATTCGTCAAGAAGTGCCTACCTTGTCAACAACACGCAGATTTGATACATGATCCTACATGGGATTTGTAGCCTCTTACAGCACCATGGCCCTTCTCTCAGTGGGGTTTCAACCTAATCGGCAAGATATATCCCCCATCCTTCGATGGCCATACCTTCATCATCACTACAACTGAGTACTTCACCAAGTGGGTGGAAGTAATGCCACTCTCACAAATCACAAGTACTCAGATTTCCAAGTTTATCCTCTTCCATATTCTTTACAGATATGGAATACCATCCACCATCATTTTCGATAACGACAAGCCATTCAAGAACCAAGCCATGAAACACCTTTTGTCACCTAGAAATGCACCCTATGCACAAAGATTGAAACTAAGCTTTCTAGAGCAACATTGGATCACTCCAAGGCTGTGGGTCACCTGAGATTGGAGTGAACCTCTGGAGAAGGCCGACTTCCTTTGGGTATCACCTAAACTATTGATCTTTGTGAGGTAAAGGGAGAAAGAATGCATACAAATAAAACTAAACTAGCTTATTCCTATGGTGATACACCAAATTGATGAGAAATCATAAGAATGAAAATAGGATGAAACATACTAAAGAAAACTAGATTGCTGTCACTTTACCTACTCAACGTCACCCCATTCAACCTTATGCATCACTCTTGGCAGGTTTGATCTACATACATATCTTGAGAAGAAAGGAACAATCTTCACAACTAAGTGGTATGAATGCAAATTTAGTAAAACATTGTTCAAGAAATACATACATAAGCTAACATACAGAGATAAGAGTGGTACGGGCATTAATACTTGTTTTCAAGATGAACTCTGTTTCACATTCCAAATTTCAGTTGAGTTACAGAAACATACATTAATTGAGAAAGGATTGGTGATAAAATCACTAACTCCCTTGAATGCATAATTCAAACTCTCTACAAAAAAGGCAAAAAATGCCTTATATGCACCAGTGTGTCGGCCCCTTAGGGCTTGCAATAATATCGGGCTTAGAAAGATCTATCCTCATATCTTTTTATTGAATTTAATGCTCCATGATGCGTGTCCATCTTGTTTCCTATGTCAGTGAAGAAACATCTTGGAGAATCCCTTTGATCTTTCGCAGCTATCGCATTCACTTCCTGGCGTCGTGTCCTATTTGAACCACTTCGGCTGAATGCCTTGAATGCCCCTGGGCTTACAATAGATACACGTTGTCTTTCGCCCTTTTGATCTTCTTCTTCTTCTGGTCAAATTGCCACGCAAGCTGTCTCGGGCGGTCACAAGCTCATCACCAGAATCGCATGTTGGTGAGACACTTAATCGTGTCTCCCCGATGCAATTATGCTTCTCTACAGCCATCGGCGTAACTCACTATCATTGGAAAGAGTCATAGCGAGCTCTAAGAGTCTTGCCGATCACCTTTCTCTCTCTCCGAGCTCACTTCACTTCACTGAGATTGTGTCTTTGTATGTCGGCCAGATGTCTTAGCGAGACTTAAAAATCCTTCGGTGAGCTCGAGACCTTACGGCGATTCATCGCCTCTCAGGGAGACGTCACAGTAAGCCACCCTGAGTTCATTTTGTATCGGCAAGACCCCTTCGAGTTGGCAAGACGTTACGGCGAGGCCTTCAACCTCTTAGCAAGCTCCAACTTCACTTCGGCCAGAACCTGCTCGGTCGATGAGACATCTCACCAACCTCCTTTTCATTCTCCAAGCTCACTTCAACCCATCGTCGAGCTCTTCATTCCTCAATGAGACATTCGTGTGTCGGTGAGACTTCTCACCGAAGCTTCATTATCCTATTGTTGTGCTCCAGAGTCGGCAAGACTTCCTCGGGTCAAGGAGACTTCTGTTGGTTTCCTATCGGTAGGACATCACTTTATCAGCAAGAGGTTGTGCCAAAGGCACCTTGCTTTGGCGAGGGCTCACTTCGTTTCACTTTGGCAAGAGAAACATTCATCGGCGAGAGGTTACCGTGGGCTTATCAGTCATGCCGATATCATTTTTCGTCGCTGAGACCATCATTGTCGGTAAGACATCACTCTGACGGTCGGGCGCCTTCTGCTAGTCGGTGAGACCTCTTAGTGAATACAAATCACATCCCCGAGCTCACTTTGTTCGACGTGACCTCTTTCCGAAACCACCATTTCTTGCCGAGTGCATTTCTATCTGTCAGCAAGACCCCTGAGTGTCGGTGAGAGATCTTACCGAAAGCACAACGCTACCCCGATATCCCTTACTTTCGACAAGACTTCATGCCTTCGCTGAGACATCTTGGTGAGTCCTTCATCTCCCTGGCCCCAAACATCCTTTCGGTGAGACACCGGAGCCCTCAGTGAGACATTACACCGATATCACTTTCTCTCGATGAAGCCCTGGCCAGTCATCGAGACATCTTGGCGACTTGACCCTCCTTTGGTGAACTGGGATGCCGTCTGGGTGACCATCTATCGACGAGACATCTTCCCGAACTCACCCGCATTACACCGAAAACACAAGGCATGTCGGCGTGACTTTTTGTTATCGATGAGACCTCATGCCGAGTGCGCTTCCCTTCGGCGACGTTGCGCTTCCTTCGGCGAGACATGCTCGTCGGCGAGACCTTATGCCGATGTCAAACCTTCATTCCACTGAGCTATCTTTTTGTTGTCAGCGAGACTCCTGCTGAAGTCAACACATATCGAACTCCCCCTTTTTCTTTCGGCAAGATCACCTCTGTTCGCTAAGACCTTACAGTGATTCCTCCACCCTTTTCCGAAACCATTAACTTCAGTCGAGGCTCTTCATTCCTTCAGCGAGACCTTCTATCTTCGCTGAGACACTATGGCAAAGGCACCAACCTTGGCCGAGACTGCAAGCAAGTCAGGGAGACCTATGGCAATATCTCTTACACCTCTTCGGTGAGACTTTAGTTCATCGGCGAAACTCTGTAGTGAGGTCCCTACATTACACCGAAGACATCTCCTCTTTCGCCAAGACTCCACTCCATCGGCCAGACCTATCATTGATATGACTTTCCTTTAACGAAACCACCCCCTTCGTTGCCGCTAGTTGGTGAGACCCAAAGAAGTCTCCGAGACTTCACCCTGAAGGAAAACTCCCACCGATATGCATATCCTTTGTCACCAGGATGATGATCGGTGTCTTCCTGAAGGCAAACTGTAGGTGAATTTCGGTCACAGTGACATTCCTAGAGTCTTGCCGATATGAAACAGAGAAGCGTATCTAACCAAATGCACGATGGGTTGGGGAGACCCAGATAATCTTATGCTGATAGGATCCCCAATGTGAAGCTTTCAGACCTGATGGAACCCCTGCTAGTCGGCAAGACATCTAGAAGGTCTTGCCGACTTTCTCCTTAAAGGAAAAATATACCAAACCTGAGTGAAGCCGACCTTCAAACTGAGCTCCCTGTGAAATACCAGTAGATGCAGGACCTAACCCTTGTGACGAAAGTCCCATTTGGCTTTCTTGAACATCTGAACACATATTTGCCTTGCCTGATTGAGCTCGTAGGTGAAAATTGGGCAACATTTCTGGCGACCTTAGCTGGATGTTTGCCTGCTAAACATGAAGACCAGTAGCCTAGGCTTATCCATTGGGCATGGAGTCATTTGGGAAAAACTCAGGAACAGACCACTTAAAACATTATTGAAAATAGGAAATTGTAGAAGGGAAAACTATCTAACTGTGTTGAAACAACACTTAGGGAATAAAACCTATAACTAAACCTATTCTACCCTAAACTAATCAAAGAAGTTGGTCAAACAAAACCATTCATAGGATGGTTGAAATAGCTGCCCTTCCTCCTCAATATGCAATGACTCTCAAGCTTAATGGCAGCTAAATAAAAAAGGTACACTGAAAAATGTTTAAAAATGCAATGCACTACCTCATGAAAGAGGGTAACAAATTTACTTACCTCTTTAAACTGATCATATGCATTTGTATTCAAAGGAGGATAAGTAAATTGTACACACTCTTTTTTGACTGCAAGTATATTTTTTATGCCACTTTCAGCTGTGTCTCCATGTATGAGTGCTTGATTAACCATTGGCACCTCATCAAACCCCGTCTGGGCTAAATCTCTGATCGGATAGCCCCTTGTAAAAACAAAAATTGAGCTCTTCTTGCTGGTCTCTTGCCCATTGACTGTTGTTTTACAGCCTTGGCTGGAAAAGTCTAACCCCTGTGACTAACCTAGAGAGGAAAAAGAAGCTTGTTCAGTAAGCTCGAGTTGTTCATGATTAACTTTATCAAGAGGTAATAGTTCAACACCCAGATTAGTATAGAAAGCTTCTAAATCATCCCAAAACATATCCTCTTTGATGGCTTCTTTACTCCTCTGAACAAAAGGACTAATTGCAGGCCTAATACAGTTCCCATCTAGCTTTGGTAGAGCATCAAAAACACCCTCTTTGCAAGACAGTAAGTCCAGTTCAGGGACTTGTTCAACTTGATGGGTATTTTTATGCACATCGAAATGTGGCTCTCCCTGAACAGGGCTACTTAAACCTCCTTGTTCACAAGTAAAGGCCTCTAACTCACCTTCACCTTCATTCAACAACGAATCAGCATTACCTCCATCGACCTCATGTTGGTCCAATCCTTCATCCTTGTCAATGAAGTAAGGCAGCTCATCTGATGAGAATCCTTTTGATTCTCAACTATGTCCATTACGGCAAGCTGCTCAATTTGATCCTCCTCACCTTCTTGCAAAATTTTAGATTCCTTATTTTCCAGTGTTGGGAAAAACTTGGCAATTACCTCCTCCCCATCAACCTAAGAGAATAGAGATAGTTCCTTATCCCAAGTTGTAGATTGATCTTTCTCAACAGCTACTCCCATTTTGTCTTCCTGCTGCTCAATCCTTTGTTGCTGCAATTGATAACACCTTATAGCTAGATGTAAAGGATTTGCATTCTTAAGCCCTTCCCAAAGGATTAACTTATCTTGATCAGTAGGTTGCTTCTTCTCTACCTTCTGAACATTAGAGATTAGTTCTATTTGAAAGTCTGATGATGGAGTCTCACAGGGTTGAACGCATGTTCCCTTCCAACTTGGAATTTCAAAACTAGAAGGCTGACTTGAAAACTCAGAAAGTAAGCTTTGCTCAAAACTTGAAAAAATGGACCTAGGAATCTCCTCTTGAACAGGCTGATGTGGAATATAAGGAGCTACTTGGACCTCATGCCTCTGTGTTTGAGCAAGGAAAAGCTTCATTTGCTCCTCTTTTGCAATTAATTTTTGCTCATGAAGGTAGGCCTGATAGGCCAACTCTTCTTGTTGTTGATCATACTCCTGCTGATTTTCAATTTCTTCAAACTACTTTTGGAAATACAAGGACATACTCTCTATACTCATTTTATCTAAATTTGGAGGCTCATATGAAGAATAAATCTGCTGATTAGAGATAAAATAACACTCTTGGGGTTGTTGATGAGCATAAGCGTGTTGCTACTGAACTTGTGCAGGGGTGGGTGGGTAGGCCAATTGAGCCTGATGGTAACCTGCTTCATGAAATGGCGAATGGTAAGACATACTGCCATGAAACCAACACTTAGACTGTTGAAACCAGATACTTCAGGCTTGGAGTCACCAGGTATGTTAAAAAACTTGCCTCCAAAGGCAGAAACTACTGTTGTACACACCAAAAAATAGTTATATACGGTACAAAAAGGGATTGATGCAGTCAGTTCTTTGTCCCACCGGGCGTGCCAGAAACTGTTGTCACCTAGAAATGCACCCTATGCACAGAGATTTAAACTGAGCTTTCTAGAGCAACATTGGATCACTCCAAGGCTGTGGGTCACCTGAGATTGGAGTGAACCTCCGGAGAAGGCCGACTTCCTTTGGGTATCACCTAAACTATTGATCTTTGTGAGGTAAAGGGAGAAAGAATGCATACAAATAAAACTAAACTAGCTTATTCCTATGGTGATACACCAAATTGATGAGAAATCATAAGAATTAAAACAGGATGAAACATACTGAAGAAAACCAGACTGCTGCCGCTTTACCTACTCAACATCAACCCATTCAACCTTATGCATCACTCTTGGAAGGTTTGATCTACATACATTTCTTGAGAAGGAAGGAACAATCTTCACAACTAAGTGGTATGAATGCAAATTTAGTAAAACACTGTTAAAGAAATACATACATAAGCTAACATATAGAGATAAGAGTGGTACGGGCATTAATACTTGTTTTCAAGATGAACTTTGTTTCGCATTCCAAATTTCAGTTGAGTTATAGAAACATATATTAATTGAGAAAGGATTGGTGATAAAATCACTAACTCCCTTGAATGCATAATTCAAACTCTCTACAAAAAAGGCAAAAAATGCCTTATATGCACCAGTGTGTCGGCCCCTTAGGGCTTGCAATAATATCGGGCTCATAAATATCTATCCTCAGATCTTTTTATTGAATTTAATGCTGCATGATGCGTGTCCATCTTGTTGCCTATGTCAGTGAAGAAACATCTTGGAGAAGCCCTTTGATCTTTCGCAGCTACTGCATTCACTTCCTGGCGTCGTGTCCTATTTGAACCACTTCGGTTGAATGCCTTGAATGCCCCTGGGCTTACAACAAATACACGTTGTCTTTCGCCCTGTTGATCTTCTTCTTCTTCTGGTCAAATTACCACGCAAGCTGTCTCGGGCAGTCACAAGCTCATCACCAGAATCGCATGTTGGTGAGACACTTAATCGTGTCTCCCCAATGCGATTATGCTTCTCTGCAGCCATCGGTGTAACTCACTATCATTGGAAAGAGTCATAGCGAGCTCTAAGAGTCTTGCCAATCACCTTTCTCTTGCTCTGAGCTCACTTCACTTCACTAAGATTGCATCTCTGTATGTCGGCCAGACGTCTTAGCGAGACTTAAAAATCCTTCAATGAGCTTGAGACCTTACGGCGATTCATCGCCTATGGGAGACGTCACAGTGAGCCACCCTGAGTTCATTTTGTATCGGCAAGACCCCTTCGGGTCGGCAGGACATTACGGCGAGGCCCTCAACCTCTTAGCGAGCTCTAACTTCACTTCGGCCAAAACCTGCTTGGTCGGTGAGAATCTCACTGACCTCCTTTTCATTCTCTGAGCTCACTTCAATCGATCATTGGGCTCTTCATTCCTCAGCGAGACATTCGTGTGTCGGTGAGACTTCTCACTGAAGCTTCATTATCCTACTGCTGTGCTCCAGAGTCGGTGAGACTTCCTTGGGTCAAGGAGACTTCCGTTGGTTTCCTGTCGGTAGGACATTGCTTTATCGGCAAGAGGTTGTGCCAAAGGCACCTTTCTTTGGCGAGGGCTCACTTCGTTTCACTTTGGCAAGAGAAACATTCATCAACGAGAGGTTACAGTGGGCTTATCAGTCATGCTGATATCATTTTTTCGTCGCTGAGACCACCATTGTTGGTAAGACATCACTCCGACGGTCAGGCGCCTTCTGCTAGTCGGTGAGACCTCTTAGTGAATACAAATCACATCCCCGAGCTCACTTTGTTCGGTGTGACCTCTCGTCGAAACCACCATTTCTTGCCGAGTGCATTTCTATCGGTGAGAGATCTTACCGAAAGCACAAGATCCCCCTTCGGCAAGACCCCCGAGTGTCGGTGAGAGATCTTACCGAAAGCACAACGCTACCCCAATATCCCTTACCTTCGGCAAGACTTCATGCCTTCGTCGAGACATCTTGGCGAATCCTTCATCTCCCCAGCCCCAAACATCCTTTCGATGAGACACCGGAGCCCTCGGCGAGACATTACGCCGATATCACTTTCTCTCGGCGAAGCCCTAGCCAGTCGTCGAGACATCTTGGTGACTTGACCCTCCTTTGGCGAACTGGGATGTCGTCAGGGTGACCTTCATCTGTCGACGAGACATCTTCCCGAACTCACTTGCATTACACCGAAAACACAAGGCATGTCGGCGTGACTTTTTGTTATTGATGAGACCTCCTGCCGAGTGCGCTTGCCTTTGGCGACGCTGCTCTCCTTCGGCGAGACATGCTCATTGGAAAGACCTTATGCCGATGTCAAACCTTCATTCTGCTGAGCTATCTTTTTGTTGTTGGCGAGACTCCTGCCGAAGTCAACACATATCAAACTCCCCCTTTTTCTTTCGGCGAGATCACCTTCGTTCACTGAGACCTTACGGCGATTTCTCCACCCTTTGCCAAAACCATTAACTTCAGCCGAGGATCTTCATTCCATCGGTGAGACCTTCTATCTTCGCCAAGACATTATGGCGAATGCACCAACCTTGGCCAAGACCATAAGCAAGTCGGGGAGACCTATGGCGATATCTCTTACACCTCTTCGGTGAGACTTCAGTTCATTGGTGAAACTCTGTAGCGAGGTCCCTACATTACACCGAAGACATCTCCTCTTTCGCCAAGACTCCACTCCGTCAGCCAGACCTCTCATCAATATGACTTTCCTTTATCGAAACCGCCCCCTTCATCGCCGCTAGTCAGTGAGACCCAAAGAAGTCGCTGAGACTTCACCCTGAAGGAAAACTCCCACCGATATGCATATCCTTTGTTGCCAGGACGATGATTGGTGTCTTCCCGAAGGCAAACTGTAGGTGAATTCCGGTCGCAGTGACATTCCTAGAGTCTTGCCGATAGGCAACAGAGAAGCGTATCTAACCAAATGCACGATGGGTCGAGGAGACCCAAATAATCTTATGCCGGTAGGATCCCCAATGTGAAGCTTTCAGACTTGATGGAACCCCTGCTAGTCAGCAAGACATCTGGAAGGTCTTGTCGACTTTCTCCTTAAAGGAAAAATATGCCAAACCTGAATGAAGTCGACCTTCAAACTAAGCTCCCTGTGAAATACCAGTAGATGCAGGACCTAACCCTTGTGACGAAAGTCCCATTTGGCTTTCTTGAACATCTGAACACAGATTTGCCTTACCTGATTGAGCCCGTAGGTGAAAATTGGGCAACAACACCTTTACGACACTTTCGACATCCAACATCGTTGTTCTATTCCTTATTACCCTCAGGGTAATGGTCAGGTAGAAGCTACCAAGAAAACCCTCATCAGGATCCTTAAAAAGGTAGTCAACAATACTGGTCAAGATTGGCACCTTCACATCCATCCCGCCCTTTGGGCATATCACACTTCCATCTGCACCCCTACTGTCGCCACCCCATATTCTCTTGTTTATGGTGCTAAGGCCATCTTGCTGATTGAAGTAGAAATCCCATCACTAAGAATCTCCCTGAAGAATCTTATCAGAGATGAAGATGCTCGAGTTGCCAGACTTAGCAAATTAGAACTCCTCGATGAAAGATGGATCAAAGCATATGACCATCTCCAGGCGTATCAAAATGATTTGAAAAGAAGCTACAACAAGAAGGTTTGTCCTCACCAGTTCAACATTGGTGATTTAGTCCTCAAGGAGAATCAAAGCACTCAACAAGATCGTGATAAGAAGGGAAAATTTAAAGCAAATTAGATTGGTCCCTATGTCATCATAACAAAGTATGGATTAGGAGCCTAAAAAATTGCTACGCCTAAAGGAGAGCCCTTAGAGGAGCCCATTAATATCATGCACCTAAAAAGGTTCTACACTTAAATTAGCTGGGGTATCCTGTCGTGCAAAAATCCAAAAAATACAAAAAAAATTAGGAAAATCCAAAAAAAAATAGTAAAGAGAAATAACTCGTCCTATGGTGAAAACCACCCCTGGTGGTGCCTTGGATAAGTACAATTGGTGAAAACCTATTCATAGGCACCATTCGTAAAGGGCTTAATCATTATCTACCTTGCACCCTAGTTACTTGATGCTTCCATCCATCCCGATCTCATATTTTATCATCCCATTGATCATGTCCTTTCATCCGCATTTGTCATCTGGTCGCTTTGTATATTTTGGTTGAGCATTGGATGAGCCTCATCCGCTATCTATTATCTTGAGTTTTTATCATAATTTGAGCTTGAGTCATCTGTCTTGTTGTGTCGGTCCTTCGCTTCCATCTAGATTCCTTCATCGTGTCGATCCTTTTGTCTTTGTCAAACTACGTTGCCCCTACGAGTTCATGTAGGCACGGCTGATCATTTGATCTGCCCCTGGGGCATTTTGTCCATCTTGTTTTGGTCATCCATTGTGGTCTCCATCATTCCCTTTCCGCTCTTATGCCTAGGCAGTCATTGGTCCTTGTCGAACTACCTTGCCCCTGCGCTTTCATGTAGGCGAGGTTGATCTTTTGATCCACCCTCGAGCCTTTGCTTTTATTTCTTTTGTTTTTCTTTGTTGATGTTTTCCATCACTCATCTCCATTGTCCTCTTTTTGCCTTTATCCATGGTATTTTCTTGAACTACAAGGGCTCTGCGCTTTCACATAGGCAAGGCTAATCTTTGATCGGCCCCCAAGCCCCTAGGTCGCTAGAGTGTGTCAGTCTTGTGTCTCTTGTCATCTATTGTGTCATCAAGTATGTCCTTATCTTGTTCTTCTTCACAAATGAGATCCACTTGTATCATGAAATCCAATTGATGTTGGAGTCTCCTGCATCATAATCGATCTTTTAGTTTAGTATCCATCTTTGGTCTCAATAGGATGTATCCTTCTTAATAGACCTCATCAACCCCATCCATCCTCTGGATCCTATGGCAAAGGATTTTTTGAAATTGATTGTGATCTTTTGATACTTTTGGTTTTCGTTTATCATTTGAGCTCCCTAACACAACTTGTCAAAGCCGCCATGATCTATCATATTATGGTGTGTTTTGATCGGTTAACATAGGGACATATCTTGATCTTTTTGCTTTGTTGTTATCTTCTAGGTTGTCCCACGTAGTACCCACCAAGATCCCTGAGGTCTTGTGTTACGCTGGGACATCCCTTTGTGCTTAGGGTTATCCCAATGCCTGGCCTGACCAAAGTCTTTGCAACTTTGGGGTATTGGGATAGCCTTCTTTTTTTTGTGTTTTTTTTATGCATTAGACGCTAACTTTCCTTGGTTTCACATACCCTGGCACCTGGTGTCTTATGCTATAGCAAAAATAAGTGCTCCGAAAATGGAAAATTGCATTAGGATTGCATTTCATAATCGTGATTCCTTACATTGCATTCATACTTGACCTATGACCTCTGATTTTGGTTATGCAAACATTCACCTTCCATCTCCCGTTTTTCCCAGGATACCAATGGTTCTTGACAAGTGTAGTTTCACACCCATCTTCCCTTAATTTTGTAATTGTTACAAGGAAAGTACTTTCCATTAGACCAACAATATGCCTACCATCTACCCTCATTACCATGCAAGTCCTTATTGTCCCTTATGTTCATATTGTATTTCACTTTACATTAGGCCATCTCACTCACATATCACACACCTTTATTTTGTATAAGCTAAAGCAAACACGATTGCAAATAAAGTCCATCTACCATATACATTGCATCTCATTTATTTATTAGTGGTTGTAAGGCATTTAATTGTATCTCATGTCATAATATAGGTTCGTTGCATATTAAGTGATTTAGATTAATCATGTTTGGTTATTCTAAGAATCTTAGATTCATCTCATTAATCATTCATTTCCATATTCATCCATACCATTAACACATTACATACATCACCACCTGCATCACCAAATTGTTAGATCCATATCCATAGTATATAAAGTCATCAATCATCCATCACATCCTGCATCATACATGTTATTCATCATATATATCATCTATCCCATCCATATAAGCGTTAATATACATCATCATAAACATATCCATACACCATATCATCATGATCATCCATAATAAAAGCATAAACACATACATATGCATAAATAAAATCATCTGTCATATATGCATAACATAGTGTCAATAAGGGCTATCGCATATGATATGAAAATCAAAGTACGAATGTCCATCACATAGTCCATAATAATGTCCATCATATAATCAAAATACATAGCCATCACATATATCATTGAATAAAGTACAAGTACAAGGCTCTAAATCAACTCTGGTCTCTACTGCTCTGTATTGTACACCCATCCTGCATCTATCAAAAATTGGTACCTTGTCACCTGTCCTTTGTCATCTCTACTATGAGTTTCCCACATCTGACCTTTGTGGTGAGACTAGCACCCCTCCTCTCCATGGAGGGGTCTCTCTAAAGCCACTATACCCCCAGGTGTATGTCCTTACTGACTGGGATGGTGTTGGAATTTGTGGCACCGCTCTGACATAGGCAGGCACCGGATGTGTCAGATTTGGCACTGCCTCGATGTAAGCCGCTATATAGTAGCTGGTCTCTTGCATGTTCTCATCCCACTTTGTATCCTAATACCTAGCCGCATCCCGCTCTGCCCTATACCTATCCCAAAATCCACATATGGATCTCCTCTCTTGTGCCCATGCATCTTGTCCTAACCTCAGCTGATCAATCTTTTCTCTCATCTGTGACACCTTCTCTATAGCCCTGTCCCTCTCATCCCATATAGCCTATACCTCTGCCTGCAATCTCTACACATTTTCCCCTGTGTTTCCTGTGCCTGAGCCTGTGTTGTATCTCTCTCTTTGCTATCTGTGCCCATGCCACTACTGCATCCCTCTCCCTCTGCAGGGTCTACACCTATATTCGTGTTGCGTCCCTCTCACTCTGCAGGGTCTACACCTGTGTTTGTCCAACCTCCCTCTCTGCCTGCAAGGTCTGTACCTGGACCCTCATAGCCTCCTCTCTCTCCTGTATCAACCCCATGCCCCCCACTATTTGCTCTGCTACTTCGACTCTATCACGGAGCTCGTCTCGCTCCCATCTCATCTCAGTCCTCTCTCTCAATAGCCCCTCCACTTGTATCCTCAAATCATCTAGGTCCTTCTCTGCCTCTACCATGGTCCCTATTGATACCTACTCTATCGATCCTCCAGACTCTCATTGTCCTCTCGCCTACAATATAGTTACCACTACCTTTAGCATGTCTCACTCCCATCTCGCCGCCACCCCCTCATGCTTTGTGGATACCTCTCCCTCAAGCCGAGTCACCTCTGCTCATAGCTGGCTCACCTCCGTCTGCAACCTATCCCTCTCTACATGTATCTCCTCCTAATGTCGTGATACTGCATCGGCTAAGTCCCTGAAAACCCTCTTGCCCTCTATTCGCACTCTGGTCACCTCTGCTCATAGCATGCTCACCTCGACCTCTAGTCTGCATCTTGCAACCTCTATATCTCTCAGTATCTGCTCAACGATTTGTAATCTGGCCACAACTCCTCTCAACAGTATAGTCAGATCCTCTGCTATAGGTGGTACCATGGCCAAAAGGGGAATATCATGAACATCCATATCCATTGCCTCTACCTCTACCTCATCTCCCTCATCCATCATCTCTCTCATCCTCTACCTCAATCTCCACCTAGGCTCTCCTCTGTTGTCTCATCCTCACCCTCTCCTGCTACCCTATGGCCCTAGCCTCTCCATGTCCTCTCTCCTGCTGCCTTGTTGCTGCCTCCTCATCTCTCTCATCCCTCATCTCCACCTCTGCCTCATCTCTCTCCTCCTCTGCCTCGATCTCCACCCAGGCTCTCCTCCATTATCTCCTCCTCCTCACCCTCTCCTGCTGACCTGTGACCCTACC
This sequence comes from Sequoia sempervirens, assembly GCA_007258455.2. NCBI lineage: Eukaryota > Viridiplantae > Streptophyta > Pinopsida > Cupressales > Cupressaceae > Sequoia > Sequoia sempervirens. The sequence continues at coordinate 77,729,057 of VDFB02000003.1, read as the reverse complement.
CTCTCCCTGCCCTCTCTCTTGTTGACCTGCGGCCCCAATGTCCCTGTGTCCTCTCTCCTGCTGCTTCGACTGCCTCCTGACCTCTCCTCTATTGAACTCTCCTCCTCCCTCTCCCTTGTCCTACTAGTCGCAGCTCATCCTCTGGCCCAAAACCCAGTGCCTCCACAGTAAGCTCCTCTAGGGTAATCTGTAGGGGTAGGTGACGAGCATGCCACATGGTGAATCGAACTGTCACTCCCGCCTCTACTTCCCCCCCGATCCTACTTGGGTAAGGTACCAGCTACAATGTCTCCCAATGCTTTCTTGCAAACCTTGGCAAAATCGGCTCTCCCCATGGCCACTCTCGCGAGATCCGTCGAAATCTCTCTAGTCCATGCATAATGTCCTATGGAAGTCCAAACTGTTTGGTCACTATGTCTGGCCTATGAGCCTCCACTATACATGGCTCCTTCCCGACTATATAGCATCGGGTACAAAAATAGTCTCTATGTCTCTTCTCATCTCTCCTCCATCCATAAAACTGCCATGTCATGTACGACCTCCACACTATATGCTCCTCATGAAGGTCATCCAATGTCCTCCTCCATCTATCTAGATCCTCGAAGCCCTCATAATGCCACATCTAACCATACTTTTCCCCATACCAGTAAACTACTGGTGTTGTCGCATCCTCCAATCCTGCTCTCACCACTCCTGACCTAGCCACACAAATGTGCTCCCAGGCCCATACCTGTAGTAGCATCACTTGTTTCAAACCGAGCACCTCTCGATAGCATACAATGTGCATGTATCTGTACAACTACGCTAAGATGCATGTCCCCCATGCAAACTCCCCCTCTCTCCCCTCCACGATATGCCATATCACCTCCATGTATCTCAAGTTGTAGAAGCGCCCACTCTGATCTATTATCAACAATCTGCTAATCAACCTACACAGGTATAGTGGTAATGGTGGCACCCCCAATGCTAGGCATTTGTCCACATCCAACCCCTTCCTCTACACAAGAAGGTCATCTCATCCAAACAAGACCCACAACGTATGATCTAGCTCCACCCCCTCTGATGTCATCGCACTCAGCAGGCACCTTGCTATAGGTAGTCTAAGTATCTGCTATACGTTCTCCAGGGTCACAGTCATCTCCCCTGTCGGGAGATGGAATGCCGAGGTCAAGGAACTCCAACTCTCTACAAGGGTTATCAACATCGCCCAATGAGCTTTTATAGTAGGGTATCCCAACAAATGTAGTAACCCCACCCGTGACAGAGCCTCATGGTCCGCTCCATTCATGGCTACTATCGTCGCCTCTAGCACCTCTGATCGCCTCTCTCACATCTATAAGCTATCGAACCGCTGCATCCATACCACACCACATGTCAAACATTTCATCCTTTATATATTTCTTTCCCATTTCCTATCCCTAGGCTATCTTTTCACTAATTTCCCCCCCTCCCTTTTCTGGAAAAATTTACCCAATTTTCCTAGCTTCATCTTATCTTTCTTTTTTCTGGCCCAATTTTACCCGTTTTGCCCAGTCTCTTTTTCTTTTTCTTTCCCCCCCACCGACCGCCCCTTGGGCAATCCCATCCTCCGATGGACGAACCCGCCCTCTAGATGGGCGAGCCCGCCCTGGTGGTGGGCGATCCCGCCTTGGCCTCAGGCGAACCCGCCCCGGTCATGGGTAACCCTGCCTCAGTGGTGGGCGATCTCGCCCTGGCCATGGGAGAGCCCGCCCCAAAGGCATGTGAGTGAACCTGCCCCCAAAATGGGCGGCCACGCCCGGGTGGGGTCACCCCTGTCCTAGGTGAGGGCGAGCGTGCTTGCCCTAGCGGTGAGCGAGCCCGCCCTGGCCGCTGGCAAGCCCGCTCGAAAGGTGGGTGAACCCACCCCAAAATGGGCGGCCACACTCGGGCGAGGTCGCCCGTCTTCTAGGCGGGGTCACCCCCCCTTATGGGCAGGGTCACCCCTCTATTGGGCAGAGTCGCCCATGTCCCCTCCTAACCGATTTTTCAGGTGGCTTTGCCCAATCCCAAAGGAAATCCCCCCCCTCTTGATTTCCCCTTGCCCTTCTCAGGCATTTCTTTTCATTTTTCTCGGTGCATTTACCCTCTCATTAGGAAAATTCACCCCTCTTTCCCTAGCCTATTTATAGGTGATTTTGCCTAACTGACAGGCAAAATCAAAATTTTGCCACCTACCCAATTTTCTAACCTACCCCAATCCCAAAACCCGTGTTTTCAAAATGCATTAAAATTCCAAAATCTAACACAAAATGCTTAAAATCACAAAGGGGGTTGTAGATCTAACCTGGCGTGGATTCACGCACTTGTGAAAAAACCGTCGTATCTCATCCCTTCGGTGGATGATGTCATCATCATAATCGTTCAGCATCCTCGTCTCCTTGTCTCCTTCTTATCCTCTTCTCTCTCTCTCTCTCTCACTCAACTGCCAACTGTGCAAATGAGGAATAGTAATTTCTAAAATTACTATATATAACATTTTCCCTCATTTTTTAACTTTTTTAAGTGAAGGGTATTTTTTGCCTTTATTTAAACCTCTTTTAATTCAACTAATCCTATAACTTCCTGGGGCCGCCATTTGCAAACCGTGTGTTTGTTTCACTCCATTCAAAATCCAATCTTCATGGTTTTTCAAACTTTATCCAAATATGTCTTATGTTTCCTCATATCGAGAAGTCGCTTAGGGCCCCTTTTTCTTCCCCAACCGCCCTCTCAAGGAGGCATACCCTACCATTTTCCTCCATTCCTCCATCATGGTCATTCCCTTGCGAGATTGGGGCATCTGCCTTTATTTCCCTCCGTTTGGGTAGCTCACGCAACTTCTCCCATGCTGGGACATCATTTTCTATTCGCTTCTTTTATAGAGTCATCTGCATTTTATTTTTCTTCGAAACGTTGTTATTCTAACAATATTTCAAAGAGGGGCAAAATGTAGACATCCAAATTTGACCACTCCCATATGGTCAAATTTGTCTCCTTTATTCATCTATTTTATCAATATTAATTAAGTAATTTATTTAATTTATTTAATTAATATTTCCTCTTTCTCTAAGGTGCCCAAAGTATTTAATTTAATAATTTAATAATTTATCTTTCATCCTTCTTCTCTAAATTAAATAAATATATCAATTCATTTAATTTAGTCATTTAGCCTTTTTGAATTTAAATCAATTTTAAATTCCTCTTTTCTCTCTCCTTGTCACATCCTCCATAACCTTTTTCTAATCTGGATTAGTTTAATTAATCCATGATTAGGATGTGCACACCTTTAATCATGATTAATGTCACATCCTCCATATTCTTCCACTTGCCTCTAATCCCTCATTAATTTTCTTAATCACCTGCTTGCACAACCATAATCTAATCACATGCCATCTTTGGTATGTCCTCCAAGTCAACCTTTCATAAGTGTTTTCCCTTTCAAGCCTCGACCTCTTCCCAATGTGAATTTAAAATTCACATTTATTCATTCAATGCATTTTTCTTCCCCATGCAAATTGTTGGGAAATTCTAAATTCTCTCACTTGTCACATCAGTCACATGGAACAAGGGCTTCCTTTATAAGGACCTTGTCTTATCCACAAGGTACTTCTCATCATGTGAATTTAAAATTCATATTTATTCTCCCAACCACTTATCCCTTCCAATCATGTGAATTTAAAATTCACATTTATTTCTCCAACCATTTTTCTCTTCCCCATGATGATGTGTGAGGAATTCTAAAATTCCTGATATGTCCACATCCTTCCCACATAGGGATAAGAAGTTCCTTTTTGAGGAAATATTCGTTCCATCCCAAGATACTTGCAAGTACCTCCACCTCACATGTCATTTTTCCAACTCCTTTGTCCTTATAACACCTCATCCTCCATATGGAAAGATGTGAGGGCTTGTGAGTTCTCAACTCACCATAACCCTTCATCTTGCCCATGTTGGCAAAATATTGACCATCCAATTCTCTAAAGATTCTTCCCTTAAAATGGAAGGTTTTCTCTCATTCAGAACATAACTTGCATTCTCATTTTTAAACATTCAAACTCTAAAAATCAAGCACTTGCATTTTGAACCTCCATTGTTGAATTTCCAAGCTTCCATTTGCATGCAACTTCTCATTTTTAAACATTCAAACTCTAAAAATCAAGCACTTGCATTTTGTACTCACAACCTCCATTAGTTGAATTTCCAAGCTTCCATTTGCATGCATTTTACTCATCTATCAAACTACCCAACTATGAATGTGTTGGTTAAGCCTAAGCTTATGTGATACCCAAATGGAGAAGTTAGAGTTGTAGTTATTGTTGGTGTAGGTTTTTATTTTCCTAGTGGATTAATTTATTTTTCCCTTAGTTATAGGTTTTTCCTACACTTTTATTAAGATTTCTTAGGATAATAAAGTGATTTTGTTATTAATAGCTACGAGATAAAGTGATGAGGTGTTAAAGGGTGGAGTATTCACTTTTTCATCACTTTATTTAATATTGGTGGATAGTGGTGGTCAATTCCTATTAATTGATTTTCCACCTCCATCCTCTCCTTAGTTCTATATAAACTCACTACCTAGCTTGTATTTTTCATCTTCATAGCTCTTGATGCAGTTTTGTCATCCTAACATTGCATATCTCTCGAAGTTGCTAGTTTGCACTATTTATGTAGCTTTGAATTTCTCTTATAAATTTCTTTGGGTTATTCAATCTATTTCATATTTCTAATAGTTATTTCTTGCATCAATGAATTCACAATAATTACAGCTCTTGAGGTTCTATACAATGATGACACCAAGAAGAATTTTTTCAGCTAATGGTAGAGGGTTTTTATGGTTTGAAAGATACTAGATATCCTTCTTTTTCCAAGAGAGTAAGAATTCTAGAAACTATTGTAAAGGTTAGATCTTGTGTGTTGATGTTTGATCTTGACTGTGATGATCTCAAAAAGGTTCATGATGATAATATTATAACATTCATGCACACAATTATGTTATTGATGGTCAATGAGAGTGATAAAATTACCTATCCACTCTTATTAGCTCTATTGTCTAAAGTGAGGAAAGGTGACCAAAACTCCTTAACAGTTGCAAATGTATTGGTTGAAATGGTTCTTATTCGATGTGAAGAAAATTTGAAACCATATTTGGTAGTGAAGCATGAGGAGGAGGAAGAGAAGTTCATATTAGTAAATTACGAAGTAGAGCCAAAGTATAGGCAATATGAACATTCATAACTCTCTTGTGTAGTGTAAATGTCATATCTCTAGAGGCATATGGCATGAAGTTCCAAAATGAATCTACTAAAGGTGTTGTTATGTTAATTATGATATTGAGCTGGCTAAAAAAATCATGACAATTAGATGAGCCCATGCATCATTCTAGTGATGAAAATTCAAAAGTTGAGAGGGATATTCCCTTGTAGAAAGTGTTCAAGAATTCCCAAAAAAATAAAGCGAGAAGGAGATCCAAGATGATCTGAAAGGTAGTGAAGCCTATTCAGAAGTTGAAGAAGAAACACATGAGCAAAGTGAACTTGTCGATTTGGATCAAAGGCCTAAGGAGTTGCAAGAATTGAAGATTCAATTCTTGGTCACATAAGAGAAGATGGTACAAGTCTTGACAAGAGTTGATGGTACACATAAATTTATTGAAGATCTCATTTGGAAATCCCAAGTTATGAAGAGACAAAAAGGCATAGAAGGAGGCTCCACCTTTGCATATTTACAAACAACAAAATATTCTTGGGAAACAATGAAATTAGATTTCCTATATTTGTTTTATACAAGCACCATACGCTCAAGTTTGCAAGGAGACCCTTGATGTATTGAAGGGGAAGGAAAAATAACTTAATGAGCTCACCGTTGAGCTTAACTCAATTGAGCATTCATTAGAAAGAGTCCAAATGACACTTCTAGAAGAAAATAACCAACTTGATGTTGAAAATCAATTTAGGAAGCATGAGAATGAGGAAAGGGAAAAGGAAATCAACCAAGTAATTGAAGAGATTGATAGCCTTAAAAAGGAATTTAATTTGGAGCAATTTTTAAAGAAATCAAAAGTTGCGTACAAGGTTGGAGCACGAAGACAAATAATTTTAGCTTACTGACGACCCACTATTTGAGAAGGATGCAGAGGCATCCTTTGATAATCCACTCTTTGAGTTGGATGATGGACACTTCCTAATTCTAATAACTCAAGTGATGAATATAATAAGATATGGGATCCAAATGTGGTGTTCAGTCATGAGGTGGTACCGGTTGATTTGCTTAAGGGACCACTTAAGATCATTGATGACATGTAGATGAAGAGAGATTATCCCTAGGATTGGTTTTTGATTCACATGAAACTTCAAATGAAGACCCAAGGTTTAATCTTAATGTTGTGCAAAATCATGTGATCAAGCATGATCAAATTGTTGTGGCTAATCTTCTTGGGAGACTACTTATTGAAGAAATTATTGTTGAGGTATGTATTTTTTGAAGGTGACTTAGGTACTTTTCCATGATGGGTTTCTTTCTACGATTGAACATAATTGATTGAATCACCATGGCTTGATGATAGACCTTGATGGATTGATACAAGGGGAAGAGTGATGAGGTAAAAATAACCTCATCAATATAATGAACTAAATACTTAACCTCACATCTTCCAGCCATCCTTACCCTGCCAATTAATTGTCTTTAGGATAAGTAATTGCTTTCTTTTTGTGAAAAGGTGTACAATCTTTATTTCTTGAAATTAATCAAAATAAGCTAGCCTGCGCTGACTTAGTGGTTTAGTTTTTGAGCATTGTACATGCTAGTTACCACAATCGGTTATCATGCTAGTCAAAGAGATTCAATGCATAATTCAACACCATTGAAGACAAGCACTGAAGAGTGGACGTTAGAACTTTAGGAGAATGCGTGATGGACCAAGTTTTTGTAGTTTCTGTTATTTTCAGTTTTAAGACTTTGTGGCTCGTTTCAAGCCATTTAATATTTTATGTAATGGGATTTAAAGTTTGTCAATTTGTTAAAAATTAGTTGAAGACTTTACCAAATGAAATGTAGGATTTTGTTAGTTGTTCTTATATAAATATGTAATCGTTGAAAGCAATGATATACAAAAGAATATCGTTATGTTGTCACTATGTTTTCTGAGTTACACTCTTAATATGAATCAAATGAGTTTTTCCCATCACCTTTGGAGTTACTGAATAATGTGAATGAAGTTATTTTGAATGAAGTAATTTTGGAGTTATGAGTGTATGTGATTTGAGCTAGGCATAAGAGCACCTGAGAACTGGCCACTCGAGGGACTGTACAGTAGATAGATAAGTATTCTACTTTTAATTTTGTTACTTTTATTTAGTAAATGATAATTGGAATTGAAGTTTATTTTCATGTGTGTAGTTCTATCAAGATTAATCCTGCAGGTTGTAGTTGAGTCTATAATCTTTAAGTTCTATTGTCTAAAGTTTCAGAGCACCTCCTTTCAGTTGTTAGTTTCAAACTGTTAAATCATTTTTTGTTAATTGTTAAGATTGTTATATTTTGTTAGATCGATATTTCATAGTTTCTTTACAAGATTTTCTTCTTTAGTAATTTACACATTTCTTAGTTTAATCATTTCCATGCTTTCTATTTTAATCGTTATGCTTTTTAGGTTCATAATTTTCTACTTTATAGTCTAGTTATTTCCAACTTCCTAGATAAATGATTTCCTGCTTTCTAAGATTAGTGGCTTCTTAGTTTAGAGTTTTATTTCATCCGTTGCAACATTTAGAAAACCTGAGAGAGAGTCAAGATGTCTTCTATTGCATATAGCCTTCGAACACTACCTAGTTGATATATTAATGTATTCAACAACTAAAGTGTTAGGACCTAATGACAACCTATCACTTTTTGGTGCCATTTCTAGGGACATCTTCTTTTTCTAGTGTTAGTAGGAGATACCTTGAATACCTCTTTTAGGAACAAAAACATTCCTCTGGCTTCTTTTTCTACATGGTTAGGAAATGAGGCCCCCATGGAAGATTCATACCAAAAACCCCCCCAATTGACATACCAACCACAAGTAGGGAGGAAGGAAACTCAGATCAAGAACTTATTGAGGAATTGACCAAGCAGGGTCAACCTGAGACCTCCCCACATACCCCAGAAAGAGAACACATAGTTGTAGAGGAATGTATTCCTTTGCAAACTCCAGAGCCTCGCCCAACTGAACAATTTTTTGAAGAGGACTACATTCCCTTCAACATCATGGGTGACCGTAGAAATGTTGTTAACAATAACCCTCCACCACCACACACATTCACTTATCCTATTGCTATTGATGTAGATGACGACATGACCATGAAAAATATCTCACCGACCTTCTTGCCAACCTTTCGAGGTTTGTCTACTGGGGACCCTAACCAATTCCTATTTGAGTTTAAAGTCTTGTGTCAGACATATGACAAGAGTGATAACCAAAAACTCAAGATTTTTCCCTCTACTTTGAAAGACTCATCCATGCGCCGGTTTATGGGATTAGCTTCTCATTCGATAACCTCCTGGGATGAAATGGAGTCTGCCTTTTTGGAAAAATACCAGAGTTACTGTAGGATCAACGATAGGAAAGAACTGTTCAAGCAAAATGAGGAACAAAGTCTAGAGGATTACCTAGATAGGTTTATCTTCTTATCTAAGCGATGTGGTGAAGTCATAAGTCTTGATATTATGAAGACCCTATTCCTTAAGGGTCTCGATGACAAAGCTTGAAAGAGCTTGGATTTAATAGGAAAATGAGACGTGTCCCAACTGGGGCTCGATGATATTACTGAATTGTGTTAGAATTTCTCTTGTACTCGAGGAGGTATTCGAAAGTCTACTTTATTTAAAGGTTCCAATAAAATAGGTTAAGTACGTGAGGAGATAGCTAACCTCAAGACTGTTATTCTTGTTAAGCTAAACACCACGTTAGATGGCATACAGGCTAAAACTTGAAATCTTGAGACTTTGTCCATTTACTGCCCCAGGTGTCGAAACAAACATTTTCTAAGAGAATGCCCTTTGGACAAGGTTGAAAATGTTGATATTTGTCTAGTTTGTGACAAGAGTCTCCCATTGATCAGTGTGAGCTTCTAAATGCCATCAAGAATTCTAAGAAAAGAACACCTCCGGTTGAGGAAGAGATCAACGTTGTAAATCAAAGAACTGGAGGGAATTTTTCCTATGGCCAAAATTCAAACCCTAATTGGAGACCTAATTGGGGAACTTATCCTTGGGGACCACCTGAATGGGAAAATCAATCTTGGGGCAATCCTCAATGGCCTAACCAGCCTCAACAATAGTGGTATCCTTAGAATCTTGTTTCTTAATGGAATCAACCTCAGCATCAGTTTTATACTGGTCCTAGAAGGATGTCTACTCAACAACAGAATCTTTTGCCACCTCTCCAGAATACTCAACAAAATGAACAAGTTAACCAACCACAACTTCTAGCGCAACCTATTCTAAACCCAAAGAACAATCGCTTGAATACTCCAGTGTATTCCATAGAACAGGACAATGTTACTGGACTTAACACAATACATTGTGGAAACTTGCAATTGAGGTATGGAAAAACACTTTCACAACTGACTACTGAAGAAATTTTGGATGAACCTATTAAGAAGTCTGTTGATACAACTACAACCATGCCCACATCCATCGAACAATCCCCATAAACTACTCAAAACAAGATCGAATCACCATCTTCAATTAGAGCTTTTGACCTACCTCAAGTGGAGGGGGGTCAGTCTCCAATTAATCCTTTAAAGGATTCCACTCCTAAAGACAAAATTAAAGTGCCTTTTCCAGAGCATCTGAAACCAATCACTATGAAAGATACTCTAGAAATGACCACATCTACCGAAACTGTGTTGATACAAGAAATTAAACAGTTGCAAATTGAAGTCCCCTTGCTACAAGCAATTAAGGAGATTCCTTATTTGAACCAACCGATCAAATAGTTGTGTATCAAAACTCCAAGGAGAAAACCAAAATGAATAAATATTGTCCACATAAATGGTTATCTAGCTAACTTGTTGGCTAGAACGATCACTACTCTAAAATATGATGATCCAGGTAGTCCACTTATAACAGTAATAGTTAATGAGGTAGAAATACCTAATGCTTTGGTGGAACTTGGAGTAGCCATTAACGTAATGATTGTTGATGTGATGGAAAATTTGGGACTTGTTGATTTACGTCCTACAACTACAGTCTTGCAGATGGAAAATCAATCCATAGCTATTCTCAAGGGCATCATTGAAAATGTTCTTGTTAAGGTGGATGGATGGGAATATCCAGTAGATTTTCAAATAATTGAGTCCCTCACACCTTTATCCAATAATTCTTGGAAGACCATGGTTGGCTATTGTTGCAGCCAAAATTGACTACAGAGAGGGAGGAATGACCATTTCACATGGTCCTAATAGCAAACATTTATTTTTGCATCCTCCTTCCAAGCCTACCGAACACAATAAAGTATGGGTTGATGAACCAGAAAGTACCAACAGACAAGAAAATTTGGCTTCATTGGCCATGGTAGTCATCAAGCAACATGGTGAAGAATTAGAGGATGAATTGGAAAACAACATGGAAAATATTACTATGGATTTGAGTGGTGAGGAGATGGCAGACGTAGAAGAGATCCTAGGACACCCAATCAACATAGATCACACAAAATTTGATAATGCCAGTTTCATGGGATTACCTTGTCCCTTGACAAACTAAGTCCCAAAAATGCATTATTTCTTTGCAGGCATTGCCAAACTTCATAAAACCATACCTCATAGTTGTCCTCTTAACACCTTGACAAGGCCCATGTATACTGTCACATCCAACCATCTGGGAGTTAAAACCATTATGTTGCTGCCAGGAAAAACTTTGAACATTAACAGTTGGTTGACTAAGCTAGAAGAACACAAATTGTTTGATATCCTAGTGAATAGATCTAAATATTTTACTCGATACTATACAGATATGAGAGGAATACACCCAAGTGTGTGTACTTACCATATCTATACCAAGGATGTTCGACTTGTTTTCCAACCACAACAGAGACTCAATCCTGCCTTGAGAGATATCATTAAAACCGAAATTGAGAAAATCCTACAAGTGGGGTTTATTTATCTGATTTCTGATAGTAAATGGGTGTCACCTTTGGTGGTGGTTCCAAAGAAAAATGGAAAGTGGAGAGTGTGTGTAGACTATAGGGAGCTTAACAAAGCAACACACAGGGATTATTTTCCTCTACCATTTGTAGACCAGGTGTTGGATAACTTGGCTGGGAGAAAATATTTTTCATTTCTGGATGGATTTAGTGGTTACAACTAGATATAAGTAGCAGTAGAAGACCAATATAAGATGAATTTTACCTGCCCTTGGGGTACATTTGCATATTGGGTTCTTCCTTTTTGGCTATGTAACGCTCCTGCAACATTCTAGAGAGCTATCCTGGCTATATTTGCTGAGTTGGTGAATGAGTGTGTGGAAGTGTATATGGACGACTTCACCATATATGGTTCAACCTTTGATGAGGCCCTTCAAAATATAGATAAGGTGTTGAAGCAATGTGAGGATCATCAGTTGTACCTAAGCCATGAGAAATATCTAGTAATGTTATAACAAGGAATAGTGCTGGGACACCATATTTCAGCTAAAGGGATTAAGGTTGATCTTAAGAAAATCGAAGTAATACAACTTGAGACCCCAAAAACCCAGACTGATGTTAGAAGTTTCTTAGGGCATGTTGGATACTATCGAAGATTCATAGAAAATTTTAGCAAGATTGCAACCCCTATGTTTTCCCTTCTTCAGAAGAATGTAGAGTTCATCTGGACACCTGAGTGTCAATCATCATTTGAAATCATCAAGGAGAAACTCATCTCTATTCCTGTCCTTCATGGGCCTAATTGGAACCTTTTGTTCCATATTTATGCTGATGCATCTGATGATGCCATTGGAGCGGTATTAGGACAAAAAGATGAGAATGGGAGAAAATATGCCATATATTTCATCAATAAGAATTTAACCCCAACAGAAAAGAATTATACCACAACAGAGAAGGAATTCTTGGCTGTAGTTCATGAAATTAAGAAATTTTGACATTATATCATAGGATACAAAATCACAGAGTACACAAACCACTCAGCCATCAAGTACCTTATGAATAAACTTATAGTAAATGCGAGGATAATTAGGTGGTTACTTCTTCTCTAGGAATTCAACGTAACAATTATTGACAAACCAGGAAGTCCAATGTAGTTGTGGATTTCTTATCCTGAATTAAACATGATGGTGATTGTGCTTTGATACAGGATGAGTTCCCAGATGAAAAATTGTCCGCCATCTCTACTAAAACCCGTTGGTTTTCCACTATTGCAAACTACTTGGCCACTACAAAAGTACCACCTCATTTTTCATCAAAACAAAAGAAACGCCTTGCTAGAGAAAGTGCCCCTTCAAATGGATTAATGGGATCCTATTTTGATGTGGACTTGATATGGTTCTATGATGTTGTGTTAGGGCAGATCATACCTATAGTATCCTTAGATCCTGTCATGATGATCCTTCTAGAGAGCATTTAGTCTGCTAAAAGGACAACCCACAAGATTTTGGGAGCAAGATACTACTAGCCTTCTATGCATAAGGATATCAAGAAATATGTTTGCAGATGCAATGAATGTCAAAGGGTAGGAAGACCAACTACATCTAATGAAATGCCCCTACAACCTCAGGTAGTCCTTGAACCATTTGAAAAATGGGGATTAGATTTTATCGACCCTATAGACCCTCCTTCACAAGGAAAAGAGTACATTTTGGTCTATACCGACTACCTAACTAAGTGGGCAGAAGAACAAGCCTTACGAGTTGCTAGGGAGGAACAAGTAGCTAATTTCCTTTACAACAAATTTTTCCTCAGATTTAGAGCTCCTAGGACAATCGTCACAGATCAGGGCCCCTAGTTTATGTCTAAAGTTTTGTTAGCCTTCACCGATCATTTCCAGGTGAGCCATAAGAAGTCCTCACCCTACCACCCTCAGGCAAACATACAGGTCAAATTCACTAATAGGGAATTAGAAAACATTTTAACAAAAATAGTTTCATCAGGAAGGAAAGATTGGGCTCGAAAACTACTTGAAGTCGTTTGGGCTTATAACACCACATGGAAATCAACTACTGGGTATAGTCCATATTAGTTAGTTTTTGGGAAGAAACCTCTCTTGCCCATTGAATTTGAACTCCAAACCCTCAGGAAAACCATGGAGTTGGGTATAGATCTTAAACAAGCCCATATAGAGAGAGTTTTACAGCTTAGTGAATTGGATGAACTTCGTATGGATGTCATCCATCAAACTAAGCTGGTACATCAACAACGCAAGGTTTGGAATGATAAGCATATCAAGGAGAGAGAACTCTATAATGGGGATTGGGCACTATTGTTCGATTCTAGATACAAGGATCACTATGGAAAACTCAGAACGCATTGGCTCAGACCATATGAAATTTCTGAGGTATTTACAAATGGTTCGATTAAGCTAAAACCCATTGATGGTGATACCCAAAATCTCCTAGTTAATGGACATCGATTACACATCTATCATAAGCCTGTTAATAAAGAATAATTTATAAAAATGGTAGAATGTATGGAGAAATCCAGTGCATTGACTCTGCTACGGCAGAGTCAATATAGTTTTTCCCATAAAAAAAAGTAAATAATTAAATAAAAAATAAATAAATACAAGAAAAGAGAGAGCATGTTTATGAATTTATTTCATTTCAAAATGTTTATGTCAAATTCTTCATCAACTTCATCATTTAGATTTGGCTAAATTTTGCATATATTTTGCAAGACTTCATTTTCTTTAGTAAACACAATTTTCGACACACCTTGTTGTGGTGCTTTAGAACTTGTTGGCTCAGCTGTTACGGTGCTCTGGAACTTGTTGGCTCGATTGCTGCTATGCTCCAAAACTTGTACAACTGACTTGAGTTTTTCCTCATTTTGATCCTGCATTCTGATGCATCACTCACCGATGCTTCAGGAAGTCAAAGACCAAAGTTTCACATTCTTCTTCCTTTTTATAGCTACATCTTCTAGCAATGCTCTGGAATTTTGCTATTTCTTCCTTCTGGCTGCATCTTCCAGTGATGCTCCTGAATTGTGTTGTTTCTTACTTCTGGTGACATTTTTTAGTGATACTCTAGAACTGGTTTGGTTGCTGCTTTGACTGCATCTTTCAACAATGCTCCAGAAATTTTTGGTTGCTGCTCTGGCTGCATCTTTTGACGATCCAAAATTTTGTGGTTGCTACTCTAGTTGCATCTTTCAATGATGCTCTAGAAATTTTTGGTTGCTGCTTTGGCTGCATCTATCGACGATGCTCCAAAATCTTCAATTTTGTTGTTGCATTCCGACGACATCTCTTAGCGATGTTCTGAAACTTTTTCTTCCTCCACCCCAGCTACATTTTTCGGCAATGCCCCAAATTTTTGTAAACTCTTTCCTTCTTCAGTATTTTGATTTTTCCAAAGTTCTACACATGCCCATCATTCAAATTTTTGTTACCACCTTGAGATCCACTCCTTAATTATCATTTTTCCATATCACATCAAATCCTTTCATAATAAATGAAATTATTATGACAACCTTTTTGTCATAATAATTTTTGCCATCATTTAAACTGTCTCATCCATGTCATAATTACCTATCGCCACCCTCGCCAAATGATGTAACTATCCTATTATGTCAGCAAAAGGTAAGTGATGTTCAATTTAATGAAAAGACGTAAGGTGCATACAGTTTTATTTTCTTAAAGTTAGTAATTATTTTGAATAGAGATTAATTAATTGGAATGAACCATTCCCTCTCAATTTTGGAAATTGTGCCATCACATGATTGCTTGAAGTACGACAATAGTTGCACAATTTCCTATATATAATTGTCATGATTACTCAATAAGGTAGTCAATTCCTCTTCCATTGGTTATATTGAAATTGTGTCCCTTTTCATCTGCAATTCAGTTGATTGAAACAAGTTGAGTGTTACAGAATTTCTGCAAAATTTAGCAGAGCAACAAGGGAAGATAAAATGGGAGGTGCCAAGAAAAAATTTGAACCAACCTCAACATCTCAATTGTTGGCATTGAGTAACATTACAGGCCTATTTCAAAAAGTTGGGTAGCTTGAATTTATAATTTTTTTTAAGGGATTTATCGAGAAGCTGTTAAAAGAATTCGCAGAAAACTTTGCAGACAGAAAAACTGTGGTGCATGGCAAGCATTTCTACGTAAGTCCAAAAATTATTGCTCATCTCTTTGGTCTTGAGAATAGAGGCATTGATTTGACTAAAACTACCAATATTACCTATCAAAGAATGGTAGAATTGTTTCATAGGAAGGGGGAGCCTCAACCTATAATCACCATAAGTACTAGGGGACAGAACAAAGGTTTTCATAGAATGTCTATCCCAGAACCCTGGAGAACTGTCGTACCTTGGATAATAAAATATTTTACTTGTGAAGGACAAATAACCACGGTAGTAAGATCCCCTTTCCGTCTGCTTATTCATTTGCACCATGGCACCGAAGACCCTTCTCTTAGGGTTATTTTACCAACATTTTTTGTCATTCAAATACCACCATGATGGAAAAATATAAAGTTGGGACAGGGCCACTTAAACACCATGGCCTTATACAATTGATATGCAAGTACCATTTTCGTAAAAACTTAGAAAAGAAGTGGTAGAAATTTCTGTGAAAATTTGAAAAAGTGGAGTCTAGAAGACCTCTTGAGGAGGGCGAGTCATCTAAAAAAAGAGACCAATCTTTAGAAGAACCCTCCTCTGAAGCCTTAGGTGCTCCTGAATCCCAACAGACTTCAATAGCTCCTAGCGGCGATGCGCCAAAAACTTTGTCGAATGTGTTAGAAACCCCAGGACAATCAGGGGATGTAGAAATTGTGCATTCTGGAGAAGGAGAAGAGCCTCCTCGTAAGAGGAAGAGGTGAACTAAAGTCACTTTCCAAACAATCTCTCCTCTACAGAGAAGCAAGAGGTTGTCTGTTGAGTCCAGTGAAACTACAACCAATGATACATGAAGTACTTCTAAAAAGAAAATGCCCAGGACTCGAGCAAGACTATTGGAAACTGAAAAGCAACCTAGTGATGAGGAAATAAGTGAAATAGAGAAACAAGTTGATCAATCTCCCAAGGCTGAAGAGAAGAGAACGCCAATCTCCAATGGAATGGGAAGAGGGAAGAGTATAGTCGCCACATTTTATGGATATTGAAGATGAACCTGAGGGACGATTCTCCTCTTTTCTTGATAGAGTTGAAAATGTACCTGGTACTGAGGAAAATGTACTTCATGTTGACACAGAAATCCCCAATCCATCTTTTTCTGTTAATGCAGGGGATGTTGAATTTGGTCAGAAAGGAGAAGAATTAGAAAAATCAGAAGTAGAAATTGCTGAGTTAAAATTTTGGTTATAGAGAAATGAAGAACATATTACCCAGCAACAAGAAGAAATAGAGGCACATGCTGCAATTATAAGTAAAAGGAACCAAGAGATTACAAAATTGACAATGCAGATGGAGAAAAAAGACAAGGTCATTGAGCAATTGCAATATCAAATACAACAATGGAATCAGGAAAGCAAGCATATGGTTGATTTGTCTGAGAAAGACAAGCACATACAAGGTTTGAAAAATAATTTTATGCAAATGTTTAATGCTTTTGAATAAGAAAGGAACAAGTAGAGAATTGAACTTAATGCTTCTGTGAGTAGAATTGTGGAGTTAGAACAGGACTTGTAGGAAAGTGACACCAAGCCAATCATGGAATCTAAGGGAATATAGACCGAATCAATTGTTTTAGAATGGTTCTAGGTACGTATCCCTCCATTATTGATGAAATGGATGGAGAGATGCTACTTCCTAAGGGATGTAGAATTTGAAAATAATAGGCTAAAAAAGGAGTTAGTATTGTTAAAAGAATCATTTCACAAAGCATATGGAGCTAAACAAGATGCTTGTCAAATAGGTGAGTTATTGTTGGCTTGTAGAAGACCATCTAGGTTGTATTCTATGTTCCTCAATGAACAACTCCTAAGATGGAAGTTACTTAGAATCTGCAATAACCAGCCACATGATCCTGATGATAATGAATTTGTTAAGATATTTGTTGAGTCAACTCCTGATCAACATGATTTATTATGTGAATTCTTTGTCCATAATTTTCTCTTGGAATAATATACAAATTTTCATGTTAACTTCTTTGTGGGTGAAGTTCAATTGAGATCATTCATGTCCACCATGCGTAATCAAATCCAATGGTAGGATCAGTCAAGGGAGTATTCACATGCAGAGAAAATTGTTGGATTACAAATGAGATACCCCCATAGGAAGCCTTTCTATTTCAAGGCACAGTTCTTGGGCATTCAACTTAAAGAGAATGTACAAAGCAGATATAACAATAAACTTCGGTTGTGCCATAATCATTTTCAAGATCAAGGACCAAAGTTAACAAGGAAAGATTGGCATGCATGTGAAGAAATGTATACTCCTCTTCCTATGTATCTCAAGAAAAGAGAGGTAATTTCACCTCTTAATATTAGATGGTCCTATAGAAGGGCACTAGCCTTGACCAATATCCTTGAGCAATTAAAGGTTAACTAGATTGGCATGAGGTATAGACTTGTACTTCTTTCACCGCCCCATGCAGTATATATCAACACAGATCAAAGTGATGACAATTTTGAAAGATGGGTACAAAGGGTTACTTTTCATCAGGGATTTCTAAGGGAACCTAAGGATTTGGATACAAAGGCATATGCTTTTTATGATCTCAGTGCTAAATATGAGGAGTTGAACAAGAATTGGGGAAATGAAGGGCAGGGAGCACAATAAAGAGTAGGAGGACTTGCTCGAGCTTAGGAAGGGGAGGAAATGATGAGGTAAAAATAACGTCATTAATATAATGAACTAAATACTTAACCTCACATCTTCCAGCCATCCTTACCCAACCAATTAATTGTCTTTAGGATGAGTAGTAGCTTTTTTTTGTGAAAAGGCGTACAATCTTTATTTCTTGAAATTAATCGAAATAAGCTAACTCGTGCTGACTTAATGGTTTAGTTTTTTAGCATTGTACAGGCTAGTTACCACAATCGGTTATCATGCCAGTCAAAGAGATTCAAGTAGAATTCAACACCATTGGAGACAAGCACTGAAGAGTGGGCACCAGAACTTTAGGAGAATGCATGATGGAACGAGTTTTTGTAGTTTCTATTATTTTCAATTTAAAGACTTTATGGCTCGTTTTGAGCCCTTTATTGTTTTATGTAATGGGCTTTAAAGTTCGCCAGTTTGTTGAAAATTAGTTGAAGACTTTACAAAATTAAATGTAGGATTTTGTTAGTTGTTCTTATATAAATATGTAACTGTTGAAAGCAATGATATACAAAAGAATATTGTTATGTTGTCACTATGTTTTCTAAGTTACACTCTTAATATGAATCAAATGAGTTTTTCCCATCACCTTTGGAGTTACTGAGTAATGTGAATGAAGTAATTTTGGAGTTATTAGTGTATGTGATATGAGCTAGGCTTAGGAGCACTCGAGAGCTGGCCACTCGAGGGACTGTAGATTAGATAGATAAGTATTCTACTTCTAATTCTGTTACTTTTATTTAGTAAATGATAATTGGAATTGAAGTTTATTTTCATGTGTAGTTCTGTCAAGATTAATCCTGCAGGTTGTAGTTGAGTCTGTAATATTTAAGTTCTATTGTCTAAAGTTCCATAGCACCTCCTTTTAGTTGTTAGTTTCAGATTGTTCAATCATTTTCTAGTAATTGTTAAGATTGTTATCTTTTTTTAGATCGATGTTTCATATTTTCTTTACAAGCTTTTCTTCAGTAATTTACATGTTTCTTAGTTTAATCATTTCCATGCTTTCTAGTTTAATCGTTATGCTTTTTAGGTTCATAATTTTTGGCTTTCTAGTCTAGTTATTTCTAGCTTCCTAGATAAATGATTTCCTGCTTTCTAAGTTTAGTGGCTTCTTAGTTTAGAGTTTTATTTCAGCCGTTCCAACATTTAGAAAAACCGAGAGAGATAGTCAAGATGTCTTCTATTGCATATAGCCTTCAAACACTACTCGGTTGATATATTAATGTATTCAATAACTAAAGTGTTAGGACCTAACGACAACCTATCAAAGAGTACCATCATGATATTGGGATCAATTGTTGGGAGATATTTAGTCCTAGTGTTGAAACTTCAAGCATCTTTAAAAGCTCTTTTGATGGAGTCCGCATGAGGATCAAAGTAGTGAAACATTAGCATGGTGGAGGTACTTGTTGGGTGAGTATTTATGCAAATATTTATCAACATGAGTTGCTGATATTTAATGATGATGGGAGAAATATACCATGGGGGGCTATGAACCATAATTGCAAACATCCATCTTATGATTTCGTTTGTGCTCTTACAAGTGGATTGGAGAGAAATTTTTAGCAATATTTGGAGCATTGCTCATCTAGTGAATTTTTAGGAGGTATTTTTATTTGTTAGAATGATCAAACCTCTCATTTTGGTTAATATTTTTTAGTATTGTAGTAGTTGTTCCTCTTTTATGGTACTAATTTTAAAAAATCCAAATTGTAAATTGTTGATTTTAGATTTGAACAACTACAAGTTCACACATTTTTATACCATTCAGTCATGTGAAAGGGGAATTTTATGGGTTCAATTGAAGGGAATGAGTATTTCAACTAATCAAGTGATGCATTGGATGGAATTTAGGGCACCAAGCAATTGTTTTTCTTAATTTCATCTTACATTTGTGGTTTGGACAACAAACCATCATGTAATTGTGGCTACCTTGCTGGAGTTCAAGAGGTTAAAATTGAAAATGATAGTATTAATTTTCTTGAAACTATCTAAATGGTGAAATGGAATTATAGTAATGAGAAACCAATCTCCAAGGGGCTTGCTGATGACTTGTAAGCAATTGTTGCTTCTTGGGCAGGAAGAGTTAGGAAGGTTTTGATTGTGGATGTGTTGTAACAAAGAACATCAAGTAGGAGTTATAAACGTCTTAAGTTGGTTTGGGATCTTGGGATCTCATTGACAATTCAGAATTGATTGGTTATTTGAGACTACAATTGCTTGGGGAAAACAATTCTAAGAAGCGTGGACTATAATGTTCCCTATTTTAGCAATATTAACTCATGAGCTTTTGGCCAATTTTTGAGTTTTATTGTAAGCTTCTAAGGGTGTTGAGGAGAACTACAAACTTCTTGGAGAGCACGTTTATTTTTAGTATGTCACCTAATTGGCTTTGATCATAATTCTACATCTTCAATGTCATCCCGATATGATCATTATGATTCCAATTCAATTTCATCACCTTCTACAAATTGGGTGAGTTATTGAATAATTAACTAATATTTCACTAATATGGTCTAATATTGAAAAATAATAAAAAGGACTACTTAGTGTAATATCTCGTCAGAAAGGTAATGAAGTGTTTTAAAATTTGGATGCCTAGTTAAGGGGGCCTTTGCACATGAATTATTCTTATTATTTCAAAAAGGTTATTTTTGAGGGAAAACAAATTATTATAGTTTTAAATTGTAAATTCCCTCCAAAAATTTATAAAATGAGGTGTTGGGGCACATTTGTTCATGTTGAAGAGTATACATAATGAAATGTTGTTAGATTGGACTTGTGTGTTCTTCCTTGAGTCTTTTGAGGATGAAAACCCTAATTGGATCACTAATTTTAGATTTGAAAGATAATCCCTAGCTAGTTTAGAGCAATTCTACCCAGGAATCACCATTGTTCTTCATAGAGTTTGCAGATCAAGGTTTCAAATATGAAGATTTTTGAAGTATTTTGACTTGTAGGTTTTTGGAAGTGATTTAGTGTTGATTTTTAGAGATTTCTTGTGTGTTATTGAAGGATTTTCAATTTAGTTTTTTTTTCTAGTCATACAACTCCCCAAGAGCAAGTCGTACCATCCATTCTTGCTGGTAAAAATCATGTTAGGGTTAAAAATCAACATCGGTTGTGTTTAATGTGTTCCTCATACTTAGGTGACTCCTCTAAAGTATTTTTTGGGATTGTATGATGATGTAACAATTTTCTATGAAGGTCGTACCATGTTTGCAACATGAACCCTAATGCTAGGCATGAGAATCCAGGAAGTCCAAGCATTAAATTTCTGAGGGGTTTAGGGTGTTGGTTGGTGGCACCTAAGCTTGGAAAATCATTTATTGGCATTTAGACATTGCATAAACAAATAATTCAAGAGTTATGAATTTTCTACTTGTTAGTCGCTCTTATTTTAGTGCCTATTTTAGAGTTGGTTATGAATGATAGTTCATAACAGACCTATAGTTACCTATTTCCTTGCATTATTGAGGGTTTTTATGGAGTTGGGTGTATATTCTTCTATTAGATTTGTAGATTGTTGGTTGAGTATGTGAAAGTCTAAATTTGATGTTGAATGAATGGTTGAAATGCATTAAGGTAACTTTATTAAATGTTTGTAAATGGATGATTGAGATTTGATTGAAATGATCTTGTATCTTTATGAATGGTTAAAATTTTATGGTTTGAATGGATGGTAGAGAATTACAAGATGATTGAATTTTATTTAATGAATGTTTTTTTTTGTAATAATTTTAGATGGACATGTAAATAATTAGACTATTTATTTGATTTAGATGAATGATATGAACATATTTATTTAGTTTGGATAAATGATTAATTAATTAGAAATGACTAATTAACTAAATAGTAAAGATTAATTTAATTATTTAGAGAATATAATAATGTGGTATATGTAGCAATATGAAAACTAGAATTATATATCTAGGATTGATATACAATGAGGTGGTATTCGACATGGTATTAATTGGTCAAGTTTAGGTGTCCACATACACCATCATGTACAAGATTTATTTGAGCCAGTTTACGGATTTGTACATAGATTTTGATTTTAATTATTATTTTTTCTACTTTGCATTGTATTTATTTTTATAAGAAACTATAGGTACATCAATGAGAATATTGGATAAACTAACATTCAAACTTAGAACCTACTTGTGGCTAGTGAGATTTTTCACTATTGAGACACTTGCCATTTCATGATGAAACTTTCAAAATCTATCAAGAAGTGAATTTCAATTTCAACACACCCTCTAAAGAATAATTATGTTATACCAAAATCAAAATTTAAGACATGATGTAATTTAGTTCTAATAAATTTAGTTCAAATAATATTTCAACTATGATACATGATTTTTAATCCTAATTATTTTTCTATTGATTTATAAAAAAATTATTTCACTAATTCCTACCTTATAAATAATACTTTTATTATATCATTTTCTATATAAGTAAGAATTTGAGTATGAAAAAATCTTCTCTTATAGTAATTAAAAATTTATCAATGTGCTTGTTGAAACTATAGGTTCAATTGTTTGTATTATTATTTATGATTCTAATTATTTTCTCCATTACACTTTTGGTGTGGCAAGGAAATGTAGGCTGCCCTCTTTATTTAAAAAATATGATTTATTCTATTTCTTTAATCTTGTAGGCATTGGAATATGTAGCAAGGTTCTAGGTGAAGATTTCTTCATGTTATGTGCATTCATATGGTGTTGTGGAAAGGAGCAACACCTAGGAAAAGCATCATGTTTCTATTGTTTCCCTTTTAGAGTTCTTCCCAAGCCATTTATTGCAAAATAAGAAGGGATCTTGATTGATTATGGGCATAACTCATTTTGGATTTATGGGTGTAATGTCAAAAATTGCATCCTATGCAATTTCACATTCCACCTTCCCTTTAGATTAATTAAAATCGATAATGCAATATACCTTTACCTTAACCTTAATTTTGTCATTAATGTGCATCTGTTTCTTATTGTTAAGGTGAATTTTTGTCATGGATGACCATGTGTCGCACAAATGTTTGTGCACCACATGAACATCCCAAAAAGATTCCTGACTACATAGCCATTTGTACGTTACACTTCCTACCTACACATGAAGTGTAACACCCTTGCAACTTGCAAGAGCACTGAAATGGCTCCTTGCATGCATACACTCCTTCTAACTTCTCATTTTTGGTCACTCATTCACTTCATTCATTCAATCAATCTCACTTTCTCTTGATCATTCTCTCATTCTTCTCCATTCTCAAGCATTCTTTCACTATCATTCTCTCATTCTCTCAAGTTCTCACACTTTGGATCTCTACATCAATGCTTTGACACTCTTGACATGTCTCAAAAGTTGCATGCTCTTCCTTTCGACATTTCTCACTTACTAAAGGAGGGTAATTGTAGCTTCCTTATTTCATTATCATTTTACTTTGGTATCATAATATTCTAAGATGTCTATTTAGTTCTTTATCTCAACTATTATTTTCTTTATCCCTATCTATTTGGTTGTTCATGGAGGTGGGAACACCTATGCAATAGTTTGACTAAGGAAATCCACTAAAACAACCCCAACCATTTTCTCGTTTCTATGTGTGCAAGTATTGAAGTTGGAGCTTTGTTGGAGGATTCAATCGCATACCTCTTGTGAGTGTCTCCTTTCTTCTTTTTCATTCCATCACTTCCTTTCTATTTCATTTAGTTTATGTTCATTATTGTTATTCTATTCATTTCAGTTATTCTGTTATTTTAGTATATTTTCGAGATTTTAGTTATCAAATAGTCAATAGGTTCTTTGAGAGTTTTTGTGACAAACTCAGTTTTTGTCCATATGAGACTACAATGCACTGCACTATCATCCTTGGCTGAAAGCTTGTTGGTTTGTCTAGAGAACCTCTGCAACCTATTCTTTCAATTTTCAAAAAAAATAAAATTATTCCACATAAAACATAAGCAAACTCCTTTGTCTTCTCATCTTGTCACCCGAGCCTTGATCCCCGAGGTAGCCAAGGAACGGTCACCCTTTGAGATCATATTATTTTAGGGTGTTGAATTTCCTCTACATTTTGGTGAATATGACATGAAACTACCCTAGCCTTAATATTTTGTTGAAATTTTTTTCTCTTGTTTGGACATCTGTTAGACCAAGTGTTGTGATACTTTTATGAGTTTCACAACCCAGTCTACAACTTTCGAGCACATAGTTATAAGAAGCCTTCAACACCTAGATATGGGTTCAATATCATAGTTTAGTCCTACCCACTAGGGTCCTGATTTTGAGCAGTTCACTACAAGACTATCACTAGGTTATACACCCCCTTTCTTTTTCATCATTGTGCTTGCAAATGTTCAAACTAATTCTCAACCAAGTAATCCTTCTAGGTCTTCTTCTCCTATAGATCATGAATCTACTCTCAGGGTTCCCTTTGAGCAAGTTTAGACTTTAGAGGAGAAACTTAAATATTTTGAAGAATTTTTAAACAAAGATAATGTATACACTCTAACTTCTCTTATTGTCTGTGGTTTGAGGAATCTACTCATCTTAGACCATAAGGGTCTTGAGTTGCTCTGTAGGATAGCTAATCTAGTAGAGACTCATGTACCTTTGTACACATCAATCTTGGGCCACCCTTAAGATACCCGATCAAAGATCACTAGTACATAGTTGTACCTTTCGATGCCAAAGGTGTTCGTGCACAGGTAGATACTAATCCTTGTATACCTTCTTTCACTTTTACTAATAATGTAAACACTATGCCCCTTGATATTCCTTGAGTTAGATTGAATCACATCCCTTTGGGGTACGAGATCCTTGTATCTACATCCCAAACCTCTGCTGCCATGACTAGTCAAGCTCTGCCATCAAATCTCATCCTAAATGCCTTATTGCAAAACATGGGACATATGCAATCACAGTTGGGAAACCTAACCAGTGCTACTTCTCATTCCACATTGCAACCCTACTATCCTCACAGTCCCTTAGCCCTCAATATCTCAAATGTGTCTATTCCATAAGGGGTATAAGTTCCAAAGTTTGATAAATATAATGATAGGGGTGATCCACAAACCCATGTCTCATCAGTTACTGCCATGTGCAGTGACTTCATCTATCATGATGCTTTGTGAGCCAAACTATTCTTGTGATCCCTCAAGGATGTTGCACTAGTGTGGTTTTACTCACTTCTTGACAATTCTATCTTCTCCTTTGATCAATTAATTAATCAATTCTTGCAGTAGTTCCAAGCAAGCATTGGGTCAAAGGTCACCTTTATTGATCTTGTTCATTGTAAGTAGGGGGCTCACAAGAGGGTGATCAATTTTATTGCGCATTATGAATCTTTTTTTTCATAAATCTCTTATGCCCCACCTCATTCCAATGTCCATCATATGTTCATGGGGAATTTGCAACCAACATTGAGAGAAAAATTCCTCTTGATGACATATCCCTCTTTTGCACATCTATGTACAGTGTTTCGAGAGTACCAGTAGACGGTGACACAGTACATGGGTGCCTCCTCATCCTCCTATCTTAATAATCAATTAGCCATGTCTACTTTTGGGGAGTCTAAAAAGAATAAAGCAACAACGAATGTGGTTTTTGTTCCTATTGAAAAGAACACCACAGGACATAACAAATTTTTCACAAAACTATCTGAATCTTATGCTAGTGTTCTTCAAAAGTTATTAAAATATGGTTCGATCACTTTCCCAAAAATTAGAGCACTACCTGATGACAAACCTTATCCTAGCTGGTATGATGCGTGAAAGTTTTGCCAATCACCAATTCCCTAGTCATGACACTAAACATTGTGTGCATCTTCGACATGTAGTCCAAGACCACATAGATAGTGGTACCATCCAACTCAATAGTAGAAAAAAAAAGAACAAATCTATAGCCAAGCCTAATAGCCAACTATAGATCTACACAAATCCCTTTCCTTTTCATTCTGCCAATCTAATAGCATTTGCTTCTTCCTCTTCTGATCTTAGTCCTTTTGAGTACGTGAACATGGTCGTGTTCACTCCTTTTACTCCTAGTTATGTGGAAAATATTCTTGACATGAAAATTTACACATGACTTGCCCCTTAAGAAGGAACCTTCTCCATACATCTCTGCTCAGGTCAACGGTAACATAATGACCAGTGTTATGGTTGACCCTGCCAATCGAGTTAGTGTTATCACAGAGGAGACACTTTTTATTAACAATTTACATAAGGATAAATACAAGGAATTGAAGGCCATGATTCATACTCACAATGGCTTCTCTATACCTCCCATTGGTTCTATTTCCTTGTCGATTCTTTTCGAGCCTAAATATGTTGATGTTCCATTTGTCACGATTCTTGAATTCGACCTTTTTAGGGTAAGACTAGGCATTCCATGGCTAGTCTCCATGAATGCGGTCACTTTAGTAGTCCACAAATTTTTAAAAATTCCCCATGACGAGCACAGTGCATACTCTTCATGATACCAGATATAAACTGCTTGTGTCACATGGGGGCTTCTCCTTGGATCATTTTTGGCCTGCTCCTATTGGACCTTTACTACCCCATGGAGACTTGTTCTATAGGCCCTACTTCAGGTACAAGATGAGAGCCATGACCCCTAATGCCATCTTTCCATCTTCTTCTCATGCCATTTATATGAAGGCCTCTATGCACATGCAACAACATGCCTCATCCTCTATGCCTTCTTCCTCGAAGACTTTGCAAACAAGCATGCTCCTGCACATCGACCTTCTTCCTCTTGTGGGATTTCATAACTTTCAACGATGTCCTTAGTTCCTTATACTGTGCCTGACATAGGAAGATAAAAGGCACCCTTGATGAAATCTAAATCACAAGTCTTCTAACTTCTAGTTTTTCCCACAATTCCTTGACCCACCCTGTATGGTAAATGGAAGCATACAACTAGAGTTAGCTCTTCTTTTGTTACAATTGGAGTTAGCCCCAAGGCCTTCTCTCATTCCTCCAGGTGCCCCCAAAGTATTAAAAGGAAAGGAGCCAATGGTCGAGATTCCAATCTTTGTTTCTACAACACCTCTTGTTCCTCCTTAGGAGCCTACTCTTCCACTGGTAACGACTATGAAGACTACTCCTTTGGTGGAAAAAGACACCCCTAAGTCTTCTCAGGCCTTTATTCCTGGTAGTCATAACTAGCTTGCATGCAAGCGTAAGCATCGCCGATAGGCATTGGCCCAAGAACACGATTCCTTGCAGAAGATCAAGGGTGAGCCTTTCGCTTCAGTATTTGCTCCTGTTCTATCCCTACCAACTCTATTTTCATTCT
The DNA here is from genome assembly GCA_007258455.2 of Sequoia sempervirens. Taxonomy (NCBI): domain Eukaryota; kingdom Viridiplantae; phylum Streptophyta; class Pinopsida; order Cupressales; family Cupressaceae; genus Sequoia; species Sequoia sempervirens. Next base: position 77,701,798 of record VDFB02000003.1, on the reverse strand, counting down.
TGCTTCTATTTTCATCACCTCTATAATGCTTATGACCTCCTCGATGGATTCAAATGAATCTCACTCCAAGAGGGTGCAAATTTTCATCTCTCCTTCTTCGGATCCTCCCTTGATCACTTCTCTACTTGATCTTCTTCCCTTCTCCAAGCCTGTAGATATGCCTCACCTAAAGGTTGTATCTATTGTGGCTCCTTCTTCTTTCACTTCTGATGTGAGGATTCCACATCCTCCTCTTAAGCGTAAATTAGAGTTTGTCCTCTCTCTAAAGGACAGTCGTAAGAATTCTTCTTCCTCTTCTTCATCCCATTCTATTCTGGTTTGTTCCATACTTATGACAGAAGAATCTTATGTTTCCCCAAAGTTTGTCACTGCCCCTCTTTTGGAGGTTGGCAATGACTCCTTAGTTCATCCACCTCCTTTAGCACAGACACTGCACACCCCTGAGATGTGCATGTTTGACTCGGTGGAGGGCATCTTAACTCTCTCCTCCATCTTTGCTAAATCAATGACGTTAGCCTCACAAGAGCTTATAGATGAGGACATTCAGACAACCTCCTCCTTAGCTCTTGTTGCAGGTGAGTCACCTAACACTGCTCTTATGGTCCCTCCCCTACAAGCTCATCTTCCCTCCCCCTATAATAATCTATATTGGGAGCAGGATGACTTGTTGGAGGTGCTGGACTAGAGCAATACCTCTTATCTTTAGATTAGATTTGCATGTTTGATTGTGTTCATGTGCTTGTCTGTTTATGTTTGTGTTCTCCCCTAGAGGACACTTGCTACCCTTGTACGTAGTTGGATATAAGAGAAAAAATCTGTCATAAACTTCTTCTATCTATTTCATCATTCTTTTATTCATTGTAATATTTGATTTTCACATCAAGAATGATGCAAAGCGTTGGGGCATTTAGGCCTCTTCCATGCTAGCCCAGATTTTTATTTGTCTTCATGTGCTCTTTTTGTCATTCCAATCTATTTGGGGGGTGATGATAGTTCACATAATTTACACTACATATATACAAATTTATGATCAGTTTTGACCCTGAATAATTGGATCCCCCCGTGCTCTTAATCTCTTAATCTCTACTTTTTCTTGATGTTGTGTATTTTATGTGTTGTCCCTCATGTGATAACATTCCATGGATACATCTTGCTATGTATTTAATGAAACAATATCTCTCTGTCTTTCTTCTCTCCTTAGAATGACTTGTGTTCCTTTATGTAGCACACATCATATCCAATTATTTCTTTCCATTTTTAAAAAATGTATGTCTTAAAAATCTTCGTCTTATGATCTTGTCATCTAGCTTGGGGGAAACCTGACTAGACTTGTCTTTTTTGTGACTGTCCTGCAACATAGTTTGCAATAGCCACATGATTATTGGCTTGCCATATGGTCTCTAACATAACACAACTTGCTATCCATACTTATCAACGATGTCTTTATAAGCTTGTTGTCTGGTCTCTAGCATAACATACTTTATCAACTCGTATGGTCTCTAACATAACATAGCTTGCTAGCCATACCTATCAATGCCATATTTTATCTAATGAAATTTTATCACATCTATTTTTTGCTTTTTCACCTAACATGTTTGTGGTAAGATTGCAGTCATCTTTGTAGGATAAAAGATCTGCATCCTCTTCATGTCCTGGATCAACCTTTCAATTGCATATACTGGATCAAAGACCTACATCCTCTTCATCTTGGATATATTCTCTTCAACCTCTTTCTGTTTAATTTAGCTCACATCTATTAGAATACATATGCTCGCTAAAGTGGGGGAAAAATGTAATGCCAAAAATTGCATCCTATGCAGTTTCACATTCCATAAACCTCCCCTTTAGATTAATTAAAATCGATAATGCAATATCCCTTTCTGTTAACCTTAATTTTGTCATTAACCCATTAGTTTTCAGTCATTAAGGTGAATTTTTTTCGCGGATGGCTGCACACCATGTGAACGTCTCAAGATTCTTGACTGCGTAGCCATTTGGACATTACACTTCCTGCCCACCCACAAGGTGCAACACCTCTGTAGCTTGCAGGCACACCAAAATGACTCCTTGCATGCCTATACTCCTAACTTCTCATTTTTGGCCATTCATTCACTCTTTTTCACTCATTCACTTCATTCATTCAATTGATCTCACTTTCTCTTGATCATTCTCTCATTCTTCTCCATTCTCAAGCATTCTTTCACTCTCATTCTCTCAAGTTCTTGCACTTTGGCTCTCTACATTGACACTTTGACACCCTTGGCATGTCTGAGAACTTGTATGCTCTTCCTTTCAACATTTCTCACTTGTTAAAGGAGGGTGATTGTAGCTTCCTTATTGCATTACCATTTTATTTTGGTAGCATAATATTCTAATATGTCTATTTCCTTCTTTATCTCGTCTATTATTTTCTTTATCCCTATCTATCTAGCTATTCGTGGAGGCGGGAACACCTACGTGGGGATTTGACTAAGGCAAGCCCCTAAAACAACCCCAACCATTTTCTCGTTTCTATGTGTGTAGGTATTGAAGTTGGAGCTTTACTGGAGGCTTCAATTGCAGACCTCTTGTGAGTGTCTCCTTTCTTCTTTTCTATTCCATCACTTCGTTTCTATTTCACTTAGTTTATGTTCATTATCATTATTCTATTCATTTCAATTATTCTATTATTTTAGTATATTTTTGAGATTTTAGTTATCAAATAGTCAGTAGGTTCTTCGCGAGTTTCTATGATAAACTTGGTTTTCGTTCGTATGAGACTACAACGTGTCGTGGGGATGTCTGCATGTTGCGCTATTATCCTTGGCCGTGAGTTCGCTGGTTTGTCCAGAGAACCTCTGTAACTTGCTCTTTTAGTTTCTAAAACTCTTTTATTTTTTTCGCATAAAACATAAACAAACTCCTTTGTTTTTTCATCTCGTCCCTTGAGCTTTGATCCCTGAGGTAGCTGAGGAACATTCACCCTTTGAGATCATGCCATTTTAGGGTGTCAAATTTCCTCCTCTACAATGGGAAAAAGATAAGTCAAGGTCCCCAAATTAGGGTGAGTCAATAGAGCTATGTGGTTCATCTCTAAGGGTTCCATCTTGGCAAGTAGAACAAACATCTTCCCTATTTAGAATTTGATATATATTTTATTTTTTTATGACATATTTTATATCATTTATGAGTTAGTTTTGCTATTTGATAAAGGAGCATGAGCCTATGTTGATACTTCTTTGGATGAGTGCCAAGGCCTAAGGGGTATTCAATCTACCAAAATTGTTCAAGGCATGATCTTGATCTCATCCCTTGTATCATACCTCTAGGGGTTTGAATCTTGATAGATGACATAATCAAATAACATACCACCACCCTCACCAATTGCACTCAACCAATTAACTACAACTCTTTGATCTAATATTTATTCTTAAATTTGAACTTAAAATATTAAGTAGAAAAAAAATAAATTAGATTATACTTTCACAGATAGCCATAGATTAAAAAATAAAAAAATCACTATACTTTGAACACTATGTTTCTATGTTTCTTTTATTTTATTTTATTTTTTTCTTCATTTTATAAGAGGGGTAAACGCTTTTGGCCCGATGAGGTCACAAACGGGGGATGTCATTCCCCACTATAAATTCCCAACAATTACACCTTAATAAAGTTTGAACTTTGATGGAAGAATAACAACACAACAACTTAACCACCACACCATGCCACTATTAACAAACACTATGTTTCTTTACAATCATAAACTTTACCAAATAAATAAAGATTGTGGAACAAATTATAGGTTTTATGTTTTGATTTAATCTGGCTAAGTGTGTGAGGATCAAATGACTAATAAACTGATTATCTACAAACTCTTAGTTTAGAAATTATAAACCAATCACAAGTTAAATGTTTTTCCTATTTCCTTCGCAAATGAAAGTTAATCCATTTTAGAGCAGGAATTATTGGCTCCATACAGCAATAAATAAAAAAACTCACATACTAGAAGCAAACTGCTGCGCGGAAGAAAAACCAGTCTTGTAATGGTGGCAATTTGGCTTACTACTTTTCTTTATAACTCGGAAAGAGAGGATTACAGCAAGTGGACAATCTTATCTTATACTCCTCTGTTTCTCGCTACTACGAACAGAACCGAATCATACAATAATTAGCAGATAGGCTATATTTTGTAGCAGTTTTCGCCAGGAAAGTTGTCTTATGCCTGAAAGAACAACTTTTGGGCAGTTGAAAAATTCCTCGTCCCACGCCTGTAAGCAAATTTTAACTCGCAACCAATATTTTCGTTTAAAAGATTGCTGAAATCTTGTTTCGAGCTCAATAATCTAATAGCTCTAAAACCTCGATATTTTTATATCTATCTTTCGTTTAGTTTGAATAGATTGAAGCAGCAGCTGTAGGGAGATTGGTTTTGGTTTGTCTCATTTTAAAAAAAATCTGCTTTGGTAGGGTTTCGTAATATTTTTCCTTGCAAATTCTGCCCTTTTTTTTCTCGTCGGCATCGTTGACAGCACGACACAATTTGTGCAGAATCTTGAGGTAAGTCACTTGCCATGGTTTCAGTGAGTTTTTTTTTGGGGGAATCTGTACGCGGCCGGATCATTTTTTGTTGTGTTTATTTCATTCTAAAACAATTCTGTCGTTATCTGTTAAATGAAGGCATTGGTTCTGTGGTTGTATCTATGGCTGTTTTTATATACGATATTATTGTAATATCTAGTGTTAGATCTTATTTGTTTCTTCACGTATAAATATTTTGAATTGTGAAGTCTTTCTTTCTGATGGCCATCGTCGTCTGAGCAGGATTTTTCGTTTTTTGATGGTTTTAATTTTTGGTTTATTTTGTTTTCCTTAGTCTTGAGGTTATTTTTGTGACAATTTTCCTTGCAGAATTTAGTATTGAATGGATAACAGCTACTGCTGATACTGTGAATGCAATGGTTGCCAGAGCTATTTTCACATAGAGCGAATAGTAGAGATTGGACCATCTTCTTATGTTAAACGTATTACATTCTTCTTCACAAACCTTATAAAATTGTACAGCGTATTTCTTCACAGGTTTGTGCTATTATATTGGTTCTTCTACTTTAGAGACCAAATGTCACAAGGTAAGGGATTGGCGTGACACAAGATGACAATTTTTTAAAAAGATTCCGTTGATTCAAGTGACAAACAGCTTGGTTTTCCACATGGGTACATCCTCTTACATGGTTGGTTCTTGTTTAGGACTCAGTGGTACAATTAAGTATCAATATGTTTTTGATATTGTTACATTCTTTTCTGAAACCACATGTCTATGCTACATCAACAAAAAAAAAGGGGTGCTACATTTGAGAGATCATCTTCCCACAGACAAATATAGCTAGCATCTCTGTTTTTTTATCAATTTGCAATGATTCAACATCCTTTTAGAAGCAGTTCTACACATGATTGTGTTTGGCAGGTCTATCCTCAAAGTATGTGTTTTTTGTAACTGCAAAGAAGAATTCTCTCTCTAAAAATTGGATTCAAGTATTTTATATGCAAAAAGTTTACACAGTTTGGAGTTGTCTCTTGTGGTCTCTAATCATCCAGATTTCTTCTCCTAGTGTTGTTTTCCATTGCAAGGCACACAAAGAGTCTCCTGTAAAATCTGCTTTTTAAGCCCCCCTAAAAGATTTTAGCTGCTTTTCACTGCAGAAAGGTGCACAACATTGTTTCTTCTTGATGTCATTTAACATAGGTAATGTTTGTGAGCCTTAGCTTCTTTAGTCTTATCTTGACTTAGGAGCTCTAATGGAGAAGTAATCAACTTAATACTTTCCGCTTAAAGCATTTTTACTTTCTAGTCTTATATACTTTGGCTTCTGTGTAACCATTAATCATTAGGTCTTGGGCCTCTGCTCATTATTCAGTTGATATAAAATATGAAATTTGTGTCCATACTTGTCATAGAGAACATTAGTTGCATTAAAGAAGAAAGATTCCTATTAGTCCATCTCCATTCTCTCCAAATAGGCCCCAAAAACTCTATTTGCATTTTAGAAAAATGCTTTGGAGGAGTAACCTTGCAAGCACTTGGTAAATTAGCTTATCCACTCCTATATCTTTGGACATGATGGACTGTCCTCAAATTTCAAAGCATTTTCCCCTTTATCTCTGAAACCTGGAAAAGAATCATACTCCTAACAAGTGCTTCCATTCTAGTTTGGTGTGCTTACCTAGTTGTCCTCTAGGTGCAGAAATTTTCCAAGTCTAAAAAGAACCACTAAATCATTGCACTTGGAGAACTTAGGAAGGCAATATACTACCTTGAGCAGTTCAATGGCTGCGAAATACCACAAACCATAGGCCCTTGGTGGTGGGTAAGAGGTTGTTTTATTGGCCAACCTTTGATAGCCATCACAGAGTGTAAGCTAGAGGGTGTTATTTGCGAGATGGCTCCTAGATTTACATTTTAAAGATTGTGATAAACCACGATATAATGATCAAGTAGGTGGTGTTTTTACATTACAACAACTTTATCAGTTCTGCTTGTATATATAACAAAATCCCATAAACCTCCAATCTAAACTATTTCAAACATTATAGCTTTGTTGGATCTTGTTTCTCTCTCATCAAATCTCAGATTACTCCACAAAGTCCATGGTCATCAATCATGTAGCAGTAGTAGCTGCCTCAATGCAATGCTCAAAACCTCCCACGATTACTTCTAACAAAACTGTTTTGTGATCTTACTTTTTTCCAAAGAATAAATGATTTAAAATTAAGATTACATGAAAAAACTCTCAAAGCACCTAAGCCTGCACCCTAATACTACCACAATAACATTGAATATTCAAAACAATTTAAAAAAAAATTGTGTTGGTGGTTACAAACATATTGTAAATGATGCAAAGGTTTGAATTCAATATGATGCCTTCCCAATTGCAAAACCAGATTCATGCTCTATATGACAAACTGCCCACTTAATAAGAGTGGAAAATAAAGCTGCCTCATTTATAACAATAAATATTTATTAATTTATGCTCATATATGTATAAATAACATCATAATTTATAACACCAATCAGGCATGTCTTTATTAACTTATGCTCATATATATATAAATAACATCATAATTCCTATTCATTTACCCATGCTCACAAAGGTCCTCTAATGTCTATGATGAATACCTGATCAATGTTATAATGTGAATTTTTGAAATATCCTTATATTTTAAAAATTTTCCTATTTTTTCAATAGTCATCTCCAAAAAATGGCCTTAAAAAATACATCTTGGAAATGCGTCCCACCGTACCTTTCTATCCCCATCCCATAAACTTGGGCGAGCATAGTAAAACTGCCATAAATTCGAATGTCATTTAAAATATAAATGATAAAATATTATACAATATTCATTGTTCAAACTTCAAGTTCAATATTAAGACAATAATATCAAGTTCAATTAGTTTTCAGCATCATATGAATTTTTTAAATCATCAATATCATCATCATTGACATTTGATGATGTAGGAACATTTGAAGAACCACAGGCAGTGCCATTGCCACTTGCACTAAAAGTGTGCTTGCTTTTGTAGTCAATGCAACGCGTTGGGAAGTGGAAACATCCAAGTTAGTATACTTTGTTTTCATATCCCACAACTTCGTGTCCCCTTTGTTGTAGCCATGTTGTTTGCGTGAAAGGAGGTGCAAGTTGAAATGCACGTACACTATGTTCTATGCCCTTTTGAGTGCAATCTGTTACACTCTACTAAGTGGATGAAAAGAGTATGTGCTTCAATTCCTCTTAGATGCAAATGAACTAGCAACCTATGAAGACAAAGTAGAGAGAGTTATACATTATAAAATTAAAAAAATTAAAAAATTAAAAAATTATAAATGAAACTTTAAAGATTATAAAATAAAAATTTATTAAATTTATTTGCAATAAAATTTTGATTGCAAGGGGTTGTAGGTGTTGGAGTTGTTGGCCATGGAAGTACTGCCAATTGTGAGCATCATTCTTAAACTTACCACAAAGAGCCTCAATATTTTGACCATTGGAGTGTACAAAATTAGTGAACTCATTCTTAATTACATCCTGCAAATCATGATTAGGGAAGAGTCTATGAAATGCTGCCTTGTACCCTTCAATGACTTAGTAATCTCAATATGGGGCAGTCCTTGTTGGCACAAAAAGAAATATTATTTTGCACTCGATGCAAAGACAAGAAGATGTAGCAGGGTAGTAATTGTGCTCCATCTTTTTTCAATAATATTGTGCACTTGTTTGATGAAAGTTGATTTAGGATTTTGCTCTTTCTCATTTATGATTTTGCATATTTGTATAGTTTATTTATCCCCTTGTGTAGTAAACCACATCTTTGGGATGCTTTTGACATGGTGGCATGACTTAGGTCTTCTACAATGATGATGGCATTTTTTAGAGAGTTATGTCACTTCCTTTGTTGTCATAAGCATACAACTATTAAACCCATTTTTATTTTAATATGTAACTTGTTTAGATGAAAGAATGCACATTTTTAACATTAATTAAAAGAAGAAGTTGAGAAAACCTTGCTATTAAAATTATATCCCCATTTACTAGACTAACATCGCTTCTTATATTGTCTTTCTTTTTGATTTTGTATTTTGTAGTTGTATAAATGGACACAAGTAACTCATCAAATGAGAGTGGAAGTAAAAAGGGTTTGGAAGGCACAGGTTTGTCCCTCCCTGTGAATTTACATGGGAACCTAAAGAGTGTTCATGACGACAATGAGCTTAAGGACCTCTTCAAGCATCTCAAGGCCACCAAGACTCCTGTAAGTATATATCTTTTGAAAATTTACAACTCTGCAATTTGTTTTTATTCTTGGACCTTCTAATTTTCAGCTGACATTTGTTTGTTTGACGAGAAATGCATGAACTTGAGTAGAAAAAAAGTTTAATATGGTTGCTATGTTGTTGTGTAGGCAATAATCAACTATGGAGCTTCATGGTAAGTCAAAGACTCTTTGCCCCTTGGTTGATTCTTGTAAAATTTTATCAAAATAATGGTGTGTTCAGATGCAAATCGTTTTGAAACATTTTAATGCTCTACTTTTATCTATAGGTGTTTTGGAAACCATAAAATATGGTCAAGGATGAGGTGCTGGTCTATTCATCTTGCATGCTATTTACAAAGTAATTGATGCTCCTTCGTCCACAATGCAATAGACCCAAAATCTGCCCTCCTTGAGAGATGTTGCCTTCTTTTCAAGACTCATTCATAGTCTTCATGGAAAGACCTCTTATGCTTTCCTAGTCACAAATCTCTACTTTGCTCGTAACACCAAATGCTTCTCACAACAATGATCAGTAGCACACCTTCAATTGATGATTTCCCAATGGATACTGATTTGTGTAAAATCCGTCCCTCAATCACAACATTTTTTTAACAATCAACTTAATCAACCACTCGTGGCGACGACTCCATGCCACCACTCAAAAACTTACATTAAAAAGTTGTAAGCTCTTGATGTTAGTGTCATCCCTCGACCTAGACCTAAACCTCGAGGGTTCATTCGTGATGACCATGCCTACGTATCCCCTTTGGGAAATCAAAGGCTTCATAGTTCACACACCAATGTTAGAGGGAATTCATTCTCTCTTCATGTATGAGGTCTCTGATCTCACCTTTAACTCTTGACTATTAATTAAGCGTAAGCTATCAACTTAGCCAATTATAATAGAATGACAACAATTTGCCATCAAGTGTTGATTCCATACTAAACATTAGTGTACAAACACACAAATTCACATAGAGGTCATATCATTTCATAATCCCAAGATTACACATAGTGACTATCTCAACTCTCAAGAATACATCACATATACACAAGGTGACTAGCTCATACACATAGCAAGTACAATAGTGACTGGCTCATACACACATAACATGTATAATGGTGACTAACTCATAAATACATCACAAGTACAATAGTGATTGGCTCATACACACAAGTACAATGGTGACTAGCTCATATGTACATCACAATTACAATAGTGACTAGCTCAAGCATACATCATATATATCCAATGTGAACAATCCACACAATACATCACATGTTCACATAAAAAATAATGGGTAAAGTGGAAAAGGATGCAACCTATTGCATGCATTATCCCACTATCTGATTCACAATCACATAAGCTTGTAAGTAGATCTCACTTGGAAAAGGAATGTCGATGCATCCCATACCACACTGTGGGTCCCATCCTTTTTCCAACCCACCACCATCTATGGTGACAATCAAACAACCCATGCTACTTGATGTCATCATTGGCAAGGGCATCAGTAAAATAATGAACACAATGGTGAAGGCCATATACACAAGTACACAATGAGTGACTAACATATATATAGTGAGTGACTAACACCTGCTCGTTTAGTGCATCCTAGATAGAAAAGGAATGTCGATGCATTGTGCACTAAACCATGGGTCTGTTCTCAACTTAATAGAGTTAAGTATACCATCTAACAACTGGGAAGAGGATTTGGTGTATCCCATACTACACCAGGGGTTTGTCCTCCATCCCAAGGGTTATATAGGAACAAGTGATATTTCCACAAGTAGTGAACCTATCCAGCTTGGTGAATTCCAACTTCAATTGCCCATAGGCCATTGGCAACAAGTTTGTCCACCTAGAAAGAAGTAGCTTTCAACATATGCCACCTTGTGACGGTAGCGATATTGTTAATTATCTTCTTAACAACTGAGGTAGCACTTGGCATTGATCACCCTCATGCTATAGGTGATGACCTATTACCCTTGTGCTATAGGTGATTGCTTGCTAACCCTCTCGATACAATGGTTAGCTTTGGTAACCGTTACTTGTACAGTAGGGTAACTACTTGTGCAACCGTTCTTGTATTATAACCGAGGTAGTCCTTGGAAACCTTCACCTCCGTGAACCAAGTGAATGTGTAATGTCCCCTTCTCAGGCCTAATCAGTTTGAAGACCGTTAGCCTATTTCCTGAGTTCCCGTGGGCTAATTAGTAAGGCAAGGGGATTCCAAAGATCTTGGAGGACGTAGTTTTAGAGTTACATGGTTTCTATTATTGGCAATGAGCTTTGTGGGCAATATTGATCTGAATGACACTTTGAAGTGTTTTTTGACTTTTGAGGTGTTCTCCAAACTTCTTGGAGAGCACGTCTATTTATAGTAAGTCACCAAATTGGTTTCAATCATCTTCCTACTGCTTCAATTTCATCATGGTGTGGTCAAAATTGGATTCTGATGACATTGCAGTACTTTTCGCAACTTGGGTAAGTTATTAAGTTATTTAATTAACATTTCATTAATGTTGTTTAATGTTGAGAAATAATTAAAGGACAACTTAGTGTAATAGCTTGTTGGGAAGGTGATTAAATGTTTGCACATAATGAATTATTTAATTTAAAGCAACAACACTTTTTTCGGGTAAAAACAATGAAAAAGCCAAAAAGCCAAAAAAGTACCTTTTTGAAAAAGCAGCGAAGAAGCAAAACACTATTTTGAAAAAGTAGCGAAAAAGAAAAAAAATGCTTTTTCGGAAAAGCAACAAAAAAACTATAAAAGGAGGTGTTGGGGGCTCATTTGGATATGCTAAAGAATGATAATATTATGTTGTTGAAATGGCTTTGGTTCTCTTCATCTTTGAGGATGAAATCCCTCATAGATTTCTAGTTTCGGAATTGCAAGATATTCCCTAGCTAGACTGTGGTGTGATTCCCGCTAGGAGTCACCATTGGAGTTGCTTTGAAGTTTCAGTTTTGGTTTTTAAGTATAAATATTTTGATGATGTGATGAGTCATTTAGAGCTGTTTGGAAACATGGTTATAGCTTGCATTCGTTTTGGGTGCGTGTGGGAGTGATTTGGTGAAGTTTTTTGACTTTATATCTCGCTGCCTAGACTGTAACAACAAAGTTTCAGACTTCTTTCAGACCTGCACTAGTCATCTATTTGCCAATATTTGAGGTATATTTGTTAATTCCATGACGGGTGGTTAGTTGTTCGATATTGTGATACATGTGGGGATGTTCTATTAATTTCTTTATGACTATACTTGTAACAGCAGATGCACATCTTGAATTTAGAAGTTTTCAAATGAGCTACCATTGTAACAGTGAGTGGTAGTACCACCAATGAGCTGCTCTTGATATTTTGTTGTTACTTACCCCACTGAATAAGTGGCTTATTGGTTCACACTCAACACTGAGAAGCGGGAGAGTAGTTGTAGCTTATTGTATTCACTCACCACTGAAAAATGGGAGAGTTTCTCTTGTTGTATTCGCTCACCATTGAAAAGTGGAAGAGTTGGCTTTACATTTCTAGTATTGTTTGAGCTTTCCCACTAAAAAGTGGAAGTGCTAAGCTAACCCCACTAGATAAGTGGATTACCTTCAATTGTTTCATTTCAAATATAATTGTAATCATGTACATTGTATCCTCTCACCTCCCCACGTTGGGAACTTGGTGATTAGAAAGTGGAAAGGAAGTGCTTGGCATTTCATTTTGTTTTGAGATAACAAGTTTTTTCAAAAAAAATTTAAGGGTGATTATTATAGAATATTGGATAATCCCTTGCAGTAGCACAAGTATCAATCATTGGCATGGTCCAATGACTACTTGTCCCTGCTCACATACCCTGGAGGTTCACACTTGTGGGGGTCATACATAATAGGGTTCATAGTACTGGTCAAGTGGACTTAGATAAGTATATCACAGGCAATTGATTCAAGAGCCTATAGGTTTGGAGGTGAATTTCACAAACACATAAGAATCACATTGAATCAACATGAGATGGTGTCTACTCATCATGTACACAAACAAATACCGACTATAAAGTAGTCAAATACATTCACTTCGTTCAACTTAATATTCAGAAGCATGTTATGTATTAAATACAAGTTATCAGGTTTCCTTAACTCATTCATAACCATGTAATACCAATTTCGGCCTCAAACTAAAGTCTACTAAAAAGGGAAGGTCAAACAAGTTAGGAACAACCCCAAACCTTGGAGTTATCCCCAATGAGTTGCTCTTGATATTTTGTTGTTACTTACCCCATTGAATAAGTGGCTTATTGGTTCTCACTCACCGTTGAGAAGTAGGAGAGTTGTTGTAGCTTATTGTGTTCACTCACCATTGAAAAATGGGAGAGTTTCTCTTGTTGTATTCGCTCACCATTGAAAAGTGGAAGAGTTGGCTTTACATTTCTAGTATTGTTTGAGCTTTCCCACTAAAAAGTGGAAGTGCTAAGCTAACCCCACTAGATAAGTGGATTACCTTCAACTGTTTCATTTCAAATATAATTGTAATCATGTACATTGTATCCTCTCACCTCCCCACACTGGGAACTTGGTGATTAGAAAGTGGAAAGGAAGTGCTTGGCATTTCATTCTGTTTTGAGATAACAAGTTTTTTCAAAAAAATTTAAGGGGGATTATTATAGAATATTGGATAATCCCTTGCAGTAGCACAAGCATCAATCATTGGCATGGTCCAATGACTACTTGTCACTACTCAAATACCCTGGAGGTTCACACTTGTGGGGGTCATACATAATAGGGTTCATAGTACTGGTCAAGTGGACTTAGATAAGTATATCACAGGCAATTGATTCAAGAGCCTATAGGTTTGGAGGTGAATTTCACAAACACATAAGAATCGCATTGAATCAACAAGAGATGGTGTCTACTCATCATGTACACAAACAAATACCGACTGTAAAGTAGTCAAATACGTTCGCTTCGTTCAACTTAATATTCAGAAGCATGTTAGGTATTAAATACAAGTTATCAGGTTTCCTTAACTCATTCATAACCATGTAATACCAATTTCGGCCTCAAACTAAAGTCTACTAAAAAGGGAAGGTCAAACAAGTTAGGAACAACCCCAAACCTTGGAGTTATTGTCTACTAAAATACAATGTGTTAACAAATCAGAATAGAATAAATATGTATCATTATTGTTTAGAGAAGTCCATTAACCCAAAAAGTCATGATCTAATAATGCAGAGGGATACTGTTTATTCCCTAAAGATCATCCCCATAACCATATTTACACTTCACAATCTCGTCAACAATACACAGATCTACTTAGAAATCTTTATAGAGGATACTTAAGTGTCTTTTGCATCTAAAAAAGATTGGAAAACAATGTGCAAAATTGTCTTTGGTTGCTGCCCATTTAACAGTCACTATGTAGGGTTTTCATTTTTGTCTCTATATTATATCTAATCTTGTTTTATATTAAAGTAATAGTGTGTTTTTTTCTTTACAACAGGGGGGTCCCTACGACCCAGCCCGGCGACCTAGCAGCCCATACCTTGGGTACCTGGGGTGAGCTAGGGTGAGACTAGTCCCCTGCGGGTGAGATCCCCCGACTGCAAGAAGTCCCACCTCTTAAACCCGGGAGAGAGTCGAACCCAAGACTAGTGGGGAGCAAACCCACTGCCCAAGCCAACTCTGCTACCTGTGCGGGCTATATTAAAGTAATATTGTTATATTTAGCTTAAAAATAGGTGGGATGGCTTCTTTGACCAACATCATGTTGGAAAGCAGTAAGAGATTCAACGGTAAAAACTACAATACTTGGAAGCAGAGGATGCTCACCATTTTTGAGTACTGGTGTCTAGATTCAATTATTTTTGGTACGAAAACACGTCCCATAGTTGTGGGAAAGGACCGGGACAAATTTGATGGAAGTAATCGAAAGGTGATTATGCTTCTCAAGTTATTTGTCACCGGGGAGATACTTCCAGAAGTACCATCTGGCAAGACTGCTGCAGAGATTTGAACACACTTGAAGAATCTGCACGAGACCTCAGACAAGGGCAGAGCATTCTTCCTTAAAATATGTTCTCCATTATGATGGATGACAAGATGTCTTTGCAAGATCATCTCATGAAGATCAAAGACATTCGCAATCAATTGGAGGCCATTGGTCGCAGGATGGAAGAAGAAGATATGGTGGTTATCACACTGAAAAGTTTACCACGATCCTATGAACACTTAATCAAAACTCTCAACATTACCTCCACCAATGTTGACTTGAAGTTTGATGACCTATGCAACAAGCTCTTGCAGCAGGACAGGTGGAAGAAGCAGTAAGGACACACTTAGTGTGGAACAGGGTTTTAGTGCAAAAGACAGGCAAAGGCAAGTCCTCTCAACAAAAAGGACAAAGCAAATCTGAGGATAGCTCCAAGAAGACTATCACATGTCACTATTGTGGTAAGCTTGGCCACATGAAGAAACACTGCAGGAAGCTGTTGTCTGATCAGAAATCCAACCAAGGAGGGTCTCAATAGAAGACCCATGTTGTAGAGCATTTTGAGTAGGAGTCTGCCTTTTATGCATTCATTGCTAAAAGACTAGCAGATCATGTCAAATCTTCTGCGTGGTATATTGATTTTGGAGCATCTTGACATTTTACACACATGAGAGATTGGTTCACGGAGTATAAGGCTTTCTCTGATGCTGTCATCTTTGGTGGTGGTGAAGAGTATATAATTGTCGGCAAAGGCAACATTTAGATTACATCTAGTGGGAGAAATCTCATATTTCTCAATGTATACTTCTCTCTGTGAGTCAGATTATGCAACACTGTCTGAAGTTGGATATCATCTTCAGTTCACATAAGTGCCACATTGTTGACAAGGAGTCCAAGAAAACTGTTGCAGTTGGGCTCAAAGAGTATGGCTTGTATAGGCTAGTTGATACTGGAGAGTCTCAGGAGCATGCAATTGCTACGAAGAGTTCATCCATTAGTACTCTTTGGCATCAGCGTATGGGCATCTCAACCTAGCCTACCTCTCTCAGTTGGCTCGAGAGAATTTGGTAGAAGGCTTACCTGAGATTCAACAACAGACACATGGTGTATGCAGAGCTTGTCAGGCAGGGAAACAACATCGAACTCCATTTTTAGACAAACGAGCTTGGAGATCATCCAAGGTCCTTCAGTTGGTTCATGTAGATGTTTGTGGACCAATGAATACCATTGGTCACTGGTGCCAGGTATTTTCTCTTGTTTGTTGATGATTTCAGTAGGAAAATGTGGGTGTTTTTCCACAAAGCAAAATCAGATGTGTTTAATGAATAGTTGAAAAAGAGTCAGGGTGTCCAATCATCACTCTTAGGTTAGATAATGGGGGTGAGTTCTGTTCCAACGAATTCACCAACTTCTATGCTAAACACGGTATCAAGCGTTAGCTTAACACACCCTACACTTAGCAGATTGGAGTTGTTGAGCGGAGAAACCGTACCATTATGGAAATGGCCCATTGTATGCTGGAGAACATAAATGTTCCAAAGAAATTTTGGGCTAAAGCAGTGTATACTGCAGTACCTTCTTAACAAGCCTCCCACATAGGCCATCAAGAAGATGACCCCAGAGGAAGCATGGTCTGGAAGGAAACCAAGAATCAACCATCTCAGGTTTTTTGGTTCTACAGCATATAATTGAATTCCAAATGCAAAGAGGACCAAGCTGGATTCCAAAAGCTAGAAGTTGATGCTTACAGGATATAGTGGCAGTCATAAGGCCTATCAGCTGATTGATGTGGACACTGATTGACTAACATTTAGTAGGGATGTTGTTTTAGATGAAGAAGGTGGGCCTTTTCAGCTCTCTTCTCCCATCAAGAGTCCGGATGATCAGCCTCAGAAGACGTCATATAGGGTTTTTAGAGGAGTACCTCAGATGCCAATTTATATGTCAAGAGCACTGGTAGTGATATCATTCTTCTTGTCATCTATGTGGATGATATCATCATTACTAGTAGTGGGGTACATTTGCTTGAGCAAATCAAGCTGAATTTGTGTCAAGCGTTTGATATGATAGATTTGGGTCTTTTGCACTATTGTCTTGGTGTAGAAGTTTGGCAGACAAGTGGTAGTATTTTCATTTCTTAGTCTAAATATGCCAGGAGTTTGTTGGAAAAGGTCAGGATGATAGATTGTAAGATCTCATCTATTCCCATGGAGAAAGGGCTGAAACTTTCAGCCAAATCAGACTCACCAGTGGTCAATGAGTCAGCTTTCAGGCAACTTGTTGGCAGCCTCATCTATCTTACTGCCACTAGACCTGATCTAAGTTATGTTGTGAGTTACATCTCTCTTTTCATGATTGCCCCTAAGGTTGACCATTGGGTTGCAGCGAAGCGAGTACTAAGATATGTGAAAGGGACATTTGACTTTGGCATTATGTATAGTAGAAGCAAAGATCCTAGGCTGGTTGGTTTTTAATTTCAGATTGGGAAAGTTCTGTTGATGACAAGAAGTCTACTTCTGGATATGTTTTCAGTCTTGGTACGGGTGTAGTTAGATGGACCAGTAAGAAGCAGCAAGCAGTAGCTCTTTGACAAAAGCAGAGTATCGAGGAACTGTTAAAGCAACATGTGAGGCAGTATGGCTTCGGAGGATGCTTTCTGACATGGAAATGTCTCAAGCAGGGCCTTCACCTTTGTTTTGTGACAACCAAGGGGTGCTAAGACTTGCCAAAAATCCAATCTTCCACGAGCTCACAAAACATGTAGAGCTTCATTGTCACTTCATATGATAGCTTGTTGAAGATGGATCAGTGATGTTGTAGTATGTTCCAACCGAGGATCAGATTGCAGACATTCTTACCAAGTCCCTAAGTCTGGACAAATTTGTAAAATTTAGGGGCAAACTTGGTGTAGTTAGTAGAATGACCATTAAGGGAGGGTATTAAAGTACTATTGTTATATTTAGCTTATAATGGTCATCTTAGTCGTTTAGTTTACTTTTAGTTAGCTTAGTTTGCTTTTAGTAAGTTTTAGTAACTTTTTTTATTTCTTTAGTTGTCAATTGTTTCTGATTTAGAAACATCGTCTTTTAATTTTTTATTTGAGTATTCCTCTCCTTTGTTTAATACAATTAATTACCATTTCAGTTTACACAGCAGACTTGTTGCATTTTTATGACTAGTCTTTTATTTAAAATATTTGCTCCATACACTCCATACAAAACTGTCTATAAAGCACATGTATAGTGATGAAATAGAAAAAGAAGATTATCGCAATCAGTTTCAGAATTCAAATGAGTACCGACTCTCAACACTCTTGTTTTTGTGCAGATTTAGAAACTCTGATCAAGGGAGGATGCAGGCAACAGTTGTGGAATTTAGCTTTTCACCTGCCAATTGCATTTGCCTGAAAGTTTCTAAAGCCTTTTCAACAAACCCATTTCGTTCATATCCTGCAATCATTGCCTTTTTTTTATGAAACCACATTGCTTTGAGGTGTTCTTAAAAGCCTCCTTGAGATGCCAGGTAGCACACAAAACCTGTCTTTTGTGCCTTCCATGAGACCACATTTTATGGTTTTTCCTCCCCTAAAACTGTTCAAAAATGTGTTTTTGTTTGAGGTTGTGGGTGTTCTTCTGGAACCTGCACACTGGATTGACCTCAAATCTGACATTTTGGACCACCAAAGGCAAGGGACACCATGCCCTGCTAGCTGTGCGGCCATTCCTAACACATCTGCACCATACCCTTGCATTTACTTTGTCTCCATTCCCTTTCCTGGCGTCATACCCCTTTTATTAATGCGTTGATGGATGTCCATACTTCTGCTCCACCTCTCTGTCCTTCGACTGTGCCTGATTTGAAATATTTTCTTTTAATTAACTTTTATATTCTGCCATGTAGGCCATGCATGAAAAAAGACCCCTACAGAGGGGGATGTGAGAATATGCAACAATGAACTTGCCTCCCTTTATATAGGTTTGGCAAGCCAGTCCACATTCCATGATTAGTCAAAGTTCCTATGCAAGATCTAATGTTGATGATTGAATACCCAGATCCAATGATCCTCCCTAACAGTCCACCCTAGGATGGCCCCAAATATTTAATGCTGCACAAATTATTTAATGCAGCACCTGTAACTATCCTCAAGGCAACTTGGCCCCTTCATACCTTGGTACATGAATCCCACTCATATCCAAAATATTAAATGCCCTCTCACCTAGGCCCAAGGCAACCACTTTCTAGGTCTGCCACTTAGTCACCTTGGTGGATGAGTCTGCCCAATGGTTCTGCACAAAAACTCCAATGTGTCTGTCAGATTCCCATATCCTAAGCATCACATTTTCAAGCAACCAATCCTGTCTGCCAAATCTGCCTCGCATACAGTCCACCTTACCCAAAGAACTCGGTGCTTTGTCCAGTGAGTATACTATGGGTCCATTTGCACAAGTCCAAGGTCACCATTCAATTCCAGCTCAGATTGGACCGAAATGCTTATGGCATGCATCAGAACTCACAGCATAACACCTCCAACCACTTCACAAATTGGACTTGTTGGCTTTGGAACTCACTGCTCCTTACAACATGTTTTGGGGACAGCAGAGCACACAGGGCCTTTTTTGGGGGGATGGCAAGGGATAGCAATTAACAAATATATAAATATATTAAAATTTTAAAAAATTTAATATAGAAATATAGATAGCAAAATTTTAAAAATATAGAAATTTCAACTATCTATATGATAAGGCATTCACCATATTCATTATATAAACTGTATTACATAACATTAGAGCTGAATTGAGAAAAAACAAAACTCATTGTTATCATTTAAATTTTCATTGTCAATGTGCATATACAATAGCCAAAAGGCTACAACTACAAAATGTCAAAATGTAGAAAATCTTGAAAACAATCTATTCTATAATTTACAGCACATTTTACGGCATTTTATTAACTCAGTAACTGTGCCTTTTCCTGTCAGAATCACTAATTCTTTTTGTATTAAGGCTTTTAATGCTTAGACAACTGACAACCATGGTACTACTGTACTTTGGTAATGCAATAACATTGACATTAAAATCTCAGCAGTACTCTGTTACTGATGAGGTGTAGCATTACAGTAATTTTTTTTTCTGATCTATACAAAGCCACTTTAACCACACAAGTTACTGCCGTATATGAATGAACTGAAACATCTGATATACAATACAGAGGGAAACATTGTAATTGAGTTTATGGACCTTTATCTGCCATAATGTAGAATATTTTGGTTTCAGCATTCAGCCATTTTGACATCACATTCACGGCCATTTTTATTGGTATTATAGCAGTGGCGAGAATAACAGTTTAGGCCAGGTGGTTGTGTATGGACATAGCTTCAAATAGGGTAGTCAACAGTTCATTGTTCCATTCTTTAATAAAGAGGTTGAATTATGGTATGCTGCCTAGTAGCCTCAAATTGATAACAAGTCCATTTCAGAACGTTTGACTTAAAAAAGATTTCTCAGCTTTGTATGTAGGAGAATCCTTATTAATTTTCATTCAAATGTTATGATTGAAATGGATATAGAGTCATGTCATCTAGTTTTGAAAAGGAGCACTAAAGATCAACTGTATCTAGCCATGCTCCTTTTAATTGTCTGCAATCTTTTTCCGTGATTCTAGCAAAGTGCTTTTGTTTGGCAGATTGAATCAAAAGGTGCAGGCTATGGTTTTGGAATATATTTATTAACAGCTGTGTTTAAAATTATAAACTGGAAACATATATGCATAATAATTGCTAAGTTTAAAAAAAAAAAAATCTGTGGCTGCTCCGCGGATGGCTGAGTGCCTTCTTCTGGATGTTTCCAGACATACAAACGATACTGGGGACACCTGGGGATGTTGATGACTGGAAAATCCTTGGGGATACGCCCCTGTGTATCCGCGGTCTGTGTCCCTGTGTGTCCCTGGTCTCCACTTTCTAAAAATTTCCAAACTTTTGAATGTGAGCTCTAAGGAAGGCTTTGAGTTTTGTCAATTTTCAAGAGATTCAAGTAACTTACAATTGTCATTATGACTTTGAGTGAAACACATTTATTTTCTTAGTCCAGTACAAATTTCAAAGAGAATCAACATATCTCTCTTCTGTTGGGCTCACACAGAAAAACCATTTGCTACTCAAGTGCTGTTGACCTTTTTTGCTATATAATATTAGTATGCGTGTTATTGATCATCTTACCTGAAAGTTTCAGCCAGAGAATATAACCTGGCTTCTTTTAGTGAAATGGCTCCCATTCCTTGCATTATTTTTTGCATGGAACAAAAATATGGGCTACATTGTTCACGGTATAAAATTTAACAATCAATAATGGGAGCTTTATTAGTTAGGCTTTTGCGTATGTTAAAACTTATTTTCTCTTCTTTCCACTATGTATCAGGTTGCTCTCCTTCCTTGGATCTCCAACTATAGCAATTTTGCAGCTTCTTGTATCTCTTATCATACGTTCGGTTATATCAACATTGTGTGATTAGACCTTAGGCGTCATACTAATATGATTAGTAATTTATTTTTCTTGCAGTCCCTTTCAGAATTAAATAAATTGTTAAGATAGTGAATGCTACTATGTTCTGAGAGCTTTTATGATTGTTTTTCCAATTTACAGTTGATAAAAATTTGCGTGTTGCCAGAAATAATTGGGGTTAGTGAATCTGGGGACAAATATGCAACATTAAACATGTTTTAACTTTTTCACCTATGAAGAGAATTTTTTTGTGGTTTCAAAATTTCTGTTCTTTTTCTTTGGGACAGCTCTATAGTTTTAAAACTAAAACCAGTCATATTTAAGGATGAGATCTTCTCATCATTTTGAATTTTGTCTGCTAAAGTTTGTAGTCAAAGGGTTCTCAACTTCTCATTGATCACAGCATTGCTTGCTGTATTGATTTACAACTTCTACTTTCTTTGGAGTGCTTCATTGTTAAGTGTTTGGAACGCCAGGAACAAAATATTTTGGTATCCATTGCCACAAATCTTGATATTTAAAATAGATTGCAAATAAGTGGTTGCAGTCCTTTTCATGATTAAAGCATTTGAAATTGCAGAGTATAATATTTGAGGTGACTTGCTAATTATCATGAATTTTATTTGTTACTTCTATCTGGGAATTGACTAAATGATCTATATGCTGAGCAGGTGTTATGTTTGTAGAGATATCCTTCCTACCTTCTGCAATCTCAGTAACGAGTATCCAAACTCTGTATTTGTCTATGCTGATGTTGATGAGTGCCCAGAAGTGACAAAAGACGTCAGATACACACCAACATTTCGATTCTTTCGGGATGGAGATGTAGTAGATGAATTCTATGGTGCGGGACAACAAAGGCTTCGTGATCGAGCATGGTTGCATTTTTAATCTTTTAAGAAAATATCTTTATTTCAGTATTTAAGCTTAAAGGCCATTATTCAGAGTGAACTGCTATTTGGGAAAGTTAAAATTCATTGATTGTATTCACTGTAAGCAATATGCCTCCAAGAAAATTATCTACTAAAGCTGTCTATAATCAGTTTCAAGAATTTAAATGGTCAACTCTTCAACAATCAAATCAAGAGAGTTGTAACTAGCAAATTTATTATGCAAGTTAAGAATGTCTTTGGAAATTTTTGATGACCTAAGACCAAAAGATGCTCTATGTCTGCATCAAGAAGATTATCACGTCATTTTTCAATTAGGTTTTGTAAATCTACTCTTAGGATACTTGAATTTGTCATCTTCATTTCAGAGCTGGGTATGAAATTGCTTAACTTTGACAATATGTTGATGCTATTCACTGTGACAATATGAGAGGCATATTTGTAAATTTTTTTGAAGTAATGATTGTTGGTTGCTTGAATATCTTGCTTGTCTTAATCTAAGATTGTTATAACTGATGATTAACTTAATTGAACCAGCTGCAACAAGGCAGTGAGCATTACTAATGATGTTGTAGCTGGAATTGTCAATTCAGTAAGTGATTCAACTCTCTGTAACAGAAGAATTGTGTTCTAGAAACCCAACTGATCGCTGCCCCTGCAAATGTGAATACGTATCCGATAGTAGAGCATCTTTTGTCCAAGTCACCAGCCATATCGAAATCAACAAAACCTTGCAGCTGTGCATCTTTTCCTCTGAATCTCGAAACATAATCAAAAGTGCCATTCAAATACATCAAAATCCATTTCACAACTTGCCAATGATTTTTACTCGGATTGCTCATTTACCTGTTCACTTCTCCCACTGCATGAGCAATGTCGGATCTTGTGCAGACCATTGCATACATGAGACTCCCAACAGCAGAGGAATAATACACTTGTTTCATAAGCTCTTTTTCTTCTTGTGTCTGAGGACACATCTCAGCTGAAAGTTTGAACTGATCAGCAAGAGGTGTGCAAATGGGCTTAGCATTCTTCATGCCAAATCTATCTAAAACCTTGTGAGTGTATTTCCCTTGTGACAACTTCAACTCTCTTTTTTGCCTATCCCTATTCCAAGATTTTTCTTGGCAACCCCTAGATCCTTAATAGAAAATTTGTTAGCTAACTGCTGTTTCAAGTTGCCAACAACAGCCATGATATGCTGGTCACTAGCATATCATCAACATATAGCAACAAGAAGACAAGTTCACCATTCTCCAAAATCTTGTAATAAACACATGGATCAGATTCACACTTGAGAAATTTTGGTCAACCATGAAGGAATTGAACTCGAGGTACCATTGTCGCGGAGCTTGTTTCAGCCCATACAAGCTTCATTTCAATCTGCAAACTAATTTTTCATGCCCTTATTTTTTGAAACCTTCTGGTTGTTGCATATACAATTCTTCTTCTAAGTCCCCATGAAGAAATGTTGTCACATCAAGCTGCTCCAACTCAAGGTCATAAATAACTACTAGACCCAAAATTGCCCGAATGATAGTCATCTTCACAACAGGTGATTTTTTTTTCATTAAAATCAACCCCTTTTTTTTGGTTATATACTTTGACCACTAATTTGGCCTTGTAGCACATCTTGCCACCATCTTCTTCCTTCAATTTGTAAACCCACTTGTTTTTTAAGGCTCTCTAATTTGGTAGAAGATGGACCAAGTCTCATGTGTGATTTGCCATCAATGAAGCGTTTTCTTCTCTCATGGCATCCATCCAAAGTTTGCAATCAAAGGCATTTTCAAAAGTTGCAGGTTTAGCTTGATCAGAGATTAGCAAGTATTGAACAAAATCATACTACTTTGACAGAGGCTTGCGCTCTTGGGTTGATCTCCTCAACCGAGGAAATGATTCTTGGGTAATTCCTCCTTCAACTCCCTATTCAAAAGCACGATTTTGATGAACCTGCTCTTCATTATTATGGTTTTGCGATAGGGCTAATTCTTGCACCTAAATATGTGGTAAAGAAGATAGCTCTTGGGAGTGGTGAACTTGTTGGGAATAAACTTGGTGCTAACGGTTTAACACATTACTCCCACTTGAGATATATTCGGTAAGCACAAACTCCTTTATTGATTTTCCCTATTCTAGCAAACTCGACATTATTTTCTCATTGCAAATTACATCTCGGTTGCGAGTGATCTATTTGGGAATGAGATCCCACAATTGATAACCATATGTCGCCTCTCCATATCCAATAAAGATACACCTTTTAGATTTCATTTCCAATTTCGTTCGTTTTTTCGGTGGGATGTGAATAGAGGCCTCACAATCAAACACCCGCAAGTGATCATATGCAATTCTCCTTCCCAGCCGCTTCTCTAGAATCTCAAAATCCAACCAAGAAGATGGACCTCAGTTAATGAAGTACACCATTGTATTAATTGCCTTTGCCCAAAACTCTTTACCCAAACTTGCATTAGAGAGCATGCTACAAGCTCTCTCCAAGATTGTTCTATTCAACCTCTTGGTTGCACCATTTTTGAGGGGTGAAAGGAACAATTTTGTTCCATTGAATACCATTATCTGCACAAAATTTATCAAACTCCAAGAAACAAAACTCTCTATCGTTATTAGTTTTCAACCAGTGCTTTAAAATTCTTGAACATGCTAAATACTTCATATTTCCTCTTTAGCATATAAATACAAACCTTTCTAGTGTAGACATCTAGGAAAGTAACAAAGTAATTAGACCCACCAATACATGTTACCTTCGTGGGGTCAAAGACATCCGAATGCATGAGCTCCAATGGTCTTGTTTTCATGTCATGTCCCTTGGTAGAGAAGCTGATTCTTTTTTG
This sequence comes from Sequoia sempervirens, assembly GCA_007258455.2. Classification (NCBI taxonomy): domain Eukaryota; kingdom Viridiplantae; phylum Streptophyta; class Pinopsida; order Cupressales; family Cupressaceae; genus Sequoia; species Sequoia sempervirens. The sequence continues at coordinate 77,676,798 of VDFB02000003.1, read as the reverse complement.
TTTTCTATAGATATAATGATCACACAACTCCAAATCAACTGATTTTAAACCTGGAAGTTGATCTCTTTTGTGCAAAATATCAATGCCCTTTTTGCTCATATGATCAAGCCTCTTGTGTGCCAAATCTTTGAGTCGTTGTCCACAACTAGCATTGCAACTCCCACTTCAACGTGACTATCAAGCACATATAAAGTGCCTGATTTGCTGCCTCTAGCAATCACCAAGGCTCCCTTTGTCACCTTTCACATGCTTGACTGAAAAGTGATGTTACAACCTTGAGCATCTAGCTGTCCCGCAGAAGTCAAGTTCTTTTTGAGTTGTGGAACGTGTTTAACATCGCGTAGCAGCCAACTATTTCCATTTTTAAAATTTCAATAAGACATCTCCTTTGCTGACAATGTTACAAGGTTCATCATCACCAAGATAAACCCTACCAAAGTTGCCCTCTTGATAGGTTTTGAAGAACTCCTGGCATGATGTAGCATGGAAAAAAGCTTTGGAATCCAATACCCACACATTTGTTGCAGCTTCACCAATGGACAAAACAAGAGCACCCACATCCTCTTCATATGTAGTATTTACTTCATTTTCCTTTGGTTGGTTTTCAGCCTTCTTAAATGACTTAACAATTCTTTTTGATGTGGCCTTGCTTGCCACAATATCAACAACCACTATTTCTATCTCGACTTCAATCTCTTGCTGGACTTCGATCTTCCTCTATGATTATGCCTTGCTCTTTCTTGAGAAGAGTGCAGCAACACCATCAAATTTTAACATGCCTTCCTTGTTATCAGATCTTTTTCTTCAAATATGGGGTTACTAATTGTCATAACCACTCCTTTCCAACTATCAACAAGAGAGCACAAAAGCAAGATGGCTTTGATTTCTTCTTCAAAATTGATATCAACATAAATTAATTGGCTGATTATGGTATTGAATTCATTTAAATGATTGGAAACACTACTGCCTTCCTTCATCTTCAAATTAAAAAATTTCATCATCAAGAAAACCCTAAATTAGTTGGCTGATTATGGTATTGAATTCATTTAAATGATTGGAAACACTAGTGCCTTCCTTCATCTTCAAATTAAACAATTTCTTCATTAAGAAAACCCTATTAGTTGCGGAGTCCCTCTCATACATGTCACACAACTGATCCCATATATCCTTTGTTGTCTTCTCCGTTGCAACATTAAATAAGATATTGTTGGATAGGGAAAGGATAATAGTTGTTGCAGCTTGCTTGTCCAAAATATCCCAGTCCTCATCGAACATTTTTTTGAGCTTCTTCGACTTTCCTTCTAATGCAATTGAGAGATCCATTTGGATTAAGAGAGCTCATAATTGTAGCTTCCATATCTCAAAATTCTAACCGGAGAATTTTTCAATTTTCCACTTATCCGCCTCTTCCATCTCTGCTCAATTTCTCCACAACTTCTTCTTGGCTCTGATGCCAATTATTGATTATTAAGAGCAGATTAAAAAAACACATACAAAATTTAAACAAACTATTGCACATAAAACAAACACATCATCGTAATTACGCGGTTCATTGTTAATGGCTACATCCATAGGAAAAATAGGGCAATCTCTGTTTTTTATAATTCTATCTTGTACAACAACTTGCAATTACATAAATATTACATTATCAAAAGGTATTTAGAGAGTCCAAAATATGAAAAGACAAAAGGGAGAATGAAGAGACAAGAGGAAGGGTAATAGTCCAAGACCGTTGGACTTCACATTCAACATTCCATGGGCTAGAAATTGTCCTTATGTTGATGAACAAATATACAAGGTTAAGAAAATTAAAATATAGAAGCCAATAAGATGCCTGTGTTAAAGAACAAATGAAAAAATCCAGTTTTCCCAAACACACAATTTAATTAGAAACAAGGGTGACCAACAAGAATTGAACAAAGAAATCAACACACCTTGGAGAAAATAAGGGTCACATAGAGAATTAGTTACAATAGAATAACAGCTTTAATAAAACAAAGTGAGCATTCCAAATGAAGAATGAAGCAACTGGTGGATGTGTTACCCTTTGGCAGTAGATGACAAATACTAGAGTATTTAGTTGAAGTTAATGTGTTATTTCTGTAGTCTGTAATGTCGGAAAACTTTGGTTTGGGCCAAAATTTGAAGACAACCATATAAATATTGGAATCATATTTAGAGGCCTAAATTGATAAGGTATAGCTAAATGCTATATTGTTAGTGAGACTTGTTTGAAGGCTGTTAGTCCCAAGAGTCTTTTTAATGTGTTTATGTATTCAAGAGATTCCTTAATGACTTAGTATGCGAGTAGTTTGGTTATTCTATTCAAAGGTTTTTAGTGGAATCCAAAAAGACACAATGTCACTATATTCAGTGATTGTTAGAGTAATAACTAACAAATATATTAATGATAAATTAAAGTTGGATTTTAAGTTTTTATTATACTTTTAGAATATTTAATTTGTGAAATAATTTTTTTTTTGACTAAAAGAGAGGTAAAAATTTATTCAATCCAAAATAGAGCAATACAAAGCAAGGGCATTACATTGCCCTATCAATCTCTAATAGTTGTTCCAACTTTTGTAACAAATTCAAAGGTAACTGACCCCTTTCCGCAATATTCCAATCTTGCAAATGATCACAAGCCCATTTAGCCAAGCAATCTGCAACCCCATTCCATTCACGTGGAATATGACAGAAAGAAATAGAATCTAGGGAAGCACACATATTAAGAATCTATTTTATAATAACAACCAACTGCCAATTCACATCCTCTAACTGCTGCCTCTTCAACAAAGTCACAACCACCTAAAAATTAGATTCACAAATGATCCACCTCCACCTGAGAGAACAACCACACTCCACAACACATAAAATGACAAGAGCCTCCATCACATTGTTAGTATACTAGCCCTTATAAACAAAAAAGATAAACTCAACAGTCCCATAACTAGTCCGCCCATCACCTCCAATACCAATATGACCAAGATTTCCACGAGAACCATCTATGTTGATTTTCAACACACCTTGAGGAGGAGGACACCAACGCCCCTCCCTATTAATCTTCTGAAGAGGATCATGACATCTATTTCTCATAATCTGACCAGTACTCTGAGTAGCCCCCCTTTGAAGAGGAAGTTTGAGACAAGTACAAAAAACCTCTCCTGGATCCACACCCTCAACCAGATCACACTTGGCTGCAGTAGTTTCTCCCAAAGAATAAAGAATCCTCCACCACAAATGTTGGATAACCATCTTCACATCTTGAAAAATCATGCGATTCCTCTCTAGCTAGATATGCTAGATAATAAAAGTCGGTCCCAAAGCCCAAACAACTTGAAGAAAAGAGGTCTTAACAGGGGCTTTCCCCCACTGGGCAAAGAACTCTGCCAAAGAAGAGACATGCCAGCAAACCTGGTTCCACACAACCCACCAAAGGTGCCAAAGCCTCCTAGAAAAGGAACATTGGAAGAAGAGATGAGAAACACTCTCTTCACTATTACAGCACAAAACACACATTGAGGGACCCTGGAACCCTCTCTTGCACAAGTTATCCCAAGTAAGACTGATTTTAGACCACCAGCCATAGGAAAAAATTGTACTTGGGCCAAGAGAATTTATTCCACACTTGCTTCCACCAAGGAACCTCAATGTCCCCCATCACCTGCCTAACTCACCATAACCTGTTGAAACAAAGTACTTACCAGATGAATCACTGTCACTCCAAGCCAAAACATCCTACCCCACCATGGAATTGCATTCCTGTGAAGCAAGAATCCGAGCCAACTCTTGCCTACCCTCCTTTGACCCTCTTGGCGGTCAATCCGAGGAGTGCTTCCATCTAAGGCTAGCAACTAGTCCAATATTTCAAACAAACTTATAATACTCAACCGTAGTCCAACCAAAAACAATAAAATGAGCACAAAGAGACTGGAGGTGAGGGTAAGTAGAAAGAATGGGAGGGTGGCCATCCCAAGAATCCCACCAAAAAGGGCTTGAGAACCCGAATGACATATCTAAAAAAACCCCTTCTTAACCAACTGAGCCCCCAATTTGAGGGTATTCCAAATCATAGATCCCCTTCCTTCTAAAGGGAAACGAGGAACATCAAAAGTGTTAACATCCTTAAGATACTTGTAGGTAAGAATACGAGCCCAAAGTTGATGCTGACTAGTACACCAATGCCAATATAACTTGGTTGCAAGAGCTTGCCCATTCAAAACAACAAAACGCAATCCAAGACCCCCTCTTTCTATGGCCTACACAACATATCCCACTTAACAAGACTCCACTTGGTCGACTGCAAGTTACCACTCCAAAGAAATTGTTGTGAGAGAGCATCAAATTCCCTCAGGAAATACAAAGAAACTACTTGAACAAAACTCCTGTAAATAGGAAGAGCCTAGATAACAAACTTCAAAAGAGTCACTCTCACAATAGTAGCAAGCCAACGATGAGTCCAATGATTAACTTTATTGCACAAATTATCAAGCAAATTTTTCCAAGAAGACCTAGGCTGCCTACCAATAATAAGAGGTATTCCCAGATAGACTAAGGGAAGACACCTAATTTGAAATTGCAAATATTAGCAATCCACCGTTGAATAGGTTGAGGAGTATTAAAAAAGAAGACATAAGACTTGTGCTCATTAACTTTCTAACCCGAAGCAGCAAGGTAAATATCCAAAGCCTGCCTAAAAGAAACAACCTTCTGAAGGCGAGCCCTCCCCATAAGAGAAGTGTCATCCACAAATTGAAGATGAGAGATCTGCGGAAGCCCATTGCCCCAACCCTAGCCTTGAATCCTGCCCTGGGAAACACATGACTTAAGAAATCTGCCTAAACCCTCAACCATAATAATAAACAGATAAGGGGAGAGAGGATCTCCTTGACAAAGGCCCCTAGAAGTTGCAAAAAGCTCAGAAGGTTCCCCATTCATAAGAACATAAAAAGAGGAAGAGGTAACACAACTTATAGTCTAGCTAACCTAATCTGGACTAAGACCAAAGCCTAATATAATTCTCTGCAAAAAAATGCCACTTAACTATATCATAAGCCTTGGCCATATCCAACTTGATGAACGTAGACTTCTCCTTGGACGGCGCCATAGAGTGGATGGCCTTAGAGGAAACCACCACCCCATCTAGGATCTATCTACCAACAACAAAACCTTCTTGCTCCTTAGAGATAACAAAATGAAGACAAACTTTGAGCCTCTCAACAATTAACTTAGTAATAATTTTATACACCACATTACAGAGAGCAATAGGTTGAAAGAATTCTAGCCGATCAACACCCTCCTTTTTAGAAATGAGAACTAGAAAAGTAGAGTTCAAGACACGAAGCATTTGCTTACTACGACGAGATTCCCGAGCAACTTCTAGCAAATCCAAACTTATAATATCCCAAAATTCCTGAAAAAATTCATCAGGAAAACCATCTAGACTAGAGGCCTTACCTTTATTCATCCCAAAAACGACCTCTTCCAATTCAGACAAAGAAATCGGGCGAATGAGGAAATCACTCATCTCCCTGAAGATCGGGGAGGGGACACAAGCAAGAATCAAATTCTCCTCATCTTCAACAAGGGGCGAATCCTAAAAAAAAAAGAGCAGAATAAAACTATTTAGCCTCACAAGACAAAGCATGCAAAGAAGAAATGCAGATCCCATTCGCATTAACCAGAGAAGAAATACTTCTATTGTGACGAGCTTGCACAAAATGATAGAAGAAAGCAGTATTCATGTCCCCTTCTTGAAGCCAATCAATCCGAGCCTTTTGCTTCCAAAAAATCTCCTCTCAAAGCTCCCATTCCTCCACAACTCGTGCAGCTTGGGCTTCCGCTTGACCCAAAGCATCCGAAAAACCAAAATCCCTAATTTGGCAAGTAATCACATCAAGGCTTTCCTGGGCACTCTTCTTCATAACCTTAAAATTTCCAAAACTCGTCCTATTCCATCTCTTAAGGTGAAATTTAACATACTGAATTTTCTTAACAAAGGTGTACATAGTTGTACCATAAGTAGGGCTACCATCACACCACCACTGAGCCATAATATCATGCAAGACTCTCGAAGCCACATAAGCTGAAACTTAAAAGGAGGATTCTTGGGAACAGTAAAATGAGAAACTGAAAGTTTAATTGGCCAATGATTAGAACCCCTCCAATCGAGAATCTCAGAACCAGTAACCAATCTACCTCCCACCCAAAAATAGGAAACAAGAAATCTATCCAACCTTTTCGAGATCGCTTCTTCTCCACTCCGTCTATTATTCCAAGTGAAAATCCCATTAGAAGGCTTAACATACTTAAAGCAAGCAAATCCACATTCTCTCGAAAAAGAACAGAAGCAGGCCCAAGCCGAGGCAACCCACCTCTCTTCTCCTCCAAGCTCAACACAGAATTAAAGTCGCCAACTAAGATCTAAGGAAGATATGGAGCACATGATCTAACATACCTTATATGAACCCAAAGCTAGATTTTACCACGAATATCAATCAAGGCATAAACATTAGTAACCAAAATGGTCTCACTAGTTTCCAAAGAAGAGGTAGCCATTGAAATAGTAGAATGATTGAAAATCCACCAAAGGGGAGCAACCTTTCTAGGATCCCAAAAAAGAGCTAAGCCCCCAAAACTCCCCTGAGAACTAATGCACTGACACTGACCAAAATACTAGATACGAGAAGCACATTGAAGCATAACATCAACTGAAAGTTTAGTCTCTTGAACACAAAAAAATGTTTGGGGAATGGACAACAACCAAATCATGAATATCCATTTGATGAGGGGTGCTATTCAACCCCCTAACATTCCATGAGAGAACAATCATGGAGGAGATGGTGAAAAGTGGGCATCAATGGGTTTAATAGACCTAGATTCCACCAAAAACTCTCCAATACGCTTAATCTTCTCAAGATCCTTCTTGCTGCCACTTTTAGAAGAGTGCTCAGGATGTCCCTTCATAGGCGTGCATTGTTACACCCCCAAGGCTAGAGAAGACCTCTTGCACTTGCCAGAAACTAGCCCCTCCTTTGCCAAATTTTCCAAAACAATATCATCATCATCATGAATGTGATCAATCAGAGTTGCCAGATGATCTTGCGTACCTTGTGATAAATGAATATCTTGATCGGATCCCTGGACTTATCCCACATCACAACCCATACCAACATCAGAAGGAACATTTGGTAGGATTCCTTCCTCCAAGGTTGAAGTGTTCAACACCTCAAACCGATTAAAGTCCTCTTCATTCTTCTTGTCCTTGAAAGATCTCTTCAAACCATGACCCTTAGCCCGCTTAATCGGCACAAAGCCATCTTTATCTGGTTCACCCTCCATCATAGAAGATTTCCCTTTATCCTCTCTAACAACTTTTGGAGCTGAAGACGAGGGAGAAAAATTAGGAGCCTTCTTAATCCTAGGACATTGCTTTTGAAGATGTCCATACTCATGACAAATCCGACAACAAAAAGAAAGGGACTCATAATCAAGTTGTTGAATCCAAGACAAAGAACCGAGACAAATTTCTAGAGAATCTGACAAGGGATTATTCAAATCAACCTCCACACAAATCTAAGCAAAAGAAATAACCTTTCTTTCAAGGGTTTGTTGAGCATCTGCAGTAGACTTACCAAGAAGAGCCGCAATCCGTTGTAAAATATCTTCTCTCCAAAACTCCAAGGGAAGCCTCGATAGACAGACCCAGACAAAAACCCTCAACGATAGTTCTTCAGCTGTGTTAAAACCCATATGCCAAGGTTTTATAAACAGTCCAACATGATTATAAAAGTAGGGTCATCCCTCAAAAACCCGATTCTTATCAGCCATATTGGAAAAAAAACAACCACAAAATAGCTGTTTGCAGCCACCATTAGCTCCATGTCGCCCTCAATCTGCCACGTACTCCTAATCCAAGCATCCAAAGTTGACAGAGGAATATGGATCCCAAGGAATTTGCAGATTAAAGCATGTCTACTCCAATACGAAACATCATCGGCCACAGATTCTGGAGAAAGAACCAAGACTGGACGATCCTGACTCCTGGACAAACAACCATTCACTTTCTTCAATTTAGGGCCCTCCCCCACATAAAATGACTCAGACTGCTTAGCATTCAAGTCCGATGAAGATCCATTGTGAAACCCACCACGATCAACCACCACCAAACTGTAAGAAATCTGCTGCTCTGCCATAATCCAAATTCTTTGAGTGCTTTGAAGTAAAAAATATCAAATGAATTAAAGTCCTTCCAACAAAACAAACAACATGAGCTGAGCACCCCTTAGCACCAAAACCCTGCAGAAGAATAAAACAATGCCAAGAGAAGGCTTTGACCTATCCCACCAAGAAGGAACAAGCAACAAAAAGAGGAAGGATCTGCACACCCAACACCTCACGCACATGCAACAAAAGAAGAATAGAACCCACAAAAAGTAGAACAAACCCCATGCTGCAATCAAAACCAACCCTCGGAACACAAAATACACCCCCACCCAACCAAACGAAGTTTCAACACCAGCACAAGAGAAAGAAGAAACATGCAAAGAGAGAACACCACATGCAGGCCGCAACCTGTCATAGGCCACGGGCCCACACCAACGCCCGTACAAAATAGTCCATCACCATCTGCCTAAAATTATTTAATTTGTGAAATATTGTTTATTATATTTAACTACATTATTATCCATAATATTATATGTAACTTTATACCTGAACTTAGAGGCTACCCTCTTTGTTACCAATGAAGACACTTGTCACTGTCCCTAGAACATGAACATACCCATGAACTCACAACAATAAAAAAAAATTGAATTGAAACTTACTATAGGAGAGGACCCAATAGTTGTGCACCCTAACTTAGCGCTTCTCAAAATCCTACTTGGAAATTTCAAATCACTCCAATTTTTTTACAGCAGCTTACTTGGCAAGTCCCCTGCTTATAACTTTTGTTTCAGGGCCACATCATCAAATATGATGCCACATCAGCATGCTTTTTGTCAAGGTGTCCAAAAAGGCCCAAAACAAACCTGTTACCAATACTTGTGCATTCACTTCATGGGTAGTTGAGTGCTGATGTGGCATCACATGATTGGTTGCTTTTTAGATCAAAGAAATACATTTTGTTTAAGTTAAGGTAGTCATGTCACAACTAGGGGAGAGGACCCAGTAGTCGTGCACCCTAACTTCGCGCTTCTAATTATCCTACGTCGAAATTTCAAATCACTCCCAATTTTTTACAGCAGCTTACTTGGCAAGTTCTCTGCTTATAACTAAGGTTTCAGGGCCACATCATCAAATATGATGCCACATCAGCATGCGTTTTTGTCAAGGTGTCCAAAAAGGCCCCAAAAAATAGTGAGACCAATTCTCGTGCATTACATCATGAGTAGTTGAGTGCTGATGTGGTATCACATGATTGGTTGCTTTTTAGATCAAAAGCATACATTTTGTTTAATTATGGGTAGTCAAATCACAACTATTGGACATTATATAAACGACTATTGGGTATTATATTCACGATTGGGTGCACGACTATTGGACCCCGCACGACTATTGGGCCCTCTCCCCTATTGGGTATTATATAAACAACTACTATCACAACTATTGGGCATTATATTAACAACTACTATCTCAACTATTGAAACACGCTCAACTACTGGGTCCTCTCCCCCCTACTTCAAACTTAAGTGAATTTGATTTCATTTCAATTACTCCTTAGGTGGAACTGGATCTAACTAAATCATTCTTCAGCAGAGAAGGTTCTCATCAGCTTCCTTATGGGAAGGATATTCAACGTATCTTATTGTTACCAAAGCTTTATCTTTCTTTAGCTTTCCATTAATTAAGTTTTTGCTCTTTGTAGATTACATGATCTCTTTGCTTGTAGCAATATTGCACATGCATATTCTTTTGTGCTCTTAGAATGTCACATCTCCCACGTCAACCACTTCCATAGTAGATGACTGTAGAAGAAAACAACTAAATAATTAAAAAAAAGGGTTATTCAAGAGAAGAGGATAGACAAGACGACAGGGGTATGGACATCCATACAAGCTTACTGAATAGTAGTCAGGGAGGTAAGGCGAAGATATGGGAACTTGGTACGGAGATGGGGAGTCCTTCCACCATGCCATCATGACGTCCCCATCTCTTATCTCTTAATGCTGTCTACAAGTTAGATGAAAATCGACCAAAGAAATGTGATCTTGTGGAATATTGTGATAGGAGGATTTGCACAAAATTGATTGGTGGAAAAAGTCTTAGGGGACTTTGAAGCAAATGAGATTGGTAGGCGTAACAACCATGATCCATAATCTTTGTCAACATCCTCCTTGCTTGTGCCCTAATGAGAGCTTTTGAATAGGTAATGGAGTAATGAGAACAAATTTCTACAATTCATGAAGATTATTGCTGAAAGTTTTTGGATTAGATTGTGTCAGTAGTTTTAGTATCAGTGTTTCGGATCACACTCTGTGATCCATCATCAGGGTGAAGAAGAGAGCATAATAGGATGGATGAATTTTGTCAAAACATAGATGCTCGAAGAGAGAAGAGAGAGGGAAAGAGTGAGCGAAGGTGTGTAGAAATATAAAGTAGTTAAAGTGTGGCACTAGGCAAGGTAGTACATGGTGCACCATTTACATACAAGTATTGCTCCCATTCTTAAATCATGGTGTAGCCATGTTCATAAGGTTGGAGGTTTGAAAAGGAGACATGGGTTGTTACAATTGCCCTAATAGATCTGTATGCAAAGAAAATGTAGAGGCATGGAGAAGGCATATCTAGATTGGACAAAATGACTCAAAGAACTACGGTCTCATGGACTATGCTAGGTTCCATTGTTTCACAAAATGGATTTGTTGAAAAGGGCTTTAGGAACTTTCAAACGAATGCAATTGAGACAAATTCCACAACTTTGCTGACCTCCTTCTTGCCTTTGCTAAAACGAGAGCTTGGGAATGAGTTTTACATGAAGATTGGAGGCTAAATGACACCAAAAGTACAAATTAATATGGTCTTCTTAGCTCCCAGTTCTCAATAGACAACAAGGTAAGCAAGATATTAGACGTCAAGGTTCAACAACTTGGCAAGAGCTCTCACAACGGGATAATTGGAGGCCCTGTCAATATTGTAATAAAATGGATTTTTATGGACTGGTCATGGTAAAGGCTTTTTTCAAGTAAGCTTGTCTTATTTTGTTATTTATTTATATGTGTGTAATGGCATAGTATTTATTGGATGTAGGGATTTCCAAGTAGGGAAATCTTTGGGGTATGTGGGGAGAAGAATTCCTATTTGATATAGATAGAAAATAAACTAGCATACATATATTAAATATTAATATATATAAAATACGCTGAGAGTTATCCTTGTCAAGACACCTATTTTCATCATTTTTTTTTCTAATCAAAACTCTAATCCTAACCCTAATTGAATGCTATTTTAAATTGTAACCATATTTTTTTCTTTCCCCTTCATATTTATCTTCCCAAAAATAATATTAAAGTATATTTAAAATAATATTTAAGTTTTATTGAAAATATTTAAAAAATTAAAAAAGCAGAATCTCGAACAAAACTGACAGCCTTCATAAAAAGAAAACAATTTTTTAAATTCATTTTAGGAAGTTAACAATAATGACTGCGCTTTTTTTTTCCAAAAGATAAGAAGATAAGATTTTAAGAGTAAATATGGATTTGCATGTCATTTAAACATCAATTTCTAGCTGAAGAGTTTTTCCTTACACATTGCTTTTTGGTGGATGCCATTGTAATATGCCTCTCGGCATAAATACTGTGGAAACTTGTTTATTTCATTATTTTGTATAGTGACAATTAAATTATAATAATTATACAATGTAAGAAGATAAGAGAAGAATATCATGATTTTTTAATGAGGGAAAGTAAGAGATTCTAATAGGTATTATTAGGTCATAAGAATAAATGATAATTATGATAAGAGATATGTATAATATTGACATATATGAATGGTGAAATTCATATGTTCACTCGGATGAATTGTAGAACACATGATATCCCTATGTTTGTGAACACTAAAATGTAAATGGATGTGTATATCAAGAAGAAATTCTATTATGTTAAACAACATAATTGTATAAGCTATTGCTCCTTGAAAATGATGCAAGTATATATGAATCGGTCTTTAATGATTCATATAATGTAATTGAATGTTCTTCATATTGGAACATATTTAATAATTAATCTTGTGAATATTGTTATTACTAAAATAGTAGTAGTGAAACACTTAAATATAGATTGTCATTTTGGGTAGTTGAATAATCTAATTTCATTTCCTTAAAAAAAAATACATGAAATAACACAATGAGCTATGTCATATGATTGTGTATTTCTCTTCTAGTCAAGTTTGAGATATTATAATGAGTTATGCCATATAATTATATCATCATGGTTATAAACAACAATATGTATCAAGTACTTAATCATAGGACTTGATGTCTTCAAGATCTATTAGGCATGTGATATATGTATATGTGTTATAATCAAATAAATGAAATCAAAAGGTTAACAATATTAAGTTACTAATTATATTATTGAGTGTACATTGTCATATGATGATCTATTGGCTATAATGTCATCATATAGTTTAATTATGACTCAATCATTTTTTTTTTGATACAACAGGGGTGTCCCTATGACCCAGCCTAGCGGCCTAGCAACCCATACCTTGGGTACTAGGGGTGAGCTAGGGCGAGACTAGTCCCCTACATGTGAGATCCCTCACCCGCAAGAATTCCCACCTCTTAAATCCGAGAGTGGAGTTGAACCTCAGACCAATGGGGATAAAAACCCACTGCCCAAGCCAACTCTACTACCCGTTTGGGCGAAAAAAAATATAACCTCAAGGAGGTTAGGGGTAAAGCCTATTCCTATACCTCGGGTCAACAGAGCAAGAATAGATAGAATATTTCTAACCCTTGCTTTTCCCACTATGAAGCGGAGTCGAACCTGTGACCTTGAGGGATGCAAACCCCAAGCCCCAACCAACTCCGCTACAAGTGGTGGCTATTATGACTCAATCATTGATCATTATTAAAGCAAGTTTGTAGTTATGGACGTATGTCTTTTGAGGTTCAAAGGATTTTTTCTATATGGCCTCGTTGATGCATATTGTGCTCCATCTAGGAGGATGCCATAAATGATTATGATACTTGATTTTATAGAGCCATATTGTAGTGGGAACTCACTTGGACCCATTCCAAGGCTTTTGCATATTAATGCATGGTGATGATATTTTGACTACTACTATATAGGGACATACAATCTTTACTGATGTCCTATTTGTAGATTGAGTTTGGATTGCATAACAACTTTGCACCCAAGTATGTTTAGATCTCCATGCCTACAAAGATATATCTTAGATAACAATATTATTGACAAAACCTAGCCAACCCTTATTCTCCCACATAAAAGAATCTTAATGTGTATATAACCTTAGCGCATTTGGAAGGTATAATTAATATAATTTTTCTAAGTTTTGATTAAATTTCCTTGGGTGGAAAATTGTATCACCCTTATCTATTAATTGGGTGAGGGGTTTTCTACATAGAAAATCTAAGTGTATATGTGAATGCTTGGTCTAGACTTGCTAAAAAATGAACAAACAATCAAACATTAGTCAATAAACAAATCTAAACTAGCATTACCCATGAAATCCATTCAAACACAATGAACAAGAAACAAAACAAAGTTAATCAAATGGAAGTTAATGAATCTTATTCAAATGCTCAAACTAGCATCCCATATGGGAATTGGTGCTTCTTTGATGTGGAAAGAAGCCCTTTCCCAATTCCTTGATAAGCTTGATGATGATGTGAGATTCTTGATGAAAAATTGCCAATAACCTAGCTATGGATGAGAAATGCTATGACAACTTGGATGGAAATGGATGAAATTGCATGAAATTTGTAGATAATAAATTTGCATGAAGTTTTGGATGATTGTGGATGAACTTGTGGATAAAATGCCTAAGATTGTGGATATTGAGCTTGCATAAACTTGTCTCAAATACAATAGAGAAGGCTTCTATTTATAGGAAGGAAGGATGGAAGAATGGAGAATAGGATGAATGTGGGACTAAAGATAGACCAATGGCATTGTGCCACTTGTCAACATGCTAATGAAAGAGAGTGGAGCACATTTTGAATAATGTGCATGTTAAATGCATGTAGGTGGAATTTGAAATTCAAAAGATGGCTTGTGTAAAAAGAGTTGTAAGAGGAGTTAATGCCAAGTTGGCTCAAAGAGAGGACATGTAAGAGTCTTTAATGCCAAGTTGGAAGACAAAAGTCCTTTAGGAGGGAGAATTCAAATAAGTGTTAATATTCCAAGAATATGCCATATTTGAATGGAAAGAAGAGGAATTAATAAATCAAATAAATTGATCTACATGTGCAACTTGCAAAAGCTAGAGGAATGGAGGATTAGTGTTAGGAGTTAATTAGGATTAATTAACTTAGATGAAGTTAGTTTGATTTGACATTTGATTTAGATATTTATATTTATTTAAGTCAAATGAGAGGATATTGGAAGATTAACAATTTAATTAAATAAATTTGATTTATTCAATTAAATGAAGAACATTAGGATTTAATTAAATAACATTGATTTATTTAATCAAAGGAAGAATATTAGGATTTAATTAAATAAAATTGATTTATTTAATCAAAGAGAGAACATTAGGACTTAATTAAATAAAGCTGATTTATTTAATCAAAGATGAATATTAGGATTTAATTAAATAAAGTTGATTTATTTAATTAAAGGAAGAATATGATGAAATAACCTGATAATGTGTATTATTTGATTTTTAGGAGGAATTAATTAAATAAATATTATTTAATTAATTGGTTAGTGTGGACATGATCAAGGAAGAATCAGTGTTAGTTAATTTGGATCAAATGCATGATATCAATCAGGATATTTTGAGCGTCTACAGTATGTTCCTTGAGAGATCTTGTGTGGAGAACTACTTGAGACTTCAATCCTATTTGGAAGTGGGCATGTAGGTAGTCCTTGGGTAAAGGATGCCCCTATGATCCAAGTCCATAGGGGAGAGGTTTAGGAAACAACTCAAAGGTTTAGGGTTGTTCTTAAATTTTTCTAGCATTACCTTTTTAGTATGCTTCAACTTGATGCTAACAATTGCAACGACCTTTTGCAACCGAAAAATCCAACTCATTGCTATCCCACCAATTGTAAATACATAAACTATGGTACTATGATTAGTAGCTATATCCCCTGCCAAATATGAGTCAACATAGCCCATTAAATTAGTATTAGAGCCCTCAAAAAATAAAAAATTATTGGATTTACCTCTCAAATACTTGAGAATCCACTTTACCGCATTCCAATGCTCCATTATGAGATTACTCATATAACTGCTAACAACTCCTATGACATGTGCAATATCCGGTCTCGTACATACCATGGTGTACATTAAATTGTCTACAGTTGAAGCATATGGTACCTTGGACATTTTGTCTTCCTCCTCTTGTGTCTTTGGACACATATCCTTAGTCAATTTAAAATGACTTGGCAAAGGTGTGCTGACAACTTTTGCATTCACCATATTAAATCTCTGCAACACTTTTTCAACATAATCAACTTGAGATAAAAATAATTTTTGTTTTTCCTATCTCTAGTAATCTTCATACCAAGGATTTGTTTTACTGCCCCCAAATCCTTCATAGCAAATGAATTTTCTAATTGTTGTTTTAACTCTCTTATGTGATTCATGTTAGACCTCGCTACAAGCATATCATCAACATATAAACATAAAATAATGTAGCTATCATAATATAACCTCTTAAAATAAACACAATGGTTTGAAATACATCGACTATAGCCATGCTCAACCATAAAACTATCAAATTTAATATATCATTACCGAGGTGCTTGCTTCAAGCCATATAAATTTTTCTTCAATCTGCACACCAATTTCTCATTACCTTTGACCTCAAAACCCTGTGGTTGTTCCATATATATTTCCTCTTCCAAATCACCATGGAGAAAAGTTGTTTTAGCATCAAGCTATTCTAAATGCAAATCTTCAGCAGCCACAATACTTAAAATAGTAAGAATAGAAGTCATTTTAACAACTGAAGAAAATATTTCATCAAAATCAATGCCTTTTTTTTGTGCAAATCCTTTTACAACTAACTTGGCTTTAAATTTTTCTTACAAGTTACCTCCATCTTCCTCTTTCAGCCTGTAAACCCATTTGTTGGGTAAAGCTTTCTTACCAGCAAGAAACTTGCATAATTCCCAAGTCTTATTTTTCAGCAAGGATGTCACAAGGTGTGTGCCCTTGGTGTAAGGTCCACACATGACATTTACTAATTATATCCCTTTGTTTCCAAAATAATTTAATAGAATAAAATAATTCTAAAAAGGTGTGGAATAAGAAAAATAATTTAATTACTTTCATCACTATATTCAAGCAGAATAACATACATCAATGAATCAAAGTATATCAAAACAAGGTCATGCCTTCACTAGATTTAGCCATGTAGCCTTACACAAGAATTATCATTTAAGCAATACATTCAAATTCATTTATTGTAATGCAAAGTTAAGGAAGCAACAAGATCATAAATGCATCCACAAAGGAACCATAACACAATGAACTTCATGAGTGGAAAACCCTCGTAGGGATGAAAAACCACTCGTAAAAATGTCTCACTGGCTTAATGAAATGCCTCACTGGCGGAGCCTTACAGGCTATAGAATCTCACTTGTTACAAGATGCCTTACTAGCAATGATACAAGATGCCTCTTTGGCAATGATCATACTGTCTCCCTGCCATGACCATTTACAACTTCAATACACATTTCTAATTAGTAAAGCAAACAACTACAAAGGATCACACAGTTCCTCTACATAATAGTTATTTTCTTAACACTTCCAGATTTCATATCCTAATATTCATAAGAACTGAAATCTTAACATATAAATAGCCCACTGTCCTGCATGTAGTTACAAGATACTTTTTCAAGTGTCACCAATGCATCATCCTTGTATATGAAATTATGGTAATGTTAACACTATCATGAATCATTCCCAAGTATTTGCAAATGAGACAATTCTACCTCCAACGACTTCTCAAATATCACACAAGTACATTGAAAATCATAAGCCAATCACATAAAGCTTTATGAAAGTAATCCTAGCACTGCTAGAATGCACACATGCCTATGCAATTATAACAAGAATGCTTACTTCATTGATTCATAGAGGTTTCAACAATAAGATTTGATAATACTTGTTTGCTCTCAAAATTCGCACCCTAAACTGAACTATACAAGTTTCAACAATCTTGGAGAAACATTGGATTCACTTCTATGTGAGACTGTTGGAACGAAGTGAAACCTCCGGGTTCTAGGCCGGTTCCTAACTGGTAATATCACCTAAACTACAGACTTGATGGGAAAAGGGTAAGATTATGACTGTGTAAAACAGTAAATACTGAAAATATGAAAAAGGAAAAGGTGATACACCAAACTAATAAGAGCTATATGATCCATCGGAGTTAAAGAGCCGGATGCATACGTTCACGGCGACCACGAACCCGGTAGTTCCGGTAGACCCAGCATTTAGAGAGCGATACCACCCTGTAAAGGCATGGGGAAAGCTATAGGCATCAACATCAAGGCAAGCAAAGGCTACGGTAGCATATCTACCAGCATCACTATCGGTCAACTTAAAGTGCTTGCTATAGTAACTGCTCCATCAACAGAAACGACTGAAGCGGCTGCAACTATATCCTCCCGCATGAACACCCCGATGCTGCTTATTTAGATGCTACTGGTGGATCTGGATTAGGTGTTACTGGTTGGATCTGGACGAGATGGTGGCTCCGCACCTGCCTATCCTTGCTTTGGGACTGCTACCGCCCTATTCTTCTTATATTGCCTCTGCTGAACTACAGAATAGAATTCCCCCCCACCCAACAACTAATCTAGGGGTGGGTGGGTGGTGATAAGGGATCGCAGGTTCCGGTCATTACAGCCGGATGATTCGGAACCATTCGCGCCGATGCTGCTCGAGGGCGGGCCCCAGCTGCTGCGATACCGGTTCCCCACCCGGAATAGGCTCTGCTCCCCCCGATGAACCCTGGTACCGAGCCTCCGCTACTAATGAAACTCCTGCCTCTTCCGCGATCTATCATTGCCGCTCGATCCGGAGCTGGCATGGATGCGAGAACCAACAAGCTCTTGCCCCTACAGGGCGCCCCGGTTCCCAAGGGAGCACCACTATATGTAACAGCTCCATCCACGTTCCGGGGGTGTGGATCGAGCAGATCCAGTTAGAACTCCGAAAACAAACTCTTGGCACAGGTGTAGATGGGGCTCATCAGTCCCGGGCTATTGTTCAGTCTCTCCCTACCAGGTCCGGATTGGAATCACATCCGATCCGGAGGAAGGCTAGGGTGGGGTATGTATGGTGGCCCATATGCGCCCCTGCCCGGATGAATCGGAGTAAACTGATTGCAAGGGCAGTGGTAACGAGTCGACAGGGAATCTGAATCCCTGCTCTTGTGCGCCCACCACCCGATCCTGGGACGGATACTGATCGCTATTACCATCCATTGATCACGGATACTGATACAGCAGCTTGAGAAGATATGGTGATTCGAGTAAGGCCGGGTAGGCCCCTAAGGAGTAAGGAACACGAATGAATAACTACTGCCCGTCTCTGTCCGGATGTGTCTGGGACCGGGCCTTCCGGGCCTGCTGGGGGAGGAGTTCGGAGCTAACTAGGGATGAGAGAGGGGATCAGACATGGGTGCTAGGGCAGCACTGGGAGGAGACCCTAACTCCTTCCCCTACCACTTATGAATAGATCTAGATATAGATATAGAGGGGGTCGACATCATCATGATTCTACATCATGTTATATACGTGATATGACTGATGGCCTATC
>VDFB02000003.1:77596337-77657732 GCA_007258455.2 Sequoia sempervirens | reverse complement strand
ATCATGATCTGATGGTTATCGTTTAAAGCCTCAACTTTAAAACACAACTATTGGATTAAAATACTTTGAAACAACACTGTAGATCTCTACTTAGGGCATCAAGTGAATATTCTTCTTTAGATGCCCCTTTGGCCAATCACCAAGGACATGTATCATCATACCACATTCCTACAATGTCAACACATTGACCCACTAACCCTCCAATAGAATAGTGGGAGGATGCCATCTGTCCACTTACATCATACTCCACTCACCATTTCATATTGCATTTTGATCATATCAAAGCCTTTGTAATCTATGATCTTGTGATAACCATTGATCTTTAATACACTTCGCGTTGACTATTGATTTCTTCATAATAGTGACCTCAAGCTCAATCCCACCGAGACACTTTTCATAGCCCCACACTACCACACTACCACAAACAACTAATGATGTCACCTCCTATGCAGTGCAGGCGCAGGAGCCACCCGATCGTTGATCGTTGATCTCAACCATTGATTTGCTTGAACAAATATTTGTCACTAGACTTAGGAGGTAATATAGTCTTTATGAGTTTCTACATTGATAATTCCTAGATAAAGGGGTCGACTTCTCCACGATATCAAAGGCTTTAAGTCATAACTTAAGCGACCTTCAATTGTCAGCAACCAGTCAACGATAAAGTATAAACTCTGTTAGATGCCATGACTGAAACACCTTGCTTATCCTTGCCAAACCGTTAAGGGATAAGCCTTAAAGCCGAACATTAAACACCAAAGCCATTTCGGGTGTTAGGGTTTGGGGTTCATACCCCTTCCATCTCTTTGCATTTAGTTAAGGTGTAAGCCTTAGCTCCAACCCATGAAGCTTGAAACCATTTTGGAGGTTAGGGTTCGAGGTTTCTTCATACCCTTTGCTTAACCTTAAGTTAAGGCATACGCCTTAACTCTAATGTCTGATGCCCAATGCCTTTTCAGGCTTAACACATTCAAACTTCCTTTATGTAATTGATACGAGGTACGTTCGAAGCTTGAAACCTTTTGGACTTAGCTCAAAATGACTAACTCCTTCCTCCTTTAGCAAACGATATAAGGTAAGCTCGAAACTCAAAGCCCAAACTTCTTCAAATCTTTAAGGCTTGTTGTAATGACACCATAAGGCTAATTAATCTTTCTTTTTTCCATCCTTATGAAGACCTTTTGACATCAATGATAAAATCCTCATCTGATAGTGCTTAGATACCCCTTTTGACATCAATGACAAATCAAATTATCAACAATTGTTCCATCCATTCTTGCTGGTAAAAATCATGTTAGGGTTCAAAATCAACATGGGTTGTGTTTAGTGTGTTCCTCATACATAGATGATTCCTCTAAGGTGTTTTTTGGGACTGTATGCTAGTGGCACAATTTTATATGAAGTTTGCACCATGTTTGCAAGAACCTTGGTACTAGGCCTGAGAATCCAAGAAGTCCAAGAACTGCATTTCAAAGGGGTTCAGGGTGTTGGTTGGTGGTGCCTAGGCTAGGACAATCATTTCCAAGAATTTAGACATTTCACAAATAAAGAATTCAAGAGTTATGGATTTTCTACTTGTTGGTTGCTCCTATTTTAACACTTATGTTAGAGTTGGGTATGACTGAAAATTTATAATTACATGTAGTTGCCTATTTCCTTGTATTTTTTAGGGTTTTTGTGGAGCTAGGTGTATATATATTCTTCATAGCTATCATTGGAGGTATTCCATGCTAATTGGAAGGGTTTCTTGATGAGTTTTCATGGATGATATGACCTAGAATGTATTACAATAGCCCTGCAACAATTCCTTCTTAAAATTTCAAACCTGCAACACTCATCTTCACCTCTGTCTTGAAGTATTTTATGTGGGAATTCATATGTATGTCTATTTCATATATTGACGCCATTGGGTAAATGAATATCCATCAAAACTTTATTACATTATATGTATCTTGATATATTTATGATGAGTTTACATATTGTCAAAAATAAAATAAAGATATAGGGTGGTTATTACAGTGGTATCAAAGTTAGAGATCTTTCCATCCTCTGCCTTTAATCAAATATTGTTGTAGACATCCAAATTTGACTACTCCCATATGGTCAAACTCGTCTCCTTTATTCATATATTTCATCAATACTAATTAAGTAATTTATTTAATTAATATTTCTTCTTTCCCTAAGGTGCCCAAAGTATTTAATTTAATAATTAAATACTTTATCTTTTATCCTTCTTCTCTAAATTAAATAAATATATCAATTCATTTAATTTAGTCATTTATCCTTTTTGAATTTAAATCAATTTTAAATTCCTATTTTTCTCTCTCCTTGTCACATCCTCCATAACCCTTTTCTAATTTGGATTAGTCTAATTAATCCATGATTAGGATGTACACACCTTTAATCATGATTAATGTCACATCCTCCATATTCTCCCACTTGCCTCTAATCCCTCATTAATCTTCTTAATCACATGTTTGCACAACCTTAATCTAATCACATGCCATCTTTAGTATGTCCTCCAAGTCAACCTTTCATAAGTGTTTTCCCTTTTAAGCCTTGACCTCTTCTCCATGTGAATTTAAAATTCACATTTATTCATTCAATGCATTTCTCTTCCCCATGCAAGTTGTTGGAAAATTCTAAATTCTCTCACTTGTCACATCAGTCACATGGGACAAGGGCTTCCTTTATAAGGACCTCCAATCATGTGAATTTAAAATTCACATTTATTTCTCCAACCACTTTTCTCTTCCCCATAATGATGTGTGAGGAATTTTAAAATTCCTTACATGTCAACATCCTTCCCACATAGGGACAAGAAGTTCTTTTTTGAGGAAATATTCTCCCCATCCCAAGGTACTTGCAAGTACCTCCACCTCACATGCCATTTTTCCAACTCATTTATTTTTGTAACACCTCATCCTCCACATGACAAGATGTGAGGGCTTCTGAGTCCTTAACTCACCCTAACCCTTCATCTTTCCCATGTTGGCAAAATCTTGACTTTTCAATTTTCTAGAGATTTTTTCCTTAAAATGGAAGATTTTCTTTCATTCAGAACATAACTTGCATTCTCATTTTTAAGCATTCAAACTCTAGAACTCAAGCACTTCCATTTTGCACTCACAACCTCCATTGTTGAATCTCCAAGCTTCAATTTGCATGCATTTTACTCATTTATCAAACTACCCAACTTCATCATTTGAATCTCCATTACATTCTCACCATTTTGCATAACATTTTAATCCATTTTCCATCAAGGAGCACACATTCATCAACAATCAAAGGGCCAACCAAGGAGATCACTTGAACAAGGTATAAATCATTTGTTTTATCTTTCTTTGTTTAAGTTTAACGTAGCCCAATCTTGAGGTGTTAAAGTGTTGTTTTCTCCTTTGCATCTTTTAGGTTAGGTAAATAACACTGCTCACATTTCTAGCACACCCAGTGGGACCCATAAATGGGTCTTTTTTCTTTCATGTTTGTTGTTGTTAGATATCTTGCAAGTTCAGGCTACACAGAGGAAACTCCACAATAGACAGGGGCGACCTTGCCCTAAACAAGGGTGACCCTACCCTAGGATAGGTGACCCTGCCCCAAGACAGGCGACCTCGACTTGAACAGATGTGATTTTT
Source organism: Sequoia sempervirens (assembly GCA_007258455.2). Taxonomy (NCBI): domain Eukaryota; kingdom Viridiplantae; phylum Streptophyta; class Pinopsida; order Cupressales; family Cupressaceae; genus Sequoia; species Sequoia sempervirens. The sequence goes on along the minus strand of VDFB02000003.1, from coordinate 77,654,094 downwards.
CCCTTACAGAATTGCCCATCTAAGAAACAAAAACAAAATTTACTCCTTGTTTTCTCAACAGAGGCGACCCTACCCTGAACAAGGGCGACCCTGCCCTAATAGGGGCAATCCTGACCTAAACAGAGGCATTTTTGAGGTAAAAATAGTGACATAAAATTCATTTCTAAAGTTAGTTTTCTGTTGTTTTGATTAATACTAACCCCCTAACTTGTCTTGTTGGCGATTGTGCTAGTTTTCACTAACATTTGTGCAATTATATCCATGCTTTTCAAGATCGGAGGTTGAAAAACTTCTAACATTTTTATTCTAGGACGAACTAGCCAAGTGTATTAGTTAGTTTGTCTTTTTGTTTCCATACTAGTTAGGCACATAGTTTTAAGTAGGGGGGTCAATATATTGTGTGATTTGTTTGTAAATTAAGTTATTGATGTATCCAATCCCCTTGTGCCATTTGGCGATCTTGGGTGAAGAGAAATCATATCTTACTTAGTCATTTTTGTTACCCAAGGGGCACTACATCATTCAAGCTTTCCCCTTGCACTTCATGTGAGCCTGGGGAGTAGCTAAAAATGGTTAGTATTCTTTTTTTAGTGGGACCTGCTTGGGGATTTCATCACCCCAACGAACGATCCCAACCACGCGTACTATCGGGGTATATAAAGGGGGAGAGCCAAAGTTGTACCCCAATCCAATCACGTCATGTCTGGCGGAGCGTCGAAGCTAGGGTGATACTTAGATAAGACGTGAAGAATTGGTCTGAGCCTTAAGTACCTCGCTGGGGTTCCCGACTCACACTTGTGATGGACTGGTGTTCATGGTTATGCCTCATGTACTGAGCATATATCGAGGACTCCCTAGTTTTCCTTGTTCAGCCTAGTTGGAGGACTGTGTTGGCCATACCCTTTTCACTAATCTTAGGATTGTGTTGTTTGAACTATCTTTTTTGTGTGAAACCAGTGAATTTCTATTCAGTCATGTCAGCCTTACCATCGGCTTGTTGTTTATTGTGTTTTTGGTCCTTTGACATAGTCATTTTCACCTAAGTTAGGTTCAAGTCTGTGGACAGAGGTGACCTTGTCCTGAACAGGGGTGACCTTTCCCTTAATAGGGGTGACCTTGCCCTTCAATAGGGGTGACCTTTCCTTCTACCTCAATCATCTCTTAGTCTATTTATTGTTAGAATTTATCTTTCAATACTAAATGACCTGACCTTGCCCTAAACAGGGTGACCCCCCCTTAACAAGGGCGACCTTACCCTTAACAGGGGCGATTTTTCCCTTCCAGCTAAGTCACTATCAGTCAAACAACCCAGTTCATTCCTATTTGATTAAGAGGGGCGACCTTGACCTGGACTTGGGTGACCTTGCCCCATATTTGGGTGATCCTGCCTCATACTTGGGCGATTTTGCACTATAAACAATCAGTCTCAACTTTCATTTGCCCATTCTGACCATCCATTTCCCCATTTTGAGCATCCATTTTCCCATTTTGAGCATCCATTTTCCCATTTTGAGCATCCGTTTGCCTGTTCCAACCATCTGTTTCCCCGTTTCGAGCATCTGTTTGCCCATTCTGAGCATTCATTTGCATTCATTTTCCCATTCCTACCATCCATTTCCCCATTTCGAGCATTCGTTTTCTCATTTTGAGCATCCCTTTCCCCATTCTAAGCACTTGTTTCCCCATTTTGAGCATCCATTTTCCCGTTCCGAGCATCCATTCCCCGTTCAATGCATCCATTTGCCCATTTCAATAGTTCATTTGACCCCTTTTCTGATTTAGACAAGTCTGAAAGCTAAGTTGCACAACCTTGACCTCTAGTTGGGTGACCTTGACCTCTAGTTAGGCGACCTTGACCTCCAGTTGGGTGACCCTGACCTCTAATTGGGTGACCCTAAACTCCAGTTAAGCGACCTTGACCTCTAGTTGGGCGACCCTGACCTTCAATTGGGCGACCTTCACCTTAAGTTGGGCGACCTTGACCTCCAGTTGGGCAACCTTGACCTCTAGTTTGCTGACCTTGACCTCCAGTTGGGCGACCTTGACCTCCAGTTAAGTGACCTTTCCCCCTAATTGTATGATCTTGCACCTTGGTTAGGTGAGTCTAATCTTTATCCAACCATTCAACATCTTTCGTTCACCCATAATTTGCATCTGCATTCTTCAAAGGTCATATGTTCATCATCTAAATCATAAAGCACCTCTAGATTACATATCCCCCATCATTTTCTCAATCCAAATCCTTTGAACTTCGCTTGAAGTTATTATCCAAATTGACCTAGGTGTCTGAATCAATCATCATCCTACAACATCTACTTAGGATCGTCATTCGGCCCAATCAATCCACTTCCATCTCAAGTTGGATTCAGTGCCGCAATCATCTATCTATCCTTAATCCGATCAATCAACACCTTAATTCACCTAGGCTGATTTTTGAACTTGGTTTATAATCCCTATCATCTTATCTCATCCATCATCCAATCTTACCAATCGTTTTATCAACCAATCTTATCCAATCTAATCCTTCTTCAATCATCCAATCTATCAATATAATCCAATTTTATCCTTATCCAATCAACTGATCCATTATCCAATCTAATCAATCCTTCAATCATCATTTAGGCCATCTTTGCATTGCATCTTAGAGTTTAACCGCATCTTAGCTCACCTAGTAGTTTTACACTTTCATGCCCATTCAAACTTGATCACAAGCCAAGAAACAAATGGCCAAACAAAAATCCCAAGGTTCCCACCTGAATATCCCTTAGGATCCCAACAACACTACAAACATCCCATAAGATCCCAACAATGGTGCAAATATCACTCAAGATCCCAATAACGGTGCATCATCATGATGTCCAAAAAACCTCACCTCTCAGAGACGAGAACATGGTCAATCAACCCAAAGTCACCGTTGACAAATACATAAGCAATCCCGCTAATGTTCAGATGACATATCGCCTCCTCAACAAGTGTGGGGATAATATTCTCGCTACTCTAATCATGAAAGGAGTCAAACCACTATTCAATTTCAATATGTCACAGTATACCAACACCTAGTCCCTTCCTGCATCACAAGATCCGAAGACCTCACAAAATGTTCTATGAAATTTGTATGTTCCTGAAGGTCCAAGTATAGAGACTTGGTATCATCCTAAGTTCAAAAATGTTGTGATGCACCAAGTCACCAGTTATCCTTGTCTCCCATCTACAGCCTCTACGACACCACCTAATCCTAATGACCCCTTATGCCTATGGCATGCCACAAAACATTTCGTCTGCCCCACCATTCCCACCTCAGGATCCTAGTCAACCACCTGTCAATGTCAGGGGCACTCCAATCCTTGCATTGATGCCACCTCTAGGATCTACACCTACTAGCAATCTACCACCACCATCTCACAGTCATACCCCCACATTTCAACAGCCTCTCGTTAATCCTCATCAATCCACTATGATGCAAGCACCACCACAACACACTGATATCCCCTCGCAAGCACCACCACAACATACCACTACCATTGTTGTTTCATCTCAACCACCCCATCAACAACCTCTATAGTAAAACATCACAATCCCCCAACAAAACATCTCCACTTTGCAGCAAAATGTTATGATTCCTCAGCAACATGCTACTATTCCTACGTAACCCCCACGTCAAGTCACACAAACTACATCACAACCACCGCAACCACCCCATGGAGCATCTGTAACAGTCCCACAACAACATCACATCCCGTCACACCCACTTTATTAGTAGCCACCACAACAGCAACAACCACCCCAACATACATACGTTCCTATGCAAATGCAGCGCAATCCTCTCACACAATATCTCTACCATCCATCTAGCACGTACACTACTTATGTTGCTACATCCAATCCTAATGCAAATATCCATGTGGCCTCTCAAAATCCACCGTGGACTCAACAGCCACTTTACACCAATCCTCCACAATCACATGCAAATCCTTACCAACAGTCATCTAACCCACAACCACCTCCATACATTACACAACAACCTAACATTGCATATAATTACCAATCCAATCCATACTATGCTTAATAGCAGCCTTCATGCAGAAAAGGTACTTCATCCACATCCTACACGTAGCAACAACCACCTTATCAACAGGGTGCTCAATCCACCTCCTACTATCAGCAACTACCGCATTACCAACAAGGGGCTTCCACGTCATCGTACTATCAAGTTGCTACACAATACTAGTAGGGTACTCCATCCACTTCATACTATCAATAACAACCACCATACCAACAAGCAGCTTCCACCTCTTACCATAAAAATCTATCATCCTCATATCCACCTTATGTCAATCCGCAATCCTCTTATGCCAATCAATACCAACAAACACCTCCATACACATCTCAACCCACTTATGATCCAACTACTTTGACACCATCCTAATCATATCAACAGTATCTTCCATACAATCAGCCTAGTTCATCCAATCCAACTCCCACAACACCTATCAATAAATATCTAGAAGAAGTTAAATCCACGTTAAAGGACTTACAAGCAGGGACCAATAAACAATCGTTCAAGTTTGAAGATATTTGTCCTTACCCGTTTGATCCTTCAATCTCATTGGTTCCTTTCCTAAAGCATTTTGAAATGCCAAGATTCGATAAGTATAAAGGAACCAAAGATCCAAAAGCTCACCTTCAAGAGTTTTATGCCCACTGTCAAGAAGTTATGCATAATGAAAATTACCTCATGAGATTGTTTCCTAGGAGTTTATAGGGAATAGCTCTTGACTGGTTCATGGGTCTCGAGAAGGGATCTATCAAGTCCTTTGCACAACTTTTAGAATAATTTGTCTCCCACTTCTCCTTTAATCTGGAGAAGGATATCGATACGTTAGACCTCCTAAAGGAAAAGTAATGTGAGGGAGAAACCTTTGCGAGCTATCTTCAAAGATGGAGAGCCCTAGCCAGTTGCATGAAATCCTTGTTAAGGGAAAAGGATATGGACACCCTATTCATTGAAAAATCTCATCCGAATATGGCTCACAACTGTAGACTCCACTATGTCACAACCTTCGCAACAATAGTGGAGAAAGGTCCTATTCTTGAGAGGGCCCTTATTGCCAAAGGGCTAGTCAAAATCTTTAACTCCAACAAGGAGAAGTCCTCCGGGGATAAGCCTCATTATTATAACAAAAACAAAAATTCTATCAATGATGGTGTCACTGACACCAAACACGTCCAAGTGGCTAATGCTTCACAGAAGCCACAATATCCTCCTCAATAGTCAAACCCTCATGCTATATCAGTGCCACAGGGAGCACCTCATCCCAACCAACAATCCAATCAGAATAACCAAGGGAATGGAAAATTCCAATTCACTCAACTAGGGGAATCCATAAGTGTCGTGTTTAATAGGCTTCTTCAAGCCGATTACCCGATTACATATCATGTGACCAAGCCACCTGACGAATCCAAGCCTAAACTAGCCTGGTTTAAAGAAAATGAATATTGTGAGTTCCACAAGATTAAAGGGCATACATTGAATAAGTGTCAAGTCTGAAAACGTACATCTAGGATCTCATAGATCGGGGTGACATACATGTGGATGCCAACATGACACCTTCGTCCAATGCTCAATTGCAAATATATCAAAAAAAATTCCCTAAGCATAACCAAGGTACTAGCACATCAAACTCAAACCCATGACCTAGCAATAACAATAATCAGAATAACAACACCAACAACATCGGTTACAAAAATGTGCCACTTAACTATGAAGGGCTTATCATGCACATCAAACAAGTGGAACCACGTGTATCTATGATACGCGTAAAAGGAAAGGACCCACAATGTGTTGTTACCACCCATCGAACCCGCATCATAGTCCCTGGCGCCTCTGCATCCACCGAACCGCAACCTGTGAATTCTCAATACAACATTCTTGACCATCTGGGAAAGACTTCGGCACATATATCCATCCTGGACTTGCTTAAGTCTTCTCCCGCACACCAAGAAATCCTAAATAAGGCCTTACAGGACACCCAAGTTCCTAATGACATAGACCCTACGCAAATTCAAGCATTGGTAGGGCACCTCTCTACCACCTATCAACTAGGTTTTAGCCAAAATGACATTCCCTGCATTCACTCTAATCATAACCGTCCCCTCCATCTAGAGGTCCTGGTAAATCATCATAAAGTAAAAAGGGTCTTGGTAGATAATGGTTCATCCCTAAACCTCTGTACATTGAAATTCATAAAATAGGTAGGATACACCCATGTTGATTTAAATAATCAAGTCATCACAATCAATGCGTATGATAATGCAGAGCATGATTCTGAAGAAACAATATCTCTTCCGATCTAGGTTGGTCTAGTTGTGCAATACACTACTTGTCATGTCCTTGATCTGGAACTCCCCTATAACCTCCTCCTCGGTCATCCATGGATTCACGCCATGCAGGTTGTTCCATCCACATACCATCAATGACTAAAATTCTCATTCAATGGGGTAGAAGTTACCATACACGTGGATCCCCAACCATTTGAATATTGTCGTGCATTAGAAGCTTCTTTTCCTCAACCCACTATTGTCTTGGAGTGGAAATGGGACTGCCACAAACATTATCATCCCACTCATCTACCACCGCACTAGCCACCACTTCATCCACTCCATCATCCACATCTAACTCCACCCTTACCAAAGTCCAGATCATTGACAAGGGATGTGGCGAATATGAAATACACACGGCTTTGAATGTGGCGACTATGCCACCCTCACCTCACTCATATGGCCAACCTTCTTAGTCTACACCGAAACCAAAAGACAAGACTATCACTTTGAGCTCCAAGAATGTGAGAACTAGTATTTACCGCTCTCCTGGGTTAAGACAAGATACACCAGAAGATTACATAAGCCAATGGGTCTACCATGAAGAACCTTATCCCTTGCCTCCTTTGAAAGAATATTTCTAGGAGAACTATCCTTGGCCCTCTAAGTTTTTGGAGAAGTACAATTATCAGGGGGGAGGCCTTGGCACCAAAGAGCAAGGAAGGAAACATCATATTGAAGCTACAATAAGACCAAGATACTTGGGCTTGGGTCATGACACAAAACAAAAGGGACCTATAACATCATCTAGTGCCTCCAACAATGTCAATGAGAGCAACGGTCTCCTTGAAGACATACCAGAGGAGGAATCCATCATACACACATACGATGATGTAGATCACATTGACCTTTCTTCCATGTTCAACTGCTTATACATTTGCACCATTATCCCTTAAACATCTTGAACTCATAGAATGGGACCTACATGGTAGCACACCTATCGATACCTTTCCTTTTGTGGATCAATACGTACATCTCATGGGATTGGGGAAAGATGAACACCCTAACCACAAAAGTAAAAATAAGCAAAATAAAAAAGGGTCACCTAGCGAAAACCTCCCTGAAGCGCTTCTTGACCTAGAAAAAGCAAAAACAAAGGGTGTATCTGATAGCGAAAACCTTGATGAGGCGCTAGAAGATGGGGGTGTTCATATTCCCCTTATGGGAACTCGGCTCTCTAAACGATCATCCATCCTAATAGAAGAAACACAACAAATAAATTTGGGAACTAAAGAGGATCCCAAAATTACATATGTAGCCAAAGCACTGTCAGAGGAAGAATATTCTACCATCACCAAGCTTCTCAAAGAAGGCATCATCAATTTCGCATGGACATATTTAGACATGCTAGGCCTTGATCCTGCCTTAGTAGTACATCATCTGGACATACATCCTAATGCCTAACCTGTCAAGCAAAAGCTTCAGAAAATGCACCCCCAAGTAGCTCTACTAGTTAAGAAAGAATTGGAGAAGCTATTGGATGTTGGATTCATAAGACCCATTGACTATTCATAATGGATCTCAAACGTAGTGCCCATAGCCAAACCAAACGTCACTATCAAAGTTTGTACAGACTTCTGTGACCTCAACAAGGCTTGTCCCAAATATGATTTTCCTTTGCCAAACATTGACATGTTGGTTTACCTCACTGCGGGACACAAGATGCTTTCCCTTATGGATGGCTTCTCTAGATACAATCAGATTAGAATTGCACCTAAAGACTAGCATAAAATGACTTTCACCACATCATGGGGCACCTTCTGTTATAATGTCATGCCCTTTGGCCTTAAAAATGTAGGAGCAACCTATCATCAAGCTATGACTGTTATCTTCCATGACCTCATCCACATCATAATGGAAGATTATGTTGATGATCTATTAGGGAAGTCAAGAACAAGGGAAGAACATCCTGTGGTCCTCAAGAAGATATTTGAACGTTTAGAGCAATATAAGCTAAGGCTAAATCCTAAGAAATGTGTCTTTGGGGTCACATCAGGAAAACTATTGGGTTTCATTATCTCCTGAAGAGGTATAGAAGTCAATCCAACGAAAGTCAAAGAAATTATGGATATGCCTCCACCATGCAATCTCAAATAGTTAAGGAGCCTTCAAGGTAAGTTACAATCCATTCGGTGGTTCATTCCTCAATTAGCCGACAAGTTTCAGTCATTCACTCATCTCCTAAAGAAGGATAACACCTTTAAATGGACGCAACAGTGTCAACTTGGATTTGACAAGATCAAAGAGTATTTGGCTCACACACCGATCCTTATGCCACCAATTCCTAGTAAACCACTCTTGTTGTATATTTCTACTACTTTAGTGGCATTGGGGGCATTGTTGGCACAACATGATGAGTCATCAAAGGAAAGAGCAATCTACTACATCAGTCAGACCCTCGTGGGTTATGAGCTTAACTATTCCCCAATGGAGAAATCTTTCCTAGTTGTGGTCTTCAATTCACAAAAACTCTGACATTACATGCTTAGCCACCCAATCAAGCTCATCTCCAAGGTTGATCCACTCAAATACATGTTATCAAGAACAACTCTGATTGGTCGCATGGCTAAGTGGGTCATGCTATTAAGTGAATTTGATATAGAATATGTGGATCGAAAAACTATTAAAGGACAAGTGATAGCGGATCAATTGGCCGATGCTCCCGTGGTAGATGCCTATCCTTTGACAACAAAATTTATTGATGAAGGGGTCTTCGCAGTAACAGAAGCGGCCACATGGACACTGTACTTTGATGGGTCATACACACACAATGGATCAGGGGCAGGAATCTTGCTCATCACCCCCCAGGGTGATTATATATCAAAGTCATTTAGGTTGGCTTTTCCATGCACAAACAACATAGCTGAATACAAAGCTCTTCTTACTAGCCTCATAATTGCAATCTAATGGCATATTACTCACTTGAGAGTCTTTGGTGATTCTCAATTAATCATAAAATAGGTCAACGATGAGTTTCTCACAAAAGATGATAAGCTACTACCTTATAAATGCATGGTAGATGACTTCAAAAAGTATTTCACTTCCATCCAGTTTTATCAGATTTCAAGAGTACAGAACAAAGCAGCAGATGCTACGGCTAACATTGGCTCTTTAATTGACATGCCTAAAGACAAAACAAAGTGTGAATTCCTCATTGAACAACTATTAATCCCAACTTATGATCTCTCAGAGAGTGAGATGGCATGTGAAATTATAGGTCCCACGTCACCATGGTACCATGATATCTACACTTACCTTTGTGACAATATCCTACCTCCCGATCTCACATGCACTCAAAGAAAATCTTTCATCCAACGTACATCCCGTTACACCATCGTAGGTGATACACTTTATCGTTGTGGGTATGATGGAACCCTCCTCTAGTGTTTGAACAAGACTGAAGCCCATACTGCATTAACAGAAGTACATAGTGGTGTATGTGGGGCCCACTCAAATGGCATGGCCCTGGCTAAGAGAATTATCAGAGCAGGATACTACTGGCCTACATTAGAACATGATTCTTGTGAATTCGTCAAGAAATGCCTACCTTGTCAACAACACGCAGATTTGATACACGATCCTACATGGGATCTGTAGCCTCTTACAACACCATGGCCCTTCTCTCAGTGGGGTTTCAACCTAATCAGAAAGATATATCCCCCATCCTCCGATGGCCATACCTTCATCATCACTACAACTGAGTACATCACCAAGTGGGTGGAAGTAATGCCACTCTCACAAATCACAAGTACTCAGATTTCCAAGTTTATCCTCTTCCATATTCTTTATAGATATGGAATACCATCCACCATCATTTTCGATAACGACAAGCCATTAAAGAACTAAGCCATGAAACACATGTTGTCACCTAGAAATGCACCCTATGCACAGAGATTGAAACTGAGCTTTCTTGAGCAACATTGGATCACTCCAAGGCTGTGGGTCACCTGAGATTGGAGTGAACCTCTAGAGAAGGTCGGCTTCCTTTGGGTATCACCTAAACTATTGATCTTTGTGAGGTAAAGGGAGAAAGAATACATATAAATAAAACTAAACTAGCTTATTCCTATGGTGATACACTGAATTGATGAGAAATCATAAGAATTAAAACAGGATGAAACATACTGAAGAAAACTAGACTATTGTCGCTTCACCTACTCAACATCACCCCATTCAACCTTATGCATCACTCTTGGCAGGTTTGATCTACATACATATCTTGAGAAGGAAGGAACAATCTTCACAACTAAGTGGTATGAATGCAAATTTAGTAAAACATTGTTAAAGAAATACATACATAAGCTAACATACAAAGATAAGAGTGGTACGGGCATTAATACTTGTTTTCAAGATGAACTATGTTTCACATTCCAAATTTCAGTTGAGTTACAGAAACATACATTAATTGAGAAAGGATTGGTGATAAAATCACTAACTCCCTTGAATGCATAATTTGAACTCTCTACAAAAAAGGCAAAAAATGCCTTATATGCACCAGTGTGTCGGCCCCTTAGGGCTTACAATAATATTGGGCTCAAAAAGTTCTATCCTCAGATATTTTTATTGAATTTAATGTTGCATGATGCGTGTCCATCTTGTTGCCTATGTCGGTGAAGAAACATCTTGGAGAAGCCCTTTGATCTTTCGCAGCTACTACATTCACTTCTTGGCGTCGTGTCCTATTTGAACCACTTCGGCTGAATGCCTTGAATGCCCCTGGGCTTACAACAGATACACGTTGTCTTTTGCCCTGTTGATCTTCTTCTTCTTCTGGTCAAATTGCCATGCAAGCTGTCTCAGGTGGTCACAAGCTCATCACCAAAATCGCATGTTGGTGAGACACTTAATCGTGTCTCCCTGATGTGATTATGCTTCTCTGCAGCCATCGGCGTAACTCACTATCATTGGAAAGAGTCATAGCAAGCTCTAAGAGTCTTGCCGATCACCTTTCTCTCGCTCCAAGCTCACGTCACTTCGCTGAGATTGCATCTCTGTATGTCAGCCGGACGTCTTAGCGAGACTTAAAAATCCTTCGATGAGCTCGAGACCTTATGGAAATTCATCGCCTATCGAGGAGACATCACAGTGAGCCACCCTGAGTTCATTTTGTATCGGCAAGACCCCTTCGGGTTAGCAAGACGTTACGGCGAGGCCTTCAGCCTCTTAGCGAGCTCCAACTTCACTTTGGCCAGAACCTGCTCGGTCGGTGAGACATCTCACTGACCTCCTTTTCATTCTCCGAGCTCACTTCAACCCATCGTTGAGCTCTTCATTCCTCAGCGAGACATTCGTGTGTCGGTTAGACTTCTCACCGAAGCTTCATTATCCTACTGCTATGCTCCAGAGTCGGCGAGACTTCCTCAGGTCAGGGAGACTTCTGTTGGTTTCCTGTCAGTAGGACATAAATTTATCGGCAAGAGGTTGTGCCGAAGGCACCTTGCTTTGGCGAGGGCTCACTTCGTTTCACTTCAGCAAGAGAAACATTCATCGGCGAGAGGTTACAGCGGGCTTATCAGTCATGCCGATATCATTTTTCATTGCTGAGACCACCATTGTTAGTAAGACATCACTCCGATGGTCGGGCGCCTTCTGCTAGTCGGTGAGACCTCTTAGTGAATACAAATCACATCCCCGAGCTCACTCTGTTCGGCATGACCTCTCGCCGAAACCACCATTTCTTGCCGAGTGCATTTCTATCTGTCGGCAAGACCCCCAAGTGTCGGTGAGAGATCTTACCGAAAGCACAACGCTACCCCGATATCCCTTACTTTTGGCAAGACTTCATGCCTTCGCCGAGACATCTTGGCGAATCCTTCATCTCCCCGGCCCCAAACATCCTTTTGGTGAGACATCGGAGCCCTCGGCGAGACATTATGCCGATATCACTTTCTCTCGGCGAAGCCCTGGCCAGTCGTTGAGACATCTTGGCAACTTGACCCTCCTTTGGCGAACTGGGATGCCGTTGGGGTGACCTTCATCTGTCAGCGGGACATCTTCCCGAACTCACTCGCATTACACCGAAAACACAAGGCATGTCAGCGTGACTTTTTGTTATCGATGAGACCTCCTGCCGAGTGTGCTTCCCTTCGGCGACACTGCTCTCCTTCGGTGAGACATGCTCGTCGGTGAGACCTTATGCCGATATCAAACCTTCAATCCACTGAGCTATCTTTTTGTTGTCGACGAGACTCCTGCCGAAGTCAACACATATCGAACTCCCCCTTTTTCTTTCGGCGAGATCACCTCCGTTCGTTGAGACCTTACGGCGATTCCTCCACCCTTCGCCAAAACCATTAACTTCAGTCGAGGCTCTTCATTCCATCGGCGAGACCTTCTATCTTCGCTGAGACATTATGGTGAAGGCACCAACCTTGGCCGAGACCGCAAGCAAGTTGGGGAGACCTATGGTGATATCTCTTACACCTCTTCGGTGAGACTTCAGTTCATCAGCAAAACTCTGTAGTGAGGTCCCTACATTACACCGAAGACATCTCCTCTTTTGCCAAGACTCCACTCCGTTGGCCAAACCTCTCATCGATATGACTTTCCTTTACTGAAACCACCCCCTTCGTTGCCGCTAGTTGGTGAGACCCAAAGAAGTCGTCGAGACTTCACCCCGAAGGAAAACTCCCGTCGATATGCATATCCTTTGTCGCCAGGACGATGATCGGTGTCTTGCCGAAGGCAAACTGTAGGTGAATTCCGGTCGTAGTGACATTCTTGGAGTCTTGCCGATAGGAAATAGAAAAGCGTATCTAACCAAATGCACGATGGGTCAGGGAGACCTAGATAATCTTATGCTGATAGGATCCCCAATGTGAAGCTTTCAAACCTGATGGAACCCCTGCTAGTCGGCAAGACATCTAGAAGGTCTTGCCGAATTTCTCCTTAAAGGAAAAAATATACCAAACCTAAGTGAAGCCGACCTTGAAACTGAGCTCCCTATGAAATACCAGCAGATGCAGGACCTAACCCTTGTGACGAAAGTCCCATTTGGCTTTCTTGAACATCTGAACACAAAATTTCCTTGCCTGATTGAGCCCGTAGGTGAAAATTGGGCAACATTTCTGTCGACCTCAGCTGGATGTTTGCCTACTAAACATGAAGACTAGTAGCCTAGGCTTATCCATTGGGCATGGAGCCATTTGGGAAAAACTGAGGAACAGACCACTTAAAACATTATTGAAAACAGGAAACTGCAGAAGGGAAAACTATCTAACTGTGTTGAAACAACACTTAGGGAATAAAACCTATAACTAAACCTATTCTACCCTAAACTAATTAAAGAAGTTGGTCAAACAAAACCATTCACAGGATGGTTGAAATAGCTGCCCTTCCTCCTCAATATGCAATGACTCTCAAGCTTAATGGCAGCTGAATAAAAAAGGTACACTGAAAATTTTTTAAAAATGCAATGCACTACCTCATGAAAGAGGGTAACAAATTTACTTACCTCTTTAAACTGATCATATGCATTTGTATTCAAAGGAGGATAAGTAAATTGTACACTCTTTTTCTATTGCAAGTATATTTTTTATGCCACTTTCAGCTGTGCCTCCATGTATGAGTGCTTGATTAACCATTGGCACCTCATCAAACCCCGTCTGGGCTAAATCTCTGATTAGACAGCCCCTTGTAAAAACAAACATTGAGCTCTTCTTGTTGGTCTCTTTCCCATTAACTGTTGTTTTACAACCTTGGCTGGAAAAGTCTAACCCCTGTGACTGACCTAGAGAGGAAAAAGAAGCTTGTTCGGTAAGCTTAAGTTGTTCATGTTTAACTTTATCAAGAGGTAATAGTTCAGCACCCAAATTAGTATAGAAAGCTTCTAAATCATCCCAAAACATATCCTCTTTGATGGCTTCTTTACTCCTCTGAACATAAGGACTAATTGCAGGCCTGATACAGTTCCCATCTAGCTTTGGTAGAGCATCAAAAACACCCTCTTTGCAAGACAGTAAGTCCAGTTCAGGGACTTGTTCAACTTGATGGGTATTTTTATGCACATCGAAATGTGGCTCTCCCTGAATAGGGATACTTAAACCTCCTTGTTCACGAGTAAAGGCCTCTAACACACCTTCACCTTCATGCAGCAACAAATCAACATTACCTCCATCAACCTCATGTTGGTTCAATCTTTCATCCTTGTCAATGAAGTAAGGCAGCTCATCTGATGAGAAGATCAACTCTTCCTTTTGATTCTCAACTATGTCCATTACGACAAGTTGCTCAATTTGATCCTCCTCACCTTCTTGCAAAAGTTTAGATTCCTTATTTTCCAGTGTTGGGAAAAACTCGGCAATTACCTCCTCCCCATCAAGCTGAGAGAATAGAGATAGTTCCTTATCCCAAGTTGTAGATTGATCTTTCTCAATAGCTACTCCCATTTTGTCTTCCTACTGCTCAATCCTTTGTTGCTGCAATTGATAACACCTTATAGCTAGATGTAAAGGATTTGCATTCTTAAGCCCTTCCCAAAGGATTAACTTATCTTAATCAGTAGGTTGCTCCTCCTCTACCTTCTAAACATTAGAGCTTAGTTCTATTTGAAATTCTGATGATGGAGTCTCACAGGGTTGAACGCATGTTCCCTTCCAACTTGGAATTTCAAAACTAGAAGGCTGACTTGAAAACTCAGAAAGTAAGCTTTGCTCAAAACTTGAAAAAATGGACCTGGGAATCTCCTCCTGAACAGGCTGATGTGGAATATAAGGAGCTACTTGGACCTCATGCCTCTGTGTTTGAGCAAGGAAAAGCTTCATTTGCTCCTCTTTTGTAGCTAATTTTTGCTCATGAAGGTAGGCCTGATAGGCCAACTCTTCTTGTTGTTGATCATACTCCTACTGATTTTCAATTTCTTCAAACTGCTTTCAGAAATACAAGGACATACTCTCTATACTCATTTTATCTAAATTTGGAGGCTCATATGAAGAATAAATCTGTTGATTAGAGATAAAATAACCCTCTTAGGGTTGTTGATGAGCATAAGTGTGTCGCTACTGAACTTGTGCAAGGGTGGGTGGGTAGGCCAATTGATCCTGATGGTAACCTGCTTCATGAAATGGCGAATGGTAAGACATATTTCCATGAAACCAACACTTAGACTGTTGAAACCAGATACTTCAGGCTTGGAGTTACCAGGTATGTTAAAAAACTTGCCTCCAAAGGCAGAAAGTACTGCTGTACACACCAAAAAATAGTAATATAAGGTACAAAAAGGGATTGATGCAGTCAGTTCTCTGTCCCACTGGGCGTGCCAGAAACTGTTGTCACCTAGAAATGCACCCTATGCATAGAGATTGAAACTAAGCTTTCTAGAGCAACATTGGATCACTCCACGGCTGTGAGTCACCTGAGATTGAAGTGAACCTCCGGAGAAGGTCGGCTTCCTTTGGGTATCACCTAAACTATTGATTTTTGTGAGGTAAAGGGAGAAAGAATGCATACAAATAAAACTAAACTAGCTTATTCCTATGGTGATACACCAAATTGATGAGAAATCATAAGAATTAAAACAGGATGAAACATACTGAAGAAAAATAGACTGCTGTCGCTTTACCTACTCAACATCACCCCATTCAACCTTATGCATCACTCTTGGCAAGTTTGATCTACATACATATCTTGAGAAGGAAGGAACAATCTTCACAACTAAGTGGTATGAATGCAAATTTAGTAAAACACTGTTAAAGAAATACATACATAAGCTAACATACAGAGATAAGAGTGGTACGGGCAATAATACTTGTTTTCAAGATGAACTCTATTTCGCATTCCAAATTTCAGTTGAGTTACAGAAACATACATTAATTGAGAAAGGATTGGTGATAAAATCACTAACTCCCTTGAATGCATAATTTGAACTCTCTACAAAAAAGGCAAAAAATGCCTTATATGCACCAGTGTGTCGGCCCCTTAGGGCTTGCAATAATATCGAGCTCAGAAAGATCTATCCTCAGATCTTTTTATTGAATTTAATGTTGCATGATGCGTGTCCATCTTGTTGCCTATGTCGGTGAAGAAACATCTTGGAGAAGCCCTTTGATCTTTCGTAGCTACCACATTCACTTCCTGGCGTTGTGTCCTGTTTGAACCACTTCGGCTGAACACCTTGAATTCCCTTGGGCTTACAACAGATACACGTTGTCTTTCGCCATGTTGATCTTCTTCTTCTTCTGGTCAAATTGCCACGCAAGCTGTCTCGGGCGGTCACAAGCTCATCACCAGAATCGCATGTTGGTGAGACACTTAATCATGTCTCCCCGATGCGATTATGCTTCTCTGCAGTCATCAGTGTAACTCACTATCATTGGAAAGAGTCATAGCAAGCTCTAAGAGTCTTGCCAATCACCTTTCTCTCGCTCCGAGCTCACTTCACTTCGCTAAGATTGCGTCTCTGTATGTCGGCCAGACGTCTTAGCGAGACTTAAAAATCCTTCGGTGAACTCGAGACCTTACGTCGATTCATCACCTGTCGGGGAGACGTCACAGTGAGCCACCCTGAGTTCATTTTGTATCGGCAAGACCCCTTTAGGTCGGCAGTACGTTATGGCGAGGCCTTCAACCTCTTAGCGAGCTCCAACTTCACTTCGGCCAGAACCTGCTCGATCGGTGAGACATCTCACTGACCTCCTTTTCATTCTCTGAGCTCACTTCAACCCATCGTCGGGCTCTTCATTCCTCAGCGAGACATTCGTGTGTCGGTGAGACTTCTCACTGAAGCTTCATTATCCTACTGTTGTGCTCCAAAGTCGAAAAGACCCCCGAGTGTCGGTGAGAGATCTTACCGAAAGCACAACGCTACCCCGATATCCCTTACTTTCGGTAAGACTTCATGCCTTCGCCGAGACATCTTGGCGAATCCTTCATCTCCCCGGCCCCAAACATCCTTTTGGTGAGACATCGAAGCCCTCGGCAAGACATTACGTCGATATCACTTTCTCTCGGCGAAGCCCTGGCCAGTCGTCAAGACATCTTGGTGACTTGACCCTCCTTTGGTGAACTGGGATGCCATCGAGGTGACCTTCATCTGTCGATGGGACATCTTCCTGAACTCACTCGCATTACACCGAAAACACAAGGCATGTCGGCATGACTTTTTTTTATCGATGAGACCTCCTGCCGAGTGCGCTTCCCTTCGGCGACGCTGCTCTCCTTCGGCGAGACCTTATGCCAATGTCAAACCTTCATTCCATTGAGCTATCTTTTTGTTGTCGGTGAGACTCCTGCCGAAGTCAACACATATCGAAATCCCCCTTTTTCTTTCAGCGAGATCACCTTCGTTCACTGAGACCTTACGGCGATTCCTCCACCCTTCGCCAAAACCATTAACTTCAGCCGAGGCTCTTCATTCCATCGGCGAGACCTTCTATCTTCGCCGAGACATTATGGCGAAGGCACCAACCTTGGCCAAGACCACAAGCAAGTCAGGGAGACCTATGGCGATATCTCTTACACCTCTTTGGTGAGACTTCAGTTCATCGGCGAAACTCTGTAGCCAGGTCCCTACATTACACCGAAGACATCTCCTCTTTCGCCAAGACTCCACTCTATCGGCCAGACCTCTCATCGATATGACTTTCCTTTACCGAAACCGCCCCTTCATCGCCGCTAATCGGTGAGACCCAAAGAAGTCGCTGAGGCTTCACCCCAAAGGAAAACTCCCACCGATATGCATATCCTTTATCGCCAGGACGATGATCGGTGTCTTGCCTAAGGCAAACTATAGGTGAATTCCGGTCGCAGTGACATTCCTGGAGTCTTGCCGATAGGAAACAGAGAAGCGTATCTAACCAAATGCACGATGGGTCTGGGAGACCCAAATAATCTTATGCTGATAGGACCCCAATGTGAAGCTTTCAGACCTGATGGAACCCCTGCTAGTCGGCAAGACATTTGGAAGGTCTTTCTGACTTTCTCCTTAAAGGAAAAATATGCCAAACCTGAATGAAGTCTACCTTCAAACTGAGCTCCCTGTGAAATACCAGCAGATGCAAGACCTAACCGTTGTGACGAAAGTCCCATTTGGCTTTCTTGAACATTTGAACACAGATTTGCCTTGCTTGATTGAGCCCGTAGGTGAAAATTGGGCAACAACAGCTTTACGAGACTTTCCACATCCAACATCGTTGTTCTATTCCTTATTACCCTCAGGGTAATGGTCAGGTAGAAGCCACCAAGAAAACCCTCATCAGGATCCTTAAAAAGGTAGTCAACAATACTGGTCAAGATTGGAACCTTCACATCCATCCCGCCCTTTGGCCATATCACACTTCCATCTGCACCCCTACTGGCGCCACCCCGTATTCTCTTGTTTATGGTGCTAAGGCCATCTTGCCGATTGAGGTAGAAATCCCATCACTGAGAATCTTCCTGAAGAATCTTATCAGAGATGAAGATGCTCGAGTTGCCAGACTCAGCCAATTAGAACTCCTCGATGAAAGATGGATCAAAGCATACGACCATCTCCAGGCATATCAAAATGATTTGAAAAGAAGCTACAACAAGAAGGTTTTTCCTCGCCAGTTCAACATTGGTGATTTAGTCCTCAAGGAGAATCAACGCACTCAACAAGATCATGATAAGAAGGGAAAATTTAAAGCAAATTAGATTACTCCCTATGTCATCACAACAAAGTATGGATTAGGAGCCTAAAAACTTGCTACGCCTAAAGGAGAGCCCTTAGAGGAGCCC
Organism: Sequoia sempervirens; assembly: GCA_007258455.2. Lineage (NCBI taxonomy): Eukaryota > Viridiplantae > Streptophyta > Pinopsida > Cupressales > Cupressaceae > Sequoia > Sequoia sempervirens. The sequence continues at coordinate 77,635,023 of VDFB02000003.1, read as the reverse complement.
ATTAATATCATGCACCTAAAAAGGTTCTACACTTAAATTAGCTGGGGTATCCTGTCCTGCAAAAATCCAAAAAATACAAAAAAATTTAGGAAAATCCAAAAAAAAAATAGTAAAGAGAAATAACTCGTCCTATGGTGAAAACAACCCCTGGTGGTGCCTTGGATAAGTACGGTTGGTGAAAACCTGTTCATAGGCACCATTCGTAAAGGGCTTAATCATTATCTACCTTGCGCCCTAGTTACTTGATGCTTCCATCCATCCCGATCTCATATTTTATCATCCCATTGATCATGTCCTTTCATCCGCATTTGTCATCTGGTCGCTTTGTATATTTTGGTTTAGCATTGGATGAGCCTCATCCGCTATCTATTATCTGGAGTTTTTATCATAATTTGAGCTTGAGTCATCTGTCTTGTTGTGTCAGTCCTTCGCTTCCATCTAGATTCCTTCATCGTGTCGATTCTTTTGTCTTTGTCGAACTACGTTGCCCCTGCGCTTTCATGTAGGCAAGGCTGATCATTTGACCTGCCCCCGGGGCATTTTGTCCATCTTGTTTTGGTCATCCATTGTGGTCTCCATCATTCCCTTTCTACTCTTATCCCTAGGCAGTCATTGTTCCTTGTCGAACTACGTTGCCCCTGCGCTTTCACGTAGGCGAGGTTGATCTTTTGATCCACCCTCGAGGCTTTGCTTTTATTTCTTTTTTTTTTCTTTGTTGATGTTTTCCATCACTCATCTCCATTGTCCTCTTTTCGCCTTTATCCATGGTATTTTCTTGAACTACAAGGGCTCTGCGCTTTCACATAAGCAAGGCTAATCTTTGATCGGCCCTCGAGCCCCTAGGTCGCTAGAGTGTGTCAGTCTTGTGTCTCCTGTCATCTATTGTGTCGTCAAGTATGTCCTTATCTTGTTCTTCTTCACAAATGAGATCCACTCGTATCATGAAATCCAATTGATGTTGGAGTCTCCTGCATCATAATCGATCTTTTAGTTTAGTATCCATCTTTGGTCTCAACAGGATGTATCCTTCTTAACAGACCTCATCAACCCCATCCATCCTCTGGATCCTATGGCAAAGGATTTTTTGAAATTGATTGTGATCTTTTGATACTTTTGGTTTCCGTTTATCATTTGAGCTCCCTAACACAACTTGTCAAGGTCACCATGATCTATCATATTATGGTGTGTTTTGATCGGTTAACATAGGGACATATCTTGATCTTTTTGCTTTGTTGTTGTCTTCTAGGTTGTCCCATGTAGTACCCACCAAGATCCCTGAGGTTTTGTGTTATGCTGGGACATCCCTTTGTGCTTAGGGTTATCCCAATGCCTGGCCTGACCAAAGTCTTTGCAACTTTGGGGTATTGGGATAGCCTTCTTCTTTTTTATGTTTTTTTTATGCATTAGACGCTAACTTTCCTTGGTTTCACATACCCTGGCACCTGGTGTCTTATGCTATAGCAAAAATAAGTGCTCCGAAAATGGAAAATTGCATTAGGATTGCATTTCATAATCGTGATTCCTTACATTGCATTCATACTTGACCTATGACCTCTGATTTTGGTTATGCAAACATTCACCTTCCATCTCCCGTTTTTCCCAGGATACCAATGGTTCTTGACAAGTGCAGTTTCACACCCATCTTCCCTTAATTTTGTAATTGTTACAAGGAAAGTACTTTCCATTAGACCAACAATATGCCTACCATCTACCCTCATTACCATGCAATTCCTTATTGTCCCTTATGTTCATATTGTATTTCACTTTACATTAGGCCATCTCACTCACATATCACACACCTTTATTTTGTATAAGCTAAAGCAAACACAATTGCAAATAAAGTCCATCTACCATATACATTGCATCTCATTTATTTATTAGTGGTTGTAAGGCATTTAATTGTATCTCATGTCACAATATAGGTTCGCTACATATTAAGTGATTTAGATTAATCATGTTTGGTTATTCTAAGAATCTTAGATTCATCTCATTAATCATTCATTTCCATATTCATCCATACCATTAACACATTACATGCATCGCCACCTGCATCACCAAATTGTTAGATCCATATCCATAGTATATAAAGTCGTCAATCATCCATCACATCCTGCATCATACATGTTAGTCATCATATATATCATCTATCTCATCCATATAAGCGTTAATATACATCATCATAAACATATCCATACACCATATCATCATGATCATCCATAATAAAAGCATAGCACATGCATATGCATAAATAAAATCATCTATTATATACGCATAACATAGTGTCAATAAGGGCTATCGCATATGATATGAAAATCAAAGTACGAATGTCCATCACATAGTCCATAATAATGTCCATCATATAATCAAAATACATAGCCATCACATATATCATTGAATAAAGTACAAGTACAAGGCTCTAAATCAACTCTAGTCTCTACTGCTCTGTATTGTACACCCATCCTACATCTGTCAAAAATTGGTACCTTGTCACCTGTCCTTTGTCATCTCTACTATGAGTTGCCCACATCTGACCTTTGTGGTGAGTCTGGCTCCCCTCCTCTCCATGGAGGGGTCTCTCTAAAGCCATTGTACCCCCGGGTGTATGTCCTTACTGACTAGGATGGTGTTGGCATCTGTGGCACCGCTCTGACATAGGCAGGCACTCGATGTGTCAAATCTGGCACTGCCTTGATGTAAGCCGCTATATAGTAGCTGGTCTCTCGCATGTTCTCATCCCACTCTGTATCATGATACCTAGCCGTATCCCGCTCCGCCCTATACCTATCCCAAAATCCACATATGGATCTCCTCTCTTGTGCCCATGCATCTTGTCCTAACCTCAGCTGATCAATCTTTGCTCTCATCTGTGACACCTTCTCTATAGCCATGTCCCTCTCATCCCATATAGCCTATACCTCTACCTGCAATCTCTACACATCTGCCCCTGTGTTGCCTATGCCTGAGCCTATGTTGTATCTCTCTCTCTCTCTGCTATCTGTGCCTGTGCCACTACTGCATCCCTCTCCCTCTGTAGGTTCTACACCTGTATCTGTGTTGCGTCCCTCTCACTCTGCAGGGTCTACACCTGTGTTTGTCCAACCTCCCTCTCTGCCTGCAAGGTCTGTACCTGGACCCTCATAGCCTCCTCTCTCTCCTGCATCAACCCCATGTCCCCCACTATTTGCTCTGCTACTTCGACTCTATCACGAAGCTCGTCTCACTCCCATCTCATCTCAGTCCTCTCTCTCAATAGCCCCTCCACCTGTATCCTCAAATCATCTAGGTCCTTCTCTGCCTCTACCATGGTCCCTACTGATACCTGCTCTGTCGATCCTCCAGACTCTCATTGTCCTCTCGCCTACAATATAGTTACCACTACCTTTAGCATGTCCCACTCCCATCTCACCGCCACCCCCTCCTCATGCTTTGTGGATACTTCTCCCTCAAGCCGAGTCACCTCTGCTTGTAGCTGGCTCACCTCCATCTGCAACCTATCCCTCTCTACCTGTATCTCCTCCTAATGTCGTGATACCGCATCGGCTAAGTCCCTGAAAACCCTCTTGCCCTCTATTTGCACTCTCGTCACCTCTGCTCATAGCATGCTCACCTTGACCTCTAGTCTACATCTTGCAACCTCTATATCTCTCAGTATCTGCTCAGCGATTTGTAATCTTGCCACAACTCTCAACAGTATAGTCAGATCCTCTGCTATAGGTGGTACCATGGCCAAAAGGGGAATATCATGAACATCCATATCCATTGCCTCTACCTCTGCCTCATCTCCACATCTGCCTCATCTCTCTCACCTCTGCCTCAATCTCCACCTAGGCTTTCCTCTGTTGTCTCCTCCTCACCCTCTCCTGCTGACGGCCCTAGCCTCTCCATGTCCTCTCTCCTGCTGCCCTATTGCTGCCTCCTCATCTCTCTCATCCCTCATCTCCACCTCTACCTCATCTCTCTCCTCCCCTGCCTCGATCTCCACCCAGGCTCTCCTCCATTGTCTCCTCCTCACCCTCTCCTGCTGACCTGTGACCCTACCCTCTCCCTGCCCTCTCTCCTATTGACTTGCGGCCCCAATGTCCCTGTGTCCTCTCTCCTGCTGCTCTGCTGCTCTGGCTGCCTCCTGACCTCTCCTCTATTGAACTCTCCTCCTCCCTCTCCCTTGTCCTACTAGTCGCAACTCATCCTCTGGCCCAAAACCCAGTTCCTCCACAGTCGGCTCCTCTAGGGTAATCTGTAGGGGTAGGTGATGAGCATGCCACATGGTGAATCGAACTATCACTCCCACCTCTACTTCCCCCCCGATCCTACCCGGGTAAGGTACCAGCTACAATGTCTCCCAATGCTTTCTTGCAAACCTCGGCAAAATCGGCTCTCCCCATGGCCACTCTTGCGAGATCCGTTGAAATCTCTCTAGTCCATGCATAATGTCCTATGGAAGTCCAAACTATTTGGTCACTATGTCCGGCCTATGAGCCTCCACTATACATGGCTCCTTCTCGAATATATAGCATCAGGTACAAAAATAGTCTCTATGTGTCTCCTCATCTCTCCTCCATCCATAAAACTACCATGTCATGTACGACCTCCACACTATATGCTCCTCATGAAGGTCATCCAATGTCCTCCTCCATCTATCCAGATCCTCGAAGCCCTCATAATGCCACATCTAGCCATACTCTGCCCCATACCAATAAACTACTGGTGTTGTCGCATCCTCCAATCTTGCTCTCACCACTCCTGACCTAGCCACACTAATGTGCTCCCAGGCCCATACCTGTAGCAGCGTCACTTGTTTCAAACTGAGCGCCTCTCGATAGTATACAATGTGCATGTATCTGTACAACTATGCCAAGATGCATGTCCCCCATGCAAACTCCCCCTCTTTCCCCTCCATGATATGCCATATCACCTCCATGTATCTCAAGTTGTAGAAGTGCCCACTCTGATCTATTATCAACAATCCGCTAATCAACCCGCATAGGTATAGTGGTAGTGGTGGCACCCCCAATGCTAGGCATCTTCCCACATCCAACCCCTTCCTCTACACAGGAAGGTCATCTCATCCAAAGAAGACCCACAATGTATGATCTAGCTCCACCCCCTCTAATGTCATCGCACTCACCAGGCACCTTGCTATAGGTAGTCTCAGTATCCGCCATACATTCTCCAGGGTCACAGTCATCTCCCCTGTCGGGAGATGGAATGCCGAGGTCAAGGAACTCCAACTCTCTACAAGGGTTGTCAACATCGCCAAATGAGCTTTTATAGTAGGGTATCCCAACAAATGTAGTAACCCCACCCGTGACAGAGCTTCATGGTCTGCTCCATTCATGGCTACTATCGTCGCCTCTAGCACCTATGATCACCTCTCTCATGTCTGTAAGCTATCGAACCGCTGCATCCATACCACACCACATGTCAAACATTTCATCCTTTATATATTTCTTTCCCATTTCCTATCCCTAGGCTATCTTTTCACTAATTTCCCCCCCTCCCTTTTCTAGAAAAATTTACCCAATTTTCCTAGCTTCATCTTATCTTTCTTTTTTCTGGCCCAATTTTACCCATTTTGCCCAGTCTCTTTTTCTTTTTCTTTCCCCCCCACCGACCGCCCCTTGGGCGAGCCTGTCCTCCCATGGACGAACCCACCCTCTAGATGGGCGAGCTCGCCCTGGCAGTGGGCGATCCCGCCTTGGCCTTAGGCGAACCCGCCCCGGTCACGAGTAACCCTACTTCAGTGGTGGGTGATCTCGCCCTGGCCATGGGAGAGCCCACCCCGAAGGCACGCGAGTGAACCTGCCCCCAAAATGGGGGGCCACGCCCAGGTGGGGTCACCCCTGTCCCAGGTGAGGGCGGGTGTGCCTGCCCTAGCCGTGAGCGAGCCCGCCCTGGCCGCTGGCAAGCCCACCCGAAAGGTGGGCGAACCCACCCCGAAATGGGCGGCCACACTCGGGCAAGGTCGCCCGTCTTCTGGGCGGGGTCACCCCCCCTTATGGGCAGGGTCACCCCTTTATTGGGCAGAGTCACCCATGTCCCCTCCTAACCGATTTTTCAGGTGGCTTTTCCCAATTCCAAAGGAAATCCACCCCCTCTTGATTTCCCCTTGCCCTTCTCGGACATTTCTTTTCATTTTTCTCGGTGCATTTACCCTCTCATTGGAAAAATTCACCCCTCTTTCCCCCGCCTATTTACAAGCAATTTTGCCTAACTGACAGGCAAAATCAAAATTTTGCCACCTACCCATTTTTCTAACCTACCCCAATCCCAAAACCCATGTTTTCAAAATGCATTAAAATTCCAAAATCTAACACAAAATGCTTAAAATCACAAAGGGGGTTGTAGATCTAACCTGGCGTGGATTCACACACTTGTGAAAAAACTGTCATATCTCATCCCTCCGGTGGATGATGTCATCATCGTAATCGTTCGGCATCCTCATCTCCTCATCTCCTTCTTCTCCTCTTCTCTCTCTCTCTCACTCAACTGCCAGCTGTGCAAATGAGGAATAGTAATTTCTAAAATTACTATATATAACATTTTCCCTCATTTTTTAACTTTTTTAAGTGAAGGGTATTTTTCGCCTTTATTTAAATCTCTTTTAATTCAACTAATCCTCTAACTTCCTGGGGCCGCCATTTGCAAACCGTGTGTTTGTTTCACTCCGTTCAAAATCCAATCTTCATGGTTTTTTGAGCTTTATTCAAATATGTCTTATGTTTCCTCATATCGAGAAGTCGCTTAGGGCCCCTTTTTCTTCCCCAACCGCCCTCTCAAGGGGGCATACCCTACCATTTTCCTCCATTCCTCCGTCATGGTCATTCCCTTGCGAGATTGGGGCATCTTCCTTTATTTCCCTCCGTTTGGGTAGCTCACGCAACTTCTCCCATGCTGGGACATCATTTTCTATTTGCTTCTTTTATAGAGTCATCTGCATTTTATTTTTCTTCGAAACATTGTTATTCTAACAATATTTCGAAGAGGGGCAAAATGTAGACATCCAAATTTGTCTCCTTTATTCATCTATTTTATCAATATTAATTAAGTAATTTATTTAATTAATATTTCCTCTTTCTCTAAGGTGCCAAAAGTATTTAATTTAATAATTTAATAATTTATCTTTCATCCTTCTTCTCTAAATTAAATAAATATATCAATTCATTTAATTTAGTCATTTAGCCTTTTTGAATTTAAATCAATTTTAAATTCCTCTTTTCTCTCTCCTTGTCACATCCTCCATAACCCTTTTATAATCTGGATTAGTTTAATTAATCCATGATTAGGATGTGCACACCTTTAATCATGATTAATGTCACATCCTCCATATTCTTCCACTTGCCTCTAATCCCTCATTAATTTTCTTAATCACCTGTTTGCACAACCATAATCTAATCACATGCCATATTTGGTATGTCCTCCAAGTCAACCTTTCATAAGTTTTTTCCCTTTCAAGCCTCGACCTCTTCCCAATGTGGATTTAAAATTCACATTTATTCATTCAATGCATTTTTCTTCCCCATGCAAGTTGTTGGGAAATTCTAAATTCTCTCACTCATCACATCAATCACATGGAACAAGGGCTTCCTTTATAAGGACCTTGTCTTATCCACAAGGTACTTCTCAACTTCCCTTATTGTCTTATCCACAAGGTACTTCTCATCATGTGAATTTAAAATTCACATTTATTCTCCCAACCACTTATCCCTTCCAATCATGTGAATTTAAAATTCACATTTATTTCTCCAACCATTTTTCTCTTCCCCATGATGATGTGTGAGGAATTCTAAAATTCCTAATATGTCCACATCCTTCCCACATAGGGATAAGAAGTTCCTTTTTGAGGAAATATTATTTCCATCCCAGGATACTTGCAAGTACCTCCACCTCACATGTCCTTTTTCCAACTCCTTTGTCCTTATAACATCTCATCCTCCACATGGAAAGATGTGAGGGCTTGTGAGTTCTCAACTCACTATAACCCTTCATCTTGCCCATGTTGGCAAAATATTGACCGTCCAATTCTCTAAAGATTCTTCCCTTAAAATGGAAGGTTTTCTCTCATTCAGAACATAACTTGCATTCTCATTTTTAAACATTCAAACTCTAAAAATCAAGCACTTGCATTTTGCACTCACAACCTCCATTGTTGAATTTCCAAGCTTCCATTTGCATGCATTTTACTCATTTATCAAACTACCCAACTTCATCATTTGAATCTCCATTACATTCTCACCATTTTGCATAGCATTTTAATCCATTTTCCATCAAGGAGCACACATTCATCAACAATCAAAAGGCCAACCAAGGAGATCACTTGAACAAGGTATAAATCGTTTGTTTTATCTTTCTTTGTTTAAGTTTAACATAGTTCAATCTTGAGGTGTTGAAGTGTTGTTTTATCCTTTGCATCTTTTTGTTTTGCATCTTTTAGGTTAGGTAAATAATGTTGCTCACAATTGCAAATACATAGCTTTCTTTAGTAGTTCCTTGTGTTGAGTTCGTTACTCCATCTAGTTGTGACAAAGTACAAATAACATAAACCTTCTTGTGAATCATGGCATTTGAAGTTGTTGAGAAGATTTATAGGGCAGGAAAAAGACTTGACCACTTACGTCTAACAAGGGATGAATTACAATGCACTCTAGATATTATGGAGATTTGTTTCTTGAAGATAGATTTAACTAGATTCTATGGAGTTGAAGATTGTTGTGGCTCCAACTATGAATGTGTTGGTTAAGCCTAAGCTTATGTGATACCCAAATGGAGAAGTTAGAGTTGTAGTTATTGTTGGTGTAGGTTTTTATTTTCCTAGTGGATTAATTTATTTTTCCCTTAGTTATAGGTTTTTCCTACACTTTTATTAAGATTTCTTAGGATAATAAAGTGATTTTGTTATTAATAGCTACGAGATAAAGTGATGAGGTGTTAAAGGGTGGAGTATTCACTTTTTCATCACTTTATTTAATATTGGTGGATAGTGGTGGTCAATTCCTATTAATTGATTTTCCACCTCCTCCTCTCATTAGTTCTATATAAACTCACTACCTAGCTTGTATTTTTCATCTTCATAGTTCTTGATGCAATTCTGTCATCCTAACATTGCATATCTCTCGAAGTTGCTAGTTTGCACTGTTTATGTAGCTTTGAATTTCTCTTATAAATTTATTTGTATTATTCAATCTATTTCATATTTCTAATAGTTATTTCTTGCATCAATGAATTCACAATAATTACATCTCTTGAGGTTCTATACAATGACGACACCAAGAAGAATTTTTTCAGCTAATGGTAGAGGGTTTTATGGTTTGAAAGATACTAGATATCCTTCTTTTTCCAAGAGAGTAAGAATTCTAGAAACTATTGTAAAGGTTAGATCTTGTGTGTTGATGTTTGATCTTGATTGTGATGATCTCAAAAAGGTTCATGATGATAATATTATAACATTCATGCACACAATTATGTTATTGATGGTCAATGAGAGTGATAAAATTACCTATCCACTCTTATTAGCTCTATTGTCTAAAGTGAGGAAAGGTGACCAAAACTCCTTAACAGTTGCAAATGTATTGGTTGAAATGGTTCTTATTCAATGTGAAGAAAATTTGAAACCATATTTGGTAGTGAAGCATGAGGAGGAGGAAGAGAAGTTCATATCAGTAAATTATGAAGTAGAGCCAAAGTATAGGCAATATGAACATTCATAACTCTCTTGTGTAGTGTAAATGTCACATCTCTAGAAGCATATGGCATGAAGCTCCAAAATGAATCTACTAAAGGTGTTGTTATGTTAATTATGATATTGAGCTAGCTAAAAAAATCATAACAATTAGATGAGCCCATGCATCATTCTAGTGATGAAAATTCAAAAGTTGAGAGGGATATTCCCTTGTAGAAAGTGTTCAAGAATTCCCAAAAAAATAAAGTGAGAAGGAGATCCAAGATTATCTGAAAGGTAGTGAAGCCTATTTAGAAGTTGAAGAAGAAACACATGAGCAAAGTGAACTTGTCGATTTGGATCAAAGGCCTAAGGAGTTGCAAGAATTGAAGAATCAATTCTTGGTCACATAAGAGAAGATGGTACAAGTCTTGACAAGAGTTGATGGTACACATAAATTTATTGAAGATCTCATTTGGAAATCCCAAGTTATGAAGAGACAAAAGGCATAGAAGGAGGCTCCACCTTTTCATATTTACAAACAACAAAATATTCTTGGGAAACAATGAAATTAGATTTCCTATATTTGTTTTTATACAAGCACCATACGCTCAAGTTTGCAAGGAGACCCTTGATGTATTGAAGGGGAAGGAAAAATAACTTGATGAGCTCACCGTTGAGCTTAACTCAATTGAGCATTCATTAGAAAGAGTCCAAATGACACTTCTAGAAGCAAATAACCAACTTGATGTTGAAAATCAATTTAGGAAGCATGAGAATGAGGAAAGGGAAAAGGAAATCAACCAAGTAATTGAAGAGATTGATAGCCTTAAAAAGGAATTTAATTTGGAGCAATTTTTAAAGAAATCAAAAGTTGCGTACAAGGTTGGAGCAAGAAGACAAATAATTTTAGCTTACTGACGACCCACTATTTGAGAAGGATGTAGAGGCATCCTTTGATAATCCACTCTTTGAGTTGGATGATGGACACTTCCTAATTCTAATAACTCAAGTGATGAAAATAATAAGATATGGGATCCAAATGTGGTGTTCAGTCATGAGGTGGTACTGGTTGATTTGCTTAAGGGACCACTTAAGATCATTGATGACATGTAGATGAAGAGAGATTATCCCTAGGATCGGTTTTTGATTCACACGAAACTTCAAATGAAGACCCAAGGTTTAATCTTAATGTTGTGCAAAATCATGTGATCAAGCATGATCAAATTCTTGTGGCTAATCTTCTTGGGTGACTACTTATTGAAGAAATTATTGTTGAGGTATGTATTTTTTGAAGGTGACTTAGGTACTTTTCCATGATGGGTTGCTTTCTACGATTGAACATAATTGATTGAATCACCATGGCTTGATGATAGACCTTGATGGATTGATACAAGGGGAAGAGTGATGAGGTAAAAATAACCTCATCAATATAATGAACTAAATACTTAACCTCACATCTTCCAGCCATCCTTACCCTGCCAATTAATTGTCTTTAGGATAAGTAATTGCTTTCTTTTTATGAAAAGGTGTACAATCTTTATTTCTTGAAATTAATCAAAATAAGCTAACCTTCGCTGACTTAGTGGTTTAGTTTTTTAACATTGTACATGCTAGTTACCACAATCAGTTATCATGCTAGTCAAAGAGATTCAATGCATAATTCAACACCATTGAAGACAAGCACTGAAGAGTGGACATCAGAACTTTAGGAGAATGTGTGATGGACCAAGTTTTTGTAGTTTCTGTTATTTTCAGTTTTAAGACTTTGTGGCTCATTTCAAGCCATTTGATATTTTATGTAATGGGATTTAAAGTCTGTCAATTTGTTGAAAATTAGTTGAAGAATTTACCAAATGAAATGTAGGATTTTGTTAGTTGTTCTTATATAAATATGTAATCGTTGAAAGCAATGATATACAAAAGAATATCGTTATGTTGTCACTATGTTTTCTAAGTTACACTCTTAATATGAATCAAATGAGTTTTTCCCATCACCTTTGGAGTTACTGAATAATGTGAATGAAGTTATTTTGAATGAAGTAATTTTGGAGTTATCAGTGTATGTGATTTGAGCTAGGCATAGGAGCACTCGAGAGCTGGCCACTCGAGGGACTGTATAGTAGATAGATAAGTATTCTACTTTTAATTTTGTTACTTTTATTTAGTAAATGATAATTGGAATTGAATTTTATTTTCATGTGTGTAGTTCTATCAAGATTAATCCTACAGGTTGTAGTTGAGTCTATAATCTTTAAGTTCTATTGTCTGAAGTTTCAGAGCACCTCCTTTCGGTTGTTAGTTTCAGACTGTTAAATCATTTTCTGTTAATTGTTAAGATTGTTATATTTTGTTAGATCGATATTTCATAATTTCTTTACAAGATTTTCTTCTTTAGTAATTTACACATTTCTTAGTTTAATCATTTCCATGTTTTCTATTTTAATCGTTATGCTTTTTAGGTTCATAATTTTCTGCTTTCTAGTCTAGTTATTTCCAACTTCCTAGATAAATGATTTCTTGCTTTCTAAGATTAGTGGCTTCTTAGTTTAGAGTTTTATTTCATCCGTTGCAACATTTAGAAAACCTGAGAGAGAGTCAAGATGTCTTCTATTGCATATAGCCTTCGAACACTATCTAGTTGATATATTAATGTATTTAACAACTAAAGTGTTAGGACCTAACGACAAACTATCACTTTTTGGCGCCATTTCCAGGGACATCTTATTTTTCTAGTGTTAGTAGGAGATACCTTGAATACCTCTTTTAGGAACAAAAACATTCCTTTGGCTTCTTTTTCTACATGGTTAGGAAATGAGGCCCCCATGGAAGATTCATACCAAAAACCCCCCCAATTGACATACCAACCACAAGTAGGGAGGAAGGAAACTCAGATCAAGAACTTATTGAGGAATTGACCAAGCAGGGTCAACCTGAGACCTCCCCACATACCCCAGAAAGAGAACACATAGTTGTAGAGGAATGTATTCCTTTGCAAACTCTAGAGCCTCGCCCAACTGAACAATTTTTTGAAGAGGACTGCATTCCCTTCAACATCATGGGTGACCGTAGAAATGTCATTAACAATAACTCTCCACCACCACACACATTCACTTATCCTATTGCTATTGATGTAGATGACGACACGACCATGAAAAATATCTCACCGACCTTCTTGCCAACCTTTCGATGTTTGTCTACTGGGGACCCTAACCAATTCCTATTTGAGTTTAAAGTCTTGTGTCAGACATATGACTACAAGAGTGATGACCAAAAACTCAAGATTTTTTCCTCTACTCTAAAAGACTCACCCATGCGCCGGTTTATGGGATTAGCTTCTCATTCGATAACCTCCTGGGATGAAATAGAGTTTGCCTTTTTGGAAAAATACCAGAGTTACTGTAGGATCAACGATAGGAAAGAACTGTTCAAGCAAAATGAGGAACAAAGTCTAGAGGATTACCTAGATAGGTTTATCTTCTTATCTAAGCGATGTGGTGAAGTCATAAGTCTTGATATTATGAAGACCCTATTCCTTAAGGGTCTCGATGACGAAGCTTGAAAGAGCTTGGATTTAATAGGAAAATGAGACGTGTCCCAACTGGGGCTCGATGATATTATTGAATTGTGTCAGAATTTCTCTTGTACTCGAGGAGGTATTCGAAAGTCTACTTTATTTAAAGGTTCCAATAAAATAGGTTAAGTACGTGAGGAGATAGCTAACCTCAAGACTGTTATTCTTGTTCAACTAAACACCACGTTAGATGGCATACAGGCTAAAACTTGAAATCTTGAGACTTTGCCCATTTACTACTCCAGGTGCCGAAACAAACATTTGCTAAGAGAATGCCCTTTGGACAAGGTTGAAAATGTTGATATTTGTCTAGTTTGTGACAAGAGTCACCCCATTGATCAGTGTGAGCTTTTAAATTCCATCAAGAATTCTAAGAAAAGAACACCTCCGGTTGAGGAAGAGATCAACGTTGTAAATCAAAGAACTGGAGGGAATTTTTCCTATGGCCAAAATTCAAACCCTAATTGGAGACCTAATTGGGGAACTTATCCTTGGGGACCACTTGAATGGGAAAATCAATCTTGGGGCAATCCTCAATGGCCTAACCAGCCTCAACAATAGTGGTATCCTCAGAATCTTGTTTCTTAATGGAATCAACCTCAGCATCAGTTTTATACTGGTCCTAGAAGGATGCCTACTCAACAACAGAATCTTTTGCCACCTCTCCAGAATACTCAACAAAATGAACAAGTTAACCAACCACAACTTCTAGCGCAACCTATTATGAACCCAAAGAACAATCGCCTGAATACTCCAGTGTATTCCATAGAACAGGACAATGGTACTGGACTTAACACAATACATTGTGGAAACTTGCTATTGAGGTATGGAAAAACACTTTCACAACTGACTACTGAAGAAATTTTGGATGAACCTATTAAGAAGTCTGTTGATACAACTACAACCACACCCACATCCATCGAACAAGCCCCATAAACTACTCAAAACAAGATTGAATCACCATCTTCAATTAGAGCTTTTGACCTACCTCAAGTGGAGGGGGGTCAGTCTCCAATTAATCCTTTAAAGGATTCCACTCCTAAAGACAAAATTAAAGTGCCTTTTCCAGAGCATCTGAAACCAATCACTATGAAAGATACTCTAGAAGTGACCACATCTACCGAAACTGTGTTGATACAAGAAATTAAACAGTTGCAAATTGAAGTCCCCTTGCTACAAGCAATTAAGGAGATTCCTGATTTGAACCAACCGATCAAATAGTTGTGTATCAAAACTCCAAGGAGAAAACCAAAATGAATAAATATTGTCCACATAAATGGTTATCTAGCTAACTTGTTGGCTAGAATGATCACTACTCTAAAATATGATGATCCAGGTAGTCCACTTATAACAGTAACAGTTAATGAGGTAGCAATACCTAATGCTTTGGTGGAACTTGGAGTAGCCATTAACGTAATGATTGTTGATGTGATGGGAAATTTGGGACTTGTTGATTTACGTCCTACAACTACAGTCTTGCAGATGGAAAATCAATCCATAGCTATTCTCAAGGGCATAATTGAAAATGTTCTTGTTAAGGTGGATGGATGGGAATATCCAGTAGATTTTCAAATAATTGAGTCCCTCACACCTAAAGACAGTTATCCAATAATTCTTGGAAGACCATGGTTGGCTATTGTTGCAGCCAAAATTGACTACAGAGAGGGAGGAATGACCATTTCACATGGTCCTAATAGCAAACATTTATTTTTGCATCCTCCTGCCAAGCCTGCCGAACACAATAAAGTATGGGTTGATGAACCAGAAAGTACCAACAGACAAGAAAATTTGGCTTCATTGGCCATGGTAGTCATCAAGCAACATGGTGAAGAATTAGAGGATGAATTGGAAAACAAAATGGAAAATATTACTATGGATTTGAGTGGTGAGGAGATGGTAGACGTAGAAGAGATCCTAGGACACCCAATCAACATAGATCACACAAAATTTGATAATGCAAGTTTCATGGGATTACCTTGTCCCTTGACAAACTAAGTCCCAAAAATGCACCATTTCTTTGCAGGCATTGCCAAACTTCATAAAACCATACCTCATAGTTGTCCTCTTAACACCTTGACAAGGCCCATGTATACTGTCACATCCAACCATCTGGGAGTTAAAACCATTATGTTGCTGCCAGGAAAAACTTTGAACATTACCAGTTGGTTGACTAAGCTAGAAGAAAAATTGTTTGATATCCTGGTGAATAGATCTAAAGCTTTTACTCGATACTATACAGATATGAGAGGAATACACCCAAGTGTGTGTACTCACCATATCTATACCAAGGATGTTCAACTTGTTTGGCAACCACAACAGAGACTCAATCCTGCCTTGAGAGATATCATTAAAACCGAAATTGAGAAAATCCTACAAGTGGGGTTTATTTATCTGATTTCTGATAGTAAATGGGTGTCACCTTTGGTGGTGGTTCCAAAGAAAAATGGAAAGTGGAGAGTGTGTGTGTAGACTATAGGGAGCTTAACAAAGCAACACACAGGGATTATTTTCCTCTACAATTTGTAGACTAGGTGTTGGATAACTTGGCTGGAAGAAAATATTTTTCATTTCTGGATGGATTTAGTGGTTACAACCAGATACAAGTAGCAGTAGAAGACCAATATAAGATGACTTTTACCTACCCTTGGGGTACATTTGCATATTGGGTTCATCCTTTTTGGCTATGTAACGCTCCTACAACATTCTAGAGAGCTATCTTGGCTATATTTGCTAAGTTGGTGAATGAGTGTGTGGAAGTGTATATGGATGACTTCACCATATATGGTTCAACCTTTGATGAGGCCCTCCAAAATATAGATAAGGTGTTGAAGCAATGTGAGGATCATCAGTTGTACCTAAGCCATGAGAAATATCTGGTAATGTTATAACAAGGAATAGTGCTGGGACACCATATTTCAGCTAAAGGGATTAAGGTTGATCTTAAGAAAATCGAAGTAATACAACTTGAGACCCCAAAAACCCAGACTGATGTTAGAAGTTTCTTAGGGCATGTTGGATACTATCGAAGATTCATAGAAAATTTTAGCAAGATTGCAACCCCTATGTTTTCCCTTCTTCAGAAGAATGTAGAGTTCATCTGGACACCTGAGTGTCAATCATCATTTGAAATCATCAAGGAGAAACTCATCTCTACTCCTGTCCTTCATGGGCCTAATTGGAACATTTTGTTCCATATTTATGTTGATGCATCTGATGATGCCATTGGAGCGGTATTAGGACAAAAAGATGAGAATGGGAGAAAATATGCCATATATTTCATCAATAAGAATTTGACCCCAACAGAAAGGAATTATACCACAACGGAGAAGGAATTCTTGGTTGTAGTTCATGAAATTAAGAAATTTTGACATTATATCATAGGATACAAAATCACAGAGTACACAAACCACTCGGCCATCAAGTACCTTATGAATAAACTTATAGTAAATGCGAGGATAATTAGGTGGTTACTTCTTCTCTAGGAATTCAACGTAACAATTATTGACAAACCAGGAAGTCCAATGTAGTTGTGGATTTCTTATCCTAAATTAAACATGATGGTGATTGTGCTTTGATACAGGATGAGTTCCCAGATGAAAAATTGTCCGCCATCTCTACTAAAACCTGTTGATTTTCCACTATTGCAAACTATTTGGCCACTACAAAAGTACCACCTCATTTTTCATCAAAACAAAAGAAACGCCTTGCTAGAGAAAGTGCCCCTTCAAATGGATTAATGGGATCCTATTTTGATGTGGACTTGATATGGTTCTATGATGTTGTGTTAGGGCAGATCATACCTATAGTATCCTTAGATCCTGTCATGATGATCCTTCTAGAGGGCATTTATTCTGCTAAAAGGACAACCCACAAGATTTTGGGAGCAAGATACTACTAGCCTTCTATGCATAAGGATATCAAGAAATATGTTTGCAGATGCAATGAATGTCAAAGGATGGGAAGACCAACTACATCTAATGAAATGCCCCTACAACCTCAGGTAGTCCTTGAACCATTTGAAAAATGGGGATTAGATTTTATCGACCCTATAAACCCTCCTTCACAAGGAAAAGAGTACATTTTGGTCTATATCGACTACCTAACTAAGTGGGTAGAAGTACAAGACTTACGAGTTGCTAGGGAGGAACAAGTAGCTAATTTCCTTTACAACAAATTTTTCCTCAGATTTAGAGCTCCTAGGACAATCGTCACAGATCAGGGCCCCCAGTTTATGTCTAAAGTTTTGTTAGCCTTCACCGATCATTTCCAGGTGAGCCATAAGAAGTCCTCACCCTACCACCCTCAGGCAAACATACAGGTCAAATTCACTAATAGGGAATTAGAAAACATTTTAACAAAAATAGTTTCATCAGGAAGGAAAGATTGCCCTCAAAAACTACCTGAAGTCGTTTGGGCTTATAACACCACATGGAAATCAACTACTGGGTATAGTCCATATTAGTTAGTTTTTGGGAAGAAACCTCTCTTGCCCATTGAATTTGAACTCCAAACCCTCAGGAAAACCATGGAGTTGGGTATAGATCTTAAACAAGCCCATATAGAGAGAGTTTTACAGCTTAGTGAATTGGATGAACTTCGTATGGATGTCATCCATCAAACTAAGCTGGTACATCAACAACGCAAGGTTTGGAATGATAAGCATATCAAGGAGAGAGAACTCTATAATGGGGATGGGGCACTATTGTTCGATTCTAGATACAAGGATCACTATGGAAAACTCAAAATGCATTGGCTCAGACCATATGAAATTTCTAAGGTATTTACAAATGGTTCGATTCAGCTGAAACCCATTGATGGTGATACCCAAAATCTCCTAGTTAATGGACATCGATTACACATCTATCATAAGCCTGTTAATAAAGAATAATTTATAAAAATGGTAGAATGTATGGAGAAATCCAGTGCATTGACTCTGCTACAGCAGAGTCAATATAGTTTTTCCCATAAAAAAAAGTAAATAAATAAATACAAGAAAAGAGAGAGCATGTTTATGAATTTATTTCATTTCAGAATGTCTATGTCAAATTCTTCATCAACTTCATCATTTAGATTTGGCTAAATTTTGCATATATTTTGCAAGACTTCATTTTCTTTAGTAAACACAATTTTCGGCACACCTTGTTGTGGTGCTTTGGAACTTGTTGGCTCAGCTATTACGGTGCTCTGGAACTTGTTGGCTCGATTGCTGCTATGCTCCAAAACTTGTACAACTGACTCGAGTTTTTCCTCATTTTGATCTTTCATTCTGATGCATCACTCACCGATGCTTCAGGAAGTCAAAGACCAAAGTTTCACATTCTTCTTCCTTTTTATAGCTACATCTTCTAGCAATGCTCTGGAATTTTGCTATTTCTTCCTTCTGGCTGCATCTTCCAGCGATGCTCCTGAATTGTGTTGTTTCTTACTTCTGGTGACATTTTTCAATGATACTCTAGAACTGGTTTGGTTGCTGCTTCAACTGCATCTTTCAACAATGCTCCAGAAAATTTTGGTTGCTGCTCTGGCTACATCTTTTGACGATCCAAATTTTTTTGGTTGCTACTCTAGTTGCATCTTTCAATGATGCTCTAGAAATTTTTGGTTGCTGCTTTGGCTACATCTATCGACGATGCTCCAAAATCTTCAATTTTGTTGTTGTGTTCCGACGACATCTCTTAGCGATGTTCTTAAACTTTTTCTTCCTCCACCCCAGCAACATTTTTCGGCAATGCCCCAAATTTTTGTAAACTCCTTCCTTCTTTAGTATTTTGATTTTTCCAAAGTTCTACACATGCCCATCATTCAAATTTTTGTTACCACCTTGAGATCCACTCCTTAATTATCATTTTTCCATATCACATCAAATCCTTTCATAATAAATGAAATTATTATGACAACCTTTTTGTCATAATAATTTTTGCCATCATTTAAACCGTCTCATCCATGTCATAATTATCTATCGCCACCCTCGCCAAATGATGTAACTATCCTATTATGTCAGCAAAAGGTAAGTGATGTTCGATTTAATGAAAAGACGTAAGGTGCATACAGTTTTATTTTCTTAAAGTTAGTAATTATTTTGAATAGAGATTAATTAATTGGAATGAACCATTCCCTCTCAATTTTGGGAATTGTGCCATCACATGATTGCTTGAAGAACGACAATAGTTGCATAATTTCCTATATAGAATTGTCATGATTACTCAGTAAGGTAGTTAATTCCTCTTCCATTGGTTATATTGAAATTGTGTCCCTTTTCATCTGCAATTCAATTGATTGAAACAAGTTGAGCGTTACAAAATTTCTGCAAAATTTAGCAGAGCAACAAGGGAAGATAAAATGGGAGGAGCCAAGAAAAAATTTGAACCAACCTCAACATCTCAATTGTTGGCATTGAGTAACATTGCAGGCCTATTTCAAAAAGTTGGGTAGCTTGAATTTATAAATTTCTTAAAGGGATTTATCGAGAAGCTGTTAAAAGAATTCACAGAAAACTTTGTAGAAAGAAAAACTGTGGTGCATGGCAAGCGTTTCTAGGTAAGTCCAAAAATTATTGCTCATCTCTTTGGTCTTGAGAATAGAGGCATTGATTTGACTGAAACTACCAATATTACCTATCAAAGAATGGTAGAATTGTTTCATAGGAAGGGGGAGCCTCAACCTATAATCACCATAAGTACTAGGGGACAGAACAAAGTTTTTCATAGAATGTCTATCCCAGAACCCTGGAGAACTGTCGTACCTTGGATAATAAAATATTTTACTTGTGAAGGACAAATAACCACGGTAGTAAGATCCCCTTTCCGTCTGCTTATTCATTTGCACCATGGCACCGAACACCCTTCTCTTAGGGTTATTTTACCAACATTTTTTGTCATTCAAATACCACCATGATGGAAAAATATAAAGTTGGGACAGGGCCACTTAAACACCATGGCCTTATACAATTGATATGCAAGTACCATTTTCGTAAAAACTTAGAAAAGAAGTGGCAAAAATTTCTGTGAAAATTTGAAAAAGTGGAGTCTAGAAGACCTCTTGAGGAGGGCGAGTCATCTAAAAAAAGAGACGAATCTTTAGAAGAACCCTCCTCTGAAGCCTTAGGTGCTCTTGAATCCCAACAGACTTCAACAACTCCTAGCGGCGATGCGCCAAAAACTTTGTCTAATGTGTTAGAAACCCCAGGACAATCAGGGGATGTAGAAATTGTGCATTCTGGAGAAGGAGAAGAGCCTCCTTGTAAGAGGAAGAGGCGAACTAAAGTCACTTTCCAAAAAATCTCTCCTCTACAGAGAAGCAAGAGGTTGTCTGTTGAGTCTAGTGAAACTACAACCAATGATACATGAAGTACTTCTAAAAAGAAAATGCCCAGGACTCGAGCAAGACTATTGGAAACTAAAAAGAAACCTAGTGGTGAGGAAATAAGTGAAATAGAGAAACAAGTTGATCAATCTCCCAAGGCTGAAGAGAAGAGAACGCCATCTCCAATGGAATGGGAAGAGGGAAGAGTACAGTCGCCACATTTTATGGATATTGAAGATGAACTTGAGGGACGATTCTCCTCTTTTCTTGACAGAGTTGAAAATGTACCTGGTACTGAGGAAAATGTACTTCATGCTATAACGCCAAGAAAGTGCACAAGACAACAAAGAAGATTAGAAGCAAACATGCAATACTAAAATCTAAGATGCAAATCTAAATGTTAAGCAACAAAGAACAAAGGAAGTTAAAACGTAAACAAACTGAAACAATCTCACCAATTTCAAACGTATTTCCATGATTCATCTCGATTGCCCTTCTCCATTTTTCTTGTGTAGTATAATTGCCCTCAGATTTTCGTAAATTCGTGCAAGTATAGCCTAAGATAATGATTAGCAAAACATCGAAGATTCAACACAAAGTGCTCTTAAAATTCATAAGAATTCGTGAGAGAGATTGGAATGAAGAATGACAGATCAATTTATAGAAAATTGATTATTCGAACGACAGGCCAAGATCGAAAGATCAACAGACGGTTGAGATCGACTGATTAATCATGCATTATGATAACTGTCAGTAGTGACATGAGTGATACAAATAGAAATAGAATTAAAGATTAAATAATGATTTAATCTTCATTCGAAAAACAAAGAATTATCTTTGCATGACAAAGATGATTGATTAAAGCAACTCTTGTTCGAATGCACGCACAACATTTAATTAATTAAATAAGAATATTTAATTAATACATGTACGCCATTGAGTTAGAACTAGATGATTGACCAACCTGACGAAGAGATTACTCGAGAAAGCCACTCAGACATTTAAATCAAGAGTTAACTAAGCGATTTGAAATAGATGTCGAGTCGAGTAAAAGTGAATACTTAGATAACTCACATAATTATCTAAAATATAGAAGAATGCGTTAAAATAGAATTAATGAATTAAATAATTCATTTAATTCAAGACTCGATATTCGGAGAATAATTAAATAAATAGGATTTATTTAATCAAGTGATGAAGGGACTTTAAATGAATAATTAAATAAATAAATAATTTATTTAATTATAGTTGAAAATATGATAAAGTAGGTAAATAATAATTTATTTAATTTGATAAGAAGGATAAGGTTAATTAGTAACATAATTAAAAAGCGTTTATTTAATTAATCGAGATAGAATAAAGTGTGAATTAATTAAATAATTAAGATTATTTAATTAATAGAAGAAATAACAGAAGATGAATTAATTAAATAATTAAGATTATTTAATCAATAGAAGAATTAATGTTAAGATGAATTAAATCAATAGAAGAATTAATGTTAAGGTGAATTAATTAAATAATTAAGATTATTTAATCATGACTATGAAGAATACGAATTATGAAGAATATGAAAGTCGCAGGCCTAAACCAAATTTCGGTGTCTACATTTGCCCCTCTTTGATACAATGTCATTTCGGTGTTGTGTCAAAGAAAATCGATAAAAATATGCCCCAGTAATGCCCCAGTATAAGATAGGTGAAGGTATGCCCCCTCGGGAAAATTGACAAATTTCCGAAAAGTTCAAAAAAAATTGGAAATGCTCCCGATTAGTACATTGGATGGCTAGAAATGCAGTGGAGTTGGCAAAATGAAGTTTGGAAATGGGAGGGATGGGTACGGGATGATCGAAATTGAAAGTTAACGCGACCAGTAGGAAAAAAATGACACCTAGGCCCTAGGTATATATAGGAATAGGGGTAAAAACCTATTCATTTGCACCCACCTAGCCTAGAAATTGAGATTTTTCTCTGCATTTCTAGCGACGATGTCTCCAGTTCCGGCTACTCACCATCACACATACAAGATCCGAACATTGCAGAGACCAGCCGGCGCGGACCCCCCGGAATGGACCTAAAACTTGTCATTTGAAATTTTTGATTTGTGCGCATTTTAATGCATTTAATTCAATTTTTAGTCATGCATCATTTTAATAATTGACCGCATCTGCGTGCCCGAATGATGCATTTGCCTGCGGAAAACCGCATTTGTAATTTAACGTCGGTCATTTTGCATAGTTAGATTACGGTTCAACGCATATGTTAATTTATGAAATGCATTTGAATTTGTGCATCGCATTTGCATTTAGAATAGCCGCATGTGATTATTGTGAAACGCATTTGAATGTTATGCAACGCAGCATTTATATTTCAATGCATTTGAATGTAGTGCAACGCATGTGATATAATTAACCGCATTTGTGTAATAATGACGCATGTGAAGTTTATGAACCGCATATGTTAAAAAGCGACGCATGTGAAAAATAATGACGCATGTGCAAAATAACGACGTATTTGCATTTTATGTAGTATAGTCAGTTTGCACTAGAATAGATGATTGAGGCTGACATGAGGCATGTATAATGCCATTGCAGGTTGTATTAGACACGATTTATACACGAGAGTCGAGACCTACTACTTTTCGATTCAGAGACAGCTTGCGACCGACAGAGCGACGGGTTCTATGGCATCTGGGTTTATTGCATGTGACCGATATGCCCCAGATTCGAGCGAATCGCAGACTATTGACAGCGTTATGTGAGCGGTAGCACTCGGAGACATCGTCCTTCCACCTACCGACCAGAGAGGCCACGGTTACCCTAGAGGATGTGTATAGGATCCTTAGACTGCCTATTAGAGGCACACGGGTGGCATATGATACTCAGAGGGGTGCTGCCGAGATGTGTAGGTACTACCCCCATGCTGACATTAGACAGTTAGGGTTCGATGATTATGAGATTAGGTGGCAGGTGTTGGCCCAGAGGTATAGACAGTTGGACTGTCTATTGGCTACATTGATAGGCGGTATAGTACTTCCTGACCGCCGAGGTCATGGTTTTCCCATGGGATGGGGGGAGATGCTAGTGGGCATGCTCGAGCGTCGAGTTGTGTATGCTTGGGGTTCCTGTGTACTCGGGATGTTATACTTCCATTTGCATGATATTGCTTACCGAGAGGCACAGTCGATGAGTTGTGGCACCACGCTCCTGATGGTATGGGCGTGGGAGCATATCGCGATCTTTCGGCCACCTACAATAGTTGATCTGCCACATGGAGCATTTTACGCCTTCCGCTCTGCAGGGGCGAACACGCAGCATCATATTGGAGATACAGGCTACTTCCGACATGCCATAGACACCATGCAGCAGTTTACCTGGAGGCCGTACCTGGATTGTGAGGAGTGGTCAGATGAGGATGAGCACTTGCCATTCTACCGACAGACACAGTACTTAGTTGGGCGGACAGTATCGCACATTCACATTATAGAGCGGCAGTTGCCAAATCGTGTCCTGCGACAATTTGGAGAGGTGCAGGATGTACCTAGAGGACGGGCAGAGTTTGCCAGATCATCACGAGAGGTCCCGCTATGGGGTCCAGAGATTCCAGTGGCCACAACAGAGGCAGATATTGATGGATTATAGGCACTTCCATGGGGATGGAGAGATGGACCAGCAGACCTAGGGACCACAGCAGAGTATGATCAGTGGTGGGCAGCACACAAGTTGATCCCCTTGACAGACCCAGAGCAGCTAGCACCGGTAGAGCGGCGAGGGACAGGTCCGCGAGGTAGGCGGGGCAAAGGTAGAGGCCGAGGAGGCAGAGGAGGCCGTGGAGATGGAGGAGATGATGGGCAAGGTGGATGACGTGGAGGCAGGAGAGGGCGACGTGGTTGGCGGGGACGAGGACCACCATTATCACCGATCTGTGAGGAGGGGCGAGGAGAGGAGGATGTGGCCATGCCAAATGTTGGGAGAGGTGGAGAGGAGGATATTGCCAGAGGGGGAGAGGAGGACATTGCGAGAGGTGGAGAGGAGGTGCAGCCGACAGAGGTAGCCATCCCAGACATCCCGGCGAAGGAGGCAGGTGTCGAGGAGGCAGGCAGAGAGGAGGCAGAGATTGATGCTCTGGGTTTGTTAGGTGCCTACCAGGAGGATGATGATGAGAATGATGATCATGAGAGAGAGATCCAAGATTAGATCCTCGAGGAGCTGGATGAGGAGGAGGATGGGAGAGTGAGCGACAGGCAGGATGATACAGGGGCAGTGGATCCAGACACTGATGCATTGTGTGCCCAGGTTGCGTCCTTGGATGAGCAGATGAGAGTTTTGATGGCCGAGAGGGATGCCTATCGAATGGAGAGAGATAGAGCTTTGATGGATAGGGATCAGGCTATAGCTCGGCGACAGGAGACTGAGTAGAGATTCACAGAGCTCAGGGCATTGTGCACAGGACCATCAGCTGCGTTTACTAGAGAGCTAGTCAGAGCTGGGGAGAGGGAGAGATACTATCGGGATCTGTATGAGGCAGAGATTCCACTAGAGAGACGGGCTCCCAGTTTCTCAGCGGCACACAGTAGCAGGTCCCAGACCAGGACCCACACGCAGACAGTTAGCACAGAGGGGGTGGAGCAGCCACACAAAGCAGGTCCATATGACAGACCTCCCTCAGCTCAGAGATCATCGGGTTCTCATCATCATTCCCCCACACACTCCCAGCATGATGGCAGTGGCAGCTCAGGATAGGGGTACCGTTTGTCAAGACACTATATTTTGATCTTATAGCCTGCAGGCTTCCATGTATTATTGATACATTATGACATTATGATGTGACACATTTGAGCAATATATATATATATGATTTTGGCGGTGATTCTCATGATATGCATTTCTATGTATTGATTATGCAGTCTTTATTTATACATGTGATGTTTATATGATATGTCTATGTGATGGATGAGTATATGTATTTTATGATGGTTATGCAGCTAATGAGATAATGTTGATTCTACATGATGTTGATTCTATATGATGTATGCAATTTAGAAAGTATGAGATGCAATATGATGTTATATGTATTTTATGCATACTACATGTGATGTTATACAAAAGTAATGTGATGCATGTATTTACAGTTTCTTTATGTATTGAATGTTTATGATATGTATTATGGGATGATGAATATCTAATATGCCATGATGATCTAGATATGAAACATGCCTATATGTATGTATTTTTCTAACATGTATGTTGATGTAGGATGATGTATAATGTTTTGTGTCATAGGACTCCATCATAATGCAAGAAAGAAGAACTGTTAGTGCAGAAAGAAAGCTTGAGAAAGAACGAAAGACAAGAGATAGATGTTAGTATTAGCAATCTTCGATGTTTTGTTGTATCACAAAAGGTATTGCACTTTATCATCATTGGGCGGGACTAATACAAATGGAGAAAAACACCATGATATGACATAGATAAAGGTGTGCAAGGTCATCCACTTGCTGATAACAGACAGTCGCAGACAAGGATTGTCATTAACTCATACTAAGGGCACCAAGTTGCCCCAGTCTTTTTGTCAGGACAAACCACAGACAGCAAACAAAGTAAAATACAGGTCATGAAACGTCATTGCTCCTCTAAATCCTTCATGGGACATCCTTGAGGAAACTAGTAACATGACTCAAAATCAAAGTTAAAAGACAGTCGATAGACAGCAGTCAAAGAAAATAGAATTTGGATACATCGTTGCTTCTCTAAATCCTTCATGGGACATCCTTGAGAAAGCTAGTAACATAATTATGAGTCATCAAGTCAAATAAAATGATAAGATAAATAAGCCATAAAGTCAAAAAGCCAATAAAATATTTGCCAAAACTTGATCTTGTTTGTTTCATTTGTTTTGATTGATAAAAGGATTGACTTGATAGAGCCTGATATCAGGAGATACACATACCGGATAAGACTGTGAGTCTGGTTTCGATGTTATGACTATCTGTATAAGGCATGACAAAGCCTGGTTTCAGAAAGACATGTATCATATAAGACGTTGAGTCAGATACCATTGATGTGATAACCTGTGTAAGGCTATGTTTGATTATTTGACCTTGTCGATTATGCAGGAAGGACTCATCCTGTATAAGACATAGATTGTTTTGCTGATATCAGTATTCGGAAGGAGCCATCCTGAATAAGATACAGGTTGATTACTATGATGATGTCTGTTTCCAGGAAGGACACATCTTGTAGCAGACATTCGTTGATCTGTTTTGATTGTTCCGTTTTGACAAGTTGTTTGATTTGACTCAGAGACATTGCTGACTTGTTCACCAGATTGGTGCATGACTTGAGATGATGCGTTGACAATTGACTGTGTGTGATGACAAACCCTAAAGGACTGACCTAGTGCGGCCTCGGGGGTTCATCGATTGATGGCCTTGCCTACGTTATACACGCAAAGACCTCGTAGTTCTACTTGACTTTGACTGACAAGACTGACTACAAATAGAAGACGTGTGTGCTAGTGAATGTGACGAACCCTAATGGACTGACCTAGTGCGGCCTCAGGGGTTCATCGATTGATGACCTTGCCTACGTTATACACGCAGAGACCTCGTAGTTCGACATGACCAATGACCTTGTCATATAGACATATGGATTAAATCATGATTTTATACAAACAAACCTAAACGGACTGACCTAATGCCTCGGGGGCACATCGGCAGATGGCCTTACCTACGTCCAGTCGCAGAGGCAACGTAGTTCGACAAACAACAAAGACTGAAAAGTGCGACTGACTCTGACTCTATTTTTGGATTTTTGAAATGTTTTGATTTTTTTGTATTTTTGAAGTTTTCTGATGTTTTTGTGTTTTCTCAGGTCATTTTGTGATTTTTTTGGATTTTCCATGGTTTTACGTCTTCAACACAGCCAATGTAAGAATCAATATGACGCATGTCAAGTGTTTGCCCCCACTCGAGTATAAGACCAATTGATTATGAATAGGGTAAAATGGGGGATATGAAATGCACTCGATGTCAATCATTCCAGGTTATGGGAAAGACTACCACTTATTATGAATGGTATATACAAGCAATGGATATGAAAGATAAGGGATGTGTATAGGGATAGGTAGTATGTACAGGGTAGTGGACTATGTATAGGGAAGTGGACTATGTACAGTGATAAGGACTATGTACAAGGTAGATTAGAATAATAGTAGATAAAGGAGCAGTGTTGAGTACACATGGCGCCTGTTTGCCAGGTTTTCACCATGGTACCTATCCAAAGCGCCACCAAAGTGGTTTTCACTATTGGACGAATGATTTGTCTTTACTATTTTCTAGATTATCTAATTTTTTTGGTGTTACCAAGATGCCTGTTTTCCAGGTTTTCACCTTGATAACGATTTTTTGTGATTTTCTGATTTTTTTTGTATTTTTGCTAATTAAGACAAAGGCTCGCAAAAGTTATGCGTAGAACTTCTTCAGATGCATACTATTGATTGGTGAGGCCAATGGTTCCCCTTCAGGAGTAGAGAGTTGGTATGCTCCTGATCCAAAAGCTTCTGTAACAATATAAGGTCCTAACCAGTTAGGTTCAAACTTTCCTAGTTTTTCTCTTTCCGCTTGATTCTTTGGGTTCTCCATTAAAACCAGGTCACCAATGTCAAAGTTTTTGTTCAATACCTTCCTGTTATAGCTACGACGAAGGCGATTCTGATATGCTTGAAGATGGTCTAGTGCCTTCTGTCTTCGCTCATCCAGGAATTCTAGCTCATGGAGTCTCGATACCCCAGACTCTCATCATCACTGGCCTTCTGTGATGTACCCCTTTAGGAAGGAATCTCACCCCAATAGAATAGCTCTAACCAAATACAAGTGAATATGGAGCACCCGCTGGGAGCATAGATACTTCTGTTATAAGCCCGGCTAAGGCTGGGTTATTATAACGCTACCAAACTTTATCATTGGATACCTCTTGAGGATTCTAATGATAGTCTTGTTAGATGCCTCTGCTTGGTCGTTACCTTGTGGGTAGTATGGAGTGGAAAAGTGATGCTGGATATGGAATTCCTCACATAGGTGGTGAACTTCTTGGTTCTTAAATGGGTGGCCATTATCAGTGATTATGGACTGAGGGACACCATATCGACAGATGATATAGTTGAGGATAAATCTAGAAATCTGTGTGTCGGTAATGTATGTCATAGGAATGGCTTCAATCCACTTCGTAAAGTACTCAATGGCAGTGATAATGAACTTGTGTCCATTAGATGATGTGGGGTGGATCTTACCTATAAGGTCGAGTCCCCATTGGGCAAAGGGCCATGGTGACGTTATAGGACAGAGCTCTTGTGTTGGGGCATGTATCAAGTCTCCATGAACTTGGCATTGGCGGCATTTTGTTACAAAGACATATGAGTCTTTTTCCATAGTAGGCCAGTAATAACCCAGTCTCATAATCTTTTTGGCTAAGGTAGGACCGCTAGAATGGGAACCACATATACCCTCATGCACCCCACACAAATTTGCTTGTGCTTCAGTAGAATCAAGACATCTCAGTAAGGTATTATCTAAGGCACGTCTATATAGGGTGTCTCCGACGATGGTATATTTGGCTGACTTGCGGAGGAATGTCCTACGTTGGTTATTGGATAGGCCAGTGGGTATGACTTCGGCATGAAGGTAATCATATATTTCTTTGTACCATGGGGAATCAGGACCAACAATGTCACACACCATTTCAAAATCTGGGATATCGTAGGCTGGGACCAAAAGCTGTTCTACCAAGAACTCAAACTTAGGCACGTTGTTAGGAATGTCAAGAAGTGATGCAATTGTATCCATAGAATCTGCTGCCTTGTTTACAACACGAGGTATTTGATGAAATTCGACTTTGTCAAAGTACTCTTTAAAGCTATCATCCATGCGCTTGTATGGAGCAAGCTTCTCGTCCTTATTCTCATAATCATCATTTACCTGTCTGATTACCAGTTGGGAATCGCCATATACTTGTAGGTTCTTAATTTTCCACTTGACTACCATGCGTAACCCTATCACTAGAGCTTCATACTCTGCCATGTTGTTAGTGCATGGGAATGCAATCCTGAATGACTTAGGGATGGAATCACCCTGTGGTGTAATAAACAGTATACCAGCCCCTGAACCATGATTTGTATGTGAGCCATCAAAGTATAGTTTCCATGTTATGTTTGTGTCAAATGTGAATATGAACTCATCATGAAAGTCTGCAACTAATGGGTGATCTGCTTGTATGGGTGCGTCAGCTAACTGATCAGCAATGACCTGTCCTTTAATAGCTTTTCTTTCTACATAATGGATATCATACTCACTAAGTATCATAACCCATTTGGCCAGTCGCCCTGTTAATGCTGCCTTGCTGAGAAGATATTTCAGAGGGTCTATTTTAGCAATCAACATTGTTTGATGGTTTAGCATGTAGTGCCTCAGTTTTTGGGTAGCAAATACTACTGCAAGACAGGCATGTTCAATGTTACTATAGTTGAGCTCATAACCTACCAAAGGCCGACTGATATAATAAACTGCCTTTTCATGACATTCATCATCGTTCTGTGCAAGCAATGCTCCAAGTGATGAATGGGTTGTCGTAATATAAAGAATCAATGGTCTTCCTTCAACAGGTGGCATTAAGACAGGTGGTGTGAGTAAATATTCTTTAATCAATTGAAAAGATTCTCCACACCTAGCTGTCCATACAAAGGGTACTCCTTTCTTAAGTAGATGTTGAAAAGAATGTGTCTTATCTGCTAACTGCACTATAAATCTTTTGATGGATTGCAGTCTTCCTTGTAGTGTCCTTAGTTGACTGAGATTAGTGGGTGGAGGCATGTCTATGATTGCTTTTACCTTAGCCGGATCCACTTCA
This sequence comes from Sequoia sempervirens, assembly GCA_007258455.2. NCBI lineage: Eukaryota > Viridiplantae > Streptophyta > Pinopsida > Cupressales > Cupressaceae > Sequoia > Sequoia sempervirens. The sequence goes on along the minus strand of VDFB02000003.1, from coordinate 77,604,594 downwards.
ATGCCTCGTCTAGAAATGATGTAACCTAACAGCTTTCCTGACTTGACTCCAAACACACATTTCTTTGGATTGAGTCTCACTTTATACTTTTCCAGCCTCTAAAATATTTTGTCTAAAACCTGTAAATGTTCTGCCCTGGTCTTGGATTTTACAATAAGGTCATCGACGTAATCCTCCATAGAAGTGTGTACTAGATCATGAAAGATAGTAGTCATGGCACGCTGATAGGTTGCTCCAGCATTCTTGAGTCCGAAGGGTATAACATTCTAGCAATACGTCCCCCAAGGACAAGTGAAAGTCGTCTTAGGTTGGTCTTTAGTGGCAATTCTGATCTGGTTATATCCTGAAAATCCATCCATAAGGGATAACATCTCATAACTAGCTGTCATGTCAACTATCATGTCTATGTTAGGCAAAGGGAAGTCATCCTTAGGACAAGCTTTGTTGATATCTCTAAAATCAGTGCAGATGCGGATGCCCCCAGTTGGTTTAGTGACTGGTACAAGATTGGAGATCCAATTGACATAGTCGATAGATCTGATGAAACCAACGTCTAACAATTTCTTGAGTTCTGCCTTGACTAATAAAGCAATTTGTGGATGCATTTTTCTCAGTTTCTGTTTCACTGGTTTGGCACCTGGTTGTAAGGGCAAATGATGCAATGTCTGTGATCTAACCTGCATGTCGCATATGACCAAGCAAAATTTATCTATCTCGTGCAAAGAAGCTCGAACTCAAGCTTCTTCGCTTGTCAACATTTGAAAATAAACCAAATGAGGATCTCTCTTTGTGCCTATGCTGACTTCTTATGGATTCTTCAACGAAAGCATGGGTGACTTTTCTTGTGTAATGGGAAGAATGTTCAAACCTCCATCCTTGGGTGCCTCAGAGAGGTTTTCACCTTCAGATGTGTCCTTTCTTTTTACTTTTTCATTGTCTAAAGGTGCCTTCTGGCTACCTGTAGACTCATCCTTTTATCTTGTTTATTCTTTTTCTCATTTTTGCGACTGGAGGGTTGAACAAATTCCCCAAAATATGCTTTGTTGTCCAAGTCAATGGTAAAACCAGCCTTATGATCCCCGTTAGGTATGCCTTCACGTAATCCTAGGAACTCAGCAATTGCTTCGTCGTTCTCAAAAGTGTCTAAGACGGGTGCGTCTTGTTGATCCCAATCAATGAGCTGGGGATACACTAAGGGCATGTCATCGTCGGAGTTATCAAAGTCTAATGGGGTCAAGGTAAAGATTTAATTATTCATGTGATTACAAAAGTCTTGTACCAGGTCCTCTTTGCTCTTAGGTTTGGGTCTAAGTGGATAAATAGGTGGGCCTAATGCCAAGGTTTGACTATTGGAAATAGGTGGCTTAGGTTGCCAAGAGGTAGGATCAAGTGATTCCCAATAGTAGTGTTTAAACCATTCCTCTTTTGTCATTTTCTTTGGTGGACAAGAATTCAAGGGAGTTGGTGAGGAACTTAACATGAATGGTTCTCTGATAACTTCATCCCAAAGTTCCATGGAAGAAATTAGGACAGGAATCCACTCATAATCGTTAGAGTCGGGGGAGTTACAATGATATTGGTCCACTGGTTCATGAGATTTCTTAATATCTTTTGAAACACTTACTTCCTCAAGTAAGGGTAATGGGGTACTAGGAACGCCAATCTAAATCGGTTGAAACCTAGCCCCTACTCCTTTTGTGCTTGAGAAACAAATATTGGTTCAATTCTGCCATCTTGGTTTAAGCCTAAACCACTATGTCCATCATATCCTTTGCTTTGCATAATTTTGAAACCCTTTCCATATAGATTTGTAGGAATATGAGCAAGTAAGAGTGGTTTCTCATCATCTTCCCTATACAGCCAAGAAGTGACATCTTCTGCATCTACAGCCTCTTTGCTTAATTCACCCCATTTAGTAAAATTTGTTGTGGGGGGAACATGTATAGTGATCATAGACTGTCCCCTACCTGTTGTAGGTAAACCATATGACTTAGGAGGAACCAAATGGCTAACACAATAAGAAGTCTTCATGTAATACTCTCCACAACCCTTGTCTTGGATCTCAACCCTAGGAGTGGTAGGAAGTGAGGGTGAAACAAATGTTCGAGTGAGTGTGGATGGATCAACATAAGAGGATGAATTAGATGATGAGGCCTCTTGGTTCACTGGCACTTGACGTTGGGGGATCTCTTTTAGATTGGTACAATATTGAAATGGATCAGGATCACCATCTATGGTTATTTTTATGCCATTGTAAGGGAATTTAAGACACTGATGATACGTGGAAGGGATCGCCTTCATGGCATGAATCCATGGTCTACCAAGCAAAAGGTTATAAGGAAGGGTGAGATCCAAGACCTGGAGCTTTGTCTCCATCACCGCAGGACCAATTCTGATAGGAAGTGTTACCACCCCCTTTGATTTTCGTTCCTCATCATCATAAGCTTTTATGACAATACTTTTAGTTGTGTCTACGCATTCTTTTGAGATACCTAATGCCTTAATTAGTTTTAAAGTGCATAGATTTAACCATGCTCCTCCGTCTACCAAAACTCGTCTAACCTTGGTGTCATCAACAAGGACTTCCAGATGTAAAGGATCATTATGGTGGATCTTTTCAGTTGCATAGTCTTGTTCAAAAAATGTGGCATGATGATTATTGGTCAAGTATCCCACCATTTCCTGGAAATGATTGGCATCAAGATCATTAGGGACCGTGGTGTTCTGTAAAGTGTTATTGAGGATAGATTGATGCTCAGGGGAAATACGTAGCAATTCCAAGATTGAAATTTGAGTTGGGGTCTTCCCCAACTGGTCAAGTAGATTATATTGTAACTTGGAAGATTGTGGTGTTTGCTGTGATTGAGGGCCTTGGATAGTGAACTTAGTACGATGAGTATTGACCGCACACTCAGGATAAGCATTGATAGTAATGGTATTGATATTCTCGTCAGCGGCACGAAGGCAATGAATGATTTTGCCACTATCATAATCATGTTTGATACTCACATAGTTGGCTGACATATTGGTCTTAGTACTCGAACTGGGGGTAGTTCCTTTCCCATGGTCATGTAGTGGGTCAGAAAAGACTTGATGATCAGTGTTCGATGACTTTTGTTTTTTCCCACTAACTTCAATAATTCTCCTTTCGACAAGATCCTGTATGATATTCTTCAGTTGTCGACAGTTTTGTAAGTTATGTCCCTTAGTCCTATGATAATCGCAAAAGGCATTGTCATCCCACCAAGCTGGTTTAAATTGTCCTGGATCGTATTGTCTTGGTTCCTGCAGCTGTATAAGGTTATGTTGTAATAGTTGTTTGAACACCGACTCAATGGGTTCCCCTAAGGGAGTGAACTCACGTTTTTGAAATCTCCTTTGTTGTGGATGTTGAGTATTTTGGACCATGTTTGGAGGTTGATTGACAGCATTAAGCGTGTTGGAAAAAGTATGAGGTCCTTGTAACGTGAGGAGAGGTCCTGCTTGTAACGTTTTAGCATCAACCACCCCATCATTGGTGACATTTTTATTGCGAGACCAAAATTTGTTTTTGTCAGTAGGGGTGTTTTGTACGATCGTGTTTCTATTAGATGTTGTTGTTTTGAGTTTTCCCTTTTCAATGAGATCTTTCTCTATTATAACCCCTTTTTCCACTAATTCCGAAAAAGATGTGCAGCAATGTACCCTTAAGTTACTCCTGAGTTTTGGATGAAGGTTTTCTTGAAACATTGTAACCTTTTGTTTTTCGGGTATCTCAACAGGACACCTACTAGCAATAGTTCTCCATCTCTGGAAGAAAGCAATGAATGTTTCCCCTTCGTCTTGTGTTGTGTGGCACAAGGTTTCTATATTTATCTCATGGTCTATGTTGAAGGAGAATTTCTCTACAAATTTCTCAACTAGTTCACCCCAAGATCTAATGCCATAATCTAGACCCAAAAACCATTCTAGTGCAATTCCTACAAGACTTCTCAAAAATAGCCTCATAAGATACGTGGGGTCATAAGCGACATCTATGCATATGGTAGAAAATTCCCTGATATGTTCTATTGGGTTTCGTTTGCCATTGTACTTAGGAAGATTCGGTATGACATATCCGTGAGGGAAAGGTGTCATGTACAATGATCTATCAAAGGGGAATGGGCATATGTCCTTTGTTGAAAAATATTTCTTAGTTGACACCGACATGTTATCCATTTGCGTTTGTAATGCGTGCATTTGTGTTTGTAAGACGTCAACTTGGGTCAAAGATGTGCTAGGGGGATTATGCGGATCCGTGTATGTGTTCTGAAATCCAAAGTCTCGTGATGGGTTTCGATTGAATGTTGGCATTTAAGGTGGATTTGGATTCGGAATATTGGTAAATGTGTTTTGATCTGGAATCTGCATAAATTGGTGTTGACTTGGGGTCTGTGTAAATGGATTGTGAGTACCACTTTGGGAAAACGGATTCTGATTTGACATTGATGTAAATTGGTTTTGACGTGGAATCTGTGTGGACGGATTCTGACTACCAATCTGTGCAAAAGGATTATGATTCAGAATTGATGTAAATTGGTTTTGACTTGGAATCTGTGTGGACGGATTTTGACTACCAATCTGTGAAAAAGGATTCTGATTTGGAATTGATGAAAATTGATTCTGACTGCCAGTCTGGGAGAATGGATTCTGATTGCCATATTGGAAGGAGGGAATGCCTCCTATTTGTGTAATCCGTAGTATGGTACTAGTGACTGGAGCACTAGGTATGGCCATCGATTGTGGTATGGTACTCATGATACTAGCAGTTGGTATGGTTGTTGATTGCAAACTTGTGACACCGAAATAAGGTGTAGAGGCTAATATTTTAGGTCTTTTACTCCCAACAAGAGGACCGAAGGGAGTTGATGATGAAGCCCCTACAGTGAAATTAAATCCTGATGTCATGCCAGATGTACCAAATGGAGATGTGTTGACTGTCGTACTCTGTGCAGATGTGCCAAATGGTATAGTTGTGCTAACTTGAGGTGTAGTGGTACTAGCAGTCATTGTGTTTGTTCCTTGTGTAGGTTAAGTTTGTAAGGTGCTAATATCAAATCCTACGGGTAAGGTAGCACCTTCAGCTAGCAATTTGGCTAAAAATCATGGACGATCGTTTGCTAGGTATTCATCTACAAAAGAGGCAAATTTAGGGTCCTGTGCGGCAGCCTCTACGTCCTCTACTCCAATATGTCCTTGAGTGTTTCTTGTGGTGAATTTGTCTAATAGAGTCTTATGAGGTCTTGAAGAAAATGGATTGATGAATTCGTTTGGGTTCGACATGTTTTCTCTCTCTCTTCTCTTAGACCTAGTTTCAACCATGTAAGACAAGCCCAATATGCGGGAAATGCAAAAACTATATCTATGAACAATATGACTCTAGTCTATGTTTTTGGGATTTTCGTATGCAAAATAAGGGATGTTCTAGGATGACACTAGTCTAGACTCTAAAGATGCAAAGTCTAAGCAAGACCCTAAAGTGATCAATTCTATAAACCCAAGACGAAGGGACCAACTACCTAAAGTCAAACCAAGGTGTCAATTTAGTTTAAATCAAGGAACCAATGTAGGACGAGAACCAAAGACAAGTTGAGTTTCCTAACTAGACTGATGAGCTAGGAGGACTCTCTGTAGGACAAAGTATAAGATGATAGGACTAGGTTCAATGACAAATTTTGTTGACACTATGACTTTTCTAGAGTATAGATGGTAAACCAATCCTAAAGTTTGTAAAAGTGACCTTCCTAAAAGTATAATGCAAGGTAATATGTATTCTAAGATGAAACTTACCCTGAACTAAGACAACTATGGTAATGACTAAATGACCCTAAAGGATGCAAAATTGAGCAAATCGTTTCAGGTTTCTGTTTCAAAGACTGTTTGTGTAAGGACAACTAAAACTAGTATAATCGTGTTGACTGGACAGTGACTGTGAATTTTGGTTTTCTGATAATCAGACAAATGCATTGTAGGATCTAATATATGCGGTCAAGTTTATCAGTTGCGGTTTTCCAGTAATCAATTGCATTTCTCTGGTAAAGTTTAGTTTGACCCTGACAGATGCGGTTAACCTTTTAACAGATGCAACTCGTACTAACAGTTGCGACTCAAAATATAACGCGTGCAGTTTTTCCAAAGCAATTGCGAGCTAAACTGGCAGATGCGACTCTAAACTAGACAGATGCGACTCAAGACTAAACAGATGTGACTTGAAATAACAGTTGTGACTCATAATTTAACAGATGCGACTCGTACTGACAGTTGCGAGTTTCTGGTGAACAATTGAGACTCTTTGTGTATTTTCAGTGATGAGATTTAAAATGACTCTATTTTCTGTGATCAAATTCTGACAATCAAAGACAATCATAAGACAAAGTGTTTTTAGTTTCAATTTTGGACTCAAAGAACGTTTAAATTGACAACAGACAAGCATATCCTAATAGGCCAAAGGCCTAGGGTTTGTATACTTGGTATAGCCCACCTATTATACCCCGGATTGGTGATGAACACCTTTCCTTCTCGAGAGCAGATAGCTTAGAAATTTGGTGGCATTGGCTCCCCTCCACGGCTCATTAACGTCTTTCGAGCACACCAATTTTGAATTCTTTGGGCAATGACCTCCCAAGAACTGCTATCTCTACTAAAGGGGATCAGTAGTGAGTATCTTCGGGCATGATACTGTACCCTACACTATACCAAGCAATGGCCACAAATAGGTTGGTCTCTAAAACAAAAGGTATTTAGTACGGGCATTCCGTTCGTGGGGTGTGATCCATACAGCGCAAGTCCCCTTTCGGATCCATCTCGTCGGAACCACACTCGTGATTCTTGGGGTTTCCCCAAGAACCCACTTTTATATACCGGCTGGAAGTCCCTCGGGTTCAGGGTGCTACCGGTCTGAGTCGTCCTGGGGTGAATACTTTTTCCCTCCAGAACAACCCCAAGTTCTAGAGTTGGTAATCGTTTCTCTTACACCCAAGATCGCACAGATGCGCAAGGGGAGAGGATACTTCGATGTACCAAGTCGTAAGGGTAACCAGACTTGTGCTTTCGCACCAAACACAGTAGACACTTGTTAATTTTAAACCAAACAAAATATTTGCTACACTACCAAACAATCTGTTTCAAAAATTAACTAGGGTCTTCGACAAGCGTCCTACAGAAAAACTCGTTAGTAGTTTTCAATATTGTCTTCGTCAATCATCCTGCAAAAGCTTGTTAACTCCAAAAGGCCACATGCTGAAAATCAGATATTAGTAACACACAAATCAATTGAAAATTTCAGATTTTTGAAAATAGAAATAAATTTTTACTAGTCAATTGTGTCGCTGTGTTACCAGTCAAATGCGTCATTTCTTTTGTCAGATGCGGTTCGGGAAGTCAATTGCGGTTCAAGAAACTTCAGATGCGTCTTATTTTTTTAGATGCGTCGTTTATTCTATCAGATGTGGTTCTAGAAGTCAATTGCGTCGCTTCGCCAAACTGATGCGTCATTCCGTACGAAAAACCTGCAAAAACCAAAAATAAAAGATCTATGGATCCGCGAAGATGGTATCTTCATGTCGGGTTCACCAAATGTAATGCCAAGAAAGTGCACAAGACAACAAAGAAGATTAGAAGCAAACATGCAATACTAAAATCTAAGATGCAAATCTAAATGTTAAGCAACAAAGAACAAAGGAAGTTAAAACGTAAACAAACTGAAACAATCTCACCAATTTCAAACGTATTTCCATGATTCATCTCGATTTCCCTTCTCCATTTTGCTTGTGTAGTATAATTGCCCTCAGATTTTCGTAAATTCATGCAAGTATAGCCTAAGATAATGATTAGCAAAACATCGAAGATTCAAGACAAAGTGCTCTCAAAAATCATAAGAATTCGCGAGATAGATTGGAATGAAGAATGATAGATCAATTTATAGAAAATTGATTATTCGAATGACAAGCCAACATCGAAAGATCAACGGACGGTTGAGATCGACTGATTAATCATGCATTATGATAACTGTCAGTAGTGACATGAGTGATACAAAGTAGAAATAGAATTAAAGATTAAATAAATGATTTAATCTTCAGTTCGATATTCGAAAATAGAAGAATTATCTTTGCATGACAAAGATGAAGATTGATTAAAGCAACTCTTGTTCGAATGCACGCACAACATTTAATTAATTAAATAAGAATATTTAATTAATCCGCATGTACACGCAATTGAGTTAGAACTGGACGATTGACCA
>VDFB02000003.1:77090785-77596237 GCA_007258455.2 Sequoia sempervirens | reverse complement strand
CTGCTACTATTATTTATAGAATATAGTTTATAAATAATATATTGTATTTTAATTATATATTATGATATTTTATGTAATATAATTTCTAAATATAAATATTGTATAATATTATAAAATTATATATTTTATATAATAATATTGTATATTTATATAGTTTTCAAATTTATGTGTACTATACTCCGCCATGCCTTTTGATTTTTCAGCAGAGATTTTCCCTTGGCATTAATTTCAAGGGTTTCTTAGTGATTTTTAGGAATCTTTGCTTTGTGCTCCTTTTGGTTGGTGATCATGAATATTTGCACACCATGAGATTGGGATCATGGCCACCATAAGGGTTTTGCTTTTTTTCATTTTTTGCAAGTAGAAGACACAAAGAAAGCCATTAGAGAGCTAGATGGAAAGATAATAGAAGAAAAAAATATCAACGGGTTTTTCTTCTCTCAAAGCTGTGTATGCAAGCCCTACAAATGTTTCTCCCCATTGTGCATGGCTTGTGGATAATTTTTAGGACATATAGATGGATGCATGCCCTAGCAAGAAACCTTTGGATGAAGAAGCCATGATTGTTTATTCATATATTTTGACCTCCAATGATGTTAATATCTCTTCTTCATCAATGGGTATTGACAGTACGACCTGGGATGAGGGCTTTCTTGAGAGGAATTTACCCACCTCCATGGATCCCAAGAATGTTAGGGCTCCATGTAATGTTCTTGTGAATATGACTGCAAATATTTTTGAAACTTTCTACAAATATTATTTAAATCAGCTGCTCTCATGTGCCTTCTAATGTCATGACCAAATATTTAGGGTAAATAATTGACACACCAAACAAACCCTAAATTTGTATCAATGTTTACCTGCAACATTAACAACTGGAAAAAATGTAAAATTGGACCTTATGAAACCCTAGGTTATGTTTACATTTACACAACTTTAATATACCATTATTAGCCATTAGGCCCTAAAAGGGAAAACCCTAATATGTTCTACTCGAATCCAGCAAACCCACAAAAATCCCATTTCATTTATGCATTTACATTTATAACCCATATCAAAATCAGATCCATAATGGTGTATTTGTATTAAATAGGTTGGAAATGCTTTTACAAAATGCTACTACCACAACAATTTATGATTGGAATACAACAACTACAATGAAACTAAGAACAACAACTCACTAGTCATAACAATAAATTCTAACTACTCTACTTAATCTGCAATGTTAAATGGGACTGTAAAATGTTACAATATGCTGCTTCAACAACTATGGCAAAGTAAAACATAAATGTTTAGATCCACACCAATTGTAAGTCTCATGGAGACTCTCTATTGCCACTATTTGGCATCATTAAAATCCAATATGACCTTTGGGTGAGATCATTCTTTTGGCCAAGAGGGTTTTCATCCCTTGGCACATGAGATCTTCAAGGTTTTCATCCTTCCACTTCCAACAACTCTACGGGTTTTGGTCCTTGAATCCAAGCGTTCAAAATGGTTTTAGAGTTAGGGTTTTTGAATATTTTCATAGTGTTCTTCTTTTTTGACTTTGAATCCTTAATACCCATAGAAAGAATGTTGAAACTTGCGTTAAATGCCCATTTCACACAATTGGTATGTGATAGAGAGAACCTATACCTAATGGCATTGTTTTTCCCTTAAATCATGCTTGAAATTACAACATGCGTGCTTGGATTTATCTAAGAGGCATGGGGAAAGTTTCTTGCAACTTGCAATGTCCTCTACAATAATGGCAGGAGGTCTCATAGGTTTGAAACCCTATCTACCTTAGTAATGGCAGTCGTAGTCACCTTCTTTTATTTGCATCGTTGGATGTACATGTGGATTCGTGCCCTAATATTAAATAATGTTTCCTGCACAAACTCTTTCTAGAAGTTGCCACTTAAGATTAGAGCATTAATGGTGCTTCTAGGTGGGAGTTTCAGAGTTTAGGGGTCAAAGGTAACCTCATGACACATATCATTGGTTGGGGATTGGAGCTTGGGTAGGAGACATGTTGGGAAAGTCAAGTCTAGAACTTCAACAAGGCAAGGGAAATTAATGGGGAATGGATGTTAGGTATGCTTGGATGAGGAAGTCTATCAAGCATAAGGAAAAGTGGAGTTGAGCAGAGAGGCATGCTAGGATGTTGAAGTTTAAAAGCTTGGTAGGGATCAAGGAAAGGTTAGACTTGGACGAGAAGACATTCTTGGAGAAGGAACTTTGAACCTTTGACAATTAACAAATACTTGTAATGTTGGGTGTGTCTCCTTATAGAATTTGGGGACCTTAGGCCAACACAATGGGAAATAAGAACATACATACAAAATTGAACCAGGGGAGATACAAAAAATAGGAAATAGGTATTTTGGTCTATAACATAAGCTATTATAAAATGAGGAATGACATTTTAGGGGTGCATCTTATTTGGATGACATGACAAACCCTAGCTCGGGGGTTTCTCAAGTTGGCTTGAAGGGCATGGCCAAAATATTCCAAAAATTAGTATGGATTCAAGGAGTTTTTGGATGGCCATGCTCTCATTTGCATATTCCATAGTGATTGGCCAAAGTTAACCAAACCCCATGAGTGGATTTTTGATTCATGGAAAAATCTCTTGGTATGAAATTTTTTTATTTCCTTGTGCTAGAGGATTTTAAATTTTAGAATTTGATCCTGTTAGGGAGAAAGAGTAAATAATGGGATTTGAAGGGTCATATTTTATACATAAGACCTTGGTTTCCGTCCTTTGATCTCAAAAATGATTTTGTCTCTCGTGGTCTTCTATGGATTCGTTTGCCCTATTTACCTCTCCAATATAGGGGTCCCTTGAGGTTGGCTACTGTTGAATATATTGTCATTGATGTCACAAAAAATCAAAGTTATTTATACATCTGGAAAATATGCACTTCATACCATGGTTTATGCATATTACATGACGCCCAAACAAAGGAATTCAAAAATAACCTATGTGGCCGACCCATGAAGGAAGAAGATTAAAACATAAGCAAATTAAATATGAAAGACATGCTGGCCGACTACATCAGCAGAGCTGGAATTTAAAGACTAAGCCGGACATATTCATATTCATCGCCCAAGCTAGTATTAAAGATAGAAAATTATTTAAAAGAGATGCGATGACATTAAAGCAAACAAAAGGTGCAATCTATTAAAAAGTCAGCCTTTAAAAGTTTAAGACTTATTTAAGAAGAGGCATTTTATGATTTCAAAGGGATACAACTATTCAAATGGACATAACCCTCATAAAGGACACATCTCTTGGCATATAGAGGTATAAATATAAGGAAAAGATGGAGTCAAAATAAACCAAGCAATTCAACGAATATTTTCAGAATATAAAGAAGGATATCAGCAGCAAAATGAAAAGTAATTCTGATTTGTATTGAAGACATTTATGCAATAAAAGGAAAGAATCTATGCTAGTGAAATGAACTAAATATTCAGATTTGAGAAGGAAGAAATTAATGATTAATTCAGACTTGTGAGGACTGTGAAAGTATCTATAATTTGACCAGATTTATGTTTAAAGGAATATCTTATCAGCATTGAAAGACTAATAGGTTGAAGCCTATCAATTAAGAGGTTGTAGCCTTTACCTGGGTTGGAGCCTATATTTGTGTCAAGTAGAGATTGGAGTCTCTAGTAGGTTGGAGCCTACAAGAAAAGGAATATATATATAAAAGCAAAATTGTGCAGTGTTTTTCTCCCGAAAGGGTTTTCCATGTAAAACGCGTGTTCTCATTGTGTACTTAATTGCTTAATCTTGCATATGAGTAGCTGATATAATTATTTTGATTTTGAAAAGTAAAGGATGTATCATATTGTGCTCAACAACTACTATTTCAAAAACTTTTGGAAAATTGGTTTGCTTGACATGTACCACCTATGCCTGGTTATATGTAGAATCAAACCTTGCTAATGAGCTTCTTGAAGAAATTACTTTGATTGTAGGGGATAGGTAATGGAGGTACACCATGGATTATGAGAAGTTAAGTTTTAGATGCAAAAGTTGCTATGCTTGCGGGCATTGTGCCTTAGAATGTGGTAGAATGAGTATTGTTAATTCCTTGCCTAAGGGGCATAAAAATCCTATGAGGTAGGATTGAGCAAAATCCCACCATCATTTGATTATTTGTTAGGTTCAGGATAAATATGAACCTATGGCGACCTGTTCGGATTTGACCTCCTTAGAAGTGAAGGCTAATGTTTTGACTTCTTGTTCAAGCAGGCTTGACTCTATGGTTCTTTTCAATACATTAGAAAGTGAGGAGACGGTTCAAAATCCTATAAGATAAAAAACTTGTTGTCAAATTTAGAATGTGCCAAGGATTTACTTAGTGGTTTTTTAGAGATTTGTCTAATGCCTCTCTAGAGTTCCATAATATAGAGGGCCCTCTAAAGTTTTCTCCACAAGAGTTGGATTGGATATATCATATAAGTGGAAAAAAGGAAAAAGAGGAACTCACTCTCACAAAGCAATAGTATTCATTTGATGATCCAAAGATCTGCAATACATTGTAGATTGGCTGAGGACTCTGTTCCTTGATTTTGTCAGATTTGGGGGTGGGGTGTTGATAATTTGTAATGTGAGTGATGTTCACAATGTATTATGGTCTTTATAAATTGATAGTATAGAAGGGATAGATATTAAATCTTATATGGATCTTTTTGAACTCAATGTTTAAGAATCCGATATTCAATGCCATATTTTTTGTGGCTCTTGGGTGCCTAACCTAGATTTATTAACAATTTTATCTTTTTAATGTATATATTGTACAGTTGTACCAGAACCCAAACTTGGCAAAAAAATCTGCTGTACTGTGAACCCAAACCTGGAGAGAAAAACTGTGTGAACCCAAACCTGGAGAGAAAAACTGCCATATTATGAACCCAAACTTCAAACTTGAACCCGAACCGGCAACTTAGACCTCACTATATGTGTGTTAAGAAAACCACATACTGCATACATTTACAGGGTAAATCATACATTTAAAAGCTAAATGTATGTTAATTTAGGAAATTTCAATAAATGTAAAATTAACACTTAAATGCTGAATAAATAATTAAATATAAAACATTGAGAACAAATAACATTTTTTGCCTTTAAATAAATGTAACCCATGATATGAATGCGGTGGACACTTCATGGTGCTAAAGAATAAAGCATGCGTTGTTTTTATTAACATGAAGCCAGTAATTATTGCTTTTTATAGAAATGCAGTAGGTAATATTCCAAGCTGTACCATAAAAAAACAAGCCGTAAAAGTTAAAACTCCAGCTCACAAAAAACAATAAAGATAAAGTGAAAAAGCAGCGTACAAATTTAAAACAACAGCAGCATGGTCAGCAATAACATCACTAAAACACCATCATTTTGACTCACATACTCATTGGTCATCATTGGACGAAAACGTAATTAGGAGGAGAAGCTAGGTAATAATGGCCTTCTTATGATATTCTTCTTGGGTTCCTAGCTGTAATTGCACTACTTATACAAGTCTCTACCATTAATGGAGAAACAGCATTTGTAGTGGCAAGGGGCAGGGGTGTTTTGTTTGTTCTTTCCATGAACTGTGATAAGAAAATAAAGAATTAGAGTGTGAAGAAAAAACAAATAAAATTAAAAAAATTAAAGCTATGGTTCACAGAGGGTTCATTTTGGGTGTGGGATTTGGATCACAAATTTGCTTGGCTACTCACCCAGTGGGCCAGTACGTACCCAACTGAATTTGGGTCCAATAACTTCTTTGGGTGCTTACCTTTGTTTGCCACTAGATGCAGACATTTTATTCCTTCGAAATTCTTAGAATTCTGGGGATTATCTAAAAATAGAATGGGTCCAACTTAGGCAGAAAATTCCAAAACCTTATTGGGATCACATGGCTTGGCTAGGACACTAATTTATCCTTTGGACTGGATTATATTCTTTTTGCTTGGTATTTCATCTTAGCCTTTTTTGGAACCTGCCAAAGGTTTCATGTGGAGTGGTTATTCTCTTTTTTTATGTTTTGTCTGTTGATTGGTATTGGTGGGACCAACGGATTTGTCTCCTATGCTGTGTGAGTAAGGTTAAATCGTGGGTCATGGGTCTTCAGGGGGTGGCAATCTATTTGCTGGCGTTGTATTTTAGTAGAGTCATGGTTATTGATCTCTTGCTTATTCTTGGCTGGTGGTTACAGTTTTAATTGCTGACTGGGTGCATCTTCCACTACCATTTGCTGCAGTTGTCATTGTTTCTTGATCATGGGAATTATTCCTTGGTTAATTGCTGCCTGCTCCACTATATTGAGTAGCTGAATTCATACTAGAATACATCTGTAGGTGGGTCAAATAGAGAAGGCAGAGTAATGAAAGACAGAACAAAAAACTGTAAAAATTCAAAACTTGTGGAAATGCTGGTGCACACTTGATTGTCTAAAATTCCAAGCTATTGTTATCTATGCCTTTGTACACCTGTTGGAGTGGTAATTTTGATTTTTTGAGTGGTCTAACTTTTGTTGTTAGGTGAATTCTAATGTTCTAAAAAAAAAAAGTTCTGACTTATATTTTTTGTCTTTAATCTTATGCATTTGTGTGGAGTTGGAAGGCCCAAGGTGCCTTTCACTGGGCATTGGGACCTTGACTGCATTAAAATGGTTGGTGGTGTTGTTGGGAACAAAATGTTTTGTTTAGTGGAAAAGATCAAATACATCAAGAGGCAGCTGATGGACTAGAAGTCTAGAACAAGAACCACTTCAAGAACATCTTGGAGACAAAAATAGAATTAGAAGGCAGAATTCAAATCCTCAATGAGGAAGTTTTCATGGCGGAGGTCCTAGCCAAGGAAGAAATGTTTTGGAGGCAAAAGTCAAGAGAGGTATGGCTTAAGGAAGGGGACAAGAATTCTAAATACTTCCATAATGCCATGGAAGTTAGAAGATTTTAGAATAGATTCAGTCAGTTAAGATTGGATGATGGTTATATCTTGAAGATCCTGTCACTATCAAAAGGGAGGCAATGGATTAGTTTCAGAATTTACTCAATAATTGGGAGGGATCCAATATTCTATCTCCAAGTCAGTTCTCGGAATGCATTCCTAAACTGGTGATAGAGGAACAAAATAGAATGCTAATGGGGGCATTGTCTGAGGAAGAGATATAAGATGCTGCCTGACAACTACACCCAGACAAAACCCTTGGTTCATATGGTTTCTCTACTGCCTTATACCATAAGTGCTGGCACATTATTGGCTAGGATGTCTGTGAGGCAATAGAGGATTCCTGAAGAGAGGGAAAATTGTTGAGGGATGTAAACAACACATTTATAGCTCTAATCTGAAAAAAGGAGCAAGCACTCTCAATGGATGAGTATCAGCCTATGTCATTATGCAACGCAATCTACAAAATATTGGCAAAAGAAATGGCCAATAGGCTCAAGAAAATCTTCTTAGATATAATTGCAGAGGAGCAGATGGGGTTTGTGCTAGGAAGGTCAATTTTGGACGTAGTCATTATAGCTCAAGAAGCTATTCATTCAGCCTTATCAACAGGTAAACAACATATGTTGGCTATGCTAGATATAAGGAAAGCTTATGATAAATTAGATTGGAGGATTCTTTTCAAAGTACTAAAAGCTTTTGATTTCGAGACAAGTTGGATGGATTGGATTTTTATTTGTGTTGCTAGCCCAAGGTGTTTTGTTTTGGTGAATGGATCTCCTGAATGTTTTTATGAAGCTTCGAGGGGCCTCAAGTAAGGGGATCTGTTGTCACCCTTCCTATTTGTAATAATTAGAAACTGCTACAGAATTCTGAATATCTTATATTCTAACTCTTGAAATGATTATTATCTCCCCTTTATAAAGAAATAGGGCTGAAGAGAGAAGAGGAGTCTGCATGCAAAATCTTCCCTAATTATTTGGTTACCTGAAGGTTATATGGATAACTAATATTCTAACTGCAGGTTAACTAAGTTTCAATGAGACATCTAAAAAATTAAGCAGCCAAGTCTCTTGTCTGGAGTATACTTATTCTTCTATCAACTAATTTCTTCCTAAAACTATGTATTTGAATCATAGTAAAGAATCCTAATTATTTTATTTTCCATTTTATTCCCCAAAGATACATGGGCTTATCACATGTATTATGTTCATCCTTAGATTAAGCCATAAGTATAATAACTAAGCTTAATGAGATTAGCCAATGGTGTTATCTATGTAGCCTATATCTATGACAATGTTATATTCAGTAGTGTTAATATCTTTGGTTGTCATTTTCTAATATTCTATATAGTAGTTTGTAAAATTATTTGTAATTTTGTACACAATGTTTTCTTGTATCTAGTATGTAACTGATTTGTATTGCACTGTTATTGAAATATGATTTAAGTGTTGGTAGGAGGCTACAATTGTAAAGGCATGTTTTCAGCAGATAATGTTTTAATGCAGTTTTTGATATATAGTTTATTTATTTTTTAGCAGGGAACACAAAATGACTGGTAAAATAACTTAATATACGGATAAAGTAATTATTTGCATTGTGCAGAGGAAGACATGCATTGGCTATGGTTTTAGTATCTTGAATGTGAAATCATGTTCTAGGAGGATGTGTCTTGGTATACGGAACATAGATTTCCCTCTGACAATTTAGAAGTATCTTGGATCTTAAATAGCTTTATAATGCTTCTTTGATAACCTATAGTGTGGACTTGTAAACTAAGTTGCCGAATCGGGTACGGGCACGGGTACGGGTACGTGGGTACGGTACGTGGGTACGGCAAAAAAATTTGGGGGCTTGGGTACGGAATCGGGTACGTCCATACAAAAATATAATAAAATATTTAAATATATATATATATGCAACATAGAAACAAAATAAGTTTAGAATGTCATATACCAATACATATGATAAACAATACCATGACAAATTTCAATTTTTGAAACATAATATACTAAGATTATAATTTCTAATTTTGTAAAATAATTATAAATTTTTTAAATCGTATCGACGTATAATTATAATTTATGATTTATGAATATTATATTTTTTAAATTATATATGAATAATATATTTTAAAAATAATATATGAAATAATAATAAATTATATTTTTTTTAAATCTTAAATTATATAAATTATAAATATTTTAAAATTTAAATCTAAATTTCATAAATTTAAGATTATAATTTCTAATTTTATAAAATAATTATAAATTTTTTAAATCGTATAATTATAATTTATGATTTATGAATTTTATATTTTTTAAATTATATATGAATAATATATTTTAAAAATAATATATGAAATTATCAATATTATATTTTAAAAATTATATATATTAGCTAACTAGTATATTAGTATAATAAATTTATATTTTAAAAATTATACTATAACTATATATTTATTTTAATTTTTCAAAGATTTTGAATTTTTCGTTTTTTAAAACAATCAGAAAATTTTTTAAAAATTAAAAAAAACAAAAATAAATGTGAAAAATGGAAACCCTACTCGGTCGCGCGCGCTTCTCGGTCGCGTTTTCTGTTCACTTGTATCCGCCGCGCCTGTATTCCAGTTCCTCTATACGTTTTGTGGTCGCGCGTTTTGTGGTCGCGTTTTTGTGGTCAATCCGCCGGTTTCTCTATGCCCCCGTGCCTGCGTGTTTCTCTAAAGTCTATGCCCGTGCCGGTTTATCTGTGCGTTTTCGTATGCCGTCAAACCCTTTTCGCGTGTCTGGTAGTCACGAAAAATATCGAACGAAATCCGCGTCTGCAAATAAACGTCAAAATCCGCGTTTTTGTCAAGTGTTTTGCCCTAAAATTCGCAGAAATCGAGGCAAAAGTCAACTGGCGGAAATAAAAAAGGTAAAAAAAACGTGTTGGAATCGCCACGTCGTCTGAAAAACTTCGGGAATCGTCGGGAATCGTCGGGAATCGCTTTTCAAGTTTTGGAATCGAACCCACAGAGCGAAAATCGATTCCTGTGCGATTCTACAGCGATTCGATTCCGAATCCGTACCCGAAACGATTCCAAACGGGAATCGCTGGGCAAACCTAGGCGATTCGGTAACCTAGCTTGTAAAAGATAATGCATAAATGTGGAAATTTAATGTAAATTTTTATTGTTTTAATAATTCTTAACTTATTTTTCATTAACCTTTTTTATCCAGATGCATTTTGAGGACGGGCTGACAGCAAGACATAAATTGAAAAGTATTTCAAAGCCTGGGCGAGGAAAAAGTGCCTCTGAGAAGCTTACAGAAGAAGAGCTTGTAAAATTTTCTGCTCGTGTTGCTATACAGGTATGGATATCCATAAAATGATTTCTCATTGTGATTGTGCTTTTCCATTTGAAGAATATCGCAAATAACTAAAGGAATCTAATTGAACGTATAAACTAGCATCTAAGATAGTAGATTTAAACCATTATATGTTTCACCTAGATTGAATAACAGACAAGTTTATTGCCTATGTTGTTGTATCTTTCAATTAATATTCAAATCATTTTAGCTCTTGAATTATCTATATTTGACTTCCTTATCTTGTAGTATACTGTCCCAAAATATTTAACCAAAAATTTGCAATTTTCACAATTTGTGATGCACAGACATTTCGTCAGACAGTTTGCATTCAGCTGATCTGAGTTTGATTTTCCCTCCCGTATTCCTTCCAGATGTCCTCTCCCCAAAATCATTTTTACTGCTGCGACAACAAGAGGATCATTATTTAGCAGAACCCTCTTCAGGCTCTGGTCGGTTATCTCCCAGAACACAGCTTGCCTCGCCATTGCCAACAGGGAGATTGGAGTATCCACTCCGAACCAAGCCAAACCTTCCACCGATACTGCGATTATGAACTTTGAGCTTCCGGCCATTGCCAACCTTAGACGACACCGAAAGCCAAGCTTAGACTGCTCACCCACTCGCCACCAGTAACTGCTCATCAACACCAAAAACTGACTATACCAAATGACCAACACCTGAGCCCAAAAATATAGCCCGCAGCCACCAAGTGATTCCTACTTCACACAAGCCAGGAGTAATTGTGGTGCAAGGCAAGCTGTCCTTGCAAAAACAAATTCATCCTGTATCCCCGACCCCTTATGTGAGGCTTACCTTAACATACGAGCTTTGTACTAGCAGTAATCATGACACATACTCGCCCTAACCGATGTGACCATTCGCATTCACCAATGCCCATCTCAACACTGGGCTTCCACGTAGATGCCACCTCCCAGGCCATTGATTGCCCTCCGCTAGCATGGAGGGCCGCCCACCCATCCGCCCACTATCTTTTCTTATATTTATTATTTATTTTCTTATTTAAATTAAAATAATAAAACCACAAATTCATATAAATCTTATTTAAATTAATCACAATTTTTTTCTCAATTTCTATGGCTCGATGAACTTGTTCCAATGTTTCCCTCTCCAAACTTGAACATTAACACGTATGTTGTGATTTAGATTGTATGCCTGTCTATTCAGTGCTCTCTTTGCTGTCTTTGTGATTCCATTTCATAATTTCTTGTCTGCATACCTCGTGTTTTTTTCTGTTCATGTATTCTCTCTTTTATTTTTCAGCTGCAGGTCACGACTATGTAGATTAGAGCACTTTACAGAGGATAAACATGGAAAATATTTATAATTCTATATTATATTCCTTTTCTTAATGTTGCCTAATGCCTGAGCTCCTATTCACAAAATGTGGGATGCTAAGTTAAGACTGAAATATATTATAATAGTACCCAGGACAGAAAGAGTGGGGTTACAGTATAAAATGTGGTAATTACAAAATGCCGTTAGTTTGCTTTGTGCAGGGAAATGTCTATGATGCTTTCTTTAAAGCTTGAAAAGGATTTCTCTGGAAGATGTGAATTTTCAATCTTTTTCCATAACATATTTTAATTGAAATATAAAATTTGGTGCTTTACTTTACAATCTGATAGTTCAACCAGTTGCATTTGTAAGGGCAAGTTTATTAACTATTGTAATGGAATCAATCTTGCAGATGGATGTAGTCCGGTGTTTCAGTGATGCAGAATTCCCACCATGGAAGCACTCACTGTTTGGAAATCCTAATGATTCTGAGACATTCAAGTTTGTAGCCTTAGACTTGGAAACCAGATTTTTAGAACTATTTTATTGTCCACAGAGAACTTTATTATAATTTAGAATGTACAAAAAACTAATTAAATTGTTGCTCAATCAAATTTTTCTTTGCAAAAGAAGTAACTTATGTTCACATATCATTAAATAAAGGTTGGCAAGCAAATTGTCTCATTGATGTTTATTTTCTATTTTTGTATTTTGTGTTTTGATGACATGATCTTTCTACCTTAATTTACAACATAGTGGGGTCTGATAATGAATCTGATATTTTGACTCTGCATATCCTTGTCTTCTCACCTTTATGTTTTTACATATTGCCAGATTTGTAAAAATATGTCTTTTTCATTGTCTTTTGGACATTGTTATAGTTGGCAATTACTTTGTGCAGACGAAGATGTGAAATTGCTGAAACTCTTGTTGAGCGGAATTTCGATCTAGCTTTTCAAATAATCTATGAATTCAATCTTCCTGGTATGTGCCAATCATCGAGGCACATCTTTTTTCAATCCTCCTGGAAAAGTGTCCTCACATTGTAAAAATATATTATGCAGCTGTTGTGTATTCCATCAAATTTTATATTTGACACTTGAAGCAAAATCTGGATATAAGTTTTCATGTGTCATTACACAGTGTTTCAAACTATGCATATTCTTCTTGTTCTTTAAATACTTACTGCAAATTCACTTTTCATGCAGCTGTCCACATATATGCTGGTGTCGCAGCTTCACTTGCAGAGAGGAAGAGAGGAAATCAATTGACTGAATTTCTACGGAACATTAAGGGTACTATTGAGGAGGATGACTGGGATCAGGTAAAGCTGCTATGTCTCTATTTGGATCATGTTATTGTATGATTTTCCAATGAAACGGCATTATTTAGGCTGGTAAATATCTTAGTCTCAAGCCACTCAAATTGTGGAAGGATAAAGAACATGGTTCCATTCGAAAGCTTAAAAATGGAAGTTGTGATGATAATTGTGCATATGCCTTTCTCTATGACAGGTATTGGGGGCAGCTATAAATGTATTTGCCAATAGACACAGAGAACGCCCAGATAAACTTATAGATATGCTCTCTAGCAGCCACAGGTATCCAGTTGACTGTTTTAATCTGTTACTCTTGCTTCATCTGCATTAGCGGCTTATTCCCTTTCCAAGATTGTCTCTCTAAGCTCATTATTTTTCTTCATCACCATCAATACAGGAAAGTTCTGGCATGTGTTGTGTGTGGTCGCTTAAAAAGTGCTTTTCAGATTGCTTCTCGAAGTGGAAATGTTGCAGATGTTCAATATGTTGCGCACCAGGTGATATTTGGTTTGAAAATTCTCCTAGAAGACTTTGTCATTCACCATTAAGAATTACATTTTGTTATGCCATTTTTACTTAACCTACCACCAGTGGCAATTAGATTAATAGATTTGGGTAAATAATTGCAGTTTCTTATTCAAATCAAGCTTCTTATGTCTATGGGTGTACTGGACTAAATATGATACAATAAGAGCAAAGAGTATATAAAAATAAATTGCAGATTAGAACACATAGCATAAAGAAAAATGAAAATTTTGCATGATGCTAATTGATTCAATGGCCATCCTATGCATCATGACTATGTTAAGCACTGAGTGCAGTTTTACACACTCACACACATGTGCATGCATGCACACACACACACACAAATATGCCTTTAAGACATAAATGTAATGTCCCCTTTTCCTAGGCAGTGGTCAGGTGCAGCGGTTAGTCTACTAACTGGTCCCTGTAGGCTAACAGAGTGTTCACGAGACCCTTTTGAGGGTAGTCTTTGGTTCGACAGCAGAGCCTTTGGTGCTTATTTCAGTATTCTTCATCTCTTCATCCCCGTTTATTTGTGGTGTGCCTTCTGAGGGCCATTTAGGAGACTTTGATGCATACTTACTATTTATAGTAAGTCACTTGGTTATATTGCCTATACTTACTATTTGTAGTAAGCCATATCCGGTTCAGTCATCAGCATGCCTATATCTGGAAATTATGGTTGGATCACCTTTTGAGTTGGTGTCAGGTGATTATGGAGGATTAACGATTTATTTAATATTATAAAGTTAATTGACTTTATAATATTAACATTATTAACATTTAATGATGACTTTATTAAAAGGGTGTTATAAGGGGTATATGGCAATTAATAAAGTGTTATAATTATGATACTTTATTAATATATTATATTTTAAAAGGGCCAAATGCATCAAAAAACAAATATTATTATTTTATTAATTTGGGGCCAAGTGGGAGATTTGGAGTAGAAAAGCAAAAAAACATTGATTTTTGGAGAAGAGCTTCAGCAAGGGTTTGCTGGTTCCAAAGATTCGGGCTTTCTTGGGGATGAGATACCTCAGAGAGATCATTGTCTACAGGTGTAGAAGATCACCCAAGGACAATTTGAGAGAGAGTCTTCTGCAGAGATTATCATAGAGCTTCATCAGTTTCCTGGAGATCATCCTTCAGGTTATTTCAGAGCTTCCAAGATCAGGAGTTGTCATCCGGGTATGAATTTATGTATTTCTTGGAGTAATTAATAAAATCTGGATTTTGATTGTTAGCATTTGTTGAAAATTAGTTATATAGCAAATATCTTCATTGTGTTCTTCATGGTTGAAACTCTAGGCCAGTGCAAAATTCAATAGTTAAATATCCTACCAAGGGTGGGACATTTAAATGAAAATTTTGCATGATGCTAATTGATTCAATGGCCATCCTATGCATCATGATTATGTTAAGCACTGAGTGCAGTTTTACACACTCACACACATCTGCATGCACACACACACACACACAAATATGCCTTTAAGAACATAAACACACATATATGCCTCTAAGAACATAAATAGAAAGACAAATATTATTTAATGTTGGTTCCAAATGATATGTAAAATCTTGGTATGTAGAAAAAGTTTTAAATAAGAATTTTTTCAGAGAAACTGGAAAAGTAACATTTAAAAAAACACACCTAGCACTTCAAAAAAACATTATTTTAATGCTTGTTGGTGGGCCCCCACACCCCAAATGAGAAAAAAAAGCATCATTTCACTTGCAACTTCATCTTTGCTCATCCAAAAATATTGCAACCAATGGGAGGAAAAATAATTTTTATAGTAGGGTTTGAAGGAGCAGCTGGAAGAGAAGTTGAATCTAGGGCATCATTGGTAGTGAGATAACAAAATATTGAAAGAGGTAAGTCATTCTATCATTTTTTATTTTATTTTTCATTTTTTATTTTATTTTTCATTTTTTCAGTCGTGTGTTTTATCTTAAAACACAACATGAGCAGCAGTGACAGTGAAGTGGAAATTTAAAAAAAAATATAAGAGTTTCAGCCTCATTAGAGTGTGGAAGTGTTGGGGGTGGAGGAGAACTACCAAATCCATTTGAATGCCCTTCCCTTGCCTTGAAACCTTATTCAAAGGGCTCTTTTAACTCAAAAAAACCTCTTCTCCAACTTGTGACAACCATATATGCTAAAAAGAAAAATTTAGGGGGGAGTAGGGAGTGGTTGTGTCACATTTACAAGAAAGATTTAAGAGGGAGCTACAAAAGAGTATGGTCTCATTTCTTAGGTGTTACAAGTTGTGGAGTTAAGGTTTGTGCAAACATAAAGGAGAATGAGAAGGTAGATGCTCATAGATTGCATATGGAGGTGGAAATGAGGTCTAAAGGTGTGATAATGCTAATACATTCTTCTGGACAATCATCTATGCCTATGCCATTCATGGTTGGTAGTGGTAGTAGTGATATTGCCACAAGAGGAAAGAGGAAGATTAGTGTTAGTGAGAGGCCAGGGACAGGTGCAAGTATGTTCAATGTTCAAGCACAAGATGCAATAGAGTATTCCATTGCCAATTTTTTTATGCCCATGCCATCTCATTTCATGTGGCTCATTCCTCTTGCTTCAAACAAATGATCAAAGATGTAGCCTCTATTGGTCCCTCATTTGCCTCCCTTGGAGATCATAAACTATGCACTACCCACCTAGACAAAGAATATTCTAAAGTTAGTTTGCTAATGGAGGATATGAGGCAAACTTGGATCAAGACTAGTTGTTTTATGGTGATGGATGGATGGACCGATATTAGATGTTGACCATTCATCAATATCATAGTCACATGTGTGGCTGGCTCTTATTTTCTTAGAGTTGTTGATTGTTTAGGGAAACATACTGATTAAGAATTCATGGGAAACATGGGAAAAAGCCAGAGGTTGGGGCCACAAATGTTGTATATGTGGTCATTGATTTTGCACGTGTGCAAATTGGCTGGTATGATGGTGGAGGGTGCTTACAAGCACATTTTTTGGACCCTATGTTGTGTTTATGCATTAAACAATGCATTTGAAAGACAGGGAAAATAGATTGGGTGAAGCAAGTGGTGGTAGAAGCTAGAGATATTCAAATGCTTATTTTCAACCACCACAACACACTTGCTCTCTTTAGGGCATTTTCAAAGAAATAATTCTTCAAACTTGTGGAGGCAAGATATGCCAACTACTTCATTTTGTTAGAGAAGATGCTTGAGGTGCTTTAGCCTTTACAATTGATGTTGAATTCAAAGTGGAGTGGATGGCCTAATTCAAACTCTATTGAAGGTTAAGCCATCAAACAAAGGATCATTGATGACGCTTGGTGGTCCATTGTGAGGTAAGACATTGCTGATTTTTTTATTAAATTTTTTATTTTAATATTTAATTTTATTGTTTAATGTTCCAACATTCAAAGTTTCTAACTTGTCAATTAATGTTTTTGAAATTTTTGTTTGCTTTTTGTAGATTTGTTTGCTCCTTCGTCTCGCTTGTTATAGATGTCATTAAATATGTTGATACAAACTCTCCTAGTCTTGGAGATATATATGAGACATTTGACAACATGCTTGGAAAGATAAATCAAATCATTTTGGCTAGGGATCCTAGTTTGGGATTATATGAGAAACATACTAAGCCCATTGTGATGCGGAGGTGGAACACCATGAATAACTTGCTTCATATGGCATTCTTTTCTCTAAATCCCTAATGATATGCACCAAAGGTTGGAATATTGCCTCCTTGTGATGATGAAGAGGTGAATGAAGAGTTAATGAAGCCTTTCAAAAGATGTATTCAGTCGAGAAGTCTACAATACTTCACTCATAATGGCTTGCCTTCACAAATCTTCATGGTCCAACTAGTAAATGAGAGGTGAAGATAGATAGAGCTACATTAACTCAAACTAACCCTATTGGATGGTGGACATAACATGGGATGGATACACCATAGATGAGGATGCTTGCCATTTGTCTCCTTTCACAAGTTGCTAGTTCCTTTGCTGTAGAGAGGAATTGGTCCACATACAACTTTATCCACTCCATCAAGAGGAATAGGATTATCTCTAGACAAGTAGAGAAGCTATTGGCCTTGCATAGTGCTTTTCAACTTTAGGATTATTAGACTTTAGAGTATCAATAGACTCTAACTTTAGGATGGGATGTTGATCGCGAAGACGCCATCCATGTTGATGAGGAGGAGGCACAAGAGGGGTTGGTTGGGATTCCATTGCATGATGCAAACCCTCATAGTGGCAGTGACTCAGAGGACTCTTTTTTATGGGAGATGCAAATTAGGGTTAGTAATATACTTCTTTGTTTTTGTATTTCCATATTGTAGTTGAAAGTGAAACTTGCTGCCTATGGGAATCTGTATTCTATTTTTTAATCACATGCATATTGACAATGAATTATGAAAGCAATTAAGTTTTGACATTTGTTAATTTGTTTGAATTTCATGTGAACTCTCAATTCAACAAAAATCTTATTTATTGGGGATCTATAATGTATATGATGAATGCTTTATCAATGAGATCATATGGATATTTGAAATTTCTCTATATATTTTAAATTTTCCCTTTTTTTATATGGTTGTCCCCTTTGTCATCCCTTCCGTCCCCAAAAATGGCCTGAAAAAAGGTGTCCTTGAAACTCATCCCCCGTCCCTTGTCATCCCCATCTTGGAATCTTGGTGTAACATAGTTTTTTTCTCTTTTTTTGAATTCTAGAGCAATGCAACTTCCAAAGTATTTGCTTTGGCTTTGATTACTAGTTGATGTTAGCATCGAAGTTCAAGGAGATACCAATTCCCCATCTAGTATGCCTATTACAAAAGGAGAGTGTAAATATTATTTTTCTCGTTGTTGGCTAAGTTGCAAAGAATGTCTCTCAAAACACATGCTAACAACCATGGATGGACAAAGATTCCCTAGGAAGCTAGTGAAGAATAATTGATGAATTCTCCTATATTGTGAATAAGTTGTGGTTGGCTCTATAGGCTAAAGAACATAGGAAAATGATTATGCCTAGTGCCATTGTAGGAGGTTGAAGGTACCTTAGTAGTAGTTCACTAAGGGGGATGTAGTCTCACCAATTTATCACTATCTCTATAGATAACTGTAGAATCCAAAAGATACTTTGAACACTTATAATAGTTGAAATAGGTTGGAAGGAGGTAACAAGTTTGACACCCCTTGGATTCCTTTGCAAAGCCGGATGTTTAAGGTAACTACTCTTTAGTTTGAAGAGCCAAACGTCTCTAATTGGGGTAACAAGTAATAAATGGCACTCTTGAGTATATGTACATGAAATAATGTCTCCCTTGAATGTTATAGTAGATATGAAACCTAAAAGTAAATTGCCTTTCCATCACTTATTTTAGAGATAGTATGATGGATCATATACCTTTGAGAGTATGGAGGTTAAACCATAATTGATGAGAGAAAACTCTCAACTAATCAAGAAGAATACTGAGCCAATGTGTCTAGTGGTATTGCTATTGTTGTGACAATAATGGTGCCATGGATAATTCTCAAGAAGTGCACAACAAAATATCCTCTTGGGGCTTAGAGGATGTTGGGGGACAAATCCAAGTGATGTGAATATTTTGCTAAGAGATGTCTTGCATTGTGTTGGCATTTCAATTAGCACCTCTGGAGTGCTTATTGGAAATAGTCAACTATGCACAATGCGTAATGACTGCTCTTCAAATTATGGAGGGGAAGCTCTCTCTTTTTGTTGATGTTTGCATAAAAGTAAAATAGACCAATGTTCCATCTTTTTTACTCAGTGGTAGGACACAAGGGTGCATAAACACAATGTGTTGCAGCTTAGGTTTTCTCTGGTTTCTGTAGATCTTAACTACAACTAGGCTAACTTTTAATCTATCCTATCTCTTCAAGATAAACAGAGCAAGAGGGGCATAGGAGCGGGAATGGAATGGTTCGATCACTTAGATGAACTGTCTCTCAAAATGCATCCAAAGGCTTTGAACTTCCAGATTTACACCGAAATAGAATCCACACAAGTAATCTTCAAATGGTAGGCTAGATCTCAAGATTCCCAAGGAGGCACCAAGTCCTTTCTGAGGTGTAAGCTGAAAGGTAGACTACTAGAAACAACAAATAATGATAATTCTACTCTCTAAATTCCCAAGGAGAGACAATGCTCTTTTCGAGGTGTAGATCGAAAGGAAGATTATTTTGAACATACAATGAAATTTTTTGAGACCTTTAGATCAAAGGCAAGGTAGCTCTCTTGATTTATTATCTCAATTTTCGATCAAAGGTTACACTTTCAGACAACAACTTGTGTCAAAGAGAATCACACATGAAGCTATCAAACCAAGAATACATGAACATGGGTTGAACACACCTATCTGAATAAAAAGAACGCAAGTTGTACTTAGCATTTCTCTATCACAATACGATTCAAGAACATATACGAAGCGAACAAAGTCGAAGGCTTGTGGGCTCAGCGTTTTGCTACCGTGAAGTAAAGTTACAAAATAATGAGCAAAGGCTCTTATTTATAGAAGCTTAAAGGAGTAGGAAACCCTAAAATCTCCTTGAGTTAACAATGAGTTCTTGCCAATTTGCAAGATTTATTTCTGTCTAAAAGTAGGTAACCTAATAGTTAATTGGGAAGTCTACTTTAGTTAATTGATTCTAAACTAAAAGAGAATTCCAAATACAAAAGTGTCTCCAACATAGACATCCATAATTAGTGGAAATAGGCATCCATAATTAGTGGGACAGTGAGTTAACTTGAAAAGAGGCATCAAGTTAACTCATGTTGTCATAAATGCTATTTTGGAGGGGTAGGACGTCCTAACTGGGTGTTTACACATCATCTTGAGTCAACAATTCCTGTAGCCATTCGTTGACTTCTCTTACCTTTAGACAATTAATGCTTTGTAGGATGATGACATGTCATCACGGCATCTCCTTGCCACTCGCAAACTGCTCTTGATATCCAATCTTCTTTGTAGTTGTATTGTCCAACCTTGTTGACATGACTGCAATTTGACTTAACTTGCAACCAACAGGGTCACCGCGTAAATTGGTACGGGTGAGGTCCGAGAACTGTGTCTATACGTCACCAAGACTCACGTAGTCACCATCTTCATGTTTGATATTGGCAAGGAATTGATTGGTAACTTTGGCTTCTCTGTAACTGGAGTGATGACCTCTATTTCTCCCGCAACTTTGTGCTTTTGATGCTTTTCTTGATTCTTCTCAATGAAAGAGTGTTATATGATGAAATCGCTAAGTTTGACTGACAACACTCTGGTTGTGAGAAATGCACATGAACTCGTTGCACATGCAGAGCTCCAACGGTATTCAACACTCTAAACTGGGCTTGGAAGGCTATTAGATATACAAGGTGAAACCATATGGAACCTGTGGACTTTGAGTGTCTATGCCTGTCTATCTGTCCAAATCGACCTTTGGGTGTGCTCGATGCAGATTGGTGTCATCCGTCTTCAAAAAGTCATGGAGTAAGACTATCTTGGTCTTGTATTCGACTTGGGAGAACTGCGTTCTAAAAACTTTGAAGATTGATTGGGCACACGATATTGTTTGGACTTTTCTGAAACTGCTAAAAACAGCCTTGGCAAGAAGCAATTTTTACGAAAAATTCTGAGATGTGGGTTTTCTTGGTAATAATTTACTAAATGGACCCAAAACGTCATAAATTTCAAAAAGTTACTTTTCCTCGTACATGCAATAGCTTTTCGGGGTAGGGTTTTCAGAAGCAGTAGAAGCTTATTTTTCCCCAAAAAAATTGACACATGGGTATTGTAGGCGCTTCAAAGTTGAACAAACCCAATTTGTCTGATTTTTGAAATTAAGACTTTCTGGAAAACCCTAAAAAAGGGGCAGCAGGGCAACTTTTTCTGGTAAAATCTGGCATGTGGGTTTTGTTGAAAAAGTTGTGTTGATCATACCTAGAAGGTCAGATCTGTGAATAACTGTTGTTTTCTTGGACATGCAAGAAGATCTAAGACAAGAATAGAGGAAAAAGACAAGAAGAAGTTTGGAAGTTATCAACTACCTTTCAGGAAAATCACGCCTGGAAATGTAGAACTTGATGAACTATCTGTTGATGTGATTTTTATGACCGCACCAATCAGCAGAACAAAATAGTCCGAAGGCTACTCCGTTCTCTCTTGATCAAAGTATTCCGTGCGCTAAGATTGCGAGAAAGTTCGCACGTTCAACTCCAAGGTTCCGAAATACTTAGAATACCCTCAGTTGGTTTGATGTGAATTGCTGTTTTTACGAGGGGACTTACACAATTGTTTAGGATTCTTGCAGTTAACAGTAGATGGATGACTGGAAGGGATTTGTATAGTGTGGATGATTTGGCAATAAGTGCGTTTTCCTAAAGCTAACCAGAAATGTGCGGAAAGTAAATGAGTGTAGGGTCTAAGGAACTCATATTCTATTCTAAATGCAAGATATGTGGAGCTCGATTGCAGCAGACTTCGACCGAATTTTACCTAGCCTCTCGTCGGACAGCTTCAACAAAATTAGTGCAATCTTCAAAGGGATAGCAAAAGATATTCAAATTATAATTTAGCATACATATACCATCAGGACGACACATATAAGTATACAAATCACAATCGAAGTTAAACTCAAGATAATGTCCAGTAGACCACGCAAGGCGAACTTGTCATCAACAAGCTGCTAGTGGTATGGAATGAAGCTACCTCAATAAAACACCACACATCAAAGTAAACTACTTGCATGAGATGAAAATTATGCTACATTATGCTACTTGGATCCGAAAGGATGAAGAGACCTTGCTAGCTATCCATGACAAAGACGAATTCCACCATCAATGAAAAGATCTATTATCATGAAAGTTTTACACAACAATCTCCACAAAAGTTTTCAAAGGGAAAACTTTCTTTCTTCTCCACACTATGCTAAGCTATCAAGCAAAATGTCTACTCTGCTCTACTCTCTAGTCTGATCTCCAAATCTAATGCTAGTCTAATGAATTACAAATGAGGGGGACTCCCCCTTTTATAGGTAGCCCAGTCCAATGGACGGCTAAGATTATAATCAAAAGAGTGGCTAAGATTAAGCCACCTCAACCCTAACCCTAAAAACTGCCAGAATGGTGAGTGGTGCAATAAATGAGCAAAGATTCCCACTCACTCCCAAAATAGTAAAGGCAATTAATGCCTACAATCAGTCTTCTAGAAGATCATCGTCCAATAGTGCATTCCCATTCTCCTTCTCTCTGGCTGCAAACTCAACAAATCTGCCAAGTACAGCCTCAACCTCCTGAACTAAAATGGGTGGAATGCAATCAAGTTGGAACTCCAATACTATAACAGACTGCTCATGCCTTGCACAAGATTTTCTCCAAGCAACAAAGGAATCCTGCGTGCTCTGGATCAAGGTGGAGAAAGTGGAAGTATTCTCAAAATCATCTTGTACGAAGGTCTTCACCTCTGAAAAGAAAGGCACCAGCCTACCCCTCAAATTATCAACATTCACTTCATCTGGATTCAACCGCCTAGCAAATATGGCCTCGAAAGTATTCTGGACTCCATCAATGATATTGGCCATTGCCTTCCGTACCCTGGTTGAATCCACCTGTGCTGCGTCGAAGAAACCACGTCCTATGATTGCTGAAGAATACCATCTAGAAAAGTCGTACCTGTCATTCTCCTGAATGACCCCTCCATCAATCATCAACCGCAAAGGAACATGTTTCAATGCCTCAAGACGCTGAATAACCTTGCTCTGATAAACGAAAGCATCACCCCAGGCCCGATCAACTGCCTCCATCCGTGCCAAGATACTGGAAGCCTGCTGAAAAGCAAGAGCAAGGTCCTCCATAAACTTTTCTGTCTCAACATGAACTCCTGTGACCCACTTGTCTGCCTCCTGTGCCATTTTCCCTAACTCCAACAAGCCACTGATTGACTCCCTAGGTATCTCTGCTGGAAGCTCTATCACTGGAATCTCCTGTCCACGAGAATGAGACAACTGCTGCACATATCCTATTAAAGCCTTATGCTCTCTTTTCAACTTCTTGTACTTTCCTTCTTGAATAATCTGTCCTTGAGGGCGAGGTAGGAGTTATCACATTCTTCTACAATCTGTGCACCTGTGGGGCGTCCTAACTCCAAAGTCGTGACCACGTAGTTTTCTTGCACTGCTTCATTTCAGTCACAATCAACCTGTGGCACGGCTACGTGAAGGGTGCGGAACCATCCTCATCAGTTGATATCTTTGAAAACTTTCGTGCTCTCTTCTTCTGTGGAGGTGCTCTGATCCTGTTAAAAAACTCTTCCATTTCAACTGCTGGATCAATCTCTTCGCTGGGGCTTCTTCTCATCCTATCCTTGAGCCAATCAGGTACTGTATACTGTATATCAAATGGTTGCTGCTCTTGTGACTCTACTTCTCGAACTTGTTCAACTTCTACATCATTCTGGTGAGGCTCATCATCCTCAAGTGGCTGAGTATCTCCTGAAACTATATCATCATCATCCTTCAAAGCCGTCTCTAACTCTTGCTGAAACTGAGGGTTAGTAGTAGTCCCCTCATCATCTTGCTGATCAACTCTACTAGGTGCGTTGACACTCTGGCCAACTGACTCTCTCCGTGCTGGCTGATTATTTTCCTGTACTGCTTGCACCTAATTCAATGCGTTTCTTTGATCAGCAAATAAAGAAACCTCCTGTATACTTGGAGAACGTGTCTCCAATGGCGTGGGTGATTCAACTGCGACTCTTGGAGGTTCCAGCTGAACGGGCTCCTACCGAACTGGCTCCTTCCTTCGAGATTCCGAACCTCGCGTGATTTGTTTCTTCCTGCCGGTGGTGGGTGTTCTGTGATCTCCCATCAAATTGTAAGTCAAAGCAATCGACTTACTCTTCGACCTGCTCACCCGCTTGTCAACCCATGCTCTGGTGAATGTCAAGACCGGAATAGAAAGTGTGTCCAAGTCAGCAACCTCTGGTTCTGACCAATCTGGGAGTGGAAGTGGAGTATCTCTCACTACTGCATAATCTGGATAGACAACGTCCATATCCTCATTCACCTGGTCTGGAACTGGAACAACTTCACACTCCCTGATCATGTTAATTGGCAACCGAGAGAACATTCTTTTCCTGACTTCAACCTCATCCAATGCATCAACCCAATAATCCTCAATATTTGCCTTGTGTTTAAATTTCTCTGACAGTACCCATTTGATGTTATTATGCAGATCATAGTGCTGTTGGCTGGTGTGATATGAAAAGTGATAGAATTGAAGTTCACTTTCGGCTTCTTTGGCTGCCTGTAATGGACACACTTCATCTGAATTGCCCATGACAATCGAGAAGTCAACACCTCCCTTCTTCTTTTTCTTCTGAATTTTATCGTAGGCAACCAATTGCCTAGATATTTCTAACATCAATATTCTGTTGGTTGGGTACTTAGGCAGTCTATATGGATATGACGAAAAACCTTGCAGCCTTATGTAAGAAAACTTTGGAAATTGTATAAACCAACACCCATACCTTTCAATCAATTCCTGGGCCTCTCTTGAGATCCTGTGATGCATCCGCTCCTGAAGCAGTCTCGTGATGTGCATGGTGAAGGCGTCATTGACACGCTTGTAATAGGTAGTACTTGTCAAATGCAACTGCGGACAAGCCTCATGGATTTTAAATTGGTGAGAGCCACAACCAACAGGCTCTTTATATGAAATTCCTCTATACCTCGTCATACGGGCCAGCATGTAGATGATGTAAGAGCTCATATAGAACGTCTTTGTTCTTCTCAGGCTCAGGAGCTGCTCATGCAAATTGTCACTGATCATTGCAGCCCAGTTGATGTAATCCTTTCCTTTTAGCACGAGGTTGATGAAATAGAACATCCAGGGTTCGAAAATAAATGACTGTGGGCAGCCTCCAACTCGACTCAACATCATGATGAGATCACAGTACTCCTGCTTCAAGTCATCTGCTATAATCTGTCTTGGCAGCTTCATACTAGAGGGCTTGGGATTGCTCATCCAGTGAGTATTGATCGTCTCCGTACATCTCTCGAATGCAGAAGCATACATTCGCTCAACTCGCTCCCTCGATTTGTAAATCATATTTCTATGCACTGGGATTCCAAAGGCTTCACCAATGGTAGCAGGAGTGAGGTTGGCGAGCACTTGTCCATCTGGTGACATAATTGACCTATGATCCTTCTCATAGCAATTGGCGCACTCCATCATTAGCTCCGAACACTAAATGGCTGGTGGGAAACCAGCAGCTATGTATAACCCACTTCGAACAATATTGTGTGAAGTGTTCGAAGGTCGATGACTACCAATCCCCTGCATTCTGTTCTTGAAAGTCTCTAGGTTGACGGAGCCCAAGTTTGTATCTGTCAGCTTGCCCAACTTCGAAATGAACTTCGACTCTGGCATAAATGTCTTGCTTAGCTTCTTTATAACTACTTGCCTGGACGCACCATTGTTATCCTTGCCAGTCGCCCTTGCCTCAGCCATCTGTAGGACAATAAACATTCATCAGCAAATTAACTTAGAAAAAATAAATAAAATACTCTGCAGGGCTGCTAGTCGACTTCAAGAAGTTGCACTATTATTTCTCGTTTGCAAACCTCAACTTCTTCTTCAACAAATTTGAGTTTCAATCACTTAGAAACAAATTTCTAAGCAAGCTTCAGCAACTTCACTTCACACTCAGCAACTTCAAATCAGCAAGTTCGCACTTTTTAAATTCTCAACAAATTTCTCTTCAAATCGAAATTTCTCCACTCGCACTGGCAACTTCAAACTTCAGCAACAAAATCGAGCTTCAGCAACAACTCAAGTAAATTCGCACCTTTTCAATCAGCAAATAACTTAGCAGGTGCGCACTTTCTCAGCTCTAGCAACTCACATATTTCAGCCTTCAACAAATTCTTCAGTCTTCAGCAAAATTTCAAACTTCTCAAGCTTCAGTCTTCAGCAACTCACAAATTTCAAACTCAGAGCAAATCGAACTTTCTTCAGCTGTGAAAAAGAAGTGAATAACTCTCAACTCTTATAGGAAAATCGATTTCTAGAAGAAGCTAAGTTTAGCCAGTGAATTAAATTTCCACTACTTCATTTGAATTTCCCTCCTCTGGCATTTCTGACACTTGTCTGGTGTTGGCGTAAAATCTAACACCTCTGGAGTGCAGGTTTGTACGGACAGCTATGTACACTACGCAATGAGTGCTCTTCAAATTAGGAGGGGAAGCTCCCTCGTTGTGCTGGAATGCATGAAAAGAGAAGTAATCTAAGTCCTATCTTTTTGTTCTCAGCTGGAAGAGGCACAAGGTTAAGAAAACCAAGAACGTTGCAGCTAAGGATTTTCTGGTTTCGCAGATCATTAACTACAACTAAGCTATCTACTTTAAATCTATCCAGTTTCCTCAAGAAAACAGAGCATGAGGAAATGGAGCAGGGATTGACTATCGGACGATAAACGAGTTTAGACTCTCTACTTGAAGGCAAGGTGGCACAACTATCATCTCAATCTAAACAAGCTTATTGGGCACAACAGATTTAAGAATTCACTAAGACGATCTTATGGAACCCTGTGTGGCATAACACTCGATCGAAACAGCAAAGCCTTCACAAAACAGCCTTTATCTTTATAATCTCACGAAACCCTATGTGGCATAACCTTCGATTATATTGATAAAGATTCACAAAACAGATTTATCGCTGCAACTTCTCGAAACCCTATGTGGCATAACGATCGATCACAATGGTAAATTAACACAAAACAACCTTATCACCTCAATCTCTTGGAACCCTATGTGGCATAACAATTGATTTCAATGATAAAGATGTTCAAACAGATCTAACTATGGGAGGAATTTACCACGCCAATCTTATGGAACCCTATGTGGCATAACACTTGATTGAAAGTAGTAAAGACTTCACAAAACGATTTTATCATCACAATCTCACGAAACCCTATGTGGCATAACACTTGATTGAAATGATAAAAGATTCACAAGACATAAAGAATCCACCATTACAATTGCATGAAACCCTATGTGGCATAACACTTAATCATAATAGCGAAGACACATGAACAAATACCAAAAGAGCAATATTGAGGGCAAGGTAGGCGCAGCATATATTTCTCTCTCAAGCAAAAGTTAATTACAAATGAGCAAAAGCTCTTATTTATATACATCAAGGTGTAGGGTAACCCTAAAATCACCTTGAGTTCACTACAGTCTTGCAATGCATGCAAGTTCGCGCCAAACCCTAATGAAGTAAACTATACAGTTAATGGAAAGCTACCATCGTTAACCAAACATCTAACCTAAATGGACCATGTGCAAGCATGCACGTCCTTATTTAAAGCAAAGTTAACTGGCCACTACCTTCAGTTAACTGGAAACCCTAACCCTAACTCCTGTGTTGATAATTCCAAGGACGAGATAAGCATGTGTTAAGTCAGCAAGTGAACTCAAGACTGAAAGTCGAGTTAACTGCTGCTCATGACTCAACCCTCGAAATTAACTGCAGGTTCCAACTGGCAGATCACTCCATGTCATCTCGATCTAACACTTCGACTAAGAACTCATCAATTACTCTGTCTTCCGGCACTCTGATGCTGTCCAAAAAATAATAATTTGCTTCTTCAATTCTTTGCCACTTTCTGTGATCGTGTGCATACATTCTTTAACATTTTCAGTCGCCTTCTTGAGACTAGTTGCAATAACTGAAATGTGATCCAAAATCTCCATCAAGATATCACAAACATGCTTCTGAAACTTAGTTTGTACAACCTCAAGATCAGCGTAGGTACCATTTTCACGAAGATAGTGGCACAGGATCTGAGTGACTTTGGCGGCTCCGTAAATGAAGTGATCTCTATTCCTTCTGCAGCGTAACACTTCATTGTCAGCTGCTCTGATGAAATCATGAACTAAGACCGATTTGGTCTTGAACTCAGTCTAGTTGAACCGCCTTCTGAAAAACTTGCCCGTTGACTGTGAACACGACTATGTTCTGATAACTTTCTCCGGAAAGCTAAAATGGCTCCTGGTGAGGCTAAAAATAACCTGTCGGAGGATAATTTTCACCAAAAAATTCTGAGACATGGGTTTTGTCCGGAAAATGATTCTAAGACAACCCACAACGTCAAAATTGTGAAAAAACGCCGTTTAGCCTAACATGCAAAGATTCTTTAGTCGAGAACTGTAGGGGTTTTTAGAGCTTCCCGAGGCAATTTTTCATGAGAAAATCTGGAACATGGGTTTTGTGCACAACGGAACTCTGAACAAACCCAGATGATGAGGTTTTCAAAAATATGAAATTTTGGCCCACATGCAAAGAAATTCTCGAAAAAAAGCACAGAGCTTCAGAATGAAGGCTACGGGGCGATTTTCTCGAAAAAATCTAAGACGTGGGTTTTGCTGTATATACTGAAATATGCGAACCCAGATGATCAGATTCTGAATAAATGTTGAATTTCTTTGACATGCGAAGAAAGTACCTAAGGTGAGAAATAGAAGAAATAAGACAGAAGATAGAAAGTTTTGCTTGTCTGCTTCTGAAAAATCTGCCAATCTCTTCTTTGGAACTTGATAAAACCTGCATGCAAAGTGAAAATAAAGTCTAGAATTGCCTTCCTCTGAACAATCTGAACTCGTTGATACGAAGAACGCTGAATTCGGACACCTGTAGCACCTTTAGCTTGCTGGTCGCTCAAGAAGAATGTAGACTTCGAAGTTTGAAATGAAGAAATAATGGACGCCAAAGCTGAAATAAATAAACTTTCATCATTGAAATTCGTACAAAGGCAAGAATCCTTGAAAAGTGGCGCTTGGCTTGTGATTGGACCTCATTCCAGTTAACTGAAACTCAAATATGCTAAATAAAGCACCATGCTTTAGGGTTTGCCTTTCAAGTCTACATTCAACAAATTCATTCGAATTTGACTTTAGTTAACAATTCTTGTTGAATTCGCCATCTTCACACTTGCTTTAAATTCACAATTTAGAACTAAAGCGTCCCTTTTGAGAACTTCAGTTGACAATCTTTGTTGAAAAGAATTCGCCAATTTCATGCTTTAAACAATTCTAAAAATAGCGACCCTTTTCAATCTTTAGTTGGCCTTCAAAAATGCGCCAACTTCACACTTATGCTTCAATATAATTCTAAAAATAACAACCCTTTCGGAACTAAAGTTATTATTCCTTGAAAAGTGCGTAGCTTCACAAAACTATGCTTCACTAAATATGGCGACCCTTTTCATGACTAAAGTTAACAACTTCATGCGCCATACTTCACTAAACTTATGCTTCATCTTTCAATTCGTCCCTTCTTGAACTTCAGTTGACACTCAATGAAGCGCCATCTTGACTAAAACTTCACAATTGCAATCAAACTCGCCATGCATGTGGACTCCAGTTGACATTC
This sequence comes from Sequoia sempervirens, assembly GCA_007258455.2. Lineage (NCBI taxonomy): Eukaryota > Viridiplantae > Streptophyta > Pinopsida > Cupressales > Cupressaceae > Sequoia > Sequoia sempervirens. The sequence goes on along the minus strand of VDFB02000003.1, from coordinate 77,566,369 downwards.
ACTGATAATCTTCAGTTAGGTGAACATGCAATCAAGTTAACTCAACATGCAAAGCAGTTAACTGAACATGCAAACTAGTTAACTCGACATGCAAACTGAAAGATCACTCAACATGCCAATATATGAACTGAAGATGACAACCCAGAAAACGTTTAGTCTAACTGCAGTCAGAACTCCAATTAAGGCGTCCATTCAACTCACTTTCGAAAAATCCAACTTTGAACTCTCAAGCGAATTCCAGACTTAGCCAAATTTCATGACAATTTAAGCTAAAACCTCTGCCGGGACCTCTGTTCATCCTCTGATACTGGTTGACTGACTTCTCCGATTGACTGGCTGATAGGTGCATTGCAGAGCTGAGTAAGAACTGATCAAAAGATATCTTGAGACTGCACGTCATAAAACTGACATCTGAAGGCCCAAAAATCCAAGCGCCTTTTTCAAAAGCTGCGCTTTTTCTCAGACTTAGTCAAATTTTGACCTCTGCATTTCGAACGAAGGGAAAAACAAATCCTTTATAACTTTCATTTTATCAACTTTCAGGACTGGAACTCAGGTTCACTGCGTAGCTGACGTGATTCTGCATAACAACTGCAAAGGTACATTTCCCAAGAAAACGACGTCTGAGGGGTGAAAAACAAGGGCGCCTTTTTGAAAAGCTGCTCTTTTTCCTCCAGACTTGGCCATTTCTGGAAATGACAAAAATAATATAAAAACTCCGACTGCAAGCTGCTGAGTCATCCTCTGAACTGACGGAGATAGGCAACGGAAAGCTGAAAGTAACATGGACACATTGAATATCTGAAATCATCAGAAAGAAAGCATTAAAGGCCTGAAAAGCTTAGGAGCCTTTCTCAAAATGTGCTCTTTTGCTTTTTCTTCTGATATTCTGACTAAGATTTGACCCTATGTTTGACCTCAGGTTCAAGTACTTCAGCAACTTAGATTCACCCATTGACGGATGCGTCGCGAAGCTCGAACAAAAGTGAGATAAACATCCTGGGTGGCATTTAGCCAAAAACCTTCATTTGGCACCTCAAAAAGATGGGCGCCATTTCCAAAAACTGCGCTTTTCTCCAGTGTTAGCCAATTCTCGCTTTCGCCTCATTTTGCGCTGTATCTTCCGTAACTTGAACAAAACAGGTCCGTTTGACAAGCTTGATAGCTCACTGCGAAGCTGACGTGATGCCGGACAAATGTCCGATGGAGGTGAAAAACCCTAAAAATAGGATCTGGACCCCTAAAAGATAGGGCGCCCATTTGAGAATGTGCTCCCTTCTCCAGAGATAGAAAATTTTGGTGATTTCCGTTTAGATTTTCATTTTCCTTAAATTTCTTCAGTAACAGACTAACATGACATTGACACCAACTCCATGCTTGATATTGCCCAAAACTGTGTTTTACAACATTTTAACAAGGTTTAGACTTTTAAATACAAAATGCCTTGATGAAGCAAAAAAAAAAAATTTAGTTTGGGTACAACATCTGGGAATCTTAATCTTCTAGAAGTTCAACTTTGACTGCCACATTTCAAATTCACTTTCGAAATTTTTTAATTTAAATTCATCTTTTAATTCACCAGCTGGAGCTCTGCCACTTGAATTCGAATTTTACTTCTCTTCGGCTCTGGAAAATTCATCTGTGAAGAACTGGATTAAAATCATCCAGGCAATTCATTTCGAATTCATCGTTCGAAGCATTTTCCTTTCAAAAATCATTTTATTCAAATTTGCCTTAGAAGATTTTAAATTTTTCTTAGGAAAATTTCACAATTTGAGCACTGATTAAATTCTTCATACTGAAGGCCTCAACGAAGTGCGGAAGACAAAGAAATCCATTTATCATCACAAATGTCCAGTACCCAGAAGAAAATTCTCTTTGAAACGCGAGGAATCCATGGGTACACAACGAACGGGTTCATTTAATTTTTTAAATTTTGAACCTTAGAAAAATGTTATTCAATCAATTAAAATCGGTTCTTCATCTCTGTGAACATCCTGTTGCTCAGACCTGAGAAATTTTTTAAATTCATCCTACAATGCTAGTATTTTCCAACTTCATCTTTGAAAATTTGCTCGTGCTTCAAGGAAAATTTCATCACCTCCATGCCTAGGCGTATTTTCTAAGGAAGAAAATACTTTGCCTCAGAAAAATTTTTAAATCACCTTGCATTTCGAAAATTTCGCCTTGGAAATTTTTATATTCAACTCAATCAACTTTGCCTGTGAGAAAAATCATCAACTTTACTTAGAAAATCTTCATGAGGGCGCCTAGCATATTTTATCTTTCACTCACCACCTTAGGCGCATCATGTGTGAAGAGAAACAAGCTTTCAACGCCTAGCATTAACCATTTCACCCTCAACACCTTTATCTCACTTACCACCTTGTATTTCACCTTAGGCGCAAATAGCATATGCAAGAGGATACGCCTTAAGTCTATGCCATAGAAATTTTTATCACTTGGCATTTATCTCACCACCCTAGGCGCATATTAGCATGTGTGGAGGATCAATGTTTACCACGCCCTCTTATGACCTTTCATCTCCCTCATTTTGTCTTTACATGGCCCCATTTGGGCGCATTTGAGCATGTGTGAAGGACGAGTTTCTTCCATTTGCTTTGACTTGTTGACCATAACTTGGGCGCATTTCTCATGTAGAGGAGGATGAAAACTTTCAACGCCTCCAACAAGTGACTCTTGGGCTTCCCGTTTTTGTCTTTACATGGCCCCATTTGGGCGCATTTGAGCCTAGGAGGAGGATGGGCGCATATTAGAGGGTGAGAAGAATTTTAAATTCCCAACGCCTTGCATGTGACTCTTCACCTTCCTTTGTTTTGTCCTCACATGCTCTGTTTTGGGCGCATTTTGCTATGCTTAAAGGATGAACGCCTTTGACTCCTTTGACTCACTTGCATTTTGGGCGCATTTTGCTATGCTTAAAGGATGAACGCCTTTGACTCCTTTGACTCACTTGCATTTTGGGCGCATTTTGGCATATGTGCAGGATGGGCGCATTTAGGGGGTGGTGGAGCATAACTTCAACACTTAGAAAATTTTTGCTATCAACTCTCTCAAGGTGGGCGCATTTTCATGGGTGAGGAGGACGAATTTTGTTGACCTCTTTGACTTTCTTCTTGCATGGGCGCATTTTGGCCTAGGAGGTGGACGAAGTTTATACTTAGAAAATTTTTTAAGCATGAGACCTTGTTTCTTCATCAAGCAGGGCGCATTTCACCTGGTGAGCAGGATAAGCTTGTGCCTTAGAAGTTTTCTATGCTTGGCCTGAAGAAGGCGCATTTTGCTATGTGAGGTGGATGAACATCAACACTTAGCCATTTTTTTCTCGTCCCTACCAGTTTATCCATGTCCTGCTATTTATAGTAAGTCTCTCGATTCTTGCATCTCTGAAGCTCAAAATGATTTGAAATTTTAAACACTGCGTCCTTGCAACCTCATCAACCTGTCGACACTGCTATTTTTAGTCGGCCTGCTATTTTTAGCCCATTTCTGAAGGTGGTTTGCTATAAATAGTAACTACTTGCTTTTGATACCTCCACAGCTCCGTTTGACTTGAAATTTGAATGACGTGCTCCTCACCACGTGACCTTCTTGCTGACATCGGCGCATGCAACTGATTTGCTATTTTTAGCTTGTTTCCAAAATGACTTACTATAAATAGTAAGTGCTCCGTTTGTCTTCAAATTTTACCAGTAGATAGCCTGAAGGATGCTAATTGCGGTGGTTTACACCGGTTTTTGAAAATTCTGACTTTTTGCCCTTCTTTTTAGGCCCCGAAGTTGGAAACCCTAATTTTCTCTACATGCGTATCAAATGATCTCTGTTTGTTCTCATTTCTGTTGCATTGCGATCAGCTCATGATTCTAAAGTGCTGGGAGGCGGCTGCGGGGATGCACCTGCTAAAAATAGTAAGTTCCCAAATGAGTGTTTATCTCCGTTTGCATGTCACATCATTGTGAAGCTCTCAAAAAACCCACAAGGAATATGCCGACATGCAAAGGAAACCCTAACATGCAAACCCTAAAAATAGCCTCCGAAGGCTGAACTCTAAAAGTTGTCGTCTCACTTTGCATGTTATACTGTCGCGAAGGTCTCGAAAAACCCAGAATGAATCTCCAGACATGCAAAGAAAAACTCTGCATCTAAGCCCTGAAATTTGCTCCGGAAGCTGGACTGCTAAAAATAGAAAGTTGTTTGTTTCAGCTCAAATTTTGCACGCGAGTAACTTGATGTACTTTGAATGTAGTGTGACTGTCGGAATCTCAAAAATGCTGACAGAATGCCCTAAATTTCACACTTACTAAAAATAGTAAGTTGCCAGAATCAGATGAAATTTCAGTGGAAGCTTGCTGGAAGCACATTGACATCAATGTCAGTTTCAATTTTCAATTTATTCACCTTACTTGACCATAAACTGGTTGGAAAGTTAAAAACCCTAATTTTCAAACTTGGCCAAATTCATGCTTAAGCTCAACGGCGGAGAAATCCCCGGAAAGGCAGACACCAGAAAAGAGACGGAAAGAGAGAGAAAGAGAGACAAAAACCCAAGCCAAAAGACCAGAATGGAGCAAAATTTAGGGGGTCCCCATTTTGAATGGGGCGATGTGTGAAAAAGTCACAACACTATCCCTCTGTGCAACTTTATTCTTGAAATCATGAACAACACTGAAAAACCCTCTATCAGATCTTCAAAAGACGTTGGAGAGGAAATATGCTTGTTCTTGAGCTTCAACCTACAAAGAAAGATGTTGAATTATGACACCTAGACTTGATTAATAGTGTTTGATGTTGAATGCATCAAGTTTGGGCGCTAACACATGATAGAGGAGTCAATCTGCCCTATTTGGAGTTCACAGAACCGATTTCCACCAATTTGGGGATGTTTTAGACATGAAAAGGCTTTCAAAATTGTAAACTTCAATCAACTGGACCTAGTTTGACTTTAGGCGTCCAAGTTGAGGAGTTGAACATTTTTCATTCTTCTTTTTGTGATGAAGTACCTCCGTTTGATCTCTGATTCTGATTGCTCGGTTGATCTTGAGGTGCTGTTGTCAGATCCATTGTTGAGATGAAACAAATCTGAAGAAGTGTGCTTGGGAGCTGCAAAGCTCAATACTTGAGTCTGATGCCTCTAATTCTTGGGTGCCTTTTCCCAAGAAGGTGCATTTTTCACTAGACTTAGTTTCTTTGAGTGTTCTTCAATTCCTCCATTTTGACCCTTATTGCCTTGATCTGAAATCATTGATGACTGATGAGTTCGGTGGTCTTGCTGAAACATGGGATGGATAACCAGTTCAGTCCCGGAAAGTATGACTGTCTTCGCGAATCCTAAAAGTTGATTTAGGTGTCTCAAAAGCTTGGGCGCCCCTAGCTTGCACGGGCGCCTTTGACCTTTTGACTTGTTATTTTCAATTTTCAATCTTTCACAAATTGTCCCAGTTTGATCTTTGTCATCAGGTGTTTGATTTATCTGTTGAATTTGCTGATGGTGTCATTGTTGAGATTGGATCAAGACGGAGGACTTCTTGGAGGTCATTGAGCTTGCAGATTACATCTAATTGCCCAGAAGGTTGGGTGCCTATTTCTAGGAAGGTGCAATTTCCTTAATAGTTAGCCAATATTTTGTGTTCTTCATCTCGCCTTCACCTTTGGTGTTTTCTGCTTGATCTTTGTCTGTGAATGCTTGACAGGTCCCATGAGCTTGCAACTAGATTGATTGCGAAGCTGAAAGGATGCTAAGCAGATGCCTTGTAGAAAACAGCTATTGAAAACTTCATTTGGTTGCCTAGAATGATGGGCGCCCCTGGCTAGCAGGGGCTCTTTTGCTTTGATGTTCATTGATTTACCCTCCATTTCACGTGCTCGGATGATCAATAGCTGTTGTCATTTGATGTGTCTCGTAGACTTGTGAATAGGTTCATTGCAAAGTTGGGCTGACGTCGAGGTGATCACTTGGAGATAAGCTTGCTCAAAAACTGACATGTGGATAGTCTCATTCTTGGGTGCGCTTGAGCTACAGGGGCACTATTTTATGTTTTGACTGCTATCTTTGATGTTTTTTGCTTTCAACATCTTCTGTCTTCACCTCCGTTGCCGGTGATCGATGAATCAGGTGAACCTGCTTGATGATGCATTGGTAAGCCAGCGAAATTACGAAGGAGATGACTGTCTTGGCAAAACTTGATGACTTCCTTTGACCTCTTGAACTTATGGGCGCCCTTGGTCAGCAGGGGCTCTTTTGACTGCAGCTTCATCATTTCCTTTAAGATCTTTGCCTCTTTGCGCTTCACGTTTACCGTTGTAGCTCGATTGACTTGATCACTATTGTCGACGGCGCAGACGCGTTGACCGTAGCAATTGGTTTCACCATACTGCGTGTATGGGTGATTGAAAAATGGCTAAGGCATTTGACTGTGTAGCCTCTTCCTTGTAGCAAGGTGTGCATTCTCCAAACTTAGAATATCTTCAGCATTTTTCACTTTTGAAAATCCCCTCCATCACAGAGCATCTTTTCGAGCATCTTTCGCCATGGATTCTTCTTTGAAGCTTTTGAGGCTTAGATTTCACCACTTGGTACTGGCCATTCTGCCATTAATGGTTGCGGAGGTCCTATCTTTCTTCCTGAAAAATGAAAATAGACCCACTAGAGTAAAACAAAATTTTTGGTGATTTTGACTTGACCAATGTGATCGTAAAGTCAATTTATCCTATCACAATCATTTTCAATTAATTCTAGAAAGTTCCTATTTTTAGGGGTTTTCCTAAAAACAGGGGTACGAAACCCTAATTTTCAATTTTTTAGAAATTTGCAAGTATCTTCCTTGATGTAAACCCACAAAAGCCTATGTTTTGTTGACCTAAAACGGATTTTTGACAACAATTTTACATGATTTAGATCATTTTAATCAAAATGCCTTATTGAAGCAAAAATTTATTTTGGGTACAACACATTGCATTTATGATCACGAGAGCCAAGGAGAGGCATTTGAAGAGTGTTGTAGAGAGGGAGTTGGAAAAAAAGAATGCCAATATATTAGATAAGCAATGTGGTCTTGGAGTACCATAATTGATAATAGCAAATATTAAACCATGTATAATCCACGTACACAATGTAAGTTCGAAGAGGACCACCAAAAGAGCATCACTAATTTGAAATTTCAGTCAAATCCATCCGCTTCGTTTGGTGTAAAGAAAAATACAACAATCTAAGTTCAAATGTTCTTTAAATTCAATGTAGTTCCATCCATCTTGTATAAGGATTTTCAATTTTCGATTTGGGTTAATCTTAGATGATTAATAGGTTAGGCCCTAACTCGAGGTCCTCTTGAGACACAAACTAGTACTAATGTTGGATCTTGTTTCAATATCAAAATCAAGCTCCATCTCAAAATGAAAAGTATTGTTTTTACTGTACTTGCTCTTAGAACATGCAATATACATCATGGATAAACTCCATATTTGTAAAAGGAACATTTTTCAAAATCAATCCCTCTCTTGGGACATGAAATATGTGCTTGAGATTTATAGAATTGGGCCCCTTCTAGGACATGGAATATATACCATGACCAAGCCATAGCTCAAGACAAGGAATGCTACCAAATTTGTGTGTTCCCTATAACATGAATTTATTAGCACCATGCCCCATCTTAGGAGATGAAAAACTAAGTCATAGTCTCTTCTTAATGCAAGTGAACATAAAATTTCATTCATGATTAGTATAAGAATATTCATTGCATTATAGTGCAATTCAAATTATCTCATCATGTTGCAAGTACAACAATATAGATCAATAAGGCTCCAATTCTCTAGATCTTTTCTTTGTTTCTTTGTCAATTAGGCCATGGAGTCAATTATTTTTATGTCCATAAGAAAGGCTAGGGAGTTTGTCAAACACCTTGTAGTTAGGAATGATGTTTTGGTTGCTTCCAAGAATACATGTCTATTTACAAGAACCTTGCCTATAAGCATAAAAATCTTTGTCTAATGTTAAGAGAGAATTTAGGTCCATTTGGAGTAACCTTGCCTGTATTGTATAAATCATTGTCTAATGTTAGAGTCTCTACTAGAGGATGGTTCTATAAAAGTATTAAGACATTTGATTACTTTCTTCACAATGTTAATATTGTTCCTTGGAATGCTTTCAAGTTGCTTTTTAAAGTCCTAGAGATAAAATACTAAACCTCTAATAGAGAATGGTACTATAAAAGTATTAAGACACATGATTAGTTTCTTCATATTGTCAATATTGTTTCTTGGAATGCTTTCAAGCTGCTTTTTAAAGTTCCAAAGAGGAATAATTTCTTATATCTTGGCTAAAGCTTTTAATGGTATCGTTTCCAGTACGATTGAATTCTAATTCAAAAAATTGGGGTCATATAAGTTGGCTTAAGGGTTGTACTTGAAGCTTCATCCAAGCAATTCTATGATAAAATCTTTTTCTCACAAGATACTTTAGTTAAGATTAATTCAAAGTGGGAGCTAACTAATCCTTATATAGGAGGTGGTGTGATAGGTGTAATATTGTCTTCATGTATTGAGCATAAGAAAGTTTGTTTCAATTTGCTATTTCATTGAAAGATTGTTGTTGGATCTACAAACAAACCTTGTGGTATTGTTAGAAGCATAGTTCGCATACTTGGACTTAGCACAACAAACCAAAAATTTCTTGACTTGGCAAAACTTGGTAACTTGAAAAATACTTCAATTTCTTAAGAACACAAATTTTATGCAAAATATAGTGACAAAATGTATAAAATGAGTCTATAAAACATTGGGGAAGTTTCTTTTATTAGATTTGAATACAATTTGAGCACAAAATCACATCATGATGCAAATACAATAGTTAGCTGAAAACTTATATGAATCTATGGTGATTGTCAATAAAAATCATCATTGTAAATTGCATATCCATACAAGTTCATATTTCAAGAATTTACAATTTTGTCTTCCTTGATCTAGTGAAAAATGGAGGAGAGGATTTAGTCCTCACACTCCACTACAACTCCTTGCTTGGCCTAGAAGGCTGCACTATGGCTCCACTTTTCTACTAGATGGTAGTGATTCCTCCGTTGCTTCATGTTGAACATAATCTGCAATGATGTCATCCAAAGCAATAGCTCCTTTTGTTTCAGCTACACCCTTCATATTTTTCCTCTCAAAATCAACGATCTCATCCTCTATAAACAAGAGGGTTTCTTCATCCAATGCAATCCAGTCATTGAATGGATCAATGGAATCCAAATCAATAAGCTCTCATGGTTTGTACTCCACCTTTCTTGTGTAAAGCTGAAGGTTGTATCACAAAAAAACTAAGCCATTGAAGCATTGTTGACTCAACTTATTGTACTTCTTTGTGAAAATGGAAGCAAACAAACTCTAGTTGTGCTCACATCCAAAAGTGCTGAGAGGTTGATATAAAACTCAAAGGGATAGATTTTGAAGGTTTGGAAAATTTCCACCTCAATCTTCTCACCAAGAACCTAAAAATAAGATATTGAAAAGTTTGTTAGTAAACAAATATTAATAGTTGTAATTTGTAAGTTAAAAAATATAAGAAAGACTCCAAGTTTTAATAATTGGTGTTTGGGTGGATCTCCCATGGATAGCTAGTTGCAAAGAAAAGTCTCCCCCTAGGTTGTTTGTAATTTTGGGATTTTAAAATAATGAGGTTCTTGTGTTCAACCTCGGGTGCCTTCCTCTCAATGCATTGTGTGAGGCGCTCCATAGCCTGCCCATAAATATCTACGAAGCTATCAAAGAAGAAAAACTAGGGTTGAGGTAGTACCCTATTGCATGAATGGGTTATTAGCGTTGATTGTTCCACCTCCGATCAGCATCTCCCAAATGGGATCAAATTTGTCACTATCCATCTCTAATAATTTTGGATGGCCTCATTGGCCCTATCCGTGGCCTCATAATTGTATTCTGTTGGGTTTTGCTCCCCTTCTACCTGTTGATGCGGATTTTGTGACCTCAACCAACATTAGAATAAAATACCCAATGAAATATCCTACTCTCTCTTGAACAAAGTTTCCAATGTGCTAAGCTAAGTGATCACAAAGTAGACTTCAAGGTTCCTTGTGCATATAGGATAGTCTTAGTTGGTTTGCTATGTTTTGCTAGTATTGCAAGGGGGACTTACGCTCGATTTATTGGTTTAATCCTTCTTCCTTTAAGACTTTAGCAACAACTTTTAACACTTTGGAATATAGATACTATTGTCTATGAGTGTTGAGATCTTACTAATGTCAACTTTGAAAATAAAATAAAAAAGGATAAGGGCTTTAGAGGCTAAGCTAATTCTAAACTATTCCTAGGAACTCGAGACAAGTGTTGGACAGTGAAATTAAAACCTATCTTTTTTTTTCCAGGTACAACAACTAGACAAAGATGGTTCAATCTTCAAAGGGATTCACAAATGATATCCTATTACTCAAGGCCATCTTCAATTTGAACAATGAACATAAGTAATAGAGTTCAAGTTTAGCAATTTGAAAGTTTAGACTAACCTTACACATCAAATTGAAAATCATTCAATTAAAAAAAGGTACGAACAAAATTCACCATTACCAACACTATCAATCCTTCATTCATTTAAAATTGCAGAAAACAAATCTATTCTATTGAGGAAATATGAAACCATGTTGACTTTCAAACTAACAAATGCTCATCAATGAGTCTAATTATTATTTTGATAGCGCTCTAGCAACAATTTCACAAGTCTCCTTGAATCAAATGAAATGAGAAGGGTTTATATAGGCACCTCAATTACAAAGGAACGGCTGGATTGATCTGAGATCAACGGCCAAGGTTATCCCCATAAACCATAACTAAGAGTTCACTTAGAAAAGCATAACTAACTTCAGTGACACATGGCGCAAGGAAGAAGAGTCATTGGAGCATGGAAGACACTGACATCTTGCAAGCTAATCAAGCAAGCTAGATTCCAAAACGCAATTCCCCTTGGCTTGTTCTTTGGCTGCGAATGCAATGAACCTTTCCAACACTAAATTGAGTTCCTCCATTGATATGCTTGGTAAGGTATCCAATTGCACTCCTATTACATCCAAGGCTTCAATGCATTGAGCAAAAGTGTCCTCCCACTTAGATGATAGCTGGGATTTTGGATAAAACCCTTTGAGAACCTCCTTGACTTGATTCTTCCTAACTCCTCCTCCCACATTCTTTGATGTAGACATGGCACCTGTATGAAGCTTGAAATTAGAAAGCATGCATAAATTATAAAGGTGGTGTTATGCTTAAAACCCTAAGGCTAGGTGAGTGCATTAATGGTGAAATAAACTGATTTAGAATTCTAGAACTTCAACTTGACTGCAAGGATTGATTAGAAACTAAAAAATCAGGATTTAGCCTGCAATAAATGCAAATAGAAAAAATAAATTCTCATTACCAACCCTTGTCCTTCTAAGAATATTCAAAGAAATTTAATTTTTTGACAGGAATTTGCAGGTCTGAAGCTGGAATTTATCTACAGGTCTGCAAACTTAAGATTTAAATACTTATCTCTCCTTTCAATACTCTCCAAATTCGCAGCTTGTGAACCTGTAGAAGCCTGAATTTCTTGACTTAAACCTGCAATTTGTGAATGTATTTCACTTCTTCTGCTTGTAAACTCGAATTGATTAAGTTTGCAACTCATGAATATTTTGTGACTTGATAAAGTTGCAAAATTAAGAGAGGCGCCTATGAACTTGCTTGTAATTTCTCATGGCTGTGCTGTAGCTTCTTGAGAAGAATTTTAGACTTGTGCTGAATGAAAAGGAGACTTCAAGCACTTCTCTTTATAAGTAAACTCCTTCCTTATTTAAGGAATTCGGCCTATCTCATGATTGGATGCTCTATTTAGAAAAAGAAGAAGAAAGCCTATCCTTAAGCTCCTAATTTCTAATTTCTTCTTGGGCGCATTCCTTGTTTTTCTCTTCCTTTGGCTTGCTTGTGAAGTTTCCAAAAAAAAACTTGAGTTAACTTTGTTTTAACTTGCTAGAGATATGAACTTAGGAAAGTTGACCCCTATGTGGAATTTTTTGATTTTGAACTAGATTTTTTATCCCTCTCCCAAGTAAACTTCATGCCTTAGGCAATTTCATGGACCTTCACTTGGGAAATATGCCCCCAACTGAATTTCCTATCATTTCAAATGAATTTCTTACCTTAGGGGTATCTTTGGATTTCTTGAGAACTTCAACATGGATTGCTTGAGGTTTCAATTGGATTTTACTCATTTGCCTTAGAGAATTTCATCCACTTCGAATTGGATTTCTCTTGACTTAGACATATTTTCCCAACTAGAATTTTTACTTCATTAGACTGGTTCTTTTACTCTTGGAGGTGGGCGAACTTCAACTGGATTTCATGTGACCTTTAGTGGATGTCCTCTTTGATGGATTTTATTTCAAGTGGATTTTCCTCTCAACTGGATTGGATTTCAGCTTGATTTGCTTCCAATTGGATTTCTCAAGAATTCAACTGAATTTTCATCATGGGCGAACTTCATGGCTTGAGGAAGATTTCTTCTTGTTTGGGGCGGACTTTATAGGTTTCCAACTGAGCATTCTCCTGCCTTGACACTTTCGAAACCCTAACCTTGGCACTTTCTAAAAATAGAAAAAAAGCAAAAAGCAAAATTTCTAAATTTAGTAAGTCCCCAATTGGTCCCAAAATGCCAAAAATGAAACTTTCCAAAAAAACAAAACAGCAAAAAGCACATTTTCTTGAAAAAAGCAGGTTGTCCGAAATCGCCTGGAGAACAGTCATTTTTGCTCCAACAACCCTTCTGAACACCCCTGTGGCATCAAGAACTTCATTTGACCCTTCGAGCACTGACATGACCTACTCAACTATCCTAAATCTTGACAAATTTCGACTCAAACCCAGACCTTGGACTTGCCAACCCACCTTTGCCTTGAAAGAGGCTTAGAGAAATTGAAGCTAATGCTAGAGCCAACTCTAACACTAAGACACAAGACAAGACTAAAGGGGGGTCCCCATTTGCAATGGGGCGATATGTGATTAGGTCACAACACTACCATGCACAAAACCCTCACCAAAGGCTTCAACACCCACAAAATACAAACAAATTAAAGTTACAAATGTACAATGAAAGTAAATACTTAAAAAAATTGAAAATAAATGGGTTCAATTTGAAATTTAAATTGAAGTTTGAAGTTTTCTTTACAATCTCTACAACTCTCTTCACAAAGGCACCATCAAAAAGTATCTTTGTGACCCTCTCTCCATCAACCTTCTTTGAATCTGTTGATTCTAGCCTTGTGTGACTAACAAACATCTGCTTCGTTAATGTCAACAAACTAGTAATGCTTGTTGTGAGTTTAGAAAGTTATTTGCAAACGTTGTATAATCCAATCACACAAGCTCTTTCCATTTGGTGTGATCCCTCAAGTCAAGAATCCAATGGTGATTATAATTATATTTTGTGATGTTCCTTGCATCCTCTACAATTGGTTTCACCCAATCAATTCTGCCTTTGTCCTTGAAAGAAGGTCAAGGCAAGGGGCAATGAAAGGGGTGCAAAAGAGTGACAAATGCCTCTCTTGAAGCAATTTCGTAGCTGCCGCATATGCCATTTCATTGTTAATGACAACTTGCTTCGCATTTTTTATACCCACCTCTAAGACAATCTCCTCCAACATTAGGCTTGAATTGTTTGCATCCTTTATTTTGTTAGAGGCATCAAATGTTTTTAGAAAAATGATATCATTTGAAGCCACCAAAACATTGATGAGGATGTGGTTCGTTGCATTTTCCCACCTGTCTAAATGAATGTTGCATCTTATCTTTCACAACTACTTTTGATCTTCTAGATTTGTCTTTGCATTTGCAACAACATCCTAGAGTAATTTTCCACTTAACTTATTTGAAGAGGGGGTCTTGTACCCTTTCTCTACATCTATCAATTTCATCACCAAATTCTCCCAATGTGAGCTCTTCACCACATTGAAGGAAAGGTTGTTGTAAAATAAAAAATTCACACAAGCCTTGTCTACTTCTTGTGCGCCTCCTTGTTCTACCCTTTACCTTGCAGCCAAGGTTGTGCTCCAGCTACATTTTCTAGGCACAACATGGCTTGTGACTGGATTTTCTCAAATTGGATGAAATGTATGTGCCTCATATGTGTGGGCCATTGCTATAGCCCACAATATTTGTCATATTACTTCAATTGCTGCAACCAAGTTATGATTAATGGTTGCTTCCACCCTCGCCCTCACCCTCTCTAGTTTCTTTTGATCCAATAATGTAAGATGTGCTTACATCTCATATTTTATCTCTTTCATGACTTTTTCACACTTGGAATCATGACAATGAATGCACGCAATTACCCTAAAAACATGCATGCTACAAGATAAGTTTAGTTTAACGGTGGCAGCCATTGCTTTGACCTCTCTTCAGTAACAATTTACATGGGGAATAGTTAACTTTAGTGTCATTCATACAATAATTGTCATAAGTTTAAGATGCAGCAGGTGTATAACAGCAAGACAAGTTCATTTCAAATGCACTTATTACATTGAATCAATAATGTGAGTAATCATGTTCAAAGTTCAAACTGTTATAAATCTGAAAGTACATATTAACTGACAACTTAACTGATAAATAGCAAATATATACTTGCTTGTCAAGTTAACCATATTTTCATTAAAACCAGACAATGCATGAATCCTAGAACATTATTTGCATTTTATCCACCTAACCTGAGAATATGTTCGTTACAATAACTTAAAACCATTGGATTTCTTTACATGATAGAGTACAAAATCGGCAAATTCTTCACAAAGAATCATAGATTATAAATGTCAGTATTTCATTTCCACATACCAATCCTTATGTCCTATCCATACCATGGCAACCCTATCCATCCCATCTAACATTCCCTGAATCCAGTTTAAGGGTGGGGACAAACCGGTGGAACCACATTCAATGCATTCTCATAGTCAACCTGCATAGAACTAACAACTCACATAACTTAAAATGACTAGATACAACACATGCATTCAAGATATACCTTCATTCAACCTTGGACTATAGTGACAATCTACTTGCCACCTATGAACTCCATCTGGTCTATCATATGTACCCATGACTAACTTGCAACTGGTACATAGTATATTACCAAGTTGTTTACCGCATGATTGCAGGGATATGCATGCAGCATACTCTTGAGCATGCATACACATGCAGCAAAATAGCAAGGCATGCTGAGCTCAAATTTCCACCCAAAGCTAGAGTTCCACAATCACTTTAACCTTATGCAACAAGAACTACAAGGGCTTCACAATACAAATTAGAACTCAACTTTAGTTAACACACATCACATGACAACAATTTTATAATTTTATTATTATATTATATATCATATATTATTAATATTGTATAAGGCTTATAAATATTATTGTACATTAAAAATATTAGGCACGTGTATATTATGCCTAATATTCATGATTTTAGGTTGTAAATATGTATATATTTATGATTTTATATGTTTTTGTACCGACAAACCCAAAATGAATCCAACCCCAAAATGGTTTTGGGTTGAATCGATGGACCGAACTAGTGAACCCAACCCCAAACCAGTACCAAGATCAATAACTCGAGTCATGACAAACAGGATGATGAGCACACACTTATACTGGGCGGGGAGAGAGGGGCCGGGGGGGGCATGAATTAGTATAGATCAAACTTTTCCTTTTCTCAACTTAATTAAACATAGCAATATTACTTCAAACCTTAATTATCCATAGCAATACCATATATGCAAGATCTAGCAATTAAGAACACACATAAGAGACACATTATTTTACGTGGAAATTCTTATGGGAGAAAACCACGGAAAAATATTGCTTGCATAACTCTTCTAACAAAATTTGTAGGCACCAACCCATTGAAGACTCCAATGCCCACCATTGAGCACCAACCTAGCAAGAGATGCCAATCTCTTCTAATAAGAGGCACCAACCTCTCAATCTCCTCAATTAGGAGGTCCCAACCTCCAAATGAATAATATAATAATTTGTTTGTAACTTCCTTTTAGATCTGCCCTTAACAACTAGTTGCTCACAAATCTGCAATACACTCTCTCATAAATCTGCACTATAGTCTTCAATATTTCCGCTCATAAAAATGCCATGATCTTGCTTTCATTTCTTTCACAAATTGATGCTAAATAGCTGTCATAAATCTGCTCACTTATCTTCCATAAATCTGCTCAAATATCTTTTTATTTCTGCTTTCATATGAATAATATTCCTTGAATTGATTGATTTGAACACTCTCACAACCTTTTATTTATACCTTCCAAAATGCCCCTTCACCCAAGGGAGGTGACTCCTCCAAGAGGGGTCAGCCAAAATAGCAAGAATATTTTTTATTTTATTGCCTAAGGTTGGGCACACTTCTCTAGGGGGGGGGTTGGCTCAATGGCTCAATAAAAAATAATTTATTTTTTATTTAGTTTCTCCAACATGGGACACGGCATCATAAGGATGGTCGGCGTCATGAATGATAAAACATTTAATTTTATTTCCATTTATTTATCTTCAATACTTCAAAGGGGGGCAACCAATATAAGAATAGGTTAATTTTATCTGGGGCCACCAATATCACCAAAATGTCTTTGACATCAATGACAATATTTTTCCAACAAAGGATAGTTGAATTGTGCAATTAAAAGGTTCAATCTGGATAATAGTTGGCTTAAACAACTGCCTCATGAAACAAAAGGTTTAAAGTTGTCCATAGATAGTTACAACAAGCTAGTGTCAAACAAATTCTCATAGTACAAGGACAACCATGGCCACCCAGGAATTTCAACAAGACCTAGAACCTAAGTTACCGGTTCGGGTTCAGGGACGGGTTCGGGTACGAGAACCCGGTACGTGGGTACGGGCAAAATTTTTTTAGGGGTTTGGGTACGTATGGGTACGTGTGTATATATATATATATATATTAATAATTTAATATATTATAAATATATATATATGTATTATATATACAAAAAAATAAGAGAAACATAGAGAATTGTAAAACTAAATCATTTCATAGTATGATACTTGATCATTGATCAATGCCAAATGCCAAAGATAAATATTAAATGCCAATTGATAGTTGAAAAATATTCAAATAAAATTACTGAATTACAAAATGTAGTTCATGAAACATTGAAAATTTGAAACATGATTCAATGTTCATTGTTCATATGCTCATCAATCATCAAAAGGATTGTCAGAATCATCATGACTTGGATTTTGAGTGGTTTCAACTTCAAAATCATCATCATTTGAACCCAAAGCGGATCCAACACCATGTGATATGTCATCAATATCACCCACATCATCCATAGTGGCTCTAACAAGATCCTGAATGGTTGCATCCAAGTCAGTAGACTCGGGTGCTACATCCCAAAGCCTCGCTGCCCCCTGCCTGTATTGAGGATCCCTACGTGACAGAAGACGCAAATTGGAATGAATATACACTAAGTCTTCAGCTCTTTTTGCAGCCAACCGGTTACGCTTCACTGAGTGGATAAAGGAGTATGTACTCCAATTCCGTTCAGCGGCAGAAGAGCTTGCAACCTGGAGAGAAAACCAACAAAATTAAAAATAAAATAAAAAAATGCAAGATAAATTCAAGAATGTTAAGTGTTAAATTTTACAATACAAGTGGCAAAAAAAAAAAACTTACTTGTGAGAGGATCTTGATTGCAAGAGGTTGGAGGTACATATAATCTTGACCATGGAGGTACCACCATGTAAGACCATCCATTTTGTATTGGTCTCTAGCAACAGAAGCGGTATGATTTTTTGATTTTCCTGTGACAAACATTCCAAATTCTCTCATGACACTTGCATGCACTTCTGGATCACTGAACATTCTACTAAATGCCGTCTTATACCCATTAGCAACTTCAGCATCTCTATATGGCGGTATTCTCCCTGGGATAGAAAGCACTTCAGTGGTATAGTACCTCGGAGATAGGGCATATGCAAGGAGGTGCAATGGAGTTGTCATCTTGTTCCAACGATGAAGAACAATTGCTTCCACCCTTTTGTACAAGGTGTCTTCAGGATCATTCTCTTTTTTTTGTATTTCTATTTTTATTTTTTCCAACATTGTGTCCATGCTATCATAGACATCCCCCAAGCATGGTTCATCTGTATCAGCAAACCGAAGCATAGACATGATAGGTTCGGTGAATTCCAATACATAATTCACACGATCCCACCAATCGTCATTCAAGATCAATGCCTTGACTTTTTGGGCCCTCTCTGAATTTGATTGCTTCCATATACTCCATTGGTTGCTAATAACCATTTGACTCAATGCATCTTTCACCTTCACAAGTCGTCTCAGAACAATTGTGTGAGATGCAAACCGGGTCTCGGCAACCTAAGAACATGTTAATAGTAAGTTAATAACACATTTAAAATATGTAAATAATGCAAAAAATTATTTTATTCAATTATGTAAAACATGACATAAATGATAAATGAAACTAAATAAATTAAATTTTAAAATTTACCTTCAACAATTCCAATGTTGAAAAAGTTCTGAAAATTGCTTGTGACATATGGTGGTTTGTCACAAACATCTGGATCTCCTCAGACTCCTGGTATATTTCTTTCACCCACTCTATTTGGGTGCCAATTGCTTGCATCACCAAATTGAGGGAGTGTACAGTGCACGGTGTCCAAAAGATGTGCTCATATCTGGCCTCTACCAAAGCACCTGCAGCCCTGCAAACTTTTGCATTGTCCGTAACTACTTGGACAACATTTTCACTACCCACCATCTCTATGGAGTCAATGAGAATCCTGGAAATGAACATTGCATCTTTCACTTGCCCTTCACAGTCAACCGCCCTCAAAAACATTGCCCCCTTGGGGGACACTGCAATAACATTAATCAATGGACGGTTTTTGCAATCTTTCCATCCATCGGAAACAATAGATACACCTGTTTCAACCCAAGAATCTCTAATTGGTTTTAGTTGGGCCTCTACATATTTCCTCTCTTTTTGCAATAAGGTGGTACGCACCTTTTCATACCCAGGACTTGTGAAATCAGGAGGTGCACTATTTATTGCTGACACCATGTCCTTCCAATATGGTGATCTCACCAAGTTGAATGGAAGACCATTGGCATAGAGGCAACGTGCAATTTTTTCTTCAGCAATATCTCTTG
Source organism: Sequoia sempervirens (assembly GCA_007258455.2). Lineage (NCBI taxonomy): Eukaryota > Viridiplantae > Streptophyta > Pinopsida > Cupressales > Cupressaceae > Sequoia > Sequoia sempervirens. The sequence goes on along the minus strand of VDFB02000003.1, from coordinate 77,547,133 downwards.
CCTCCATTTTAAATGCTTTCTCTAATGGACCTCTCTTGCGGGTGGTGGTTTCTGGTTCTTCATCTTCTTCTTCCGTAGAGGGTATAGACAAGAAGGGATGTCTAGAGGGCCTAACTATCTGATGAGTGGGTAATGTTTGTTTTTTCTTTCCGGAACTATAACTAGTTTGTTTTCCTCTTGCAATTGAATTGTCGGCATCTTCTTGTTCTTTTATAAATCCTGCTATTTGTACAGTAGATAACCCCTTCTTATCTGGACCCACACACATGTTAATCCCTTTACCACCAGGGCCCATAAAATGAAGTTTTACTCGGTAGTAGGAGCTATTATATTGTGCATTGCAAAAATTACACTTCCAAACAAACCCCCCACCTCCAGGAATTTGTGAAATTCGTGTGGTATGTCTCCATAAAGGAGATCCTTTATCAATTTTAAACTTTTGGCTTCCATCCCCACCCACTGAACTTTGACTACTTGCCATTGTTGCAATCTATAAAAAAAATGAAAAAAAAATATATATATTTGAAAAACTTCTTCACAAACTTGAAAAAATTCATCAAAAACTAAGAAACTTAAAAAAAATCATCAAAAGATTGAAGAATAGGGTTTAAATGCATACCTTGAACACTTAAATCTCCTTTGTAGAAGCTATTTGCCACTCCACAATCGATCTCCTTCAAATGCAATCACCTCCCTTCAAAATGCTAAGATGGACACAAATTATGGAGAGAGCAAAATGAGAGGTAAAAATGAAATGCTTTAGTGTTAAAATGCCTCATATTGGGTCGTTTTAGGGTTTTGTAGCAAAATAGAAATTAAAAAATTGCTTTTTATTCACTTTTGGGCCCACTTTTGAAGTGTTGGGCCGTGGGTTCGCAGGGGTTAACGTAATGGTACCCGGTCGCGTAGTACAAGGACAACCATGGCCACCCAGGGCACACAATGCGAATCCGGTAACACACCTAGAACTTTTTTAGTATGCCAATTCCAGTACAAAATAATCTATGTTGCCAATTCAGGTACAAGTTTAGGTTGTGGTTCACCTGTATGGTGATTTTTTTCTTATGATCAATATGGTTGCGTTAGGCTGATACGTATATATATATAAATGAAAATACCCATAATGTTTCGAAAAAGTATGGACTTAAAAACATAGCCAATGGTGATAAAGATAATTGATAATTCAATGTCAAATGTTAAATCAATTCAAAACTTGAAAAAATAGTTATAAAAAGATGTATAAGTATAAGAAATATACATATTGGAGACAACTAGGAGTCCCCTAGACATATTGAGGACACCCCAACATCCTCAAAGTCCTAGTGGCGTCTTGGAGACAGCAACACTGGTAGTGGGATGGTGGTGCTAGTGGTGGGCTGGTGGGTGGACGTCCCCCCCAAGACCCCAAGTCTTCAAGATGTCCCCGTCTAGGAAATGCGGGGCTTTTTGGGGGGGCACGCGTCCCCGTGGAACATTGTAATTATCTTAAATCTTATTCCAAAGTAAGTTCACATATACATGTAAACTAATCAATTAGATCTACCATACATGTTTAGACAACAAAGTAATTAAGTTTCTGGGTTATGCAGAAAAGGTTGTTGTATTGGTCAAGTTTGATTTAGGGTTTGGTTTTGAGATGAGATGACCTAGGGTTGACTCAAGGTTCGGCTGGGGCACCCTGGGTACCTTGTGGGTCCTACAAGGTATCCAAGGTGCATAGGTTGAGCCCTAGGCAACCCTGGGTTGGATTTGGAAGCTGATGAACAAGGTTGCAAATTGAGTGACGCCAAGTTAGACAAACTCCCTGTTTTTAGTGAACTCTCTGATTAAAGATTGCCTGTCATGGTTATAAATGTATTTGCAAATGTTTTTTCCATGCTCTACAATAGGTTTAATCCAATCTGGTCTACCAATCATCTCCAACATTAGATCAATGCAACGCTCCTAGTAAAGTCCAAGAAATGGAGGCATGTCTAGCCATTAGTAGTCTACCTATAGCAACATAATTTGTTGCATTATCGATGACTACTTGCACTACATTTTTCAGCCCCACTTCTTCCAAAAACACCACACAAATAATTTGCATTCTTTATCTTCCTGAAATATCGATGGAATTCAAGAAGAAACTAGAAAATTCAGTAGCATTCTATTTTTCATTAGTCCATCCATTGGACATGATAGTGCAACTCTTATTCACCAACATTGTTTGTTGCTCGGTGACAGACTATACATGAGCTTCTTTCTCTATCAAAATAGGACCCCAAAGATCATCAATAAAGGGGCTTTCAATCCTGGTCGTCTATGGCAATTGCATCAATCATTACTTGCCAATAAGGGGACCTAAAACACTACAAAATTTTAGAATTAAAAAGAAAAAGAAAAACATAAACCCTCAACAAAATTATGAAAGAAATAATTAAAAAATTAAAATAAAAATGAGACAAAAAATAGAATAGAATTAGGATTTTAATTTTATCCAGAGTTGAGTTTGAGCAACACTTTGCATTTAGATTTGGAAAAGGAAGCTAGCCTTCACTAGAAGTCTGATCTCAACTGCAAGGTCCCACACCTTGAGATATTCCATTGTTTCACTGAAACATTGAGCTATGTCCAACAAGGGTGCAACTTATTGTGATAACAATTACCTTGTTGCATTGAAGGAAATATTGGAAAAATACTAAAACTTATTTCTTTCCTTGTGGCTATGTGGTTGTCTTTGTTCTATAACTCATGATATCCAATAATGTTTGGAAAACAAGAGTAGTGCGTGGAAGTGGAACAATCCAACTCCCTAAATTGCAAACTCTAGACCCAGTGTTAGAAGAACCCAATCCACTTCCACTTCCAAACATTGAAACACAGTGGAAGCTGCACTTGCACCTATTCGTTGGTTTTGTCTTAATGTTTGTTCCTTCTTTTCTAAGTTGTCCACTTGTGTTTCTCTCAAAACCTCAAGAGGAACATTTGGTTATATGGAAGCATCACACCTAGCTTTGTGGGGAAGGTGCTGTTTGAGGAAATTAATGCCTCCCCCTAGGAACTCCATACCACAATATTTGCAAATACTTTCCTTTTCTTTGCACCTAGCATGTTATGCACCCAAGGAAGGTCTTTCCTTTGTGGTTTAGATAATACTAAGAATTGAAAACTCTACACCATGAAGAGAAAAGGACTAATAAAAAATACAAACAACAAAGATAAAACAATGCAACAAAAACTTAAGAAGTAAATAAAAAAGATAAAACCAAGAATGGAAGGGGGAAAAAATAACACTAAGGTTTTTATCTAAGTTACCGATTCGTTTTTTGGATTCGGGTACGGGTACGAGAATCCGGTACGGTGTTCGGCAAAAAAAATTTTTGGGGTTGGGTACGGCTTGGATACGGCAATACAAAAAACATATAAAAATCAGAAATATATACATATTTGCAGCAGTAATTAAGTTCAGAATACACCACCATATTAATAATAATAGTCTAAGAGACTAAGACTAATAACATAGCAAAAATACATCACCACTTTCATAGTCACTAAGTATTACTCGAATGTCATCATCATGATATAAAATTATAAATTAAAGTTAAAACGTTTACAATCAGCTATTATTGATCATTGATCAATCAGAATCATATGGGTCATCAAACAAACTAGCATCATTAGATGCTACATTTTGTGTAGAACCACAAATAGCATTAGTGGCACTCGCACAAGCACTGCCACTAGCAGTAGCACTGCATTGACACTACCACTCGTAATCAGTAGCTACTCAGGTTCATAGTCCTCATCAATATCAAGTGCTGCTAAGTGACTTGTGGAAGCATCCAAGTCAAGCTGCTTTGGCTCAATATCCCACCTCCTCGTGTCTCCTTCTTTGTAGGAACTTTGCTTGTGTGTAAGGAGGCACAAGTTTGAATGCACATACACCAAGTCCTCTGCCTTTTTTGAATGCAGCCTATTGCGTTTTATTGAGTGGATGAAGGAGTATGTGCTCCAATTCCTCTCAGAAGAAGATGAACTAGCAACCTATTAAGACCAAATTAAATAGTTAAGAGTTACAAAATTTAACTAAACAAAATTTAAAATTAAAATGACAAATATAAAACTTACTTGGGATAAAACTTTTATTACAATAGGTTGGAGGTGCCATGGAAGTACCACCAACTATGAGCATCCACCCTGCACTTGTCTCGAAGAGCATCCATATTTTGATCAACACTACCAGAGCAAGCAAAAGCCATGAACTCAGCATTGACTCGATCGCGTTGGTCACGATCACTGAAGATTCTACGAATTGTTGCCTTGTACCCATGAGCCACTTCACCATCCCTATATGGAACAACTCTTGATGATGTAGCAAGTACCTCAGGACTATAATACTTGGGACTCAATGCAAAAGCGAGAAGATGCAATGGAGTGGTCATTTTGTTCCATCTATTAACCATGATTTCCTGTAGCTCTTTGAAGAATTTTTCTTCAGGATCTTCCTCTTTTGCATTGATGATGACTTTCATCTTCTCTATCATTGAGTCGATACCATCATATACTTCTCCCAAACAAGGTCTATCTATGTCTGTATTGAAGAGCACAAAGATATACTGAGAGGGGGGGGGGTGAGGGTGAATCAGTATATCAACAAACTTTTACCCTCTTAAACTTCTTATCAACTTCAAACTCTAACACAAATCAACTATGCAAGAATATCACAATATGAACAAGTTGACACCAAGATTTTACGTGGAAACCCTTGTGGGATAAAACCACAGTACAAATAATATACTTTATGAATTATATATGCTTTTACAAAGAATGTAGGCACGAGCCTACTTGAATCAATTATGTAGTTTAGTAGGCACCAACCTACAAAGAGCACCAACCCTTATTTCTAATTTAGTAGGCACCAACCTACAAGGAGCAATCACCCCTAAAGCTGATTTAGTAGGCACCAACCTACAAGGAGTACCAACACCTACTTGCCAAGCACCAACCTAGCAAAGATTATAATTTGAATGATAACATTCCACCTTCAATTGTTGCTTCCTCAACAGATGATGGACAATTCTGCTCAAACAACCTTCTTACAAATCTGATGTATATGTTTGCCTTTAATACGTATTACTGTATCCAAAAACTGCACTTATTCCACTTCAATCTGCTTTATAAGATCTGCATATATTCTTCACAACTTTGATCCAAACTGTGCACAATCTCCTTTTAGAAAACTGATCATAACCATTCACAATCTTCTCATAATTTATTCTTCAAGATACTCCCTAATCTGCACATATTCCTCTTTGTAATCTGCCTTATTTTCGTCACATAATTCTCATGAATAGTTCATTGATCACAATGTCATTCATTTAGATCTGCAACATGACTTTCACAAGTCTATACTTTATCTCAATTTGACTCTACCTTGTGATGTAGGACACCTCTTTAAAGCTCACACAGAAATATATCTCTACACTCTGCTGGTTTTCAATCCTCCAATCTGCTGTGTATTTATTATACACTCCTTTCTTTTTACTCTACACCAACTTCTATTTTCACAACACATACATTCATTCTCTTTTCAACTCAGATTTTATTTTCTTTTTCACATACTCCAACACATGCTTGTGTTTTAATAATATAACACTTTATTCACACACCATACTCACAGCTTCAGATGATATGCATTTTATACACTCACACAACACAGCACCTCAAAGAATCTGCTTTTTATGCCCACTTACACATACGTATCTTCTTTTACACCCACGTCCACACTCTAGTTGATATTCAATTTTCACACACAGCACACATTCGTGTTTTTATGATAGATTGGTTATTCCACACAACACTATATTCTTCAGATAATATACTTTTTTCACTCTGCAATCTAGATGATATGAACTTTTATTCCATTGCACACAACTCACTGCAAATAATATTTATTTCATTCAACTCCGATTCAGATCATATCCTTTCTCTATCATAAATGATATTCAATAAAATCCATAACACATATCTCTCTATTCTTCGGATGATACACAATTTACACCCAGCACGTGTTTTATGATATAATCTTTATTTCACACATGCGCAAATCTGAATGAATCGAACCACATCATATATGAAGTAAAAATCGCACCATTTGGATTAGACGTGTTTCTTCATGAACACGTGTCTTTGTTATTGAAGGATCGCAACTTTTTATCTAAGCACCTCTCCATGTAATCATTAACTTTGTTTGGGTAAATCTGAAGTTATAAACAAAATCGCACCTTTTCCTTAAGTAATGAATAAGACAAATTTGTCTTATTTGCAATTTTGTCTTATGTGCCTTTTTGTCTTTATGTGCTTCATCTTACTTTTTATTATTTCTTTTGCAATCGTTGCTTTTTGCTGAGATGTGAGAATTATTCAGCTAGCCTCCAAACTAGTGCCACGTCACACCCTAATTTGTCTTTTTGTGAACTTTGTGTTTTTCTGATTTGTTTTGTTCTGTTTGCTTTTTACTTTTGTTTTATTCATACTCAGCGCTGCCTTATGAAACATGTTTCTTTGTAAATTATGATTTCTACTCTTTAAATGTTAATCACTGATGTTGCTTCAATCTGTGAATTATCACTGTGTATTATTACTGATGGCTTCAATCTGTGTATTATCACTGTGAATCTGATCCAGTATAAAATCTACAACTTCACCTTACTATGATGTTGCTTTCTTTAAATCTATACAAGCCTGTACACAAAAAGCTGCTCATACATTGCTCATACATTCTTTATTGAGTGTTTCTGAAAAGTGATACCTTCTTGTTTATGTCTTTCTTCGTCTTATTTATGACATGTGTATGCATCTTTGACATCAATGATGATATGAACCTTCTACCTTCTCAACTTGACATCAATGACAATATTTCCAACATGTATAACGGATCATGCTCAGTGAAACTAACCAGGTACTCAACACGATCCCACCAACACTCATCTAGGATCCTTTGCCTGACCCTATTTGCCCTTTCACTGCTAGATTGCCTCCATATGGCCCACTTAGGGCTGATTACCATGGCACAGAGTGCCACACGAACCTTTATAAGTCGTCTCAACACAATTGTGTTGGAGGCAAAACGGGTCTCTGCAACCTGTTTGGAAATCAAAATAAAAATTAAAATGTAATTTAAATTTACAAAATCAAAATTTAAAATTAAAAGAAAACTAAAAATTAAAAAAATATTGAGAATTAACTTACCTTCAACAATTCCAATTTTGAGAATTGTCTAAATATTCCTTGTGTCATATGGTGGTTGATGATAAACATTTGGATGTCTTCGCCCTCAGCATACACCTGTTTGATCCACTCAATTTTGGATCCAATTTTTTGTAGCATTAGATTGAGGGAGTGGACAGCACAAGGTGTCCAAAAAATGTTTGGATACTTCTCCTCAACCAATAACCCAACATCCCTACAATTTTTGGCATTGTCAGTTATAACTTGCACAACATTTTGATGGCCCACTTCTTCAATAGCTTGGCAAAGGATGTTAGCAATAAATGGACCATCTTTCACCTGTCCTTCACAATCCACTGCTCTCAAAAACATTGCCCCTTTAGGGGACACAGCAATAACATTGATCAATGGGCAATTTTTTGCATCCTTCCATCCATCATAAATGATGCTCACCCTTGTTTCGATCCATGAATCCCTTATGGGCTTCAAAGAGTTTGCTACATGTTTCACCTCTTTCTCCAATAAGGTGCAACGCACCTTCTCAAAACCTGGGCCCTTATACCCCTTTGGAGCCTCATTAATAGATTTCACCATTTTTTGCCAATATGGTGAACGAACAACGTTGAATGCCAATCCATTGGCATAGAGACATCTTGCTATGTCTTGATCAGCAATCTCTCTTGCCTCATTCTGAAATGAAGCTTCCAACGGTCCCTTGGATCTTTTATTTGATGTGGGCACGGTTTGCTCTTGAGGAATGTTCATAAATGGATGGCTATCTGTAGGTCGAATATAAGTAGCCGTAGGTGGTGTAGGGGGTTTCATGGCTCAAGATCCTTTCTTCAAAGGATGGCTTGTTTTAAGACTACTAACTTTTTTCTCTGATTTTTCTTGCTCAGCAATATATTTCAACACTATGTCATCCGGAAGGCCTTTGCCATCACCTTCTGGAGGTCCTGGACAAGGTCTGATGCCATTATCAGAAATTCTACACAAGTGGGCTTTCACTCGACTGTATGAGCTTGTATATTGAATTTTGCAATGACTACAAATCCAAATAAATACTCCACCATTTGGACATTGTTGAACCATTTCTACATATTTCCAAAGGGGAGAGGTTGCATTTATTTTGAAACGAGATTGGGCTGTGGTTTTCGAAGTGGATGCCATTGTAATACCCAAGGCACAACATATTGAAATAATTTTGGTATTGAAATTTCAAATTTGAAACTTAAAAACTTAAATTTAAAAGAATGAGAAGTAGAACAATCAACAATCAACAAAACAAAATAGTTTATTTGTTAAAAAAAATGTAGGAAAAAAATAAAAAAAAACTTCAAAGAAACCTACCTCTTTTGATTCATTGAACAAATCTTGCTCTATAATCTTCTTGGCAACGAACGGAGGCTTGCACGTGCTTAGGAATAGCACAACAATCAACTTTGACAAACCAATGATCAGCCTTCGAATCTATTCAATCTTGTGCAAGCAAAAACGAAAATTCAGCAATGGAGGCAAGAAAACGCGTTTTTCATTCACAAATTGTGAAATGAGAGTGTTTTTACCTATTTAGTGTCTTTGGAGGTCGAAATTAGGTTTACAATGAATATTAAATCATATAAGAAGTCAACATTCGGTCAAAAAATATTTAAAAACGTCTAAAAACGCTTTTTTATTTCCGCTTGGGCATTTTTCCGCGAAAATTCGTCGCGGATTCGCGTCGGATACGCCAAGCCGAATCCTGTTTCGAATCCACAGAGGGCGACGAATTTCTGACGAATCCGCAGGCCGAATTCTGTATCCTGTGCGAATTTCTGATGAATCGAATCCGAATTTCGAATCGAACCCGAATCGTATCATATCCAAGGGCAAATACTGACGAATCGGTAACTTAGGTTTTTATTTTAAAGGTTTTGAATTTTGCAATGTACAAAACTGTAATTCTAAAAAAAGTCAGCTATACAGTTTAAGAAAGAAAGAACGAAACAAAAATTAAAGATTTTCAAATTACCAAAATTTCATGCTTGAAATTGGAAGTTGGAAATATGTAGCTCAACTTCAAGGCCTTATATCAGCTCCTCCTTGGCACAAATCCACCTTCAATCAAACCATATTAACTCCCTGCACAAAAAATTTCAGCTCCTTTGAAGATAACAATGAAATCTAAGTAGAGTGGAAATAGTTTGAAAGCAAATGCTAGGACTAGGGGTGATATTGCTTTATTTAATAGTTTGTTAATTATGTATACATCTCCAAGGATTGTGGGGAGGGCCAACCTGGATGTCTTCATGAGGTTGGGGGTTGTTTATAATTAATTATTATTCTCTAGGTGACTTGAAATATGTGTGTAAGGAGCATAATGTGGGGGAACACATTTTAACACATCATTCAACACTTGGCATGAAGGGGAAATAAATCTATGACAATTTATGACATTGTAAGAGGTGTAAAAAGTATGTGTGAGAATGTGTAAGAAGCTGGTTCTCTTGTTTGGACTTGGGTAGTTGTCATTTTGTCCTCTAGGAAAGTTGGACAAACAAGTTCATGAGAAAGGTCTTGAAGCTTGTTGAAAGATGATTGTAAATCCTAGCCACATGTAATGAGATTGCTTTTGCATGTTGAGTCTATTGTAGTGGAAACCATTTATGATTCCTTGGATTGCATTTGCCCATATTGAGGCTTTGGGATGGTGGTTGCTAAATTTTGCATTTTGCATTATTATTTTGCCAAAATGATGCTAGACTAAATGGGAAAGTTTTGTTCGTATACTCTATATTTGAGACTAGTGAAATCTCAGTATCTTTGGTGGTGAGGTTTTCTACTTGAAAGTGTTTTCCTCACATATATCAATGTTCCCATGGTTTGCATGTTTTAAGTGCTGCACTATTATTTTCTTTTCCATACATGTTATAGCATTGTTAAAAGAGTTTGTAAGCTCTAAGGATCAATAGTTTTTAACTATATATTTACTTGGATTATCAACAACAAATGGGCAAGTGAAAATGGTCAAAAGATGAAATGACATGTGTTTTAATATTTTTAGGGGGATTTTAGGTTTACATTTGACATGTTCATTTTTGTTGAAGTGAGATTTTTCTTTTTCTTTTAAGCTTTGGCATTGGCCTTACTAAGTCTGCTGTTGGGACTTGTGAATCTCTACGATGATTCTAGGTGTAGGACTCAATTGATCTATGAGTTTGATCCATATAATTGCCAAGGTTGCCTGAGTCCTAGACTTGTGAGTTTGGATGAGGACCCAACATGTCTCAATACATTGATTTGAAACACACGTAATCATGGTGCCACTCCCACTAGTTGTAGCATATTTATGAGCCCCCTTACACTTTGAATAGATTTTGGCAAGCCACACAACAAAAACATTCAAGTCAACACACATAGGAGCTACATCTCAATTTCTTATTGCCCCACCATGTACTTGATTTGCTTATGTGTAGGAGGTGCAAGTAGGAATACACATAGATCAACTCCTTTTCCTTTTTGGAAACCAACCAATTGCAATTGAATGGATACAGGAGTATGCACTTTAGTTTTTGTTCAATTAAAGAACAACTCAACCTATTGAGATTGGAGATAGAATCAATACAATATTTGCAATTATAAGATTAAAATATAATATACAACTACCAAAGAAATGTAGGAAAGTTGTTTATTAATTAAAAATGCTTATTTTGATAAAACTTTGATCGTAAGAGGTTGTAGATAAACAATTTTGGTCAAAGGTACTATTGTGTGAGCATCTTGTTTACATTTGTCTCGAAAGGCATTAAGATTCTGATTCCTTGAAGTTATAAAACTACCAAACTCAACTACAACAATGTCCACTAAATCTAGATTTGGGAAGAGTCTAGTGATTTCAACCTTGTTCCTAATGAACACACTTATACTGAGTGGTGGAGGGGGCCGGCGGGGGGAACGGTGAGCGGGGGGGGGGTGTTGAATCAATACGATATAAGATAATCTTTTACTTAATTAAAACTTAACAACCACAATAATATCAATCACACAAGATCCAACAATTATGCAACACAAGATTTACGTGGAAACCCTTTTGGGAGAAAAGCATGATGAAAAGACTGCTTGGATCTATCGTCCAAATCCAGTCATGAAAAATAAAATGTTCTTACAATAGTTTTGTAGGCACCAACCCATTGGAAACACCAATCTCTGTCTCTAAACAATTTGTAGGCACCAACCTACTGGAGACACCAATCCTCACTGCTAAGCACCAACTTAGCCAGAGACACCGATCTCTTCTCTTAGGAAGCACCAACCTCCAAATGAACTTCTTCAATGAATGATGATCAATTGATTTTCCTTCATAAAGATCTTCTTGTAGATGATACGTTCTTCACAAACTTGATGCAATCATTTTCATATACTTTCCTTCTCAAATCTGCATATATTCCTTTTCAAAATTGCATATACCCTTTCAAATCTGCATAAACTCCCCTTTCAAATCTGATTATAACATATTCATATATCTGCTGCTATACTTAGAAATCTGCTCTTAATTGGACTGATTTATCATATTTTCTGCTGTATGGACGTTTACTCCCATCATCTTCCTTTTATACGATTTCATTGCCTCTTCAATAGGCACAACTTTTCAAAAGGTGGTAACACTTCCAAGGGAGGCGATTCCTCAAAAAAGGTTGACCTGATTTAAACACATATAATTTATTTTAATTTTAATGTTTCATTCCCCAAGAGGGATGAACATAACAAGTGGGTTGGCCTGATTCAATTAGTGTTTATTTTTCCCAAAGGAGACGCCTTCTTCAAGGGACATCTCTTTCCAAAAGGTGGCACTCAAACATAGCATGGGTCGGCCATATTAATAATAAACAACTTATTTTTATTTTTCAAAAGTAGGTGCCAATATGAGGTCAGCCAGCATTAAGAACTCAAAATAAATAATAAATGTTTCTTATATCTTTCTCATGGGTCAGCCTGCATAAGGAATAAACTCTAACTGTAATGAGGGTCGGCCATCATGATATTACTTCTGCACCCCCTTAAAGAAAAAACATCAATGACAATTATTTTCAACAATTTCTCTCCCTAACTTCAACATCTTTATATGTTGCTACCCTCCTAGGAAAATAAAGTATCTTTGTGCCATAATTTTTTGGGCAATGAAGCAAATGCTATGAGATGCAAGGGTGTGGTCATCTTGTTCCAATGTTCAACAATGATTCTTTGGATCTCTTTGAAAAATGTTTTTGTGGGGTCATTCTTCTTATTTTCTATTGTGACCTTTATTTTTAAATTTATCATTGATGAGCACACAATTATATTGAGAGAGGGGGAGGAGGGGTGAATCAGTATAATTCAATCTTTTCAATTTAAAACTCAATCAACCACACTAATAACAACCATGCAAGATCTAACAATTATGTAACACAAGAGAAACACACAATTTATGTGGAAACCCTTACGGAAGAAAACCACGGCAAAATATTGCTTTTATTTAAATCTATTTTACAATCTTTGTAGGCACCAACCTACAAGAGGCACCAATCCCCTCAATTTTTAGGCACCAACCCTCTTAGCTAAGCACCAACTTAGCGAGAGACACCTATTTCTCCTTAAGGAAGCACCAACTTCCAAAACAAAACTGGGTTCCACCTTCTTGGATGTTGCACCTTCAACAAATGATACAATTAGATCTCTTGTTTGATACCACTCTTCCTCTTGAATTTATCTTCCTAGAATGATCTCCAAATGTATCTTATTCATATTAATGATTTCCTTCACCAAATCTGTATTATATTCTTTTTCTCGAATCTTCATTTATTCTCTTTCACCAATCTGCTCTTAGATGATGCACCATATGTGCTCTCTTTCACAAATCACTTTATAGCATTTCACAAATGTCTTCTTTCAATTCTGCTTTTAATTCTACCTCACATCTGCTCATAGTTCTTCTTATAGATATGCTCATAAGCTCTCATAAGTCTGCTCATAAATCCTCTGTAATTCTGCTATTATATTTCCTTTTTGAATTTGTTCTTCTTTATTTATATATCATCTATTGCTCCATTCTTCTTTATTGATATATCTTCATTTATGCACTAGATCTGCTTAAATTCTCGTACTCTTCATTGCATTGATTTTATTCCTCTTTAAATCTGCATATATATCTCTTTGCTTATATATATAACTTTTCCTTTTTTACTCAACACACAGGACTGCTGGTGTATATGATGTCTTTATTTTTTCACACACTACACCATATTTCATTCTTCCTTTATACCTTCATGAAAGAGGACGTCTTTATCAAAAGACATGCTTTCCAAAAAGAGAGGCGACTTTTATTTATGAGTGCCTCTTCATAACAAATAAACTTGGGCGCTCACTTTTTGTTTTTTGATCGCTGCTTTTATAAATGATAGTCTTTTCTTGAATCGCTCTTTGCTTTCCTTAATAAAGTGAATTGCTGCACTTGTTTGAATTAATTGCTGTTCCTTTACTAATGCTGCCACTCATTAACTAATAACAATATTAATCATTATCCTTTCACCATCTCTCTTGGGCGGTTCCACATATATTTATGTCTTTTTAATATTTAATCGCTCCTTTATATTTTAATGATCTTTGCAGATTTAACTCTTAATAATCATTGCTTCCCTTAATAAAGTGAATTGCTGCACTCGTTTGAATTAATTGCTGTTCCTTTACTAATGCTGCCACTCATTAACTAATAACAATATTAATCATTATCCTTTCATCATCTCTCTTGGGCAGTTCCACATATATTTATGTCTTTTTAATATTTAATCGCTCCTTTATATATTAATGATCTTTTCCGATTTAACTCTTAATAATCATTGCTTTTTAAATGGATCGCTACTCCTGCTGTTCTTTATTTATTAATTGCTGCCTTTTTAATCGCTGCCCTTTCATTCATTGACAATATTAATCGCTGATCTTTAAGACTTAATACTTAGTGGTGTGATCGGCCTTTTATTGGTCTCTTGATGTCACCCTTCATACTTCATTGAAAGTATATAACATGATGCCTACTTCTCTCTGTCAACCCATAAAAACCTGTATCCACTCCCTGCAATCATTATTTCATATACTCTACTTTATCTTGTTGGTTGTGGCTCTGGCATGATAGATTTCATCCTCTTGGTATCCTTATCAAATGTATGGAAGAATACATAAGTGGGCAGGAACTATCTCAGATGTGTATGATTATAGTCATGTATATGCAGATTGAATGATTTTCAACAACATTAACATTTATAATTTTATTCCATTGCATCCAAATGATTGTATTGCTGCTTGTCGTTGGTGACTTGATGGCCTTCAATGGTTAACAGTGTCCAAAAAAAGCTTGATGAGCATGGATGCAAAATACTTTGATATCACTGTTGCTCCAGTGTAATCCCCCTCTTCATAAGAGACATGATATATTCAAATCTGCATTGATTTCTGTATTTGACTTTAATTAAATCGTCAGTGAATGTCTTTGGTCAGTCCATATATTTCTCTATAAGGAAGTCGGCTCACACAAACAAGTTTAAATCTTTAATTTAAACTTCATCCTAATCATCTGTATACCAATGATAACAAACTTAGACGATGTATCCCTACTTGACATCAATGACAAAAATTCTAACAATCTCTTATACGCCTTTGACATCAATGACAATATTTCCAACAATCGTGGAATCCATGGTGTCATAAGTGTTACCAAACACAACTGATCCATATTGACAAACTTGATTATATTCATGATTGGCTCAATGAAACTCAAAATATAATGCACAAGTCCACCTATCATCATTCAAGATCAATGCTTTGACCTTTTGGGTTCTTTGGAAACTTCACTTCATATATCCCAAAGATTGTTGATGATCATGGTGCTGAAAATCTCTTGCACTTTCAAAAACATCTCAAGATGATTGTGTGTGATGCAAATCAAATCTTAACAACCTAATATGGCGTTACAAAAAATTAAAAAGAAGGTGATATAATTAAAGTTCTATAGCAAACTTAAATTAAAAAATTAATCATTAAAATTTCTTATACTTACCTTTAACAAATCCAACTTGGAGTAGTTGAAAATGGCTTTGTGACATTGCGATTTGTCATAAACATTTGAATCGTCCCAACCTCAATGTAGATCTCCTTGATCCACTTGATCTATGTGCCAATCTTATTCATCACCAAATTGAGTGAGTAGACCACACATGGTGTACAAAAGATTTGCCAATATCTTGCCTTCACTAATAAACTTCTTGGCTTGTAATTTTAAGTGTTAGTTATGACTTGGACAATGCTTTGAGCACCATCTCTATTGTGTTTGTGAGGATGTCGCCAATGAAGTTTGCATCCTTCACTTGCCCCTAAGTCAATTACCTTAAAAAACATTACCCCTTGACGGCACACTCCAATGACATTAATGAAGGGTATGTTCTTAGAAACCTTCCATCCATAAAAAATGACAGGCACTCCTATTTCGACCCATGAAGTTTCTACTGACGTCACTACAAAAATTCTTTCCTTTGCCAATAAGGTGGAACACACCTTTCTTAGCTAACATCTATAATAATTTCCAGGTGTTTGACTAATTGTTAACTATTTTCTACCAAAATAGTGATCTCACAAGGTTGAAAGGATGCCCATCGACATAAATGAAATGTGCAATGTGCTCATCTGTAGTGCCCCTTGTTTCATTTTGAAATGCTCTTTCTAATGGGCCTCTTTTGATGGAAACAAAGGGGCTATTGTTTTTATGGAAAGATGGTGTTGCAATGAAAGGATGTGTTGTAACCACTATTGACGAAGCAAAAGATGGCCTAATTTGAATTAATAGGGATGTGTGTTTTTGGTTTGTAGGTTGCTTTTTAGGTCTTGTTTTGATGTTTTAGGTTTTCGTTAAAAAATGTATTTAAAAAAAAAGACAGTTCTTCTCCTTCGGTGGTACAAGCACACATAAATTTGACATTGAAGGGAATTTTAGCACTTCATAACAGTTAATTTATCCTGGTGTGTGTATATATATACTTAAAAGAGAATCTTAAATCTCCCTAAACAGTTAATTTGTGCCGGAGAAAAGATCAAGGCAGGCTCAGCCCCACTATATTAGCGAAGTTAGTCTTAGAATTTTCTTAAACATTAGAGGCTAGTGCAGAAAGTGAGAGAAACCTTAGCATCTATTATATAGTTTCCTGCTACTATGTGCCTGTGATAGTTGAACGTTGGATCAATTTGAGTTTAGATATTTGATTCCTTTTAGAGAATATCATTTCACCTTGGCCAATATGTCTGATAGTTTAAAGTTGGATGCATGCCGGTTTTGATATTTTACTAGTTCTAAAGAATATCAATTCATCTATCCTGCTAATACATTATACACATGTATCTTAGGCTATATCACATTCAAAAGTTGAAAGAAAACAATTCTACGTGAGGATATGTTTTTATGAACTATGAATACATGCAAAAATGGTCTGGGTAAAATTTGGGAAGTATCTAAAAATCTGCAGATTTTTCTTTACATTTTCAAGGCAGGTTCTCTAGCAGTGGCATAAATTTTCTAAATTACACACAGAAACATAAGTTATTACAAATTTAAAACACATAATGTGTCTGTTTTACAATATTATGCATGTGTAAGATGCTTATCTAATCATTATGAATGCATGGTAATGATTTGTTTGTTCATAATCTTCGCGTATATTTTTTTATTTTATGTGATGCTCATTCAACTCATTGATAATTGTAGGCTTTAAAAAGTGGAGCACTTCCAGTGTTGGATATGTGCAAACAGTGGCTGGCGCAATATATGTAGCGATACCTGCTGGAGGCAAGACAATTATTGTTGTCTTGCAAGTAAAACGTCCATTTTGTATGATATCGATGATTTCTTTATTAGTTTTGACAGCAGGTTGATTGCTTGCCAATTTTTTTTGTGGAAAATGTAAAGGTATAAGAGATACACTTTTATGTTTTCATTTTTCTTCACCGTGTGAGTTCTGCCAAAATTTTGGAAGAAAATGACGTGCCAAATTTTGTCTCAAGCGAATCAGAATTTTCTTCTCGTATTTTGGTTCAATGTTACTTATTATGTATGACTACGAGTAATCCAGCTTATTGAAAAGATTCCACTGATTTTGTTGAGCAATTAGATTTTATGCATACTTTCAATCTTAAGTCACAAGGTTCAAATTCAAGTTCTCGGCAACAATAAAATTGGGATGAAGTTTGGCAAGGGTTAAAAAAAATTGTCATATAATTTCTTATATATATATATACAAAATTTTCAAAATAGTTTAACATTGTTAAATAAATTTGAAATCATTATAAAAAGACGACACATATGAACTAAAATAATATTTAATTTTTTATTAATGTCATATTAAAATATAAAATGCATGTTGAATTTTTTTATAAAATATAGAAAAGAAACCCTAAACTACAAATGAAAGCACAACCTACTTGGGAGTCATGTAGAAATGGAAGTGGAGGGTTGTCACAAGTTGCGACTTAGTGCAACATGTAAGTTGATGCCACTACCAGGCTCAATGAAATCCGTTGCAACTCGCAACAATTCGACTCATCCTATTTTTTTTTGTCATGCATCACACCTTGAGACATTTGTCACACGACTGTGCTTGAACAAACTTTTCGGCATAAATTTAATTCTGAATTTTAACGAATTGTATAACTTTTTTTTTATATAAGATATAGTGAAATCAACATAAAATAAGATACATGCTTTTACATATTAGGATAGAAGTTGTCACCTAGTACTATGTTAGAGTTCCCCTTCCAAATTACATACCCTACTCCCTTTCCCAATTACATAGATCTTCAGTTGTGCCTTAATTACACCAAGATTACAAAAGCTTACTATATATACTTGGATTACATATATTAGATTTGCAAAAAGGGCCAACATTAAGAGATTATATACTGTTCTATATATTATTCTGGTGTTCCATTTTGCTAGCCTCTGCTACTCATGTTCCTTGTTGCAAATTTCATGCTAATAAGGACTCCTCTTTTTGTTCTGCTACTATTATATCCTAGCCCTATTGCATTGTCTCTTTTCCTCATTGTTTTTTCCTTCCCCTCTGAGCTCTTTCTAAAATTCTTTGAGTGCCTTTAGGAAGACCTTCACTCTAGGTTGGCCATCACGCCACATGTGTCCATATCTAGCCTCCTGAATATCAATGTCCACTATCCTTTTTTCTAGGAATTTCCAAAACTTGTCCTTTGAGATCTCAACGGTGATGTGAACTTGCATAGAAACATTGTAGACTATGAGTCTTTTGCAAGACTCAGTAAGCACTCCTTTTCCCATTAAATTTATCTTTATTTTGAGCTTTCCAAATAGCCCATAGGATTTCAGTGGATAAACAAAACTAGAAGATAGAGCAGTCTTTATTCATTTTGTTATCAACATCAAGCATAATTTTTGCAAGGCTAGGTTCTGTTGTCAAATAAAGTTTGCACCCTTGCTAAGCTATCAACTATAGCAACCTATTGACACATGGTAACACTTCGAGGTTGTGGGTGACCTGGGAATGAAGTGGACCTCCAGATTACAGGCTGGTTCCCCTTAAGATATCTTGAGAAAACTTAAAGAATGATAAGGAAAAGAGTAAGAAGGATATACTTGAATTTAAAACTTATCACTAACAGGTGATATACCAAAGATGAAAATATGACAATATTGCAGAAAACTCACATAAAATCTCAAATAGAGCTAAACAATCTCACAATACAGAAATTTATGTTTATAAAAACGAGTCTATGTAAGGTTTTGACTATTCTAATGCTTAACACAAGGAAAACAAAGATGTTTTCACAAATATAAACGCAATAGAAAGATATCACTAACATAAACCTGCACTATGACAATATTCTTTGCATCCAGTACTGAAGGAATCTGATAAAATAAGGAATCACACAGAATTTTATCATGTAACTCACAACTAGTCACTAAAACAACAAATAAAATCTCTAAAGGAAATGACTTTCTATTGAGAAAATAAGGAGTCTTTGTGTTACAGATCTGTAGTATTCATACAAAAATGAGTTACAAAGTCTAGATAATGCTTTCTTGGGCCGTCTCTCCACTAAGAACTACTTTACAAAAAAGGAAAAAATGCCATATATACCAAAGAGTGTCGGCCCCCGCCCTAGGGTTTGCAAAAATGAGTTGGCGCCTAGACGCGTCGACCCCAGAAGTGCTTTGGAATGAAGTTAATGAGGCATTAAATGCGCATACCCCCTTCATGTCGGTGAAAGATCACTCCTAGGCATGACCTTCAAATCTTTTACAATGATCGCATTAATTCCAAGCCTTCGTGTCCAACCTTGAGAGCTCGTCAGAGCCGCTTTGAATGCTCTGCGGCATGGTCATTAATGCCAATCTGCTCTTATCAGCCGACATCCTAGCTGCTATTGTGACTCGTGGCTTCTTCTTCTTCGGCTTTCTTCTTGCTTCAGATCTTTCAGCAAGTTGACCCCCTTCGAGAAGCAGCATTAGATTTACCCTGTCAGATTCAAACGTCATTGCTTCACCAAGCCGACCCATGTCGCGCACATTCTGTCGATCATTCTTTACAGGGGAGTCAATCAGTCAAACTGCCCGTGATTTGCCCTAGCGCCTTCTGATTGGTTGAATTTGTGCCACGTAGATTCCAAGACGGTCAAAGGTCGCTTTCCTAGAATCGCATGTTGGTGAGACATTAACCGTGTCTCCCCGATGCAATTAGACCTCGTAGCAGCGCTCAACAAGACAAACAACAGTCGGCAAGAGATCACAGCGGGTTTGGTGTGTCATACCGACATGCCTATTTCATTCGGCAAGACATATGACGATCGGCAAGACCTCATGGCGAGCGGCCAGAATTATATCAATATCACAAAAAACCATCGGCAAGAGTTTACAGCGAACGCCAAGAGTCCTACTGATCTCCTTTCTTTCGCTTCAAGCTCCCTTCATTTCAGCAAGACCCTATCGGGTCGGCGATACCTCATAGCGACCCCCTCAATGTTTCCCGAGCTTGGATCCTTCGGCGGAGTTGGAGTCAGAATGAGGATCAAAATGGGACCGGAGTCGGAACAGGGGCAAAACCAAACAGCTCGCGGAACCGGAACCGCAACCAAATCCAGACCTGAAACTTTCATCAAGTTTCAAGTTCGGATTTCGTTCTAATCCCGCTCCCAACAACATACAAGGCACAAAGAAAGAAAGAAAAACACAAGGAAGAACAAAGAGGAGGAGACATCCCCCAACCACCGGCAGCGAAAAAAGCAAAGAAAAGAAGAGCGGAACCGAGATTGGAACCAAAACAAAAACAGGAACTGGAACTTTTGGAAAGTTCCAAGTTTGGTTTCAGTTCCGATCTCGAGTCCAACAAGACGAAGAAAAGTGCCTAAGGAAAAGAAAACTCGAGGCACACAAAAACAAAGATCAAAGGACGTCAAAACATAAACGGAATCGGAACGAAAACCGATCTCGAGTGGAACATCGCGGGGGCGGAACTGGAACCTTTGGAAAAGTTCCAAATTCGGTTTCAGTCCCAATTCTGGGTTCACCAGAACACAACAAAATGGGGAAAAAGGCAAAAAGAGAAACAAAGGGAAAAAAACCACCCCATGGTCAAACGCAATGTCAAAGAAGCAAACGAGACACACACAAGGCGGAACCGGAACAAAAACAGAAACTGGAAGTTTTGGAAAGTCCCAAGTTTTGATTTCGTCCCGAACCCGCCTCCGACACCAAATGAAGACAACAGAAAAAGGGATGAAAAAAGAAAAAGGGGGGAAACACCCCTCGACCGAAGAACAAAGAAAAAAGACAAGACAAACAAACAGGCCCGACGGAATCGGGACCAAGACGGGATCAGAAACTAGAATTTTAGAAAAGTTCCAGAATTCAGTCTTGGTTTTGGTTCTGCCGCCGACAGAACAAAAAGAAAAAGGGCCCAAGGAAAACAAAACGGAAAGGAGTAAATAAGGTAAAAACATAAGATGAAAACCCACCCAAAACTGAACACCTGCACGCTAGGCTCAACCCTTGTGGGAGCCACATTTAATCCACGTGCCGAATAACATAACCCCTGGAGCTGCACAAGAAGCAAACAAGTTAGAAGGTATGTAACCTTGATGCAAATGTTCCTTCAGTTGGCCTTCATGAACACTCAAAAACATAGGTTACCCTGCCTAATTGAGCCCGTAGGTGAAAATTGGGTAACATTTATGGAGAACTCAGCTGGATGTTTGCCTGCTAAACATGCAGACCAGTAGCCTAGGCCAATCCATTGGGCATGGAGTTATTGGGAAAACTCAGAAACAGACCCAGGGAAACTTTGTTCATGGCTGCAACTTAGTTGAGATCATGGCACAGATCGGGACATTGGAAACTTATTGAAAACAGGAAAAGCTAAAATAAAACTATTTACCGTGCTGGGATAGCACTTAGGGAATGAAAACTGCACCTATTCTTTAGAATTTTAACAACTATGTGCAGATTTAGGTCGATACCTCAGAAGCAACATTTGAGGTGAATCCCATTCACTGGGATTGGTTCCACTACACCATCCAACCTAGATAGTTGGAAAGCATTATGCTGTTTCTCCTCAGTAATGATATACGGCCCAGCCCAAAGTGCATCAAATTTGGAGTGCTTTCCAGGCTTGCTTTTTAATTCATCCCACTTTAGCACTATGCCACCTTCTTGGAACACTCTGGGAGATGCCTTTTTATCGAATGACCTTTTTATTTGAGCCTGATATTGCTCAGTCCTTTTCACTACTTCAGCTCTGAGTTCTTCAAGCTCAATTAATTGAGCTAACCTTGCTGTCATAGTCTCCTCATCAATCATATCAAGTTGGTTTACCAGATCGAGGGCTAGGAGTTCAACTGAAATAGGCAGTCTTGCCTCTTTTCCATACACTAACATGTATGGAGAAAGTCTTGTGGACCTTTTTGACCTAATCCTATCAGCCCACAAGGCTGATTTCAGCTTGGTGTGCCAGGCTCTTTGATTGTCTTCCATATTTCTCTTAATGATCCTCAGGAGATTCTTGTTGGTGGACTCAGCCTGCCCATTGCCTTGCGGATAATAATTAGAGAATGTACTCAGATATATACCATTTTTGACAGCCCAGTCAGAAATTTTAACACTCACAAAAGCAAGGGCATTGTCTGACACAATAGAATCTGGGATACCAAATCTGGTAACTAGCTCTTCATAGAAATTCAAGACAGTAGATTCATTAGCTTCTTTGAGTGCCACAACTTCAATCCATTTTGAAAAATAATCAGTGGCTGTGAGTATCCATTTGTGGCCTGCACTTGATGGCGGGTTTATAACTCCAATGAAATCCAAACCCCATTTCATGAAGGGCTGATCCATTTGATTCGGTTGCAGCGGGAGGGCTGCCAGCTTCTCTTTGCCAGCAAAAATAGCACACTCTTTGCACCTTCTTACCCATGCATGGGCATCTTTGAATAAGGTAGGCCAGTAATAGCCTCCTTTCATTATTTTAAGAGCTGTGGCTCTCGGAGAGAAGTGTCCGCCAGCTGACCCTTGATGGAACTCATACAACACTCTATCAACTTGATCAACTTCAATACATTTTAACAGGACACCATGTAAATCTCTTCTAAAAAGAAAACCATTTAAAAGAACATAAGGTATGGATTGCAGTCGATAATACCTTCTTCTGGATCTAGTCAGATCATGAGGGCACTCACCAGTCAATAAAAAATGTGTCATTTCGGTAATCCAACCAGTAGGAGCAGGTATAGCAGTTTGTTGTCCATCTTGGAGTGCTAAAACAGAACTTTCCTCCTTTACACTGATGCTGCTGTCCTCTGTAAGTTGTTCGCAGAGACCTCTCGCTCTTATTAGTTTGGTAACCTTTATTTCAAGGTCATACTCCATCACCCTAGTGACCCAACCAGCTCTTCTATCACTCAAATCTTTGTTTAATAAAAACTCTTTCACACTTGGATGAGCAACCATCAGTATAATCTTGTTATTGGAAAGCATGTGCCTAAACTTCTTTAAGCTTCTTATGACAGTGAGAACATGCTTTTCTACAAAAGTATACTTGAGCTCGTAATCTTTGAGTCCCTGACTGAAGAATGCCATGGGTTGTTCAGCTCCCTCATCATTTTGCTGCACTAGCATGGCTGAAAGTGAATCAATATTTCCATAGGCATATAAAATAAAATCTTTAGAAAAGTTAGGATTCAGAAGTGTAGGTGCGGTTGCTAATGCCTCTTTTATAAGCTCAAAGCTTCTTTCCCCCTCTTTAGTCCTGCTGAAAGGTACATTCTTTCTCAGCATGTGAGTTAGTGGACTTAATAAATCAATAATGTCAGGGATAAACCTCATAACAAAGTTAATCCTACCAATAAAACTCTGCAGGCTTTTCTTGTGCATTGGTAAAGGGAGAGTTAAGATAGCACTTACTCTTTCAGGGTCAATAGTAATACCCTGTTTAGATACCACATAACCAAGCAATCTTCCTTCGTGAACAACAAACACACTTTTTGGGGTTAAGTGATATCCCAAATTCCTTGCATTTCTGAAAAATTTGCCTCAAATGACTCAGATGATCCTTAGCCTCCTTAGAAAAAATTGTGATATCATCAAGATAGACTAAGACTATCTTGTACATTAAACCCTGAAAGGCCATATCCATCGCCTTTTGAAAGGTTGCCCCAGCACTAGATAAACCAAAGGGCATTTTTCGATAGGCCACAGTTCCCCATTTTGTGGTGAAGGTTGTCTTGTACTGATCCTCTTTTTTCACTAATATCTGGTTGTAACCAAAATAGCCATCTAATAAGGAAAACCTTTCAGACCCTAAAACTACTTGAAGTATCTGCTCCATAGAGGGCAGAGGATGACGGTCTTTTAAGGAGGCCCTATTTAAGTCACGAAAATCTACACAGTCTTATTTCACCATTTTTCTTCCTTACCGGCACTAGGTTTGAAACCCATGATGTATGCTTGATAGGGAAAATAATGCTACTTTCAATCAACTTATCTAGCTCCTTTTTCATCAAAGGTTCTAACTTAGGATTCAAGGGCCTCTGCTTTTGCCTAATAGGTTTGACATTAAGCTCAAGCTGAATGGTATGTTGAACAAGCCGGGGATTAAATCCCTTTAAATCAGTATATTGCCAGGCAAAGATATCATTAAATTCTTGACAAAGCTGAATAAAAACATGCTTCTCTTCGACTGTACATACCTTGCCTAACTTAAAAAGCTTTTCTTTGAAAACTTCAACTTCTTCATAGTAATCTTGCTGAACTTGAATACTCCCCTTGGGCTTTCTAGCTTCATCATCAGTATTAAAAACAGATTCTAAAGCGACCAGGCCTTTGGGCAACTTCTTGTTTTTTAACTAGATAATCTGGTCACTGTACTAGTGCTATAGCTTTTCCTAATTGGTATGTGAGAACTCAGCTTCTTCTCTTAAAAAGCTGACAATCTGTTGGTCACTATCAAAGACTTGCTAGTGCATATTATTATCAAGCACAACAGGCCTAACTACAATCTTGATATGTTAATTAGTTTTATCATTGCAAATATCCTTTGGAATATCATGTTCAACTCCTACAGTAGCTAATCTATCAGCATGTTTATTCTGAGTTCTAGGAATATAAATCAGATTAAATACATCAAATCCCTCCAAGAGGTCCCACACTCTATTCCTATAAGACCTGAGTGCATCATTTTTCGCAACATTAAGCTTTCTCACCTGATTGACAACCAACTCACTGTCACCATAAACTTTTAGACCACTGATACCTCTCTGTCTTGCCCACTCCAAACCTTGGATTAGAGCTTCATATTCACCAGAATTACTAGAATAGCTAAAACATAATTTGAAAGCTTGATAGTACTTCTGACCTTTTGGTGATACCAGCGGACATCCACCACCAGTACCTACTCTACTCCTTGAGCCATCAAAATACAACTCCCACACATCATTTTCATGCTGATCATTGTGTTGTTCTTTTTCCTTTTCAATATTAGGCAAAAAAGAATTAGTCTCATGCAATATATAAACACCCATGTCAACCTCCTCCAATCGCTTACCTGTACTAACTTCATGAGTTTGAGACGCCCACTCTTTAGGAAGAATATCTGATGTTCCTTCTGTTTGAATTTCGGCCTCTCGAGCAGGAGGTTGTTCCACTTGTACATTTGTAAACAAGTTGGCATTAATAGGAGATGGATTGTAAAGCTCAATATGAACTTTGGCTATGGGTTCTGATTTAATAGTGGCTCTAGTGCCATATCTAGTTCTGAACAGCATGTGAGACCAATCAGAGGATAGGTAACCACCTATCTTGGTCGTAAAATCCCTAGATAAACAAAGGGCAAAGTGCAGGGGCAGCTCAATAATGTATATATTCTATGGTATTGTAACATTTGGACATGCATGTAGAGTTAAGCTCAAATTTTTAATGACCCCTACTGTGTTAACAGCAATACCATCCAATTGTACTACCCCCTTTTCTAGTGGCTCATATTCAATTCCCAACTTATCAACGATTTGTTTGGGCATAACTGAGCTGCTAGCCCCTAATTCAATCATACAATTATGAACCAGATGATCTCCTATGATCAATGACAAATAAAAAGGAGGCGGCTTGGCCTTAGCAGCTTGTTGTTCATTATTACCAACCGTAGTGTTCACCAATGCAACCTTCTCCTTTTCTACACTAGGCTCATCTTAGACACTTAAACTTGATAAAGCAGATTGAAGCAAGTCCTTTTGACCCAGAATACTTAGAGAATCCCATATTGACATGGGTACATTAATTTTCTTCATATGCTCCAATATATTGAAAGATGTAGCAGGTTTAACTTTAGCTTTGGGAGGAATAACATCACCTTTAATTGAAGGCGCTTGGGCTGATAAATCCGACTGTTGCTTGCCTACCAAAGGTTGGCCCCTTGGTAGCATTCGGATCTGGTCAGCTTTTGATGAGCCAGGAGCATTCTGATGCTGGTTCAGCCCTTGTTTTGATTGATTTTGAACTGTATTAGGTTGATTTCCCTCATCTATTGCCCTCTTCTTACTGCGTGTATTGTCTACAATTGAAGAATCAGCGTGGACCACTCCACAAAATTCTTCCCCTTGCCAGTTTAGGAATGTAGACTCATGTGTCTGATGCTCTTGTTGTACTTCAGTTGCTACAGGCACACTAGACTGTATTGCTGAACTGTTCTGAACCATCAAGGCTTGGTTAAGCAACCCATTTACACAGGTACTCTGATTATGGGGTTGACTACACAGATAGCACCACTCATAATCTTGAACTAAGTTGTTCTGGACAGGTGCAAGCTCTTTGGAAGTGTTTGCAGTGTTGGAGTCATAAGCTTGATGTGGCCTTGAGTTAGGAGAAAACTTTTGGCCTTGATTATAAGGTTGATAAGGTGGTCTATTGGTCTGATTTTGTTTGTAATTAGACTAGAATGAGGGCTGATACGGCTTAAAACCTTGATTTTGTTGTTTTCTTAGATTAACCATCTCATTGCCAAAGGTCGTTAGAAGGCCTTTAATCTCTTGCAGTTCGTTAGACTGAACTGGAAATGCGTTTAATTGGCCACTAGGTTGGGTATCAGGTGCTGGCAATGCTGGTGCACTTGGAATAACAACCAAAGGAGGTAACTACATAGGGGTTGGGGGCTGAAAAGCAGGAAATATTGGCATAGGTGGTCTTGGGTCAATTTTACCAGCCTGCATGAGGTTGTTTTCAGCTCTAACAGCTACACTATATGCTGCAGGAAGTGTATCACCTCCCATCGATTGAATCATTACAAAAATATCGTTGTTTAAAGCTCTTAAATAGTATAAAAAGGCATGATTAGCAGTAGGTCTTACTGTTTGTGGGATTCTATCCCACGTCCTCTGGAAACGATGGTTGAAATCTGACATAACTTCATGTGGAGCTCTTTTGATTGTAGACATTTTCTCCACCAATGACAAGTGATCTGATTTATTTTCAAAAAACCTTCACAACTGGCTGCCTAACTCATCCCATGTTGCTATGGAGTTGACAGGCAGGCCTCTGAACCATTGTAAGGCCTTTTCTTTAAAGGACGTTGCCAACAATCTGAGTGCAACATTTTCTTCAATCACATGGTGAACAACACATAGGTTGACAACATCCTTTATATGCTCTGATGGGGTGGTATGATCCTCGCCATGAAAATATGGCAAACTTTTTAAGGCAACGATAGGAATTTCATCATGCCGAGTCAGATTCAATGGGCTGCCTTGGTTAAAAGCAACAAATGGCTGATTTCTCACTGTTGGAATCATTGTCACTGGGATATTCTTAGTAATAACAACAGGAACAACAGTATGGCCTCTCACAGAAGGGTTCGACTTGGATCTTTTGAAATAAACAACTGTCTTTTGAACTTTATGGATTTCTCTCCCCCTTTTTCTAGGCGGGGACAATTGCAAATACTCAAAAACAGACAAATTACTCCTAGTCTGCACTCTTCTCATGAGCAGTAATGCACTGGAACTGCTAAATCTGAGCTCAGAGTCGCCAAGTATGTTAACATTTGTCTCTTAAAGACTGCAATTTGTGCTGCACATACCAAACAGCAGTATGATAATTTTGGTTTAAGAATGAAACACAGTTCTTAGTCCCACTAGGCGTGCCAAAAAATGTTGTCAAATAAAGTTTGCACCCTTGCTAAGCTATCAACTATAGCAACTTATTGACACATGGGAACACTTTGAGGTTGAGGGTGACCTGGGAATGAAGTGGCCCTCCAGATTACGGGCTGGTTCCCCTTAAAATATCTTGAGAAAACTTAAAGAATGATAAGGAAAAGAGTAAGAAGGATATACTTGAATTTAAAACCTATCACTAACAGGTGATACACCAAAGATAAAAATATGACAATACTACAGAAAACTCACAGAAAATCTCAATAGAGCTAAACAATCTCACAATACAGAGATTTATGTTTATAAAAACGAGTCTATGTAAGGTTTTGACTGTTCTAATGCTTAACACAAGGAAAACAAAGATGTTTTCACAGATATAAATGTAATAGAAAGAGATCACTAACATAAACCTACACTATGACATAATATTCTTTGCATCCAGTACTGAAGGAATCTGATAAAATAAGGAATCACACAGAATTTTATCATATAACTCACAACCAGTCACTAAAACAACAAAGAAAATCTATGAAGGAAATGACTTTCTATTGAGAAAATAAGGAGTCTCTGTGTTACAGATCTGTAGTATTCATACAAAAATGAGTTACAAAGTCTAGATAATGCTTTCTTGGGCCGTCTCTCCACTAAGAATTGCTTTACAAAAAAGGAAAAAATGCCATATATACCAAAGAGTATCGGCCCCCGCCCTAGGGTTTGCAAAAATGAGTTGGCGCTTGGACACGTCGACCCCATAAGTAATTTGGAATGAAGTTAATGAGGCATTAAATGTGCATACCCCCTTCATGTCGATGAAAGATCACTCCTAGGCATGGCCTTTAGATCTTTTACAATGATCGCATTAACTCCAAGATTTCATGTCCAACCTTGAGAGCTCATCAAAGCCGCTTTGAATGCTCTGCAGCATGGTCATTAATGCCAATCCGCTCTTATTAGCTGACATCCCAGCTACTATTGTGACTCACAGATTCTTCTTCTTTGGCTTTCTTCTTGCTCTAGATCTTTCAGCAAGTTGACCCCCCTCGAGAAGCAGCATCAGATTTACCCTGTTAGATTCAAACGTCATTGCTTCACCAAGCCGACCCATGTCGCGCACATTCTGTCGATCATTCTTTACAGGGGAGTCAATTAGTCACACTGCCCGTGATTTTCCCTAGCGCCTTCTGATTGGTTGAATTTGTGCCACGTAGATTCCAAGACGGTCAAAGGTTGCTTTCCTAGAATCGCATGTCAGTGAGACACTAACCGCGTCTCCCTGATGCGATTAGACCTCGTAGCAGCGCTCGACAAGACAAACAACGGTCGGCAAGAGATCACATCGGGTTTGGTGTGTCATACCAACATGCCTATTTCATTCGGAAAGACATATGACGGTCGACAAGACCTCATGGCGAGCGGCCAGAGTTATATTGATATCACAAAAAACCATCGGCAAGACTCTCTTAATAAGTAGGAGGTATTTTTCCACAGTGTGTCAAATTATGATATTGCTATCAGGATTCAACCGTGTAGTTTCGAGTCAAACTCATTGACCCATGTTTCATGAGTAGTGGTTCAACAAGAACCCATCTCTCATGATATCGAATGGTCCACATAGCACTCATTGCATCTAGGTGATGCTCACAGAGGTGAAGCACGGTCCGTCCCGAGGTCACCCATCCCGTGAGCTCAAGCGCGCTTAAGAATTTTCTCCAAGGTTAAGCCCGCTTGAGTTGTTACCATTTGCAAAACCTTCCGGGCTTTACGCGCTCTATTATGAATGGTTCATCCAAGGTTTTGCAAAATTGCTTAACCTTGAGAAAACTTGCTTTAATCTGGATTTGCATCACCTAGATGCAAAGTGCCCGATATCAGCATTGGGTCTTGACTCGAACTACACGGTTGAATTGATAGCAATATCATAATTTGACCGCTGGGGAAAAATACCTCCTACTTATCAATTGATGAGCTAAAGGGCTCTATTATGAATGGTTCATAAGGCACAACACTTGCTGAAGGTTTTGCAAATGGGGTAACAACTTAAGCGGGCTTAACCTTGGAGAAAACTCCCTGGTTAAGCGCGCTTGAGCTGGAGCAGTATTGGGATGGGTGACCTCCTGGGACGGACCAGTGCTTCACCTCTGTGAGCATCACCTAGATGCAATGAGTGCTATGTGGACCATTCGATATCATGAGAGATGGGTTCTTGTTGAACCACTACTCATGAATGATGGGTCAATGAGTTTGACTCGAAACTACACGGTTGAATCCTGATAGCATTATCATAAGACTCTCTTAGTCGGCAAGAGTTTACAACGAACGCCAAGAGTCCTACCGATCTCCTTTCTTTCGCTCCGAGCTCCCTTCATTTCAACAAGACCTTATCGGGTTGGCGATACCCCATAGCAACCCCCTCAATGTTTCTCGAGCTTGGATCCTTTGGCGGAGTCAGAGTCGGAATGAAGATCAAAACGGGACCGGAGTCAGAATGGGGGCAAAACCAAACAACTCGCGGAACCGGAACCGGAACCAAATCCAGACTTGAAACTTTCATCAAGTTTCAAGTCCGGATTTCATTTTGATCCTGCTCCTGGCAACATAGAAGGCACGAAGGAAGAAAGAAAAACACAAGGAAGAACAAAGAGGAGGAGACATCCGCCGACCACTGGCAATGAAAAAAGAAAAGAAAAGAAGAGCAGAACCGGGATCGGAACTGGAACAGAAACAGGAACTGGAACTTTTGGAAAGTTCCAGTTCGGTTTCAATTCTAATCCCGAGGTCGGCAAGACGAAGAAAAGTGCCTAAGAAAAAGAAAACCTGAGGCACACAAAAACAAGGACCAAAGGACGTCAAAACATAAATGGGATCAGAACGAAAACCGATCCTGGGCAGAACACCACGGGGGCAGAACCGGAACCTTTGGAAAAGTTCCAAGTTCAGTTTTAGTCCCGATCCTGGGTCCGCCAGAACACAACAAAAATGAGGAAAAAGGAAAGAAGAGAGAAACAAAGGGAAAAAACCACCCCATGGTCAAACGCAAGGTCAAAGAAGCAAACGAGATGCACACAAGGCAGAACCTGAACCGGAACCAAAACAAAAACAGAAACTGGAACTTTTGGAAAGTTCCAAGTTTGGATTCCGTCCCGGACCCGCCTCTGACACCAAACGAAGACGACGGAAAAAGGGACAAAAAAAGGAAGAAGAAGAAGGGGGGAAACACCCCTCGACCGAAGAACAAAGAAAAAAGACAAGACAAACAAACAAGCCCCGTAGAACCGGGATCGGGAGGGGACCGGAAACTGGAATTTTTAGAAAAGTTCCAGAATTCAGTTTTGGTTCCGGTTCCGCCCCTGACAGAACAAAAAGAAAAAGGTCCCATGGAAAACAAAATGGAAAGGGGGAAAACAAGGTAAAAACATAAGATGAAAACCCACCCAAAACTGAACACCTGCACGCTGGGCTCAACCCTTGTGGGAGCCACATTTAATCCATGTGCCAAATTAACGTAACCCCTGGAGTTGCACAAGAAGCAAACAAGTTAGAAGGTATGTAACCTTGATGCAAATGTTCCTTCAGTTGGCCTTCATGAACACTCGAAAACATAGGTTACCCTGCTTGATTGAGCCCGTAGGTGAAAATTGGGTAATAGGTTCATTATCAGATCTCCATATATTCATATCATTACAAAAGAGCTTCCACATTTCTTTAGCATATTGATTTTTATAGATTTTGATACCTTGCATAGAATACATATGTCAATGTCATTATGTTCAATTTTGTAAGGAAGTCTCTGGAGTATTAACATCCATCTAAAGCAAGCTTTTTTAGGTTCTAGTTTTTTTTTTCCATTTCTTTTTCAAAATTCTTTTGCCATTGTTTACTGTTTAGATTAACACCCCACACTCAATTGACATGCTCAGTGATGTTAGTTTGCTCTGTTAGGGTGTAGTAGATTGTTTTAGCATTAACTTTTTGGAGTGAAATGTCATTCTTCAATTGGTATTCAAGGTATTCCTGGCTATAAGTCGAATCCTCCATTAGGAATTGTATGTTTTTACAAGTCTCTTTTAACACTGTGTAAGTTCTCCAATTGCTTGGAGGGAGGTTAAACTCTCCACTTAAGTCATTCCAACCTTTCAAGTAGCCATCCCTGAGGATGTCATTGAAGTATTTGATTCCTTTCTGAGCCCAAGCTTTAGTTGAGCAGCCTTGAATTAAGGCTAGGGGCCTATCTTTATGTTCCAAATTCCACCAGATAGACCTGTGTCCCATAATTGTTCTATTCCCATCCTTGATGAAGTGGCAATTGGTCATGTTTTTTTAACAACCTCCCAAGCCTTCTAGATTGTTTTGGAGCCTACAAGGGATATAGGACGAGCACTACTAAGAATATCACACATCAGGAGAAGTTTCCATGCTTTACCTTGTTTCAGAACTAAATTCATTATATTCTATCTTATGAGGACCTTACATATTCTATCTTATGAGGACCTTACAGGGTTCTTCCCCTTCCAAGGAACCTATTATCCATTTGGAGGCCAAGGCAATTCCTTCTAGCCTCAAATTCTTAAGGTCTAAACCTCCCCTCAATTTGGCTGAGTACCAATCCCATTTTACATAATGCATTATCCTTTTTCCTTTTCCATTAGACCATAAGAACTTCCTTTTTTTTCTTTTTTTTTTCTTTTCTGAATATCATTAATTTGATAGCAACTAAAGAACTAGACTGAAGCAAAATAAATGGTATAGGAAGAGAATCTTTTGGCAGATTTGTAATCTTCCAGCCATGGACATGTATTGTTTGTTGCATTTATTTATTTTCTTTTCAATTTTCTCCTTAATCCAGTTCCATAGCTCTTCCAGATTGAGTTCTATGGAAAATGGGATGTCAAGGTATCTTACAAGCTTTTGGGGCCCTCCCCATTGTAGGTTGAATTTATTTAACTATTCTGGGGGGTATCCACCCATCCAAGCATGCATGATTTGGCAAGTGCAATCTTTGCACCCGAAGCTTGACATAAGGTATTGAGTTTTTCCATAAGGTTATTCATGTTTTCTTCTTCTAACTTAATGAATAAGGATGTGTTATTAGCAAATTGTGTATTGATCAACGCATTATTGTTTGGGAGAGTGTGATGCCTTTAACCACTAGAGAGGACCAACTATCTCTTAACATGTAGTGTATTGCATTAGAGGCTATAACAAACAGTGTCAAGGCCAAGGGGCATCCCTGCCTTATGGACCTCTCTAAGGTGAATTCCTCAGTGATGGTTCCATTCACATAAACCTGTGCCACTGCATCATTGAATAGTGTTTTGACCATTCCATAGCAGGATCTAGGAAAACCAAAGGCTTCCATAACAATTAATACAAATGACCATTCAATTATGTCATAAGCTTTTTCAAAATCTAATAGGAGCATTGCAACCCCTTGCCCAGTTTACCTAGCACATTCCATAGCCTCCCAATTGGTAATAAGATTCTCTAAGATATACCTGCCCTTTATGAAGCCAGTTTGGGAGCTATTTATAAAGGAAGGTAGAATTTATGTCAGTCTACTTGCTAGAATTTTTTCCAAAACTTTATAGGAGACATTAAGGAGGGTAATTGGTCTCCAGTTCTTGACAAGAGTCTGATCCCGTCCTTGGGGAGCAGTTTCATGATTCCCTTGTTAATGTTTTTGTCCAGTGATCCTCTTTCCAAAGCCTCATTGTAGGTCGTGTATAAATCTTCACACACCTAGTCAATGAATGTCTTATAGAACTCGACAAGAAGCCCATCAACCCCAGGTGTTTTATCATTTTTGAGGGATAGGATGGCCTGTTTAATTTCCTCTTTTGAAATGCACTTGTCGAGGTCAATAGCTTCTGCCTCCTTTTTTTTCATTGGAAAAGATGTTTTATGAGATCCATAGCTCTATAGCTGCACTCTTTGTCCCCATAAGAGGTGAATAGGCCCTTGTAAAAATGGAAGAACTGCTTTCTTATGTCCTCTTGATTTATCAAGTTTACCCCATTAGCCCAAATTTGATCAATATGCCCCCTTACCTATCTTTCTTTGGTAAACCTAAAGAAGAAATTGGATCCCTTGTCCCCATTTTCCAACCAGTTCATCTTTGACCTGACCCTTAACCCTTTCACCTTGATTGCCTGCAACCTTCTCAAATCATTCTTGGCCTTGCATAAATTGTTGGCCAGGCATTCATCATTTGGATTCTCCTAAAGGTTAGACCTAGCTTCAAGTAATTTTTCTTGTAGAAGGCTTTCCTCCTACCTCCTATCCATTTTTTTCTTCCTTCCTATTGTCTAAAAGAGTGTTTCCATCCTCTCACATTCAAATCCAACCTATCAATGGCACTCAAACCTTTGTGCATCCATTTTTTAATTGCCCTTATAGACTCTATGGCATTCTTGCAATCACCATCTTTAAGCAGTTTGGTATTAAGATTGAAACCTTCACCAAAACCTTTTACTTTTGCTTTGCCAAGCTTGAGACTAAATTTCACCCTAATAGGGTGGTGATCAAAGAGGGTGTATGGGATTACCTCCACTTTACACCCATCTCTCACAGGCACAATTGAGAAGAAGTCTTTATTCATGTAGAATCTTTCCAACTTGCTGTAAATCCTCCTCCCCCCCTTTTGCCATTGAACCAAGTGAACCAGATGCCAAAACACTCCATTTTTTTCCCTTTAATGGGGCCTTCTAATTTCAGTTTAGCCTTCATCCTTTGCTTAAAAAATCTTTCATTACCCTTCTAGTCTAGGGTCATACCTCTCCACTCATCTTCACTCTTCTCAACTAAATTGAAATCTCACCCAAAAATCCAGGGGATGTCTTGTAGGTTACAAAGCCAATTCCATAATATAATTTTGTCTTTGTACTCATTTGGGGCATAGATAGAACAAATACCAAAGTTGGATTCCCCCTTCTTGAGGACGATCCAAACAACCCTATTACAAGGGGATATTGGACTCAACCAGAGACTGCCCCCATTCCTTGGCCAACAAGATGGTGGCACCTCCTTTCCCCTTTTCATGTCTAGTGACAAAATGTGAGCCCCCCCGGCCCCATATGAGTTTGAGATTTGTTTCCAAGGAAAACCCAACTTTCAGCTCTTGGAGGAGGATTACATCTTTTTCCTACCTTGGGTCAAGAATCTCCTTACCACATGCTTCTTGTCTAGGGATTCCAACCCTCTCACATTCCACAAGTAGTTGATTTCCATCAAATCTAATTTTGGGGAGGGGTTTCTTTTCCACTTTTAAAGTTATCAAAACATTTGGGGAGTTTCTTTCTAATTTTTCCCTTTTAGCAGTGGGTACTAGGATAATTCCACTATTCTTCTTCCTCTTTTCTTTCACCAAATGGAGACTACCACTGGCCAAGGCTCCTTTAGACTCCATTCCTTTCTTCTTCCTATACCTCCTAGTTTTCCTCATTGTTATTTCCATGGGGGCCTCCTCTCCTTCTGTGGTATCCTTAGTAGAGAGTCCCCCTACATCCTTTGCAAATTCAACCCTTGAATGTGATATCAACCCATCTAAAGTTGCCACTTCATCAAGCATGTGGATAGCCACTACTTCTTGCTTTGGGCTAGAGTAATCATTTATTCCTTGTTTAGGAAGAGATTCATGTATCATGATTTCACCAACTATTTCATTTCCTTTCATTGTATAAACAATGGAAGAGGGACCAAGTGCCATTTGCACCCCTCCACTTGTAGCTTGGTTGTCCAATTCACAATTGGCTAGACCCACTATCAATTCACTCTCACCAAGAAGAGTGTTGGGGCAGATGCTCTACCCTTCAAAGTCACTTACTATCCTTCTAACTTGTGAACGTATTTCTGCTTCACAATTGTTTAATTTTGTTTTATCATTTTCTTGGTTCAGTTCTTTTATGTCGGTCATCTTTCCTTTTCAGAGTGGTTTAATATTAGGGGTGTTTGTATCGCCCTAATTTTTTTGGTTACATCTTCCTTCTGTTTCTTTTTTATACATATTTTGTAATTTTTATCATTGCCAATTGTTGTGTATTTTTTCTCATTGTTTAACCAATCTTCTTTCGGGGGCACACCAATGTTGTCCCTTTCCTCATTATTGTTCTCTGGAAACGTATCCTCGTTAATTAGGGCCTTATATGGCATTAATTTTCACAATATATTCATTAGGGTTTGCAATTGCTTAGTGTTCCTTATTGTAACATCATTATGTTTCTTTAGTAGATTTGTATTAGCCAACTCCAGGCTTATCTTATTGAAGTTTAAGTCCTTGACAATTCCATTGTCTAAGGGAACGCGATTTGAATTCTCACTAGGTGAGGAGGAGGGATTATTCACATTCTCCAAATTCCCTTTCTCTACTTTATCCTTTCCGCCATTGACAGAGGAAGAAGTTACATTTTTCCCCCTCAGAGTGTTGCCATTATTTTTCCTTCTAATTAGTGGGCAATTTCTTCTAATATGCCCTTATTTATGAAAAAGATAGCAAGCGTTTAAACCACCTAGGGTTTCGAGGGCACAGGTAAACATGCCATTTTTAATTTTGATTTCTAATTCATCAGGGATATCAATTCTCAGATAGATTGACACCAAAGCCTTCACATCTAAATGGGCAGAGCGGTTTTGGTGTCGTCAACCATAATTATGCTCCCATAAGGCTCCCAAAGGAGTGGGATGAAATTCCAGAGCCATCTTAGTATCCAAGAGAACAAGTTTGATAATTGATTGTCAAAGGTGTATCGTTAAATTTTGAATACAAATTTATGGCACTTGGAAAGTGCAACTTTAATGTACAACTCATTAGGTTGTGATGTATATATGCAAATACAATTGGAATGATGCATATAAATTAAAATGGCTCAACTAACCGTCTTAGGAATGTTGTAACCATTCCAAACAGTTGGAAATAAATCTTTATTGTCCTATACACCAAGTATTTGGATTTTGGACCACTTTAGGGAGTTATACAATAAAAAAAATAGATGGGTAGATAGAAAAATAAACACATGGAAAGATAAAGAGGGCATCATATATACTATATATAAGCATTTATACTTATCGATGTAGAGTGAGTTCCTTAAAATTCTCGTCTTGATTCTTGTTGGAGGGGGCAAATAAATACTTGTCTAGGCTCTAGTGGTTGCAACAATGTTTTGAGGGGGACAATTCTTATTTGAATGGTAGGAAAATAGTTAATAGAACAAGTCATGTCAAAATAATATTGAATCATTAATATATAACATGCTACATAAAAGGAGACTTTGAGAATGACTTTAAATCAAATTGATATGGAATATGCAATACCAAAATAATATCAAATCATTGCATGATACATATGTGCCTCCATAATTGATGACTTCAAAATTTACTAGAACATTCATCTTGGGTTCAAAATCAGTTAGATTGGCTAGTAGACTTGTGATGATAGGTTATTTAATTATCATTTTTCATTAGAGGGTGAAGGTGAGATTTTTAAAGAGGATTTCAAATTTTTTACAAGTTAAGTTGAAAATATCACTTACAATTACTTATCAAGCCTACAATATAGATGCCAATATATTTGTAGTTATTAAATTATTATTTGATTTGTATTTTCTATTATAAAAATAAAATTAGCATAATCATGTTAATTCTTATTTAGTTTGTTGTTAACTTTGATGAAAATTTTATAATCTAATAATGTATTAATAAGTAGCATGAATGGGAGAAGTGCCTAACTTTGTGGCAATGAAAACAAACTTACAAAGAGGACTCATAATGGATTTTATTCTCTAGACACCCAACTTAGAGTGTAATTTAATAGTGATTGAAAACACCTTATGAATACCACATAAACACAAAAAATTTCAAAAACCATATGTTTCATAATTCCATTACATTATCAAAATTTGAAAATAAACCAAGAGAATTGGAAATACCTTGTATAATTTCTTCATCCCAATATTCCGAAGGAAGCCTTAGGAGCCTAACCCAAATAGGTACCTTGTTAAAAATTTTCATAACATCAAAACTAGTAGACCATCTTTTAAAAGAAAGATTAGTTTTTCCAAGGAACCAAGGACCTCCTTGCAATATTTTCATATAAACCTTAAGGGTTTGGAAGGAACATGAATAATTCAATTAGCATGGCCATCACTCAAAACTGACCAAAAACATGTCATATTTTAATAGCTTGGCTATGGATAACATCAATGTTTCAATGAGAGATTGATAACCTCCTAATGAGGAAATTCCTCATACAATTAAAGGCTTTTTCCACCATATAATCATGAATCCTCAATGAAGCACAAGTAATCTCCAAGGAGAGATGCACATCTCCCTAGCAAGGATCATGCAAAAGCATGTTGGAACCAAACCACACTTGTTTAATTGAAGGAATTGCTACCTACATATCAATCACAAGGAAATCATCACACTCCTCCAAGGCCATGAGCTTGAGGCACCTTAGCAAAGGTGAAATCCACACCAAAATGGTTTCACAAAATCTCCACACAATGGAGGAACAAACACCCTCGATGTAGCCCTATTAGGGATCTTACCATGCATAAACATATCCTCAAGGTTCACCCATGCAATAAACTCATCTCTAGTTGAAACTTTGATCTTAATTGCATGGGAAAGGAAACCCTTACATAGGAAAAAGTTGTGACAACCATTCGAAACACAAATGGATTCCACCTCAAAGTTATGCCTAATAGCCACAAGAGAGGCAAGTCAGTCACCCAAAAATTAGGCCTCAAGTGGGGCCTCCTCAAAGTTGTAAGACTCAATTTTTTAAATACTTCTCTATTGCATCATCAACCTTCATTATCTCACATCAAGAAGATCTAGAACCTTGAACCACAATCCACTCTACCAGTTGGCTAGATTTCTTGGTGGAATAGATCCATTTGACATACATCTCACTTCCTCTACATCTATAGTTGATAATTGACAATTTTTTAGTGTTGTGTATACAACAGTCACCACCTTGGATCTCTATAAGGCCATGAAAATTCTTGAAGTTGATCCATTTCTCCTACTTTGCAGGTTAGGGTGGAAGATTTGAGAAACTAGAAACAAGTTGTAGATAACCATGTTGCCAAAGACTCAAAATAAGGCCAAAATTCACATTCTTAAAGTGGAAAGAAGCTTCCAATGAGGTTTTTCAAGCTCTTAGATCTTGACACACCTCTCATGGCATCAAGCAGATCAAGGACGATCAATTTGTTCTCAAGGAG
Source organism: Sequoia sempervirens (assembly GCA_007258455.2). Taxonomy (NCBI): domain Eukaryota; kingdom Viridiplantae; phylum Streptophyta; class Pinopsida; order Cupressales; family Cupressaceae; genus Sequoia; species Sequoia sempervirens. The sequence continues at coordinate 77,507,993 of VDFB02000003.1, read as the reverse complement.
TTTCCAAATAATCTCCATGCCTTTGTTGACCACTATGAGAAAGTTTTCACAACCTAGGCTAACTCTCCTAAACAAGATTTTTCCCTTAAGGAATGCCTCTAAGTTTTTCTTTGATATCTTTCCTCCTCACAACAAGCCTTTTGCAATCATTTTTTCTCCATTTATGATATTAAGGAGGTTATTCACACCATGGACAATGACAAGGCTCATGGATGTGATGGTTTTCATTTTGAATTTTACAAGGTTCTCTAGGAATGTGTGGTTGAGGACCTTCATTAAAAAATTGGAAGCTTTCCATTCTAAGTCCTTGGGGAAAGTTATGAATAAAGGAAGCATTAAGTTCATACCTAAGTCTAGATATCCAAAGGACATATTCCACTAGAGGCCTAGATTATTTTGCTTAATGCGCCTTAAAAAATCATTACCAAAGCTTTGGCTTTGAAGGTATTTCATCTTCTTCTATAGATTGTGTGGTTTAAACAAACTAGTTTCATAAAATATAGGCACATTATGGATAGTAATATTGTGGTTTGAGAAGGCATGGAATGGGGTCAATGCTCTTAGTAGAAGGATCTTTTCCTAAAAAATGATTTTTCCAAGGCTTATGATCGTATTCAATTGTCTTTCATTCTGGTCATGCTTCAAGCTGTGGGATTGGGACCCACTTTCTTCAAGTTGTGGGATTGGGACTCGCTTTCTCCAATCTGTCAATATTCTCTTTGTTGATGCCTACACTTGCATTACCATCAATGGCCATCAATCCAATACATTTGGGCTCTTTCATTCGGTTTGACAAGGTTATCTCTTGGCTTCAACCCTCCATGTTCTTGTGTTGAAGGATTTGACTACCTTTTGGCCCACTCTATGTCTCAAGGAGAGATTAGAGGTATGTCCTTGCATGATTCATCAACTCATCTTATTAATGTCCAATTTGCACATGACTCATTCCTCTCTCATTGAAGAGGAGAAAAATATCATACAAGCCCTCAATTGCTTGTTATAGAAAATCCTATTTACCCAATCCCCCTTGGCTTAATTCCTTTGGATGAAGTGGATTGGTCATGTAGGCTTCGCATATGTCCTTATGGCGAGTGATTCTCTCCATAATTTAGAAAAGCTTGTGTATTGGATCACAAATCCCCTTTCTCTTGTAGGAAAGCTTCAAGTCTACTCCAAGATTCTTGTAGCTACCCATGTGTACTAATCTTGTTGGGATTCTTCTAAAGCCTCCTACATGAAGCTAGAGAAGCTTATCTGAGATTTTCTTTGGGATTCCTTGAGAACCACAAGGGTTTTGATAGGGTTTCTTGGGAACTCTTTTGTCTCCCTCATGATTTGGAGGGTTGGGGTTTTTATCCACATAGTGGCAAGTTTTGGAACTTTGTTCCAAATGGATTACCCATGCCCTCAATGGTGATGTGGCTTGTAAAATTTTGATTCATCATTGTATTTCGTCTTGATACTCAATTGGGCATCTTGCATGGAAGGGTATTGATTTTTAAACCCTTCTCACCATGAAAAATGCAATTCACATTGAAGGAAATTTTGTTGTTAAGAGCATTTGGAAATATTGGGAAGTGATGAAACCCTAGATTTTTTGGAATGGTTTTGAATTTTGTGATGAACTTTCCATCAACTAGCAAAATTTTTGGTGCTCCCCCATTTTTCATGATCAAGGTTTCCCCCTACCGATATTGCCTTGGGTGTAGGCCCTAAGATTTCAAAAGAATGGAATTCAATGGCTTCAATATTTATTCTCCAAAACTTCTATGAGCCTCATGTCATGGAGTGAAACCAAGGAGAATCTTTTCTAGTTTTCTCCCAAAGTCCAAAATTTTATTCATGATTTCTTCAATCCCTTTAGGCTAGAGCCTTTCTCTTGGAATATGATTCTTCTAGGCGATTGACTCACATTCCTCACAAATTCAACCATATCTAGCATGGTTTTAGGGTAGAGGTTCTCTTCAACATATAAAACGACATAAATTCTACAATTTTTGCTAATATCTCTGTTGATTATCATATCTCGCTTTATTCTAAAGCTATTATTTGTTCTAATGTGTTATTATAGATTTAGGTGCAAGTTAATAATGTTGCACTAGAAGTGACTCACCTTTAGGTGTTTCATGACCGTTGGGGAAATGCCCCTTGTAATGTGGGAAGAGTTCCCCATCGCCATCCTCCTCTTGGGGTCGCTCGCCTCCTTGTAGGCATTGGCAAGGACAATATTTTTTCTTCACAACTGTGCTTCTCACTCACAAGATTCTCCCCATAGGATATCGTGGAAAAAGGAGATGGTCGCAACCTGCTTTTCAATGCTTGCCTCTCCCCCTCCAATGGGGTGGGGGAACTTTTAGGTGATTTTTTGGTGGAGACTAGTTGGTTTGATTTGATTCCAACAAGATTCCTCAACTTGCTCTTGCTATTTCTCTTGCCCATGATGAAGAAGATAAAAATAAGGATGATGAGGGTTGGAACCTTCTCATGGATAACACATACCCTATTGATGTATGGGGTTGTATGGTTAGATTAATTGATCAAATAAGAAATGAATTAAAGAAATTAACAAGATAAATGATCAAATTAGAAGCCATAATTAATGAAATTTGATTAACAATACTAAAAAACTCAATTCAAAGCAATAAAAAAAACATTTAAACCAATTGAACCTAATTAATGTGTGAACCTCTCAATCCCATTGCGGATTGATGCATAATTATGGTGTGGATGTGGATTGCTCGGTTTTATGCATTATCCATTGTTGCAAAAGCTTGATGAAAGGGGTTTGATTCACAAAAATTCCCTATAATGCTCAAGAAATGAGTATGATTCTAGAGTAAGGACGCTTAGAAGGATTATGAATGATTTGATGTTGGAAGGCTTTGTATTTATAGATTTTAGTAATTCCAATCAATGGTGAGAATTGAATTGGATAATCAGTGGATGAGAGAAGATTAAGGAGGTGAGTGTGGATCGAGGATTAATCAAGTGGTTAATAATCCATGAGGTGTCGATCAAGGATTAGATCAAAGGTTCATAATCCATGAGAGATTCAACAATATCCCTTAATTCATGGAATTAATGGTGAAGATATTTCAAGTTGGAGGTAAGAATTTGAATTTGAAAAGGGAATATTCCTTTAAGAAATGTTCTTTGTGCAATTTGGAGGATTGGAGGAAAATAAGTTAATCAAATAATTAATGAAAATCATTTAATTGTGTAAGTTGGAAGAATTAAGATATTTAATTAAATAATTGAGAAGTATTTAATAAAGAGAGATTATTAGCATTTCAATTAAATAATTTAGAATTATTTAATCAAAAGGGGAAAAATGATAAATTATGATGAATTAATCAAATAACCTTAATTATTCAATTAATAGGAGAATAAAGTAAACTTAACTAAATAATTGGATATTATTTAATTAAATAGAGGGATTAGGTGATAATGAGGAAAATGGTGTTAGTAAGCGAAATTAAATGTGATATATTCAAGACATTTTTTAGGTGTCTACATTTTTCCTCTCTTTGAAGTGAGGTACATGTGTTGTTTCCAAGAACTAATATTGCTTGGAAGAAATTTTAAAAAATTTCTAATTTTACCTGATGCCCCACTATGCCCCAATAGATGAAGGAATGTTGATGTGTTGCCCCCTTGAGAGATTGACCAAAAATAATAATTTTCAGGTCGAGAGTGCAATATGACGATAGTAGTTCTGCTAGGAAGAGGATGACAAATAAATCTTAGGAAGCTCATATGTTTGATGTAGACAGATTTTATGATGTATACACACTCATCAGCTGTGGAAAGCCTTTTGTATATTTTGAATTATATCACACATATTTGATACTTGGATAGAAATGTTAGTACAATAGAGATAGAAGAATGTGATAGAATGGAATAGAATGAAAGATTAGAATAAGATGAATAAATCAATGATTATTAGGATGGATTCCAAGATTTTATTGGATATGTAATGAGATAGATGATTTTTCTTTTTCTTTTTAGATTATGCTTAGTTTCATCATAACAATCCTTATTTGATGTAGCAAGTAGACATGATGCACCAAGGTATGAAGAACCAAGGTGGATTTGTATCTAATGCATGGAATTTGACTCTGCAGATAAATAGGAGTGTTCTTGTTCATACTTAACATACATAAACCTTATTTGATCATGTGAAATAATAAAACCATCAAATTAAGAAGTAGACATTGTATTACTTGAGACTATCCCACACATGCAAGGCAAGTATTCTCCAAGGTCATATTGCAAGAACATCCAACAAGCACAACAAGCAAAAGCAATGATCAATGCCCCATTCCTTTCTCTGTAATTCATGTTTAGATATCCTTGAGAGATCATCAAAATAACAACAATAAGATAAATCAAAATAAAATATCAAAATGAAAAAAATGGCAATGTCATCATATCTCTTGCCAAAGAGAGTTGTTTTGGGTTGATATTCGAAATGATGTGTATTGTACAAAAGATCTATCTTTAAGACATCCATTAGATATTGATTGGTTTTAACTATTTGATAGGTCATTGATATGCAGGTTAATTGACATGTTTGACAATGATAAAACTTAGGATTTTGTGTGAAATTTTGTATTCCAATAAGTTTTGTACATGTTTCTATTTGTTTTGCCAAAGGTGGAGGTGATGATCAATTTTATTATGGTTGCGAGTTTATTACGAGTGAAAGTGAGATGGGATGGGTGATTTTGTTTTCAAATGTTTTTAATGTTTTAAACTTTTTTGAGGATATTTGAGGTTTTTTTTAGATTTTTGATGTTTTATGATTTTTTTTGGGTTTTTAAGGATATTTGAGGTTGTTTTGGATTTTATGTGTCACTTTTCCATTTTTATTTTCAAAATTTTAAATATTTTTAAATTTTTCCAAATGTTTGGACCAAGAGAACAGGACCTAAGGGACAAACCTATGCCTTGAGGGATCATCAAAGATGGCCTTTCCTATGTAACTACATAGAGGCTTTGTATTTTGATTATTAGACTTGGATATTAGCACATGATGGCTAATGATGTTTTTGGGAAATTTTGATGTTTTGAACTTTTTATGGAGTTTTGAAATGTTTTGGATGTTTTTCAATTTTGACATATTTTGCATGTTTTGGGATTTTGAAGTGTTTTGAATGCTTTTGGATTTTGATAGTGTTTTGTATGTTGTGGGATTTTCTAAAATGTTTTGGATGTTTTTAGTTTTTGATATGTTTTGGATGTTTTTGGATTTTGATAGCTTAAATGGCTTAGGCGATATACAAGAATACAATCCAATGACCAAGTGTAGGAAGATTCCCCTAGCCAAGTGTTAGGTTACTTTGATATGAACAAAATAGGATGACCTAGGGATATGATCAAATAGTGCTAATAGATACTTGTCAAACACCAAGCCATGGTAGGGATAGAAATGGATGAATGGAAGATGGATGGATGAGTTTGATGTTTGGGTTGTTGATTTGGTTGATATTGTTGATGTTAGGATTGTTGATGTTGAGGTTGTTGATTTGGTTGATGTTTTTGATATTGGGGTTGTTGATTCAACTGTGTAGTTTTATGAGTCAACCTCATTGACCCATGTTTCATAATTAGTGGTTCACAAGAACCCATCTCTCATGATAGTGAATGGTCCACTTAGCACTCATTGCATCTAGGTGATTCTCACAAAGGTGAAGCATTGGGCCTTCTCGAGAGGTCACCCATCCCAATACTACTCCAACTCAAGTGCGCTTAACCACAAAGTTTTCCAAAGGTTAAGCCCACTTAGCTTGCAACCCCATTTGCAAAACCTTCAGCAAGTGTTGTTCCTTATGAACCATTCATTATAGAGACCCTTTATCTCATCAATTGATAAGTAGGAGGTATTTTCCACAACGTGTCAAATTGTGATATTTCTATCCAGATTCAACCATGTAGTTTTACGAGTCAAACTCATTGACCCATGTTTCATGAGTAGTGGTTCAAAAGAACCCATCTCTCATGATAGTGAATGGTCCACTTAGCACTCTAGGTGATGCTCACAGAGGTGAAGCACTAGGCCTTTCCGGGAGGTAACCCATCCCAGTACTACTCTAGCTCAAGCACGTTTAACCACAAAGTTTTCCCCAAGGTTAAGCCCACTTAGCTTGCAACCCCATTTGCAAAACCTTCAGCAAGTGTTGTGCCTTATGAACCATTCATTATAGAGCCCCTTTAGCTCATTAATTGATAAGTAGGAGGAATTTTCCACAACGTGTCAAATTGTGATATTGCTATTAGGATTCAACCGTGTAGTTTTACGAGTCAAACTCATTGACCCATGTTTCATGAGTAGTGGTTCACAAAAGCCCATCTCTCATGATAGTGAATGGTCCACTTAGCACTCATTGCAACTAGGTGATGCTCACAAAGTTGAAGCATTGGGCCTTCTCAAGAGGTCACCCATCCTTGTACTACTCTAGCTCAAGCATGCTTAACCACAAAGTTTTCCCCAAGGTTAATCCCACTTAGCTTGCGACCCCATTTGCAAAACCTTCAGCAAGTGTTGTGCCTTATGAACCATTTGTTATAGAGCCCCTTTAGCCCATTCATTATAGATCCCATTTAGCTCATCAATACCTCCTACTTATCAATTGGTGAGCTAAAGGGGCTCTATAATGAATGGTTCATAAGGCACAACACTTTTTGAAGGTTTTGCAAATGGGGTTGCAAGCTAAGTGGGCTTAACCTTGGGTAAAAATATATGGTTAAGCACGCTTGATCTGGAGTAGTACTAGGATGGGTGACATCTTGGGAAGGCCCAATGCTTCACCTCTGTGAGCATCACTTAGATTCAATGAGTGCTAAGTGGACTGTTCACTATCATGAGAGATGGGTTCTTGTGAACCACTACTCATGAAACATGGGTCAATGAGTTTGACTCGTAAAACTACATGGTTGAATCTTGATAGCAATATCACAATTTTAAAAATACCTCCTACTTATTAATTTATGAGCTAAAGGTGCTCTATAATGAATGGTTCATAAGGCACGACACTTGCTGAAAGTTTTGCAAATAGGGTTGCAAGCTAAGTGGGCTTAACCTTAGGGAAAAATATGTGGTTAAGCATGTTTGAGCTGGAGTAGTACTGGGATGGGTGACCTCTTGGTAAGGCCCAATGCTTCACCTCTATGAGCATCACCTAGATGCAATGAGTGCTAAGTGGACCATTCACTATCACGAGATATTGGTTCTTGTGAACCACTACTCATGAGACATGGGTCAATGAGTTTGACTTGTAAAACTACACGGTTGAATCCTGATAGCAATATCACAATGTTATGAATTTTATTTTTTATTATAATAATGTTAATATTAAAATATAATTTTCTTTTAATAATGCCAATTTTATTTCTCATTTTAATAATAATAAAATAAAATTGAATTCTCATGCCAATTCCCTTTTGCTTTGGGTTCATTTTGATGGAATGTTGAATACAACTACATATCAATCAACAACACACTCTTGTGCCAAGTTTGGCTCAAGATGTAATATTGACACATGCCCTCTATATTACTTAATTAGTCTATATTTTATTCTTATGTGACTATATTAAGGTAAATAACACATATATTCACTAATCTTATACATGCACTTATGCAATGTAACTACATGACTCTAATTGCATGTGAGTGTGATTCCATCATGACTAGTCACCACCATATTTACCATTAGCTAAAACCTTTTCCTCAATCATACTCTCTTTGACTTGAGAGACTGTTACTAATCCTTGTCACACATGCACTGTTAGTTTTTAATATAACCATTCTTATAATATGCTTCAATAATACTTAAGATAATCAAATTGTCTTTCTTAATTGATTGTAATTAATATAATAATCCAATGATTAATCTACTTGCTAACTAAATGGGATGTGACATTGATCTCTAACCTTTGATGCCTCACTTCATAATAGACTTAGTGTTTTTGGCATCAACAATCAGAACTCCACCTTATCACATGAAATATTTTGGTATAAGTATTGGATTCTATCTAATAATCAATCTCTAATGTCTTTCACCAAATAGATTAAGTATTTCAAACATCAATGATCATGCTTCCTTCATGACAACTACCCAATTAGGTGATGAGTGTTGAGTTATCCTCAACCCCAACCCTTGAACTTAGGTCAAACTTAGGGTCCAAGATTTCGATGACTAATAAAAATTCCCACCAATTTATATTCTTTTGAAATTTAGGCCATTAAGATACCTTAGGATGATTTATTATTTTGTGATAGAAGGTAAGAGGTTGTCCTAACGCCTGATACCTAGAATGTCTTGGTGTCAAGAGGTTTCCTTCCCCAAAGTTGAAGTTATTATTGATAAGACTAAAATGATAAGGCTAACACTCAATCCTTGATATCATATGCCATGCTTTGTAAAAGACATTAGGCTAGTGGGGAATTTTATATTTGTCAGTTTATTAGATATGAGTCATAAGGTATGTCCAATGCCTAATCTTTGATGAATAATATTACCCACTACTATATGAGATTGAGGCATTGGGGATTTCATGTCTTAATGCTTTAACTATGTGAATATAGGTACGCCCAAAACTAGACTCCCAATAGGATATAATTCTATGCTAAGTATGGATCAAAAGTTTCTCACTCCAATTGACATGAGATATTTTTGTCCCAAAACTTGATAATGAAGCTTACTCAAATTTTGGCTAAGTATTGACTTTAAGTGAGGGTTTCGTGAACTTTCATACTTTTGTATAATAAACCCTAATCATGATGTTTATTTGAACTTTGTAGAATTATGCAAGGAGAGCAAGAAAATATGAAGTATGAAATCAAGGGGTATCACCCCCTCCAAAATATTCTTCCCATATAATGAGATTGGAAACATAGATCTTTGACATGTAAACATTGAAGAATTGTTGTAAAGTGTACATAAAGAAGGAGATAAAACCAATTTAGCATGATGTATGGAAACTTCAAGGTTGGTAGAAGTAGTCTTTTTTATAGTATCAATACAATATCTAGAATTGGTGTTAACATGTTCCTAGAATTATAATCAAAGGCAAAAGAAAATATGTGGCCCCTTAGGGAAAATGATACTAGACATTAGTCAAAAATATGATAGAGAGGATATTTGGCCTCCCAAATTATGCAAGATATGATGAATATACCTCTAAAAAGGCCTAAAAATTCTATGAAAGAAGTAATAAGCATGCTACAAATTTCATTAATGGCCACCTTCTTCTTGTCCCTAGGAAAGTTGTACAGAAAATGGAAAAGGTTCAACAATAAGTGAATTTAGGGAAGATTCAAAATACTTTATTACACTCATGAGTAGGGTATATGGATAGCTCAATGCTAAAGAGTTTCATCCTTGGATGTGCTACTATACCTTGAATATAGCTAATAGGAAGAGGATTGGTTAGGGTACCTTGATCAATAATAATCTACATGATCAATTAGCTGATGTGATGGAGACAACTAAGTTTCATATGACTTCATATTTGGTGTATCTGTTGGCTTCCCAAGCTAGTTTTCTAGGACTCAAAATGATAGGTTATCTCCAAATGGGAGATACACAAGTTTACCATCACTATCCCCAATTGGAATTGAAACAAATTCAAAAGAATTGATGCATAGTTAATGATTTTTTATGTTTGTAATTTGATAAGAGGATTGAAAAATAATTTTTCAAAAAGGATTTTAATAGAAGAAAGTTGTAAGTTAAAGAATTTTGGAAATTGGTAAATTCAATTTAAAACAATTACTTATATCATGATAGTAGGCTTCCACAAGAACCATACAAATTACCTAGGTATCCAAGTGATAAGTTTATCCTATTGGAACTCTATAGAAAAGTGGAAAAGGTGCATAATTTTATTGTAAAAAACACAAATCATTATACATCTTCCCCATCAAGATTGGAGTGTATTCTTATGCCAACATGTAAACAACTAAGAATACAAAGATTGAGATGGCTCCTTTAACCATGGACTTATTGGGAGACATAAGGCTTTTAGACACCTAAAAATGACCTAGGCCTGCAAGCTTCATTTTTACCACTTTCGTCCTAGCATAATTGTGACATTTAATTATGTCCTTGGTCCACATTCGACTATTGATTAAATAATTCATAATTATTTAATTAATTCATGTCCTTTCATTCTTCATGATTATTAAATGAATAAATTTTATTTATTTATTAAATATGCCATTAATTGTCTAAGTCTTCCTCCAATTAAATAAATTTCTAAATTTGTTTAATTATCTTTACTCATTAATTCTTCCTGATTATTAAATAAATAAATTACTTTTATTTATTTAATATGTCACTAACTTTCATAATTAAATGAATTAAATAATTTATTGAATTATTGGTCTTATTTGCTAAATTAAATAATTAAATTTAATTATTTAATTGCCAAATTTGATATTCCTCTCATTTTAAATAAATTAAATTATTTAAAATGTCATCTCATTCTTAACTGTCAGCTCACTTTGGTAAATAATTGGAAAATCAATTATTTATTATTTCACAAAATTCACATTTGGAATTAATTTAATTCCAAATTGGTAACTTCCTCCGGAAGTCAGGTGATCGGGTAGGTTTTTGGTCTTTCCAAAAAGGATCTTCAGTCTGGTCTTTATCTTCCTCTTTTTCAAAAATCTTTTTTTTTCAAATTAATTTCCTCATTTATTCTCCACCGCCGATTTGATTCTTTGAGATGACATCTTGACCGCTCGATTGATAATTTTTCCCTAACCCTAATTAGGGATTCTCAGATTTAATCCGAGCCTCTAATTTTAGGTCTTGAACAGAAGTCAATCTCACCCGTCCATTCAAAATGGCATTTTCTATAAAATGCCATTTTCCTCTCATTTTTTGATTAGACATCCACTTTATGCACTTTCGCACTTGCACTCTTAGGCTTTTCATAACAATTGTTAGCATATTTCATTGAGTTTTGACATCTTTAGGCATAGACATTCGTAGTCATTTAGGCATAGGCATTAGACATTTGTGCAAATCCTTCAAAGCTTGGTGTAGGACTTCGTCAAGGATTGCTTACATGTCAAATCTGAGGGCAACATGTCAACCAACAAGCTAGAAGGTACTATCAAGGTGAATCATGGAAACTCCTGCGAATCAAAGGTATAATTATTCTTGTTTTCATTGTTCTTGATAGGATCTTTGGGTTATATGCTTTATATGTTAGTTTATACTCGCAGTGGCAAGGTCACCATAGCTGGTTCGCCTACTGCTATGCAACCCAAAATTACCATACCTAGCCCATCTACTAAACAGTCAAAACCTGTCCCAACCACAAAGCAGTGGCAACCCAAAAGTTAGTTCAACCTTATCGACCAGCTAGGCAAGACACCCATGCAAATCTCTATACTTGAGCTACTTCGTATCTCACCTGCGCACAAAGATATCCTAGATAAAACCCTACAAGAGTCGTCGGTCCCAAAGGACATTAATGTCAATCAATTTGAAACCATGGTGGGATACCTCACTATGCCTCACCACGTCACCTTCTCAGATCAAGATTACTCATCACCTAAAACCAACCACAATGATGCATTGCACATAGAAAATTTTGTCCACAAGCACAGAGTCAGATGGGTTTTAGTAGATGGCGGAGCAGGATTGAACATATGCTCCCTCAAACTGGTTAAATCTCTAGGATTCTCCGATGCATGTGTGGACCCGACAAAGAGTATAGTGATCAAAGCATATGATGACGAAGAACGCTCTTCATGTGGCGTTATATCTCTCCCTATCAGAGTGGGACCAATCATTGTGGACACAACCTACCAAGTCCTGGATTTGGAATTACCATATAACATCTTGCTCGGCGGTCCATGGATTCATGCCTTAAAATCCATTCCATCCACATATCACCAATGCCTAAAGTTTCCATTTGACGACATGGAAATAACCATATACGGAGACCCCGACCCCTTCCAATATTGTACCAACCTAAGGGGTATTTTTGAAAATTGAGTGCCCATTAACCGAGAATCACCTAGCTCCTCGTCATCCAAATACATTGACCCATCCACACTCACATCATCTTCCACATCCGCTCCATCAACGTCTTCCGCCACACCACCACCTTTTGCAAACCCTAAGGCTGAATCTACTGTCAAGATCTAGGACCTTAGCTGTGGGGAATTCAAACTGCACACAACATACATCATAACAACAATACCCAAGTCCCCAAAGGCCTATGGTGGGCCATGTTTTAGAATGGAACCCATGGAAATTTTTAAAGTTCCACCAAAAACAGTTTTCATCAAGTGGGGAGACATGAGTAATGAGGACCTTGCTGACATCGCAGGATGGATCTATAAGGACACTGTTGCACTACCCCCATTACCAGTTCAAAAATATGGCAAGGGTTATGACATAATGAAGGCTAAAGGCTACAATGGTACTAGTGGCCTGGGAAGAAATAAAACTGGTCGAAGGGAGCCCATAGAACCTTTCCAAATTCCAAAGTATCTTGGATTAGGGTTTGGATCACCCGCTAATGACGATCGACATACCTCTTGGATTAGGGTTTGGATCACCCGCTAATGACGATTGACGTACCGTCAGACTTTCGAGTGAGTGAGTACATGCTTCAAAAAGTGTCAAGACCACTAAGGAAACCCTCACCGAAACTGACTCTCAAGAGTGGGAATTTGGCTCAAAACGATCCTTAAGTGACTATTGTCTTGATGATTTGTTTGTCGAACCAGGGGAACTGACCTCTGAACAAATATTTTGGCAAACATTTAAAATTGAATAGGCACCAAATAGTCAAAGTCCCATTACCACTCCCCATGACATACAAGACTCATCATCTGAACCCCTTCAGTCCAATCCATCTGAAGTATCAGACGACACTGACAACTAGGACTCTAAGACCTTCACCCCGTATTTTGACAACGAATATGATACTAGTGAAGGTGAATATTGGATAGATTCTGATGTGGAGTTGGATGATGATAATCTCATCTACAACATCACTAAATCCGTCTGTATGCTTTCTGCATCCTCACCTCAATTCACCAACATTGACGATGGCATTTCCTTAGTTTACCCTCAGCTAGTCGATTCAGACCAACAAGGCTTGCCAGTCCTGGACACATTTGAGAATGACGAGGCAATTGCAAAATTTATGGGATTACGGGAAGGCATACCCAGTGGGGACCACAAGTCAGGATTTTCCATTGATTTAGACTGCACGACATACTTTGGCGAGACTGCTCCGTCCTCCAGTTGCAAAAGTAAAAATGAAAATAAAATAAAAAAATAAAACGTCTCTAGGTGAAAATCGAAAGACACCTTTTGATGATAAAATAGTAAAAACAAAGGACGTATCTGCAGGTGAAAACCTCTCTGAGGTTCCCAAAGATGGAGGACTGGACTTTCTCCCTGTACAACAGGAGAAATTAGCTATGCTAATCGAAAACACAATAGAAGACAACATAGCAATTGCAAAAGATCCCAAGATGGTCCTTTTTGCTGCATCATTGATTGAAGAGGAGAGATCAAAATTTCATAAATTCTTTGTAGAACGTAAAATCAACTTCCCATGGTCCTATGCTGACATGCCAAGATTGGACCCAAAACTAGTTCTGCACCATCTGCCACTATTACCTAATGCCAAACCAGTCAAGCAAAAGTTACACAAAATGCACCCTCAAGTTGCTCTATTGGTCAAGGCTGAGTTAAAGAAATTTCTAGACGTTGGATTCATACAGTCTATTGACTACGCCGAATGGATATTTAACCTGGTGCCAGTAACAAAGCCAAATGGGCTAATCCGCATTTGTACGGATTTTAGAGACCTAAATAAAGCATGTCCAAAGGATGAATTTCCTTTGCCAAACATTGACATCATAGTTGACCTCACAGTAGGATATGAGATGCTATCCCTCATGGATGGTTTCTCCGGCTATAATCAGATTCGCATTGCCCCCAAAGACCAGCACAAGATGACATTTACTTGCCCATGGGATACATACTGTTGGAATATCATGCCATTCGGTCTCAAAAATGTAGGTGCCACATATCAAAGGGCTATGACCACGATCTTCCATGACATGATGCATAAAATAATGGAAGATTATGTAGATGACCTATTGGCCAAATCAGTAACCAGGAAAGATCATTTGAAGGTGTTAGACACAATTTTCAAGAGACTGGAAGAGTACAAAATCTGGCTAAATCCTAAGAAGTGTGTTTTCGGGGTCACATCGGGTAAACTCTTGGGATACATAGTTTCTAGAAGAGGCATTGAGGTTGACCCAACGAAAGTCAAAGCCATCATAGACATCCCTCCACCCAGAGGAATCAGTGAACTTAGAACTCTACAAGGTAGATAAGTGTCACCCATTCCAATATCTGTTGCGCAAGGGTATCCCCTTTGTGTGGACAGATAAATGTCAAGAAGCCTTTCAGCAAATCAAAGATTACCTACTGTCAACGCCAGTCCTCATGCCTCCCATTCATGGAAAGCCATTGATCCTATACATCTCGATAACTAGTTCAACACTGGGGGCATTATTAGCACAAAATGACCAAGAAGAAAAAGAAAGACCTATATATTACATCAGTCGGACGTTGGTCGAGTATGAACTGAAGTACACTCCAATAGAATGAGCTTTTCTAGCCGTGGTCTTTGCAACAAAAAATCTAAGACATTATATGCTAAGTCATCAGACATAATTAGTAGCAAAGATCGACCCATTGAAATATTTGCTAAGTTGGGCAGCATTAATAGGATGACTAGCAAAATGGGTTATGATTTTGAGCAAATATGATATTCAATATGTGGAAAGAAAGGTAATAAAAGGCCAAGGCATAGCGGACCAGCTGGCGGATGCACCTATGTAGAGTGATCACTCGTTAATGACAGATTTTTTGGATGCGTCGATATTCCAAGCAGAACCTAAGGCACCTTGGCGACTCTACTTTGACGGGTCACACACAAATCACGGCTCGGGGGCAGGAATCCTATTCATCACCCCACAAGGAGACTCCATTCCCAATTCTTTCCACATTGCCTTTCCATGCACAAACAACATGGTAGAATATGAGGCATTAGTTACAGGACTAAGAATGGCAATAAAGTGGAAGATCAAAGCATTACATGTCTACGGGGATTCTCAGCTTGTCATCAACTAGGTTAATGACAACTATGACACAAAAGATGAGAAGTTGATGCCCTACAAACAGATGGTTGACAGTTTCCAAACATACTTTCATATGGTAACCTTTGAACAAGTTCTGAACACAGGACAAAGCGGCGAATGCCATGGCTACAATAGGCTCCCTCCTTGACATACCAAGCAATCTGCCTCAGTTGGAATTCCTAATAGAGCAATTGTTGGTCCCTGCCTATGACATTCCAGAGTTAGAAATGGTTTGTGAACTTGTTGGTCCTGACTCCCCCTGGTACCGGGATATCTATGACTACCTTAAGTCTCAAACCCTTCCATCGAACATGTCCAATAACCAAAGGAAGTCTTTTATCCGAAAGGCTGCAAGGTATGCCATCATCAGTGACACCCTTTACCGCCATAGCTTTGACAACACCCTCCTTAGATGTCTTGACACCAACGAAGCACGTGTGACCTTACACAAAGTATACTACGATATATGTGGGTCTCATTTGAGTGGTCCTACCCTAGCCAAGAAAGTAACGAGACTTGGGTATTATTGGCCGTCCATTGAAAATGATGCAATAGAATATGTCAAGACTTGTCGCAAATTTTAGATTCACAGTGATTTGATCCATGCTCCAGCACAGGAACTTCGGTCGATCACTTCTCCTTGGCCCTTCGCTCAATGGGGACTCGACCTCGTGGGTAAGATTCATCCAACCTCATCCAATGGCCACAAATTTATCATCACCACCACTGAGTAGTTTACGAAGTGGATTGAAGCCATCCCATTGACATATATTACTAGCAAACAAATATCCAAGTTCATCCTTAACTACATTATTTGCTGGTATGGCCTTCCGCAATCCATCATCACTGACAATGGCCATCCATTTAAAAACCAAGACGTTCGTGAGTTATGTGAGTGATTTCACATCCAACACCATTTTTCATCTTCGTACTACCCACAAGGAAATGGTCAAGCTGAGGCATCAAATAAAACCATTGTCAAAATCCTCAAAAAGATTGTCAATGACACTGGCCGTGACTGGCATATACAACTCAACCCTACTCTATGGGCTTATCGAACTAGCATTCATATGCCTACAGGAGCCACTCCATTTTCCCTAGTCTTTGGTGCTAAGGCCATCTTTCCCATTGAGGTTGAAATTCCTTCATTACGAGTCTCCCTGAAGGGTTTAACTGATGAAGAGGAGTATAGACAATCACACTTGCATGAGCTGGAAATGCTAGAATAAAGAAGGAAAAATTCACTAAACCATCTTCAAGCATATCAGAATCATCTTTGTTGCAGCTACAATAAGAAGGTTATGGTCAAAAAATTTGACATTAGCGACCTAGTTCTCATGTAGAACCCCAAGAACCAAGCTAACAGAGAAAATTTGGGAAAGTTTGAACCAAACTGGTTGGGTCCCTACATTATCATATCTTCTTTTCATTCTAGAGCTTATCAGCTGGCCATGCCAGATGGAGAACAACTGATAGAGCCCATCAACAGTTTACATCTCTGAAGGTTCTATGCATAGCATCAGGGTATTGAGTTGAAAACCATAAAATACAAAAAAATTGAAAAATGATAAAAAAAATAGTTGCCTTGATGAAAACCTGGCAAACAGGCGTCTTGGCAACACCAAAAAAATGAGAAAAAGGACAAAAATAGTAAAGAGAAAAATGATTCATCCAACAGTGAAAACTTGGAAAACAGGCGCTTTGGATAAGTACCATGGTGAAAACCTGGCAAACAAGCGCCATGCGTAATCAATCATTGCTCTTCCATCTACTGTCACTTTGTCTACCTTGGCCTAGGATGAAAGACATTTCATGCCATTATCACACCAATCGACATGAAATTATACCCTTCCTTTCATGGTTGATAAATGATTGACATCAAGTCTTGACGACTGTCCATCTAGTAAACCAACAACATCCCATCCATGTTCCTTAAAGTTGGCTAAGTCTTGGACCTGACTGGGGGAAAAATTTGTATCATATAACTGAGTGGATGTCACACATGATCTCGGCAATCGGCAAAAAAGTCCTCAGAAAAAAGACAAAAACATGGCAAAACGTCCTGAAAAAAGACCAAAAACATCATAAAAGGTCTTGAAAAAAGACCAAAAACATCATAAAAGGTCCTGAAAAATACCAAAAACATGGAAAAAACTCCTAAAAAAAGACCAAAGACATCGCAAAATGTCCTGAAGAAAGACCTAAAAATTGAGATATACCCTCAAGAAAACCACAATATGATGTCAAACAAAGAGTCATCTATTCTCAAATCTATCATGACAATCAGTCAAGTCTTTCTCGTATGTCTGAACTACGTTGTCTCTGCACATTCGCTATGTAGGCAAGACTCATAATCGAGTCCTCGAGACATTAGGTCAGTCCCTTTAGGTTTGTCAAAATAAAATCATGGCGCAATCTTTGGTCACCAATACAAAGTCATTGGTCCTGTCGAACTATGAGGTCTCTAAGTGTATGATGTAGGCAAGGCCATCTATCGATGACCCCCCGAGGCCGCACTAGGTCAGTCCATTAGGGTTCATGGCATCACATTGGCACACACGTCAAAAACATCTTGAAGACAAAGCAAATCATTCCCAAATGAATAAAACTCATAAATCAAATTATAGCAATCATTTATTGCAGCATGACAATCTCATCGGCATATATCATCATGACAATATCGACATATAGTCAAACACAAGTCAAACACAAGTCAAACTCGGTCAAGGCAGGTCAAATCATCACAACCTATCAAACTATCAACTCTTGGTTAACCTTCAGATATGTCCTTCTGAAAGATAACCTCTGTCATTCGTGCCTTAGGATGTGTGCTTCCTAGGCATCGTCATTGTCATTCAACATTTCAAGTGATCCTCTTGACATCTAAGGATCACTCCTCTTGACATCAATATTCTCCAGATGTGTCCTTCTGAAGAACCAACTCTGTCATCTCTGCCTTAGGATGTGTCCTTCCTAGGCATCGTTATCATTTCGAGGAACCCTTTCGACTGTTAGGGATCAAATCCTCTTGACATCAACATTATTCAGGATGTGTCTTTCCTGAATTTGGCAATTTTTGACATTTGTCATCTGAGCATCATCAGATCTTTAACACTTCGGCATCTCGACATTATCAAACCTGACATCTTGACATCAGAACAATGGATATCCAGATGCACTTGGCAAAAATTTGACACTTGTCTTTTGGCTTTTATCATGCTACTAGTTTTTTAGCAAGATCCCACTAATAGGATTTAGAGAAACAATGACGTATCATGACAATTGACACGCATGACTACTAGTTTCTTAGCGAGGTCCTGATTCGAGGATTTAGAAAAACAGTGACGTATCATGATAAGGGCCCTTTTTTATTTTGGCAATCATGTTGCTAGTTTCTCAAGGATGTCATGGAAACATGATTTAGAGAAGCAACGACATTTCATGAGTTGTCCTTGTCCTTTCTGCTTGTGGTTGATTATGACAAAAAGATTGGGGCAATCACACTCTAGTCAGAATCATGATCATCCTTCTTTGTGACTGCTTGTCTTATGTGATGGTACAACCTTGCACACCTTGATCTATGTCATATCATGGTGTTTTTCATCCATTACAACAGTCCGCCCAATGATGATTAAGAGCAATAAATATTAAAGTCTTACGGTAAAGATTTGAAGGATTTGATCAAGGTCTAGGAATTAGTATGCATCTCCTTCGGTCTGGTCATCTTCTCTTCTTAGTTCTAGCCATCTTATCTTGTTAGTCTAGTCATCTTCTCTTGTTCATCTCACGATGATATTCTATGACATCCAAAAAACATAAGTGCATACAAGATCATATAAACATCACATTAGGTCCATACATACATCATCCATAGCATTAAAACATATACATAATCACAACCATTGCATTAACATAATCATCAACATGACATCCATTTACTAAATACATTATGCACATCATTATCATCATCATCTCATATAAGTAAGCATTACATCATCATGGCATCAAAATCATAAATAAGCAATATAGGACATACATGATACATCATAAATCAGTATCATACATCACATATATGCATTAAATCAAAGAGCATCACATAACACACATGTAGGCCACATCAAAATTGCATCATCATATAATATCATCTCAAAAATGTACAATGTCACAGGATAAAGTCAAGAGATATCCCAAAAATGGAGCTCGCAGGCTCAATAATGTATACATAGTGTGTCATAATAACAAAAATGCCCCTAGGGTAGACTCTCATCATCCCCTCGTAGCGAAGAATGCGGCGGCTGCAACTATGAGATTGGTATTGAAATGATAGGCGGATCTGTGGCAATCTCTACCTGTGCAACCACTAGAACTGACAATGACGACATCATCGCCACAGTAATGGACACTGGTGACGTCACTGCAGCATGACTCTGAGAAGCTGAAGGATCTACCACTGGTGGCTGCCTCTGTACGGACCTCTAAACTGAACCAGTCGACCCATGACTATGGATCGAATGGTGACTCGAGGTGTGCCTATGTGAGTGGTGTGACCTATGCCCTTATGTGTGCCCTGTCGAGGTAGAACCTTCGGCACTCGTGTGACTCCTGCTGCCACTAGCACTGCCTGATCTGTGGCAACTGCCTGTCCTCGTCTGTGATTGTGACAAGGTAGGATCCAATCGCTCAGGTGGCACTACCTACTCATATAGGGTCCTGTACTGACCTAGCCTCATGCTCACCCTGGCTAGCTCATGAGCCATATCTCCAGAAGGCCCTGCGCATAATGCCGCAAAATGTGTACACCACTGAGCCGAGTCCTGTTGGCGGATCATTGCCTAATTTCGCTCTACCTAAGCTACCTCTAGCTCTGACTGCAATGATCTGACCTGGGCCATGCTCTCATCCAGTCTCCGCTATAAATCGGCCACCCTCTGGTCTGTCGTGGCATTTTGGGGCAATCCCGAGGAGGACGGTATCTCCTCTCCCTCCACCATCCCAAATTTGAGTAATCTCTCTGCCTCATCAATGCAATCATCCTCATCATCGTCGTCGTCAACCACATCCTCTGCCACTGTCACATCCTCTTCATGTCTCTCCTCCTCCGCCACATCCTCCTGCATCAACCTCTCCTCCTCTGTCATGTCCTCCTGCCTTGGCCTATCCTCCTCCGCCACGTCCTCCTCCTATCCCTCCACCTCCACCTCCTCCTCTCGTCTCTCCTCGCCCTCTCCCTCCTGTTGGGGCTGCTCCTCTCTCTCCCCCTCCTCACCAACCTTGGGGATAGCATCTAATGCTACCTTCGCCACACGTGGGCACACCCTCCGGCCCTGTCTCTCACCATCTTGCCATCGCCTCCAGTTGTCTCTGCCATCATCTCCACCCCTGCCTCCATCTCCATCCCTGCCTCTGACCCTTCCTCCATCACTGCCTCCATCCCTACCTCCGACCCTACCTCCATCCCTACCTCCATCCCTCCCCCAACCTCTGCCCCTGTCATTGCCTCCACCTCCTTGTTTGGCCCTCGGCACATAAGGAATCATTGACCACCCGTCCACAGGTGTTGGCCCGTCAGGATCTGTCAATGGCACTGGTCTATGTGCTTGCCACCATAAGTCATAGTCTGCTGTAGTCCCAGGATCGGCTAATCCTCCCCTCCATCCCCATGGATAGGCTCCTAGCCCATCAATTTGCTGCTCTGTGAAGGCCACTAGAATGGCTGGTCCCTAAGCATACTCTCTAGACTATCGAGCGTATTTGGTTGTCCCCGCAGGTACACCCTGTGCTCTCCAAACTGCCTTAGGACACGCTGTGGAAAATACATCTCGATAATCAGTGAGGTTTGCACAGTCCTCCCAATAAAATATCTGTATTGTCTGGAAAGGCTCAAGTGGTCATCCTCATCATCCCACTGTTCGCTGTCTCTATACGGTCTCCAGATAAAAGACACCATCGTGTCAATCCTGTGTTGCCACTAATCAGTCTCGCCCATCTGGGTCTGCTATAAAGCACTTGCGTAGTAATAGGCATAAGGCATCCCCTCGGCCAATAGTGGTATGTCAATCGGTGGATGAAATATGGCTATGTGCTCCCAAGCCCAAATCATCATCAGAGTAGTCCTGCAGGAGATACTCTCTGCCCTCTGGTACACAACATCGTGCAACTGATGATAGAGTGTCCCCAGTAAACATGGGCCCCAGGAATAAACTGTCCTATCATGCCTCATCCCAACCAAGACATCTCCCCAGCCAATAGGGAATCTATGTCCCCGATGGTCAGGAATCAAAATACCTCCAATCAAGGTTGCAAGGAATGAATCAAAGTGAGCATAGTGCTCCGCCATGAACTCCCATCTGATCTCATATCCCTAGATGCCCAGTCCTGCACCCTGATCTCGGTAGTATGCTAAAAAAGTCAGCTCGCCATGGCGAGGGTCGTAGACAATCTGCTCCCCTCGGATCGGCACTCGCAAAATCCGGTAGACATCCTCCAAGGTAATAGTGGCCTCATCTGTTAGTAGGTGGAAGGAGCAGGTCTCTGAATGCCAACGCTCACACAACACAGTCAGTAATCCCCTATTCGCCCGAATGGTAGGCATATAGGCAACATAGAACAAACCCAGTCGCATCAATCGTCGCCGCTCTCGCGGGCTCAACTGGTTAGCAAACTTGAAGGTCGTCAGTCTACTCTCTTAGGTGTATATTGGGGCAAGCTGCCTCTGTAGAAAGCCAAACAAGTCATCAGTACCTTTTGCACAAAGTGATAGTATTATCAAAAGCATTTAAGGTTAAAGAAATATCAAAAATAGCTATGGTCAAAGTCAAAATCAAATGTGTAGCACTAAGGCAATTACGTCTCAAAACGTCAATTGCGTCGTTTCGTACTTCAAATGCGGTACAAAATGGCAAATGCGTCGCATGTTCCTGCTTGCATCACGACATTTGACACTTGCGTCACAGAAAAGTGAATGCGTCGCATAATCGTGATTGCATGGCTCAAACTTTCGAATGCATTGCAAATTGACGATTGCAGCATTCTACTTGGCAATTGCGGCTCTGAATGGCGATTGCGTCGCGATATTTGGAAAATGCGGCGCAAAACCTCAGCCCCTCAGATTTGGCTTTTCATTTGCGTTGTGATGCATCAAATGCGTTGGACGTGAAAGCGAATGTGTTGAATGCGAACGCATATGCGTCGCGACACATTCGTTATTCACCCTAGAAACCTAATTATGACACTCAAAACAAAAAAAATTACAAAGTGGGACAGGGGTACATACCGCTAGCTTTGAGCCCTTTGGCCGCCTGAATGTCCACACGATCTCCCCGCGATGCTCTATGACTAGAATCACCATCCTCGCTGCGCTCCTTTTCACTCTGAGCTCTCAAAATTCGCAAAGTAAATAGTGGAAATGAATTGACTTTTACCCCTTTGTCAACCTATTTATAAGGTCAAAGTGACATTTTCTCAAGTGAGTTATTACTGGAGGCTCATTTGACCAAGTTTGACTACCTCGTAGGCTATCTTAAACATGTCAGAATCCAAAACCAACTGCGCCATTGTTTTTCTAGTCATGGAATTGACTTATCGGGACCCTTTTACAAATTTTTCTGCCGCCGACCCAAAATTTGAAAAATTTTCTGAGGGGGTATTGATACTCCATACCTTCACTGGGGCATGGCTTTGACTTGTTTTCTTTGTCACAATGCAACACGCGACATTATGACAAAGAGGGGCAAAATGTAGACACCTAAAAATGACCTAAGCCTGCAAGCTTCATTTTTACCACTTTCGTCCTAGCATAATTGTGACATTTAATTATGTCCTTGGTCCACATTCGACTATTGATTAAATAATTCATAATTATTTAATTAATTCATGTCCTTTCATTCTTCATGATTATTAAATGAATAAATTTTATTTATTTATTAAATACGTCATTAATTGTCTAAGTCTTCCTCCAATTAAATAAATTTCTAAATTTGTTTAATTATCTTTATTCATTAATTCTTCCTGATTATTAAATAAATAAATTACATTTATTTATTTAATATGTCACTAACTTTCATAATTAAATGAATTAAATAATTTATTTAATTATTGGTCTTATTTCCTAAATTAAATAATTAAATTTAATTATTTAATTGCCAAATTTGATATTCCTCTCATTTTAAATAAATTAAATTATTTAAAATGTCATCTCATTCTTAACTGTCAGCTCACTTTGGTAAATAATTGGAAAATCAATTATTTATTATTTCACAAAATTCACATTTGGAATTAATTTAATTCCAAATTGGTAACTTTCCTCCGGAAGTCAGGTGATCGGGTAGGTTTTTGGTCTTTCCAAAATGGATCTTCAGTCTGGTCTTTATCTTCCTCATTTTCAAAAATCTTTATTTTCAAATTAATTTCCTCATTTATTCTCCACCGCCGATTTGATTCTTTGAGATGACATCTTGACTACTCGATTGATAATTTTTCCCTAAACCTAATTAGGGGTTCTCAGATTTAATCTAAGCCTCTGATTTTAGGTCTTGAGCAGAAGTCAATCTCACCCGTCCATTCAAAATGGCATTTTCTATAAAATGCCATTTTCCTCTCATTTTTCAATTAGACATCCACTTTATGCACTTTCGCACTTGCACTATAAGGCTTTTCATAACAATTGTTAGCATATTTCATTGAGCTTTGACATCTTTAGGCATAGACATTCATAGTCATTTAGGCATAGGCATTAGACATTTGTGCAAATCCTTCAAAGCTTGGTGTAGGACTTCGTCAAGGATTGCTCACACATCAAATCTGAGGGCAACACGTCAACCAGCAAGCTAGAAGGTACTATCAAGGTGAATCATGGAAACTCCTACGAATCAAAGGTATAATTGTTCTTGTTTTCATTGTTCTTGATAGGATCTTTGGGTTATATGCTTTATATGTTAGTTTATCTCACAATCTAACCTTAAGAAATTAACCATAGATACAAGGCCCATATATAATCTTATAGGGAATATTGGTTCAATTATAGGGGCATACTATAAGCATGAGCCTTCCCTAGAAGATCATTGGGCCAATTGTCTAGATGAGCATGAAGTAAGGATTAAGGATCATTTCATATTATCTATAGATTTAATGAGGGAATGCAATTTGTGGAAATACCCAAAGAATTTGAAGATGATGGGAAATTTCTACATCCCATGTACAAAATAGAAAGAATTTTTTATCAACCTATAGAGGCAATGGATTGGTCAATCCCAAAAGATTCTTCTATTGATAATAGGGAAATAAAAGTGGTGGTTGGATTAGTTCAAGATGGTTGGAATTATCATATCCAATGTTGGAGCTTCATCCTAAGGTTCAAAAAAAAAGAAATAGATCACAAAATCTTAAAGTGCAAAAACTAGAGTAGTGAAAGATAAAAGAGAAACCAAATTTGTTGCAAAGAAGAAAAGTGTAAATATTTTAGTGATTATTGAATTAGATAAAATCAATTTGAAGAGGAGCATGTTCCACTCCAAAGGAGAAAAAGGATACATTGTGAAGTTGCTCATCCTACAAGGACTCCATTTATTTCCTCATCTCACCCTTCATCCTCTTCTTCTCACAAATCCCCTCATCACAATTCACCTCCACACAACCCACCATTGAAATCGCCTCCTAGATAAACTATTCCATCAACTTAGAGTTTGAATAATGACTCTTATCCCTACTCCTCCTTGATCTCCATCTCCAATTCCCAATCAACCACATCAAACTTCAGATCCTTCACCTCCCCTTTCTTCTCCACCCAAATAAATACCCACATCCCCTCACACACACTTAGAGAACCAACCTGAAGGATGTGGTGACTAAGTGGATGAGTTGTCAAGAGAGCTAGATGTGGGAAATATAAACACTTTAGCATAGGGAGAGCTCCCTCAAGTTGATAAATAGACTCAAAACTCGCCAATAAATAAAAATGGTGTGAATGAAACTCCACTTCTTTCTCTTGCTCAACCTCCACATACAAAAACTACAAACCTTCTAGTATGGCTCACCATATTGTGCAAAAAAGAGAAATAACTTATGTTCATGAAGAATAATTTTTCTCTTGTTCGGTGGAGGTATTTAAAGCACAACCAAGCAAGAAAAAGGCTAGGAGACTCTCCACCATATCACTAGATGCACAAGGAAGTAGAATGGAACAAGTAGCCACCCCTATGGTAGATAAGCCTGAGGCTCAAATAACACTAGGGGATTATAACATAGAACAAGTGAATTTGGGGACAATGACCAGAGAATAAGAAAATAATTCATTGTAATTAGTTGTTACTACTATACTTGAGAGATTGAAAAAGGATGAGAACACAAAAGAACTTAAAACTCAAGCAGGGAAGCTAACTTCATACATACATCACTTAGCTGGCCCAATTGATTCAATTTCACCCACTCCTACATTTCTAGCAACTTTGAATAAAGAGACATGATACCCAAAACTAGAAGGTATTATTATGGCTATGGTAAAGTGGAAAGAAGGGTTACAATACCTTGTAAGAAGGGTAGTCAAGAAAGCATTAAGTTTCTATCGCAATATCAATGATGAGGAAATTTTAGCACACCAAATGGAAACTTTGAATCAATTTCACTATCACAATATTGATTCAATTTCAGCCACTCCCACATTGCTAGAAACTTTGAATTAAGAGACATGATACCCAAAACTAGAAGGTATTATTATGGCTATGGTAAAGTAGAAAGAAGGGTTACAATACCTTGTAAGAAGGGTAGTCAAGAAAGCATTAAGTGCCTATCGCAATATTAGTGATGAGGCAATTTTAGCACACCAAATGGAAACAAGGATTGATGAAGATCTCATGTCAGAGGATTATATTCTAGTTTTACAAAGAAACATGGCTACTCCTTGTATTGAGTTACAAAGAATCATGGGTACTCCTATTGAGTTAGCTTGAACATCCTTTTTTTATAAGGAAGATCAGGACTTGTTGAAGGAATGGTTAAAACCAAGTCAATTAAGAATAAAAACACTTGAGAAGTGTAAAAGTAATTCAAAATAGGAGAAAAGGCTTAGCAAATAAATCCATGATCATAATAGAGAGTTTCATCAAAAATTTCCACCGCATATATGGGAAATTGCGTCATTGGTACAACCAAATATGAAAATAATTAGGGGGTTTATAGATTCATTGCATCAAACACTGTCTAAGGATATGATTGATAGAATAAAAATCACCAAGGTTGTCATCTAGAAATTATAGGAAGAGTTGGTAGAGTGCATAGAATTGTAGGAGAAGATGGAGTGATCAAATTTCTCTCAAAGACTACAATTGAAATATCACAAAGGCCCAAATTTGAATGATCTAAGTGAAGCCATAAACACTTTATCATAATATTTCCCAGGCCAATGTGACAAAGGAAATTAGATTTAGGCACTTAGATATTTATTATTTTTTCAAATAGTATAATAAATCAACTTTAAGGTTGATATTTCTAAAGTGGTGCTATAATTTCCCACTTATCTTTTAACTTCTTGTTAGTTGCTCTTGTTAGAGTTATCATGCATTAGCTAATAATTAATTAATATTTAATTGATTATTAGTCTAATTTATTCTCATGCACTTAAGCTAAACTTAGGAGTGTTTTAATGCTTTATTAGTTGAGCTTATATTAGATCATTATGTTTCATCTTATGTGATGTTGACACTTGTCATAATCTGATCCCTTTCTAATTTAAGTTTTTTCTCTTATAAGCACTCAACCCTCATTGTAATTATCTGGAGCTTTCATATCTTCTTGAGAGTCTCTTGCTTCTGTAGCTTTTTCTTGTTGAGGAATATCGCATATATTGTTTGCAGATCTCTTGCGTAGAAGGTGTATTTGTTTGTTGTTTGATCCTATGACTCATGGTTTTGTGATTGTTTCACAATTTTAGCATGGTATTAGAGCATGGATTCAACGAACCCCTTCTTGATTTATGAGATTTTTTTCTTCAACAAGGGTTGCAGGCTTTAGATCTAAATCCCCTTTGTTTTTTTTGCAAATTTTGGAGGTGGGAGAATTTTTGGTGTATTTTGGCGTGAAAAGAACCTCATCATTGGATTCAGAGCTGTCGAGAAAGTCAAATTTGGTTTTTGTTTCACCTGATTTGGGTTCCTGATGCTAGATCTACGAAGGTTTGAAGTAGTTGCTTTGTTTCCAAATCCAGAGGGTAGCTGCAATTTCGGTGCGTTTTGAGTTGAAACAGAGGTTTCCATTATGCTTAGAAGGCCCAAAAACCTTAAGCTTGCCTGTTAAATTGCCAAAATCTATGTCGAGTGTTTCTGAGGCAATTTTTTTTGTATAGGGGTCCGTACATCCCCTGTACGGAATTTGAAAAAAAAAATTAAGTGACTTGTCGGCTTTTTTGTTATTTTTTAAATTTTCATTTTGAAATTTTTAAAATTAAAAAATAAAAAACTTTAAAAAAAGTGTAGGTTAAAGTTTTTTAAAAGGGGCACATATTTATTTGTTTGGGCCCCATCTGTACCTTGCAGCAGGTCATTAATGCCTATGTCAACCTCCACAAAATCTGCGCCAAGCAACTTTTTAATTTTTTGGGTGCTCATTTTTTACTAGCGATAGTGACTTTTTTGGCAGTTGGCTATTATTTCCAAGCGGCCAATGATTTTTCCGATGGAGAATCTTTTTGGCATATTCTAGAGAGATACCCAAAATATTCTGTTGGATTTTTGCTAAGGGGAGTCAATTTTTTTTACTAGTGACAGGAATATTCCCAAGAATAGTATGTTGACGCCAACGGTACAGACTATACCATAAGGCCCCTTTAAACCCCTTTGTGCCCTAAAAGGGGTGTTTTTTTTCTTTTCACCGTAACTTGGGAATACGATGTTTTTTTTTGACAAACGAGATATTATCAGAAAGCTGGCTCCGCCAAATTTCCAGTGGTGTGGGTCTTATCACTTTTTTTTGCTACTGGCGCATTCTACAGTCTGTTGAAGTCAAAGGAGCTGTTTTTAGTCCTTAGCTCATAACTTTTGACTAGTTTCTTCATTTTTCATGATTTCAGCAGCATTGGAACCGTCTTTCAGAGTTCTTCAGTTCCATCCATGTAATTTTTCTAGATTATTCTCCAGGTACATTTTATTCAAATTTTTGTGTTTTCACATTCTGGTGAATTACTTGGACATCTTAGCTCGTGGAAACTTGTTCTTTGTGTGGGATGACTCATTTTTGGTTGTTCTTCATGTATTTCTAGTATTATGTCCTAATTGGGAATTGTAGACATTCTTTTATGCACATTCTCTTTTGTAGACGCATTGAGATAAAGTGCCATTCTGGTGTATATTTTTTGGGGACTTCACACATCCTATTATGCCTTTTGTATTCACACTACAATATAAGGTGCCATGGGGGGTTGATGTTTTCCTTTAGTTTTCCATCACACCTTTGTCAAGTGAGTTTCCCTTCCAGGACAAAAGTGAATCCTATTGATTCTTGCCTCATGCGTGTGTGCCCTAGTTTTTACACCATTTTATTTGCAGGTTATTTCTCCTACATACACTTCTTAGATTCACACAATTTCAATCTTCCTGTGACAACTCTCCCTTTTTCAGCATTATGGGGGGGTTTCTACTGTTGGTGCTAATGCTTCTTTGGTTTTGTGTTGGAGTAATCTACGTATCAAGTTCTTGTTCCTATGTACTTTCAAATGCAACGTACATTAGCGGCTGGTTACATGCATTTCAGTGAGATGGATCATTTACCATATGGAAACTCTTGCATTCCTATTTCTAGAGGTTCTTCATTTCAACATTTTATCAGTCGTCTTTCAACAACAATCTACAACTTCATGCTTTTGGATATTCTATATGTTCCTATTTTTTTAGGATATTGCCTTGTTTAGAGGTTTCTTCAATCCTTCACATGGCTTTCATCTCTTTTTGGAGTGGAGTTTTTCCCATGAGGTTTTCTCTATTTCTCCACATTATAGACATCTTTTGTTTATACATGGGTACCTTATTTGGCCTTGCTTTCTGGGACCCATCATACACTCTTTTTAGAATTTTTAGCTACTCCCTAAGTTCATCTTAAGGGGGGGTGTTAGAGTTATCATGGATTAGCTAATAATTAATTAATCTTTAATTGATTATTAGTCTAATTTATTCTCATGCACTTAAGCTAAACTTAGGAGTGTTTTAATGCTTTATTAGTTGAGCTTATATTAGATCATTATGTCTCATCTCATGTGATGTTAACACTTGTCATGATCTGATCCCTTTCTCATTTAGGGTTTTTCTCTTATAAGCACTCAATCGTCATTGTAATTATCTTGAGCTTTCATATCTTCTTGAGAGTCTCTTGCTTTTGTAGCTTTTTCTTGTTGAGGAATATTGCATATATTGTTTGCAGATCTCTTGCATGGAAGGTGTATTTGTTTGTTGTTTGATCCTATGGCTCATGGTTTTGTGCTTGTTTCACAATTCTAATAGCTCTTAGACTTAGGCATTAATTTTAGGGTTTCAATTAAGTAGTTTTTAGATCCCAAATTTGAGGGCAATCAAGAGTGTATATATATCTCCTATGGTTGATTTTAATATATTTTTTAGATTGCAGGAATCAGTCGGGTATCTATCCCCCTATAAACTGTAGTGCACTTGGTAAAAAAATTTGTGACCGGTGGCCCTGGCATGACACGCCCTTCGGTACCATGGGGACGGTAGAGAGAATAGACCTCGTGACCTCTTGCCTACAACATGATGCTTTATCCAATCGAGCTAGGCCCATCACCCTGAGTTTAATATTAGTTTTGACATTGCAAAATACAACAAATCTATGCAAACTTAGAGTGGATTTCTTCTAACATTGTAATTTTGAAAAAAAAAAATTAATCTAAAGGAAGATTCTCACTATGCATCTCAATGTTTTGATCATGCTATTGATATTTTTCTTTTGATTTCTCTAAAAGTGAATAATCTAGTAAGATTTGTGATATTGATTGAATTCTCATAGAATTGTATCTCAAAATTTGTGCATGAAATATGGTGATTTTGATCGCATGCTATTAAAAAAATCTATTAATGTTATTTCTTTAGAATCTTGCATTAGTAGTGCATATGATTGTATGAAGTAGTAATCGCTACATTATTGGTTTAGGATCTCATCTAACCTTTCAAATATGAGAAATTGAATGTGTTTATCATTGTTCGAAAGACAACTTAGAATTATCTTCTCAAACCTTGGAATCTTTTGAATTGTATTTTACAAATAAATTAAAATAAATCTATATCTATGGTTGCAATGTCATAATATTGTCAGATCTACAATTAAATTTTGCATGAAATAAGTAAATAATGCTAGATTTATAATTTTGAAGTGTTGAATTCTTTATTTTTGATATAAATCTAAGTGTTAAATAGGCTGTGTATGTTTGGAATTGAATCACTAGCAAAGGACACCTTGTAAACAAAGAATACATACCACTTAACTGTCCCACATGGTCAAGACCTAACTAAAAAGGAACTTTGGAGTAGGATTCCTTGCTTTTCAAGAGGATTAGAGTACATTAAGTGGTCAACTCCTAGTTTTCTATTGTTCTAATCATATTTGGCCATGCGAAAACCACCATCA
Organism: Sequoia sempervirens; assembly: GCA_007258455.2. NCBI lineage: Eukaryota > Viridiplantae > Streptophyta > Pinopsida > Cupressales > Cupressaceae > Sequoia > Sequoia sempervirens. The sequence continues at coordinate 77,477,176 of VDFB02000003.1, read as the reverse complement.
ACATACTATATAATTTAACATTCATTTCTTGCTACTCTCTTGCGAAAGGTTATTTCTAGTTTTGTAGGTGATCCTAGCTACATAAGTGTATTATGTGACTCTTACAAAAATTGGCTATAATTTATTTGGAAACCCTAAATTATCATAAATTAGGAATATTGACTTTATAGAAGATTGTAAATTAAAAGCAGCCCCAATTATAATAATTTTTTGAACAAAATCAAATCCCCAAACTTAACTAGTGAAGCCCAAGCTCCATATTAGGCATACCTATAAGCATGCCTAAGAAATTCATTTTACATACCTCACATGCATGGGCATATCAACACTTTCATTAGATACTTAAAATATTTTCTTTTTCTAAAAAACACAACTATGATTTTTAACAAACTTGTCAAAAATACATGTGACTATGTGAATCATTGTGATTTGAACCCTTTCCCTATATTTTATTAGTGTATGCATCAACCAACCATGTTGTGTCAGTGTGAACATGGTATATCAACTAACTAGTTTCCTATTAGGTCCTATTCACAATTATACACTTAAACTAACTTGGGTCATTTAATTTTTGTGTCTTATATCACATGATTAAGACACTTATAATTATCTTAGTTTGAATTAGGGTTTTATTCTTGTCTTTATAACAAATATTTTTTCATTGTATATTATACTAGTTTAATTTTGTATCTAATGAATTCTCTAGATTCATAGCATTTCCATTGCTTATCTCTTCTATAGAAAGTTGTTTTGGTTAAAGGTGATACTTGGGCTACTATAGAGTTGATCAACAACTCGTATATAGTATCATAGCTCCATATCTATACTGATCTTTCATCTTTTTAAAGAGTTTCAAATAACATATTTCAAATCTAGTTCATCTTGGTATCAAATGGAACTCGTGATTGAGTTCAAAAGGACCAAAACTTATAAATCCGCATAAGGCATGATAAGGTTTATAGCCAAAAAATGGAACCATTTTTTTCAATTTGCAAAAATTGATGCCAAGTTTTTTATATGACCATATGGATCCATACAACTCTATACAACCATATAGATATTATACTACTTCTTATCAAATCTAGCTACCATTTCTACAAAAAAAGACATTCACATAATATTATTTTGTATGTGCAATCCCTATGTCATGCCTTCATAATCTAGTATAGATTTTTAGATTTTTAACTTAAAAAATTATTTCCAAAGTACTATCAACGTAAGGCTAATGTCATCATCTACCAATCCCTAGTGAGTTAGCACTTGGTCACATGGGTGACTAGCACCTATGCTCCACCTTGCTTTGTTAATCCCTAAAGGAGTCATTTTATAAAAATGTCATGATTTGGGCACACGGTATTGATATTTATAAAAAAATAGACATTGAAAAGCTAATTCTAAGCACTACATAGACATCCATTTGGTTTTTCCTAATTTTATTTAGGTATCTATTATTTTAGTTTGAAGTCAAATTTTTTGTTTTAACTTGTACTTTGCATATTTTTTTAAATGTGGGACCATTTTATTTGTCACGTAAGGTTTCCAATTTTAGATGTTTTGATCTCTCATATATATATATGAGGAGTCTATCATTGTAAATCCATAGTTTTTTCAATCTTCCTCAACAAAGGAAACTATAAATCTTGGCAAGATGACATCTTGAAACATCTTAGGTGGCTTCATCTCTTGCCCTATATCTATGGACTTGTCCTTAACCCAAGTACACCTAATTGAATGCAAGCATGGTATATCAAGAATGATCATATCCTTAGATTGATTGGTAGTAGTGTTAATTTTGACACTATTTTTTCCATCTCACATATGAGTGCCCACACACTCTTTGGACTAGAAATTGAGAGATATTTGGATACCCACATCTCTATCCATTCCTAGGTGATCTTGTAATGGACATTCTTCTATCCTTGATGATTGTGATAACTTACCATATGATGATGATACAAATGAGAAGTTTTAGTATTTGACAAGTCTTGATAGTTGTGATGAAATTGAAGTTTCATTTGATACTCCTTATCCTCCTACAAAGATAATCATTGATTCTTTGGATTCTATGAATCCTAACCTAGATTCAAAGGATTCACATTTTTATCTTTAAGTCAATATCTTGAAGCTAAAGATTCTTGCATTCTAACATTGGTAGATGCATCTTCACATGTTCACATCTAGACATGTGTGGACACGTCATCATGGAATGAGTAGTCTAATTGGATGACATATATCGAGATCACATCTCCATCTATTTTTGCCTTCAATCATTGTTTGCAGTAGGTACATTAAAGTCTTCTAGATTTGGTGCATTGGAATAATTACTCGACATATATTATAGGTTTGTTTTGTCAAGACCATCTTACAGATCTAACAAACACACTTGAGGATATCCATCTCCTCTTTTATGACAATCTTATATCATTATTATCACACCATCTCCATCTTTCAATCTTGTTCTTCATTCATTTGCATGTGGTCCTGGTTTGTCAACTTCATTTATTGGGCTTGAACCCATTTTAATTGTGGCATGTTTTCATGTAGACACAGTGACACCTAACATCATGATCTTTCTTCCTTCATGAAAATACACCATGTACATATAATTAGTTTTATTTTTTCCCAAAGGGAGGAATGTTGTTTGACACTCATGAATTTTCATAATCATCCTTTATTGAGCATCTACCATCATTATTGGAGATTATACATTATGAGGGGCTACACGATTTCTTTCTTTCTCCTATATGAAGAACAATGATTGTACTTTTGTGATAAAAGTATTCTTTAGGGAGTTGTGTTGAGTCCTCCTTTCCTTCTTTCACTAGTACTTTTTTTTTTTTTGTGCCAGAGGTATCCCCGCGACCCAACCCAACAGCCCAACCTAGCCTTGCCTTGGTCTTACTTTTTGCCACGTTGGGGTCTGGGAGGGGCGAGTTGAGGCGAGAATAATCCTCTGGGGATGCATGCAATCACCCGCAAACCACGTGCATCGGGTAAGCCTAGGCCTCGAAGTCAAACCTGGAACCTATGGGGAGCAAACCCACGGCCCAAGCCAACTCTGCTACCTGTGCGGGTTATTTCACTAGTACATATTTGTTTGCATCTTTTCTCTTTTGAATATGGATTTTTCTATGGGCTTTTCTTCTTTACTTGTGAGAGATTTGTTTATGCATGGATACCTAGCATGACCTTGTAACTAGGACCTATCCATCAATGTATCTATGCATCTTTGCATTTTATCATACTCCCTAAATTGCACTTAAGGAGGGATTTTGATGTGAGCCCAATATTTTACTTACCTAGTTTCTTATTAAATCCTATTCACACTCACATACTTAAGCTTACTTAGATCATTTAGATTTTGTGTCTCATATCATAGGATTAAGAAACTTATCATGACCTTAGTTTGTTCTAAGATTTCATCCTTGTCTTTATAAAAAGTATTTTTTCATTACATATTGTATCCATTTCATTGTATATTTAATTAATTCTCAGGCTTCATAACATTTTTATTGCTTTTCTCTTGTGTGAAAGGTTGTTTTGATTGCAAGTGATCCTTAGACTACTTTGAGATTGATCAACAACTCCTACATGTTGCATAGACAACTACTTTCAAATGTAGTAATTCACATTTACTTAAAAACAAATAATTTTTAACTTTTTATGATCATATATTTTATGGACTTAAGTACAAATAATATAAAGCTTCAAAGTTAACCTAACTAGAATTTGAATTTGAATTTGAATTTTTGGTTCAGAGCACGTTCACCACCACAGCTTTTACTTCGGAGGCTTCCTTTGTTAATGTCGTTGCCTTTGCATGGAATGTTCTTGCTGTTAAACAGTGTTTATGCCAGTGACACAGGATCTCAGGCATGTACGAGGTTCTTGTAGAAGAGACTAAGGCTTTCAGGGTCGTTTGCTCTCAGGATAAGAGTCAAAATTCAGGTGTTTATGAAGTCGTGTTTCTCTCAGTGTGGAAATCTATTTAAGCCTCCCTTATATGCTCGTAAAATCAACAACAACAATACTGCTACTCGGAAATATTAACCATGCAAGTACAGAGCACAGATGAAAGATTGATGCACGAAATTATAGAACGTGAATTCATGGAGTGGTACTCTCGCGTGCGCAAAATTTCAAATGCTTCGGGATTTCATTCTCTAGGCCGTGGATAAATTGTTTAGTGATAACAAAGGGAAAATCGTTGTTGTGATTCTAGAACAGGGATTTAGGGGAAAGTTCATTGAAACCCTAAAAAATTGAAGGATGACAAATGACTTTATGAAGGTTGTGGCTCTTCGCTTCATATAAATAACTATGGCCCCAATTTTAAAGGTAGAAGGGCACACAGAATCGCAGACATGAATTAGGGCTGTAGTTAGGGTTAGGGCACGACGTTTCGGTGCAAAAGAAAATTAGTGTCTGTGCTCTGAATGTCAGTCTAAGAAATGGATTGCGGAAATGAAATTGAAATTCAACTTACTCAGAAGAGATGTAATGTACACAATTATGTGACTATTCAATTCGTATTCAGAGAACTGTTGGATTCACCTTCAAAATGACTAATTTTGTCTTTAATGAATCAGTACAGTCATTAATGGTTCCTGTCTGGTCAGAAATGATACGTATAGAACAATTTCCTCTCTTCTTCACCACTGCGACTTTGATGGAGTCTTTGGTGTGAGCTGAGCAAATCATATTACTAAGAAAGCTGCAGGAATTGAAGTTTCAATTGCAGGAAAAAGGATCACTGACAATTTATCCAGTAAGTCTACAATATCTGACCTTAAGTTGAGAAACATAGAAGTTTGTTTGAATTTTTTTGGCCGAGGCCTCATTTCATCGTGAATTGTGTTCATTAAAATCTTTAGGATTTTTTGAAGTGCTGATTGGGTAGAATTTAAATTTAGTTTCCACAATTAATTTGTTAGGTACTGTTTCATAGACTCTGTCAAATTAAATTCAATATAGACTATATATAGGAGGGCTTTGTATTTAGAATTGAATGTCGTATGTCTTTGGAATGGCTTAAGCCTTATCTATGGTTTTATTTAGGATTTTAAAAGTTCAATATTGTTATTGAAATGACACCAATGAAAAATGTACTCGAACTTATTTTGGTTGATGGATGGGAGATTTTAATTGTTTCTACCAAACAAGCTAGGAAAGACATAAATGAGCAGGTAGATATAAACCCCTAGAAAGTATTTATATATATAAGGGCAATCAATGAGGATGTATTTGTGTCATCTACTCACGTGCCCTTATTTTTCTTTTCGTGAGAGAGGGGCAATAATGACAATTCTATTTTCGTGAGAGGGGCAACAATGACAATATCGGTTTGTAGAATATTAAATGAGGTTTCTTAATGTGCAACTGCATACACATATTTTCTTTATTATTATTTTTTATTGAAATAATGCAAATTTCAAATTAAAAAATGTAGTTTAAAAACTGTAAATTAAAACATTTCACAAAAGCAATACAATAGAATTGAAGTCTACAACAACAATTAAATCACTCTGTTCTAGTAGGACAATAACAAGACTGTGAGATCATAATTACAAAGTCTTTAAAACAGCAACAATTATCCAACATAAATTAGAACATTAGACATTCAAAAACATTAGAATCACTTAAATTTTGTTTTGTTAGGTTTGGAACTTCAAAGTAGGATTCATTTTGGACTCCACCTTGTCTTAATGCCCATATGACAGCCATAACAAAAGGAGACCAGCAATATAAACAACAACAGAGAGAAGGAACAATCAATTTTGCAAGAAAGGCCTCAGCCCTTGAGCAATACAAATCTTTTGATTTCTGAGTAGTTGATCCACTTGACGTTTGATGTGTTGAATTTGAAAAGTCATCTTTAAGTTTTTCTTGGAATCCACTTGTAGAAGAGAGAAGAGAGAAGAGAGAAACAAGATAATAAAATATGTCAAAGTAAAGCTTTAGAACTGCAAATTCCTGATGATCATTATTGTTATTAAACACTGCTTTACATTTGTTTCTCCATAAATGCAACAAAATAACATGATGAACTCCATCAACAATAATATTATTATGAGGCCCAACTCTAAGCAAGGCCTCTTTCCAATTAAGTTTATGATAAAAAATAGCAAACAAACACATGAAACATAGAGTTTCATTATTTTTTGACAACATGGCATCCCTAAAAAATGTCTCATATCTTCATGTTTCTAGCAAAAAAGGCAATTAAGAGGTTAGACCATAATACACTTCAACCTATCCCCAATGGGCAATTTGCAATGTAGAATCTTCCAAGCCATTAATTGAGCCTTTGAATTGATTTTTGACTTCCAAATTTGAGTAGAAATTTTTTCCTAGATTTTTTCACTAAATCTACAATTCCATTCAAGTTCAGGTGAGATTTCATGGGCCGATCAGGGAGCAATTGCTGATATATCTTTTTTAAAGGAAAAAATAAGAAAGGATAAGTCAATAACCATAACCAGTCTTTGAAAAAGTTGCATTGAATAGGGGTACATAGCTTCATGGATAGTTCCAATGGAACCAATGACTGCCCAAAGATCACAAATAGTTTGTATTTGTTGCTCAAATTGAATTGAGCTTGAATTGTATGCCATGATAACCAATTCAAAGTAATGAAATCCCAAAGGTCTCCCACCTGACCACCTTATTGATTCCTTTTTTATATAGAAAATAAGACTATTTTGGAAAACTTAAGGCTAGAGGCTACCCTTGATACACAATATGTTTGTTCCACCAGATAAATGAAGAGAAGAAGCTGAACCCATGTTGAAGAGAGGCATCTCTCCACTTTAAAAGATGACTGGTATATTGCCAAGCCTTTCAAAGTGATTGAAAGGGAGGTGATTCTTTAATAGAGAAAAAAGAAGCATGAAAGATTTTATCTAACCAACCCACAACCTTCCATTTTCCTTTTATCAAGGCAAGGTGAATTATGTTCCGTAAAAGAATTTTCCAAGGTTCGTCATCTTTGATATTGGCGAAATCACAATACTCTGTCCCACTTTTTGGCCAAGATGGACATTTATATCAATATTTTTAATTGAATCTTCACCTTTTGAGACCTATAGCAGATAAACTGTTAATAATTTGAAGATGGTGCCAACTAGTGATTTGTGGTAATTTATGTTTAGATTCTAAATATATATTTTTTAAATTTTTCTAAAATAAATCATGAATCTTTCAACATCTCCTTTAATAACTAGTTTTAAATAGAAAACAACATTTTCAAAAAGTAACGTTTATGTCATTGAACATGACTTTTTTTCTTAGAAAGGATAAAATTCTAATTTTTAAAATATAGATTTTTAACATCAATATCTAGGGCAAGGATATTATTTCATAATTTTTTGTTACATATTTTTTTAGTTAATTTTGAAGTCACTGTAACTATTATTTGGACATAGGTTTATGCCATCAAACATAACTTCTTGTGTATATATCGAAATTCATTTTTTTTGGGTGAAACAAGAACAACAATACCTAGGGGAAAAGGTATTTTTTGAATTTTTTTTACAATGTTTTACTATTTTTCCACCTATGTAGAACAAAGAGCTTGATGTTCGATGAAAAACCTATGTTTAGTAAGAATTGAAAATTAAATACATGATAAAATGAAAACATATCAAAACTATACTTGTTGGAAAGCTCGTTTCGAGGGCTACAATCTTGCAAAATAGCTTGTCAAGTTAAGTGCATCTGAATGTCCAACCCAAGGTTTGAAAATGAATTTTTTTAGGATAGTCTAAAGCAAAGGCCAAAGTTGTCATGCTTAACCCCTTCGTTCAAAGGACCTTTGAACAAAGGACCTTCGAACAAAGGTGCCTTCATTTGAAGGCTAAACCTTCGCTCGAAGGCTCCTTCAAACAAAGGTTACTATGTAAAAACATTTGTTTAGGCCTTTACCTTCGCTCGAAGGAATAAAGTTGCATACCTTCGCTCGAAGGTCCTTCAAGTGAAGATTTTTCTTCTCAAAGGTGCTCTCTGAAAACGTCCCTCCTCCCCCAAAAATCTTCATTTTCCCAAAAGTAGGACATAGTATTGTGATTTCACCCATAACTCAAATGATCCATTTAGCTGCTAAACATATCCCTTGCATTTTTGGGTCTATTAACCCTAGGCCTCCTTTACATTTGGATTGAATGCATTGATCCCAAGAAGTGGTGATAAAACCAATATTACCATCCCATTTAGTCTATAAAAACAGTCGAATAATTTTAACTAAGTCCTCGTAGCCTTTATTGGAAGGCATCCAACAGGATGGGTAGTAAACATGAGTGGCTAGAAAAGTTTTGTTAGCAACTTGGATTTTTCCAACTAAAGAAAGGAATTTGTTCCCCTAGTTAAAAAGTTTTGTTTTAACTCTATTAAGATACCAACTCCACATATAAGAGAGGAACCCCAAAACCAAATGGTATCCCAAGATATCTCATAATTTCTCCATGTTTAATATGTTTCCATTCCTGAGGTATCCAATGAGGGATATGCCCAACCTGAATAATCAAGAATTTTGTTTTATTATGAGCAATCTTAGATCCATAAACAACATAATACGATTCCAAAATATCCATCGTGTTGGAGATATATTTTTTAGAATTTTGTAAAAATAACAAGTTGTTATCAACATAATGGGAGTTAATAACAACATTATTTTGAGGGATGGATATTCCCAAAATGATCTTCATTTTGGATGCACTTTGAAGCATATAACCCAAGGCATTAGCTGTAAGCACATAAAGATATGGAGCTAAGGGACATCCTTGTTGAATGGATCTCTGTAAAGGGGAGGGATCAATCATTATATTATTAATAATAGTCTATGCATTAGCATCTTGAAACAACATTTGATTGAACCCCAACCATTGAAGCATGCTAAGGATAAAATTCCATCGAATCCTATCATAAGCCTTATCAAAATCAAGTTTGATAAGAATAGAGTTTTGACTAGTTTCTTGAGCCCATTCACAAGTTTTCCAAGCCAAAACTAGATTGTCAAGAGAATATCTGCTAGCAGTAAAATATGTTTGTTCAGCTCGAACAATTCCTTGCACCACAGGTTTAACCCGAATAGCAAGGGCTTGTTGGGAGCCTTGCAACATTAGCATGAAGTATGGATGGTTTGTGTTGGTTGTTCCTATGTTGTCATTGATGTCAACATGGTGATAACTATATGGGAAGTCTGCTTGGTTTATTGGAAGTTGTTCTCTGTCGGTAATACCCTTTTGTGATGGATCAATGTATTGGTATTTGAGTCCAAAATTCACCTCAAGATTTGATATGACTATAATCTCTTAACCTTGTTTTCTTGACTCATTCAGATAGCTATATCTTAGATCTTGAGACGTCTTTTGTTGTGAGCAGAAAATTATCTCTGACAGAGTTTAACTCTATATCCTACTATTGTTGTGTGTGGCATACTGTGTGGGAGACTCCGCATTCTACTAAGGTGAACATTCTTATGCTGCAGTTTTGTTGATAGTATGATGGGAAATTAATGTGTTCTCAGATCTGGAAGGTGTTTGCTTTGAGGATTATTTGTTGGTTTGGAGAATTGTGTTCTAGTCTTGGCTCACTCAACATATGCAATATATTATGAAGATTGATTATGTTTTATGGATGATAGTTGACTTGGTATAATGCACTTCGTGGATAAAATGTTTAAATCTTATATGGTGTCGACAAAGAAAGTTTTGATTATTTTGTGTTCATCTAATTAGGCCAACCTAATTGATGATCAAGATATACTTGTATATGTATAAGATGTTTTGAGGAATGAGATGAGAACAAGGAGTAGTGGAAGTGAATGTGAAATGTGAAGTGAAGATCTAAGCCTAAATGCTTTATCAATTGTGATCAGTGCAGTTTTGTTGGGCGACTACTGTGGGAGGCAATACTTCTTATTTTGAGCTTTAGTGGAACTGAACCCTGCACATGAAGGTGTATTCTATCAGTTCAATCTTTTGGCAGTGAGCCACTATCATTATATCTTGGTGGTTAGCCATCTTGTGTACTTAGGCAGTGAGCTTTTTTAAGGATAGTGAGTCCTAGCAGTGAGCCCTGTAATATTTTGCATCCAGATATAATATATTGTGAGTTAACCCTCACCGTGGTTTTTCCCATTTTGGGTTTTCCATGTAAAAATCATGGCATTCATGTGTATGGTTGCATTGACTTGTTTTCATGTTCTCTCTTGCTGATTTAGTTAGAATTGTGATAATGTTTAAATGGATTTTATTATGGTTTTATGGAATACTAAATCACCCCCCTCTCAATATTTCAAATGTTCAACATGGATTTTGCTATGATTTTATAGGAGGTGTTAAGCAACGTGATGGGATGCCAACCAAATATAATATCTTCTTTTTTCCTTTGGTAAGTTTGGTTATGCCACCATTAATTGTTGGACCTAAAGATCCTTTCTCAAATGCCTCTAGATATAAGTAGTAAAAAACTTCTTTAATGTGTTGCCACATAGCTCAATAAAAACTCCATAGGGAGAGCTCATCACTGACCAAACTTTTATAAGGAGCCATAAAAAAACATCATTTTCTAAAGTTCTTCTAGAGAAAGAGTTCTATCAAGATATCAACTATAATCAACATCCATTCAGTTAGGAATATACCCTCTAACCATATCCTCAAGGGCATTTTGAATATCCTTCCGTTGATCATCTTTGAAAAGAGTTTCATAAAACTATTTGAATAAATTACATATTTCAATAGGATTAGAATGAAGAGTATCACCAATTCTTTCTTTTTTGTGTTTTTAATTGAAATAATTAAAAATATATTTAGCGCCCTTGTTTCCTTCTTTTATCCAATGTAACCTGGATCTAACTTTAGCCCCTGACCTTTGTAATTATCAATTTTGTGAAGGTGAGCTTCAGTAGCAACAATGAAAGTTTGTAGATTAATGTTGGAAGGATCAACATTAAGAAGTTTTTTGGCATGATTAAGTTTCCCTTGGAGATATTTTTCCTTATGTTTTTGTTTCCAAGTCATTTATTTGCGAAAAGAGGAAAGGAAATGAGTGCATTGAGTGATGGCAACACACCACCAATCAATCCAAGAATCTCCTTCACTAAGCTTAGGTAGAGAGTTCCAAATTTCCTATAGGGCAGCCAAGCAAATGGAATTTTTTAAGTGAAGCATTAATCTTAAATGGGGGAGAATTTTCAATACTTGAATTTTGGGCTACATAAATGTTGCAAACAATGGGATAATGATTCGAAAGGGTAGAAGAATGATCCACCTAAACATACAAGCCCAGAGGATCATGGACCAATGAAAGATTGGGAGAAACATAAAATCTATCCAGCCTACTTAATTTACTATCTCCTCCCATTCTACAAAATTGTACTAGGTATACCCATTTTTTGAATGGCTCTAAGCAATTTTATCATAAATGGGATCAACCACCCTTAAGGAATTACGACAAAACAACCAACTATCAAATTCATCTCTATCGAGATTTATCAATTTATTCCAACTAAGGTCTTGAGGATGTTCTACCATGTTAAATTCACTGCTTAATATCCAATCTATATTAGGTAAATTATTGGCCATCCAGTCCCAAAGTTGGATTCAATCTTTAGAGAATTTGGAAGCATATATAGAGCAAAATCCAATGATTTGAGAATTGATGGTAAGAACCCAAACACAATTGTGGGAGGGGCCTTCACCCTTATCAATGAACAACTTTGAGACCCATGATGAAATTCCAATAGCAACACTGCCTTTTCCATCTAGATGGGGTATGCAAAAAGGAGGCATCTTTCCAAATATTGTGTAAGGAAGCCTCAAGCCTAGTGATACTGAGATTGAATTCTTAAAGAAATAAAACATCAAGCTTCCATTTTGTAACTAACTCGTTAACTTTATATTTACGATGAGGGAGAGAGATCCCTTTGACATTTCATGAAAGAAGTTAAAAATTCATGATGAAGATTAGAAGAATCATCACCATGAGCCAACATGTTGAAATTGTTGACAAGAGTAAGCTCTTGTTCCTTGCAGTAACGTTCTTTGGGGGTAGAAGAAGGAGATTTGGATTTATGATGAGAATGAGAGGAATCACAAGAGCATGGTTGGGGAGAGGAGTGACGAGAGGGAGAAGAAGATTTGTGAGTTGATGAATTAGGAGAAGGAGAAGACAGGGAGGTGATTTCACAGGTTGAAGAGAGAGAAATGAAAGTAGGGGAAGGGACCAGTGGTTCTTTTCTCTTTCTTACCAATCTCCATCCATTAGACATAACTATGTCTTTGTAAGAAGGGGGAGAGTCATAAGAAACATCAAAAGAAATACAAACATTGGGAGAGGAAGGAGGTATATTATCAATAATAAGTACATAATGAGGGAGGGGATAATTGCTAGGAGAGGTTTGAGGTGGTTGAACTAGTTTGCTCCTTCTGATAGGACACTCACGAATTAGATGGCCTTCCTTTTGACAATAGAATAAGAATTTGGTTTATTCAAATATACTATAGGCTGGTCTAGTTCAAAACTTAGACCAATAAGTTTAATGTTTTCAGGTAATGGATTATTTAGGTCAACTTCCACACAAGCTCTTGAATGAACCCTTAAACTTGAAAATTTATCAGAACTATGCTTACACCAAATAACTTTGCCTAGTTGAGCCACAATATCTTTTAAGAAGGGTCTAAAAGACAAATTAAGCAAAGGAAACTCAACCCACATAGGATAATGTGAGTGAGAATGCACTTTAGGGTGAAAGTTAAAACTCCATGCTTGTAGGTAGAAAAATTTCCCACAAATAACCCAGGTGCCATATTGTAAAATGGCCTGAGCACAATTTGTTTATTTAAACATGTGGGAAATATACCCTTTTCCAAGCCCTCTTAGGGAATCTATCTCCCAACCTCGATTTTCCCAATTTAAACGGACCCATTTGTAAAAGTATGTCTTACTAGGGATGCCTTTAATAAAAAAACAAGATAACAGTTCTATTTTGACATTTAACAATAACTTTAGTAACATCATCGAGAAGTTGTATTTCTAAAGTTTTACCCGATTTGGTGTCCAATTGTTCTTTTGGTAACAATTCATCCATTTCTTTGTCCATTCTTGTATCCTCAACAATGTTTCCTTTACCCATTCTTGCATCTTCAATCATGCTTCCTTTTGGTGTCATTCTATTCTCCTTCTGAGTGCATTCCTTTTCCTTCATGATATCTTTTGATTTAGGGTTATTACCCCCAACTTGCTTGGCCACCATTTTGAGGCACATATCAATTTCACGCATCGAAGCTTGCAAGGGTTTTTGCGTGGAACTTTCAATTTCTAAATGGAAATATCGGCTCTTTCACTTAGTAGCTCTGGCTAGGGTTTCTACATCTCTAGTTCAAGGCTCCGCTAGTGGTCTTCATGTTCTTTAGAATCTTGCTATTTGATTTCTTTATTATTTTGAGAAGATACCTTGCAAAATTACTAGTCTATTTGGTAAACTAATCAAATACACATAAAAAATAAACACCATGTATAGGGAGGCACTCAATAAAGGTTAATTTTATATTTAATATTCAATCTACAAGGGTTGCATATGTTATAAATTTAGGATGAACCTAAATCATTACAATACAAATATACAACACCTAGATTTAGAAATTGTGAACCCTAAGGTTATACTTAGTAATTATTTCTCTCTACAATCTAGTTCCATTCAATCATATTCAATAATAAAAATGAAGTTCATTATACACCACTACAAGTCATGCTAGAGTGGAAATGTGTAAATTTGTAAAAGAAATCCCAAAAATCTATAACCTCAACAATCATAAGGGGTGCCCATACCTCCATAATAAGTTTTTCATCATTTTTGTACCTTAAATATTACTCAATCATGTCATTACATACCCACAAAGTATGTGTATTTATCTTCTTTTCATATGTAATAATTTTGGTCATTAATAGAGTTTGTGAAAGGTATGTGAGTAGATGGAATAAATTAATGGTAGGTAGATGGGTGAGAAAACACAACACCATTATATTTGGTACTCAAATGTCTTTTAAAATGATTAAAATAATAACAAGCTTCCCTTTTATATATTTCCTTTCCAAACCATTTATATCACATTCCCTCCTACTTAGATATCAACCCCTGAATAATTGTTGGAATTGTGGGTGAAATTCAAAACCATGTCAGGCTTGGATGTAGTTTAGGAACAACTATGAATCACTGACACACACATGTTATTCTTCCTTCTTTATCACTTGCTAGAGATATACTAAGAATTTGAAACCTTGGTGGAGGTTCTTGGTTCTTGATTCCCTGGAATTCTTTGATGACTTCCTAGGGCTTACTAAGCATTCTTTCAACATCTTCTTAGTTGTTGGAGCCTCATCACCCTACTAGAACTCTTAATTTGTTTAAACATTCAGGGATTTGTCAAAAACTTGGATCATATAAAGATTTTTCTTGGGGGATTCAAAGGTCATAGGTCAAAGGAAAGTTATGCCACGTGCCAAGATCAAAGCATTAGAGAAATGGGAGATTAGGGGTGGATAGGAATTCATACCAATAGGGATGAGGAAATAGACACCCTTGAAAGTCAAACCTTGAAAGACAAAGAATTTTAAGGTGTAATTGATTAGAGTTTGGGGAGTGGAGATGCACTAAAATAGGTACCAAGGGATGGGATGGATGAGGAAGTCCAAAATTTTGATGACTTGATGATGTCGTCATGACATCATCAAGACTATTGAAATCAACGTGATATCATCAAGAATCATAAAATTAGCATGGCATCATCAATATAAAGCTTATAAAATGAAGGTATTAAGGATGGGAAAAATCTAAAACTCCATTGAGGGACATCATGCGAAATGTAGGATTTCTAAATTTTTCGGGGAAGGGAATGCCAGGGGAATAAGTCTAAAATGGATGCTAGGATGTGACACACCAAAACTCTAAAACACTTAGAATAAATTTGATAAATATTTAAGGGTGATTTCAAGATGTTACTTTCAAGGAAAGCATGTTTAGGATGACAAGTCCAACAAGGATGAAGGGATATGAAACTACAAAATACTAACAAACACCTGGGTGAATTTTGAAAAAGAATAAATTAGGGTGTGAGGATTGGCAAGGCGGGTATGCAAGTATGGACAACCTTGAAAGTACAAAATTTTGACAATGCATAAACTACTAAGGAAAACATTGGAGAGATTCCATACATAAAAAAATTTATGGACTCTTGCATCTTTCGACACTTAGGGGACCCATTTAGGATATCGTAGATCGATCATACATAATAAGTGAATAAGTTCAAATGCATGTAACTTTAGAGCAAGAAAAGAAAATATAAGATACAAAAAATTGGGGTGTCATACTCGTTTTTTTCCTTGCATATGTCAAAGTTTTAGTGTCAAGGTATCAAATTTTTGGGGTGGTCCATGTTAATGTGATTAGTATTGATGTTAGGGGATGTCTAACATACTTGTGTTTTCCTTGCATATGTTATAGTTTTGGGGTTTCAATATGTCAAAGTTTCATGGGTGGTCCATGTTATTTACAAGGTATCATAGTTTTGGGATATCTAACACACTTGTGTTTTCCTTGTGTATGCTAGAGTTTCGGGATATCTCATACTCCTATCACATGGTATCAACTATTAGAAATGTTCAATGCATGATAGCAAGCTTGATATAAAGAGTTGCATTGTTATTGTTGAACTATTGAGTTGGTAGATCCTCTCTTCCTGTCCTAACATATATGAAGGATGTTGCATACCATTTTTTATCAAGGTGTCAGGGTTGTGCATGAATCTATCCCAAATTTCAATTGGTAATGTATTAAATATTTGGAAATAATGCCTTTATCCTATGAAAAAGATGCAATGATATAATTAAGGCCTTGTTCTTTGAAGAGGAGGTGTCAAATGAAATTAAAATGGAAGCTCACTAATGTGAAAGAGGAAATTTTAAATGCAATTGAGCACCAAATGAGAATGGCATATTTTATCCTCCACCCCCATTTACTTTCCATTATTGCAAATCAATCTCCCAACTTTTGCATTAATTCATCTATTCTCAACATTATGGGCTTCTATTTGGGAGGGAAGATATTTTGGTCATTGATTTTGAACTTGTACAATGCTATGGGCTAGGGTTTCACTTTGTATCTGTTAAAGATAAAATTTTGATCATTTTGAATGCAAGTGGGTTGTTTTGGTGGCCTATTAATATTAGGGGGTTTCCATTGTGATGCAAGACAACCATGAAATTACAATTCAATTTATTGGGTGAAGTACAAACCTATAGAATCAAAAGAGATCAACAATGCAAGTGACTTATGTAGCAAAGTGTCTACATGGAATTGTGTGTATTTCTAGGAGGGTCTTGTAGTCACAACTAAGGATTTCATTGTGCCACATTTGATTGAGATTAATGTAATTCTCAGTTAAAATAATGTAACAATATTTTGAAAACATCACCAGCTTTGTGGTTATCTTTATCTTATTATATATGGATGTATACAACTTTTTTTTGGATTACTAATTAAGATCTATTATACATTTCATAATATTTGGTGGAGGTAAATTACATAGCTCATAGTCCTTTTAATTTTTATTTTTATTCCTCTTGATGAATTGGAACTCTATTTCCCAATAATAGGCACTAGTATGAGACTCACTTGAACCTCCTCTCTTCAAAATAAACCAAAAACATTAATAAGTAGTTTAGGTATAGAATCATTTTTTTTGCATTCATCATATTGTATTATAACCAGGGAACCAATCTAAAAAGAGCCTCAAATGAACTTATTTCATGTGGATCATACTTGCTCAATTACATCAACTATATATGGGTTTCTTACAACTAGTTTTATTTGACCTAGTGATAGCTTTGGGTTCAAGTAAGCAATTTGGATTTAGCTATTGTTATTTTTAGTTGTTCACTTTATTTAATTTAAATACTTGTTAAGGTATAGCCCTAGGAATAATCTCTTGATTTTAAGTTGAGTTGGAAGAGTAGGAGAGAAAATCCACTCTCTTGGAGATGAACTTCAATTCTGCATGGTCTTTGGATGAGCAGGTTTTTACTTTCATGTCAGCAACCCTAGCCTTGAAAGTGAGGATATGTTCTATGAAGTGGAGCTATCATTTTTGGATCCAAAAGGATATTATGGTATCAAGGTTTCCCATAAGACCATAGAGAAATAGGGATTTCACTATGTAGCTCATACTCCCCATATCCCTTGTAAATGATCCAATGTGTTAGAATCATTTTTGGATCTTTGAAAGAGGGTTGATATCGATGGGAAATTGTGACTGCCTTAGGGCATGGTCCAATGTGTTCTTATGAACAAATGATAATCTAAGAAGCTCTAAGATGGATATTAGCACTAGAGTCTTCTCAAAATGCTCTAATAATTTATATTGGTTGGCTTGTTAGGAAGATGATGAGGATCCTCAAATGGTAATTTGAACATACCTAGTGGTGATGGCACAATGGGTATTTTTTATTGTGATGGTATTGACTTGAAAAAAGCTTCTTCAATATGACCAACTATCGAGTCATATGAGGTATGTGCTTTATTGTTATTGACATTATTTGTGTGAGTGTCCTTGTACAAGGTTTTATTTAACATTGAGGACCAATTTTGGTCATACTTTGGAAATGGATCTTGTTAAATACTTAATTTTTTATTAGGTGAAGAGGATGTAGAACCTTCCACTATGAGTTCGCCGTGATTGATAAGATCCAAGATATAATTTTTATGTTTCATGCATTTTGAAAGAGTATGAACTTTAACATAATGATATTCATAATACTCATTCTATCTATATACCACATGGTTTAAGGTTTATTCTCATCAAAAGGTTGTGTGTGGAAATTTTATTACGTTAGTGTTAATGAGTTTGTGAAATATTATTTCTATAGGTTCCACGAAAGAAGTATATTTATGTTTTGGATTACTATGAGGTTTTAGTTGTCCTTGTATGAAAATAAGAGTTTATTACTAGACATTTTTAAAATTGGGGATTATTTGATTATGTGTTATTAGTACAATTTGAAAAAAATGGGATCAATTACCATCCCAATAAAAACATTTTTATTCTTAGGAAAAAATAATGGTTTATTATTGGTTTGGTTAATGCTATCTTTGTTAGATATTTTGACTAGGCCTTTGGAAACAAGAGCTTTCTCAATGGTGAACCCCTTGTCAATAATTTCATCAATATTTGAGACACAATGGACTTGTAAATAAAATTCCATATGTAAATTAAGGTTTGTGATGAACATATTAAGGATTTATTTATTTGGTATGGGTCAGTGAAAGTGATTATTGAGAATCGCCCTTCATTGGAGAAAGGAATTCAACCTCTCACCATTACGTTGTTTAGTATTACAAAAATTGAGCATTAAAAGATTGTGTTCTATGTTATATGAGAAAAGATTTAAAAATTTCTTAAGCAATTAAGAAAAAAAAAATGGATCCATGAGGTAGGTGTAAAAACCACTTAAGTTCTTGTCCTCCCAAACTTTGAGGAAAGAGACTCATAAGATATAATCATTATAGACAACTTCTAGCATGCCATGAAAAATAATTTGACATGGTCACATGGGTATCCCTTTACCTTATATTTGTTAAACTTTGGTACTTATTTTTTTTTAGGGAAAGGTATTGATGTTACCAATCTATCAAACTGGTAGGGACATAGTTTTTCAAAGTTGTATGTTTTCTTTTTGTGTAAAGTCTCTAATTGTATCCCCTTGAGTGTATCCTTCATTTCTTACTAGTCTTGGGTGACAAGATTCCTAGGAGTTAAATTTGGTAGATGAAATGGGTTGGTTTAATATGGTGTTTGTTAATAGTACGATGGTTATTGATGTGTATTGAAATGTGTTTTCTAGTGGTATATACCATTAATTTGATGGTTGTTGTTGATAGATGAATCATGATGTGTTTAAGGGTGGTAAATACTTTTTAGGATGTGGTTATTGATAAGTGGATTTAAATTTTGGTAGATGAATATTAAATGTTATGGGTCAATAAGATGTTGGGGGAGTTTGCAATAAGGATGTATGATATGACATGTGAGATGGAATTGTGACTAGCTGAGAAAGTGTTGGTTGTGGTATGGATATAGGTGTTAAATTTTTAAGTAATTGTAAAATAGATGGGAATGTTTGAGGTGAATTAAATGAAGGATGAATATTTTGATTGGTTGAATTAGACCAAATTTTAAGATGAATGGGCTTAAATGATGTTAAAATATGATGTGAAATATGGTCTTATGAGCTATATGTGAAGTGATTATAAGCTAATTGGTAGCTATGAGAATGAATCATGGTTGTGTAAGAGAGGGGGACCAACCACACCAAGGCTCTAGGTCACGAAGAGCCGAGAGCAGAGCGCTGCCCTAACTTACCTCACTCTAACAAATGTTTTAGGATGAGGATTGAGAATGCATATCACTCTCAAGTGCTTTTGTCACTCTACAAACCCAAAAATCTGGTTGGGGCTAGATGAGCTAGTTTTTGGAGTCCAAACTACACCTCAGACAACTCTCTGTTTGAGGACAATGGTGTGGGTCTAGGACGACAACATGACGTGATGGCATCTCTCTGGCGCGCTGGAGTCTGTATGTTCAAAAAATGAGAAATATAGTAAGAAAAAGACTAAAAAACTACTGACAGCCTAGCTAATTGATTTTAATGAAATAAACATAATAATAAAGTACAAAAATTAAATGTGGAAATGATAAAGTAAGTAGATAAAGACTAGGGCGGTGAATGTCAACTCACAAAAGTGCTAGTTCGCTAGCTAGCTCCACGCACACGTGCACCTACACACAAGCAAGAGGGGAAAATTTTTGGGGTTGTATAGGGGTTTGCCTCATTCAAACCCCTGTTTTGGTGTTTCCGCTTCCATGGACAAACAAACAAGCAATAGAGTAGAAAGTATGATAAAGAAATGGAAGAGAAAGGGATATTGTTGAACACAACAAAATAATACTATGCTACTCAATCAAACCACAAAAGAGAGAGTGAACCATTACCACCTCCACCCAAAGGCTCTCAAGGCCAAAAGGGAGAATGTAACAACGAACTTGGAAAAGTCACCATAGCTGCAACAGTGATGAAGGGAGATCTTGCAAGACTCCAAGCTCACAACTTCTATGGTGGCCTCACATGTGCAAAAGTGAAGTTGATGGAGTATCAAGTTGTTGTAATGTTGAAGTTGTGAAAATGCTAGTAGAATGCTTCAAGAGTGTGCTCAAGAGATCCTAGTGTGAAGCAGATTAAATGAAGTTGCTTGAAATGTGAAGAGTTGTGTAGAAGATCAAGTGAACTGTGAAATGAATGGATTTGAAGGCCAAAAGGAGTCGTTTTGGGTTGGTTGGTCACAGAGAGGTGTTACAATTCGACCCCAATTAGGTGTGTAACGTCCCTGCGGACTTTAGAGGCAGGAATATGTTAGGGACGATAGTGTGCCGCACTCGAGTCCCTGACGAAAATTCCCTCATCGATGCACAAAACATGCGCCAAGTGGATGGAAGGCAGGTGGGTGATATGGAATTTTTCATTTTGATTCAATTTTCTAAGGTGAGGGTAAGCAAAAGGGGAATTTACACAAGGGGTGCAAATTTTCTCCTATACATTTTCCCCCCACTTTAGTGAGCATGAGTATTGATGAGTGTTCGGTAAAGTAGATCGAAGATTTAGAAATGTATACTTGAACCATCGAGGAAGCAGACCACAATTTGGCGAGCTCAAAAGCGTAAGGCAGGAAAAGAACTCCATAGGTACTCTCTCCTAAGGAGGTTCAAACAAAAGGACTTTGTAGTTCTGTGGAACTACGAAGTTGCATAAAGTACACCGAAGGCCCTCAAACCAATGATGGAAAAATACCGCAGGGTGCAAGCACTTCATAGGCCCTCGAACCTGTAAAGAAGGAATTCCCCCAAGTACTCTCTCATGAAGGAAGCCTAGTGTAAGAGGACTCCACAGAGTAAGAGTGGAAAGCGGCTTCACAGGCGCACCTATAAAGGAACATGTTAATCCACAAATAAAACGTGTCAAAAAACAAAAAGCAACCATGCAGGAAAGTAGACAGATAGTCACGCGAACAGTTAGCAAATTGAAAGGCTTTCAAAGGGGTCCCTTGGGAACCCTTTAAAAGAAGAGGGGTCCACTCAAGGGATGCGTTATTTGAAAGTGTAATAATTTTTTTTCCAAATCGATTCAATCATCAAGGAATTCTTTTGAAAGATGTTCACTTCATCAAGGAATTTGAAAGCAAGAAAATGCCCCCTTGTGAGGGGAAGGTCGAGGCCTTTCTCATAGGAAAAGTTGCTCCCACCTCGAAGGAAATTTTTCAAGTTATTTCTTTGTGAACCCATGATGAAGGAAACACATTTTGCTAGGGGTCCAGGTTGAGAATGTGATTTTTGTAAAAGTTTGGAAAGATTTTTGAGAAAAGATTCGTTGGAAATGAATGCATTTTCTAAAAATCAAAACATTGTGAAAGTGATGTTGTTGCACATACGAGGGACAACTCAAGCAAAGAAGAGAGAAAGATAAAAGAGTGAAAGAGAAATAGCAACATTACGAACAAGGGACACATGGGTGGTCTAGTATTTTGGGGTCAGAGCTACTCATAAATATATATAAGTATAGTAATAGTATATAGATGAACTGTCATCAACGCCCTACTATATCAGACCATGTGAAGAATGCACGGGAAGACGAAATAAAAATTTGGGTCAACATGGAAGGGAAGTCTAAATGCCCCCAACACTTTCCATTGTCCCCAATTTGCTGAAAATCAATACACATAACAAAGGAAGAATGATGCTACAAATAGAGGAAGTTTTACAAAACATAATCACTCCTATATCCAAGCACCTACGAGGGTGACAAGGGTCATCCAAGAACACATAACACAAGCACATGGGAACACATCACAACAAACACACACCTAATCTAAAGGTAAAGAAGAGGCACCCCCTAACACTCATTGACCAAGAGGTCATCTGCTTCCCAATCTAAATCATTATACAAGGAAGTTGGACGAGCTTGCAGTGGTGGAATATTAAGGGGGGAACCTTTTAACCCTCCCGCAACAAGAGCCAAGGAAGGAGACTCTTCGGGGTCTCCTCCACTCCGTTCTTATGGAGCAATGGTTAGTGAATTCACAAAAAATGTTGACAAGGCTAGGACCTCGTCCAAAGAGTTAAAAATGCACTTTATAGGAGTGCCATGTGTGACCTGAACAGGTGAGAAGCACCCGAGATTCACTGCTTGGCTCACTGAGTGACTTGTAATGCCCCGCCATGCGAACCCCAAAGGAACTAATAACAACAGAACAATTTTTTTTTTTTTAAGAATATAATAAACATACTTAAGTATTCTAATATAACAATATACTAAGTTGCATGACTAATTCCATTGGGGTACACGGGTAACATTACTATACTAACCCATAACAACGATAACAAGATAACAATAATTAAACAATTACATAAATCTATTCATTCCCATTTCATCATTTAAAATATCTATTAAACAGTAACCATATTCATAACATATGTACATATGACAACGAAAGATACTATAAAGATATGAAGCAATTATATTACCACAGATATAACACAACTCAACACAACTATTACAAAAGATCATTCCTAAGTAAATACATGGCTTGAATATACATTACATCCAAATGATAGTAAAATACAACTGACTAAAAATACATCTCAATAACTACATATACAAATCACATCAAGGTCTTCCCATCACAAGTGGGAGACGATACATCAATGAATACATTACATCAGAAGTATATACATCTATCTGGTACAAAGAATTACTGGATCATCAACATCCTCCATAACCCTGCAATAAAGATACATCTGCAACAGAAAGGGAAACCAATGGGGTGCGAAGCACGTTCCACCCAACCACCCCCGTGCTGAGAGTAGACAAGGAAGGGTCCCCGACCAAGCACGCCTAACAATAACAAAGACTAACTCCAAATAGACAACTTAACATCAAAGACCACTTAGAAACTCAACAACGACAAATCCAAAGGCACAACAACACCACTTTAGAACACCACAAGTCATAATCACAAGCATCAATGAAACTCAAGACATAATATCAAAGACTACTTCCAACAATAACCAAAGACAAATCAATAATTCACTTAATCACAATAGACACAATATCACTTAACATCTACAATCACAAAGTCAATTAACAACTACAACACAATATCACTTAACACGAGGTTACAATGCTTCCAGAGAACAAAGATCATGAACATTGCACAATAACTAATTAACTGTCGACATAGGAAGAGTGTCATGCATAAATTGCCATGAGTTACCCTGGATCAACCTTCCTAGGCTACCGGACCCCCATCCTGGGTTACCCTGGCTTGCCTCTACCGGCCGCCGGACCCTCACGCAAAACTATGTGCCCCATCTCATCTCGAGCCTTATCATTCACTTGCTTCACGAGAGAGACATTCTTTATCTTTATTAGTGTGAAAGATCCCCATTAATTTTTTTTAGATTATCACTTAGTTAAACTCTAGGTGAGTTACCCTGGCACCCCTTTGTGTGCCGGACCCCCACAAAGAGCCACTCTCCTATCGACAACACACAAGGTACAATACCACAATAAGTAACTTAGACAACATAACCTCTCCAATCCAAGGAGGAAACAAAGCAAGGAAACTCACTCCGAACACTGGAGGAAATCAAATACAAAAACACACTCCTTCCAAAGGAGGTACAAATCTCATTACCCTCTCCTATTTTCCAGGAGGCACAAATCCCCGTTCGTGGAAACCGGGTACAACATCATAGTACAATACATCAAGGCGATTCACAAAATGAACCTCTACACCAAGCATCCCACTCTAGAGAACTTCTCTGGAAGACTTACATAGACCCTTAACTCCATTTGCCCGACACGGAGAATAAATAATCTCAAGAAGAACAGTTACATTTAACAAACGCCATAAAACAAATTAAAATGAATAATAATTTTCACCCAACAAATTAATCAAATTACACATGAAAACTCATTTCAAAACAACACAAATTAATTTATTTCGATCTTCACAACTAAACTATAATCTTATAAACTTTAAAATTAACCAACCAATTTAATTATAATTACAAAACTTTATTCCCAATTTCTGATTAAACTAACATATAATAACTTATAAGAATTATCATATTAAAACGCAATCACAATATATACAAATCTCTTTTATATTTATATATAAATATACAAAATAAAATAAATAAATAAAAACTATATTTAAAATCATTCTATAAAATTAACATTTAAATCCTATTTTATTTTAACGAAAATTATAATTTTAAAACAAATATCCAAACCCCATCTATATAAAAATAATCATTAAATAAAACTAATAGTCATATTACAAAAAAAATTTATTATACGAAACAAATTCGAATTAAATCGCATTTGAATAATATAAATTAAAAAATTGAATTAAATCTCAATAAATAAATAAATATATATATTAAATAATATATATTAAATATATATTAAATAAGATATAATATATATATATTTATATATTTAAATAAACTAAATATTAATAAAGCAAAACGCATTAAATAAAAAAAAGTAAATAAATTTTAAATTTTAAATTTGTTTAATCTGGCAGTACCGGTGGTACTGCGTACCTCCCAAAGGGAGGCCGCAGTCCCCACCACTTGTGGTACTGTGTACCTCCCAATGGGAGGCCCGCAGTCCTCACCAGACTGCGTACAGTAGTCAGTGACTGTTGTGCGCAGTCTGTGTGGACTACGCACAGCCACCAAGTGGGGGGGTCGGAGGTGGTACGACCACCGTCGATCACTCCCTCCCCTCCAGAAATACAAATTTTATTTTATTTAAAGAAATATAACATTCTTTCGTTCCAAACACATATGCGGGAATAAAAAGAATAACGCATACTTAATAAAAAAAAAAAAATTCCCTTTCCAATAAAATACAGACCGACCTTAAATATAATTTATTTTCATAAATATTTCGTATGATACAGATTACGAAAATAATATGAATGTATATATATATAATGAATGCTCAGTTTATTTTACACAGTAATTTTAAAATCTAATGTATATAAACATTTTAAAAATAACATATATATATATATATATATATATATATATATATATATATATACAGAGAAAAATTCAACACATTCATACGAGTACATTGTTCTCCTCACATACCTACTACAGATCACAATCATAAGAATAAAATTTATCCTTTTTACATAAAACGAAATCACACAGACAACCAATATTTATCTAAAAATATATTCAATTAACACAAACAAAATTATATGTATATATATATATAGATAATAAGAGATTCTGAACAATAAAATAAATACATGGGTTTTCAAAAGATTCGATATAAATCTTGACATGCAAAACTATTCATCACAAATACAATATGATTTTCTTTTCAATGATTTCATAATTAAATTTTTATTGAAGAATTTTAAACAAGGTTTTCACTACAGAGAAACACAAACGTTTATAACAAACAAATCCCAATAACATTAAACTCCTTTTTTTTTTAAAACACAAGGAGAAATTAATCTTTCAACATGGCAGTCAAAAATTTATTACAGAAGAGTAAATCAAAAGAGAAATAATGAACTTGAAAGGAACCTGGAACCCTTCGCTTGATGAAAAATCCTCTTCTCGACTTCCTGCCTTCAACTCTTTTCTCGATCTCTGGCCTTCAACGTTCATCTGAACAATCTTTTCTTTTCAAACTCACAATAATTTTACCCAGAAAAACCTCAAAACTCAAAACTATCTTTCTTATTTTTTTCCTTTCTAGATCCAAAAACAACAAAGCCCAACTTGTGTGTGAATCAATTCCCTCATAAACATAATAAATTAAAGATAAAGATTCAATAAAGCTCTTCCGCTTTCTTTTTCAAAAAGCCTCTTTTCTTATTGGTCCTTTTTTCAGCTTTTAAAAGCACAATTTATCTACAGTTTTAATTAAAAATAATTTATTTACTTCAGATATTATCTTCACATGATTTTCTAATTTAATATCAATAAAAAGATAATATATAATTATTCTCAACAATATTAATTTAATTTAATTTCTTGCATTTTAATTAATTAAATACCTTTTAATTTACAATATATTTAAATTTAATATTTTTCTAACTCGCAATTAAATCAAATAACAATGCAACATTAATTAATTATTTTATAAAATACAATTAATTAATTAACCAAGAATTAAATAAATACTCAACAGTGAAACTACATACAAGACAAAGACAAAACTTCAGTCATAACACAACGACTCACAACAGACGATGGACTTGGGACGGGGACACTTCCAAACCTACTCCCTTTTTCAACATTTTTACTCATTGGGTTAATTTATTGCTCGCCCTTTCCTACCGAAGCAGGTGGAATCGAGACTTATTCCTGCAATCCTGCATTCAACTAAACGTCAAGTAGCACATGTATATATATATAGTCAAACATCCTATCGTGAGAAGGAATTGCAGTGTAGCAGGGCACTCGTGAACGAGTGATGCTACACTGTCCTCTCACCTAATCTATTCTAACAATTATAATATCAATAACGAGCTAACATTTCTAACCAAATTGATCATAAGATAACATGATACCTAACTACTGCATCATAACTAATTATTAACCATTGCATTATAAAATAATACTGAATTCAAATAACATGATCACCACAGAATCATCATATCGACATATAAACATTAATGAACAACTATTTGAATAAACAATAATCCAATCAACACACAGAGTATCATAAATCATACTAATAATGTCACATGCAACAATTAACTAAACTACGCATCCGCACACACCAAGTCGATGAATGAATCACCAACACAAATCAATATCATGCTAACACACAAGAGAAACCAATAGTAGCAAATAGTATCAGAAATATGGGGGTATTACATCCTCCCCCCGTAGAATATGGCTTACTCCAGGAAGCCAGTAACTATATATATATAAAATAGATAAGATTAAGCATACAACAACCACAGAGAGAACACGCCACAAATCTCTATAACTAACCACATATTCATTCATTTCCTATTACCATATTCCATAATTCCATACAATATAACACGCAAAAGCAACTCCAAAACCACATAGGGTCAATCAAGCAATCGCTTGCATAATGAGGTAAAGCACAAGAAGACATACAAGGGTGGACATAACAACAAAGTTGGTTGTCATCCACCACACACTACACACAAAATTCACACACAACACAATTGTCCATAATGCATTCTTCCAGTAGGAAGGATATCAGTGCATTGTACACTACACCGAGGGTCCTATCCCTTCCACTAGTTTCCTGCGCCATTGGACCTACACCACGTAACAACAACTTCTGGGTAGCCAAGTCAAATCAACCCAAAAAGGAAAACATAAACTAACAAACAAAGCACCTAGGTCAACGCCATGGCTCATAATGCTTGGAGTATTACCTACGCAACAAACAACTTAATGGGTCCACATTATCCCATAGCGCCCAGTGTTTAAACTTGGGCTGTGATACCAAGCTGTAACGCCCCGCCATGCGAACCCCAAAGGAACTAATAACAACCGAACAATTTTTTTTTTTTAAGAATATAATAAATATACTTAAGTATTCTAATATAACAATATACTAAGTTGCATGACTAATTCCATTGGGGTACACGGGTAACATTACTATACTAACCCATAACAACGATAACAAGATAACAATAATTAAACAATTACATAAAAAAGGAGAAATTAATCTTTCAACATGGCAGTCAAAAATTTATTACAAAAGAGTAAATCAAAAGAGAAATAATAAACTTGAAAGGAACCTGGAACCCTTCACTTGATGAAGAATCCTCTTCTCGACTTCCTGCCTTCAACTCTTTTCTCGATCTCCGGCCTTCAACGTTCTTTTGAACAATCTTTTCTTTTCAAACTCACAATAATTTTACCCAAAAAAACCTCAAAACTCAAAACTATCTTTCTTATTTTTTTCCTTTCTAGATCCAAAAACAACAGATCCCAACTTGTGTGTGAATCAATTCCCTCATAAAAATAATAAATCAAAGATAAAGATTCAATAAAGCTCTTCCGCTTTCTTTTTCAAAAAGCCTCTTTTCTTATTGGTCCTTTTCTCAGCTTTTAAAAGCACAATTTATCTACAGTTTTAATTAAAAATAATTTATTTACTTCAGATATTATCTTCATATGATTTTCTAATTTAATATCAATAAAAAGATAATATATAATTATTCTCAACAATATTAATTTAATTTAATTTCTTGCATTTTAATTAATTAAATACCTTTTAATTTACAATATATTTAAATTTAATATTTTTCTAACTCGCAATTAAATCAAATAACAATGCAACATTAATTAATTATTTTATGAAATATGATTAATTAATTAACCAAGAATTAAATAAATACTCAACAGTGAAACTACATACAAGACAAAGACAAAATTTCAGTCATAACACAATGACTCACAACAGACGACGGACTTGGGACGGGGACACTTCCAAACCTACTCCCTTTTTCAACATTTTTACCCATTGGGTTAATTTATTGCTCGCCCTTTCCTGCCGAAGCAGGTGGAATCGAGACTTATTCCTGCAATCATGCATTCAACTAAACGTCAAGTAGCACATGTATATATATATAGTCAAACATCCTATCGTAAGAAGGAATTGCAGTGTAGCAGGGCACTCGTGAACGAGTGATGCTACACTGTCCTCTCACCTAATCTATTCTAACAATTATAATATCAATAACGAGCTAACATTTCTAACCAAATTGATCATAAGATAACATGATACCTAACTACTGCATCATAACTAATTATTAACCATTGCATTATAAAATAATATTGAATTCAAATAACATGATCACCACAGAATCATCATATCGACATATAAACATTAATGAACAACTATTTGAATAAACAATAATCCAATCAACACACAGAGTATCATAAATCATACTAATAATGTCACATGCAACAATTAACTAAACTGCGCATCCGCACACACCAAGTCAGTGAATGAATCACCAACACAAATCAGTATCATGTTAACACACAAGAGAAACCAATAGTAGCATATAGTATTAGAAATATGGGGGTATTACATGACTCGGGTGCAGTGACAAACTCAGGGGACGTCGGAGTTGGCTCTGTCACAAGGACGATGCATGCTAATGCAGGAGCACCCTTTGACGAAGGTGGACTCCTCTTACACCCCTCATTGCTGGAAGGGCCAACCTCCACCTTCTGCTTCGTCGGAGGATGTGAACTCCCCATAGATGAGGCAAGAGGCGCAGAGGAGGAGAAAACTGCAACGAACACCATCGAGTTGTTCGACATGTCCACAGGCTTAGGGAATGGCGAGATGTCCAAAAGGGATTGTTGGAAGACTGAAATCACTGAGAGGGGGGGGGGTGAATCAATGATTTATGAAAGTCAATTTTTCAAAATTCAGATTGTAAGTTTTCTTTTGAACAAAGAGGACAAATGGCAGTATGTGAAGCAAACATGACTTTTAAATAAAAACACCAAATGACATTTCAAAGAACAAATTTGACTTGTGCATGAATAGTATTGTATTTGCATGAACCATGAATTAAACATGAAACATTAACAGAAGTGAAACTTGACACTTTCATATATATTAGAGCTCACTTTAAATCATAACCTTTTAAGCATGAAATATGCATTGGCAGATATGAAAGATTAATATGAAATGTGGCATAACATTGACAAATATGAAAGACTGATAACTATAAATTTGATAACACATTAAAAATAGACTAATAATAAAAGATCACACACATAAAATCACCACATAACACAGAATTTGTCTTGAGTGGAAAAACCCTCTTGGGGAATAAAAAACCACTCGAAAAAAACTTTCCTTTATTCACTTAGAGCACCAACTCTTTCACATTCAGGAGCACCAACTCCACAAAATACAAGAGCACCAACTCCACAAAAATAAGAAGCACCAACTTCATGAGATACAAGAGCACCAACTCCTTTTAATGCATAACATATTATAGCATTCTATTAGAACCCTAGAAGTGCAATGTTTGCAACCCTAGAATTACAATAGAAGACTATGAAAGATTTTCAATAAGATCATTGAAGAATGTTGTATGAGAATGACAACATCTTCCTCAAAATACAATAATCTGAGTATCAATATAAATATTTTCAATGAAATACTACTTTTGCACAATATGTTTGAAGCTTCATATTCCTCTCTTAGGTAATCCGAAAAAATGCCCGAGAACCATCATTTAAAGATACTGCGAATGATAACCTCTATATGCAGTTTGAATAATTCTAGACCAACTTAGGTTAAGAGCTTTTAACAAACTCTTTTAACAAGTCTAAGCAAATACATTAATCTCAAAACAAAAGAGAGTATATTCTGTTGCAATTCGAGAAGAGATACCCAAAAACCCTAATGGGTTTATTTTAACCATAATCAACAAGAGTTAATCTCTTAAAAATACCCTTAATGAAAATATTCCAAAACCAAGATTTTACTCAAATCCATACGATTTTGCATTACCTGATCACGGTGGAAGATAACTGAATAAAAACCATAAAAACCTGTCGATTAGTTCCATAACTACTCAGCTGGAAGATGACACCAAGTCTTCTCTAACCAATTTCCACAGTTGTTTACTTGTCCAAACATCACAATCACATTTTTATCTAGCTCGAAACCTTTCACTACCTCACCAAGCTCAAACAATGAGCTTATTCTTGCTATCTACAATACTCGTCTGTGAAATTTTTACCAGAAATATGCAATCACAATTCCATGGTGACGACTAGGGTTTCAAAAGTTTACACAATGAAACAATAACAACTCTTCCCTACATTTCCCCCAAGTCTTTTGAAGACTTTTCAAAAGAGTATAATCATTTGGAATCCGAACATCATAATACATTTGAATTCGCTGCCAAGACTTTTCACACAACAAAATCATTTTGAAGTGTGGTGGGAAACAACATCATATCACATGATTTAATCAAGTATTAAAATTCTTTTGAGACCATTGAATGCCGACACACACATCATTAGTTCTCAAAGACTGTCTACGCTACATAATATCCCCATCGACAAAAATAATCACACTGATATAATAGTTGTTGTCGGTGAAGTTTAGTCACATGTATATTGTGAGTTATCATTTCAAACCAATACAACAATACCATATGCACAAAGAAACCCATTAGGGTTTAGAATACATAAACCATGCAAACCACTTTAATCGCCTTTTGATGCCAATTATGCTCACATAATAGTTTCTATTTTTTTTAATATCCAATTACACAATTATAGTACCAAACGTATATGCCAAGAAATATACAAATGCGCATAATCAACACATTCAAACACAATGAAACGTGATAATCAAAACCAAAAATCTGGAGTCTTTAAGCATCTAAAAAAAATGAATGTTTTGTCATCTAAAGCACTGATTGTTTTGGCAAATTGAACCTGCAAATGCTCAATCAAAATATGATCAAAAAACTTGTGCCATGATCAACCTGAATACCTTATATAATGCCTTATCAAAACTGCTAGTCCAACATAATCAAAACACTGAAAGAATATCATGTGGAGTAGATCAAACAATTGAACCATCATGGATATCCTGAAAGTGAAGTAGCATCAATTTGAAATCTGAAAATGAATAGTCATGAATCTCATGTCCACAAAAGGATTCCACAAAGTATCATTGCCAAAATCAAGTGATTTTGACATCAATCATTGCCAACATCAAGAACACATGTCATCATGTAAAACCTAACTTGTATGTAATTCCCCTGCCACGCAACCCTAGGGGAAGTTGCAATTAACAGCATAAATGCAATAATTTTTTTAAAAAAAAGCAAAAGAAAATGCATGAAGGTTCACTACACAATGCCAACAACCCCTAAGGTTACAATATTGAGCTTACATCAACCCAAACACGAAACTAGAATTAAAACCATTACATTTAATTGTTTACAAATTAAAGCGCATACATTCCATCCATGATAAAATTAAATCAAATACATAAGCATTCCACATGATCCCAATAATACACTTTACAATATGGTTACAACACTCATTCCCCGAATGAATTACTTCCAAAGAATAAAGATTACAATTTACAACTTCTACCTCGATACAAGAGGGGTAATAAAATTACAATAATAACTGGAAAGAATAAAGCATGAAAGAACTGGATCCCATGAGCTCTCCAACTGGAAACCTCGTCCACACGAACAAAAGGCTGACCCAACAGATTAAGATGCACATTCCACCCAACCATGTGATACCCAAAGGTTCACCCCCCGTGCTAGGAGATAGTAACAAGGAATTCCTAGGCAAGACCATCCACCACTAGACACAGGATAACTAACACTGACACAACCAATCACATGAACCATACAACCATAAGAATAACACAAGTACAACTCTAACATCACTGACATAAGTCACATTACTTCTAGAAGTAAAATAGATCAAGTACGATAAGAAGCCCATATACATAAAACCAAATACCAACTGTTGTCGTAGAAAGAGTGTCATCACACAGCTCATCATGGGATCTCCTCTGAGAATCTTCCTAGGCTCTGACCCCCACTATGGGTTATCCTGGTGGCCTCTACCGAATCCCAACACTCATACTCACTCATGCGGAATCAAATACCTCTCGTAAGAACAAGATAGATGACCTTGCCATTCCAGGCCTTCCAGTCTCATCCCAAGTATATACAAGCCCTTGCGTCCATGAGCGAGGCTCAATTATCTTAATTAATGTGAAATACCACCTAATTTCTAAGTACATTAATTTAGTTATCACTTGATTAAACCACTTCTGAAAGTTTCCCAGTTTACCTCTTTGGGCTCTGGCCCCTAACAGAAGCCACTCTTCTACTTGACAACAAACCAACACAAAAATCAATAACCAAGGGTACCAAATTGCATACAACAAGATGACAATCACTCCAACTCTAGGCAGAACATATAATCAAAACTCTCTCCAAACACTGGAGGCAACAAAAGTTAAAATCCCTCCAACATTGGAGGCAACAAAGATCAAAACCCTCTCCAAACACTGGAGACAACAAAACACAATCCACTCCTTCCATAGGAGGCACAAACCATCCCTGTTCTTGAAAATCGGGTAAAACAACATAATACGGCTATACACATTACCCAAGACAACACCAAAGTTGACCAACAGTTTATGACACCCACAAAATTAAAAGAAAACCCAGTCTGGAAGACTTACATAACAATTGACACAATTGCCTAACACCGAAAATGAACGCCACACATTATAAGAAGCATTTTAGACAATTCTTTAAAAGAAGTAAAACAACTAAAATTAGGATTTCGTAAATCCAATTCACTCAATCATCATAGTGCATGGTATAAATTAAATAACTCATTTCCTTTGTACATACTCGAGAGGGAAATCCAATCACATTGATAAACATTACTGAATTAAAAGCTAAGCATTTAATTTTTTTTTCTTGATCATACTAGCTGATTAAATACCGTCTTTTAAGTAAATGAATCATATAATTAAAATTAAACAATCTTTATTTCAATTATGCTAGAAATAATCAACATAAATTTAACTAAGCTTAAATTCCCACATATATTAAATATGTACATACAAATAAATGAAACCCTATCTGGAAGACTTCAGGACATTTACTCAATTTTCCCATCAGCACAAAAGAGGGAGATTACATAAGGAAATCAATTTGACGATTTAATCACCTACTTTAGGATTCCCTAAATCCAAGTCAAACAATGACATAACGTATATAACCAAGTATAAATAATTAAAATTGCTTGCACTACTCCAGGGTAATTAAAATTATGTTTGCACAATTGAAGAATTTAAACTAATATTCTATCTCCCTATTTCCCAAATACACAAAATAATAAAAGTCCACTATTAAAAAAAAACATTTGATTATACGATTCACTAACTTTCAACTACGATAGAGAAATAATCAGCTTAGAATTAACTATATTTAAATACCCATATATATATGTATTTAAATATTTCTATTTACACTCAACTGATTAAATTATTTAAAAATACATAGACATATATACATTACATATATATATATATATATGCATATTTGTACACTATATATATACATAATATATATATAAAATATATATTTAAATAATTTAAATATTAAAACAAATATTATTGAAATATTAAAATATTATATATATATACTTATAATATATATATATTATATATATAATATAATATTAATATATATATATTATATATAAATATATATTATAATATATATATTTATAATATTAAAATAAAATAATAATAAAAAATTTATAAAAATAAAAAATAAAAATGAATTTTAAATTTTAAAAGAAAACAAAAGCAACCCACGAATGGGCGTGGGCCCCTCCCACATGGGGAAGGGCTGCCAGCCTCCCATACGGGTTGTGTGGGCGACACCACACAACCTCCCAAATGGGGGTGTTATGGGAGCAGTGCCTCCCATACGGGCGGGTGGGGGTGCAGCTTCCCTCCCAACAAAATATATATTTTTTTCTTTTTTTATAAAAAAATTATAAATAAAACCACCTAAAAAAAACAAGAACAAGGTAGCCCCTGTATTTTTTAAAAACAACAAAAATTTTTCCCAGAAAACAAAAATGAAAAAGAACATATTATATATATTTGTAAATATATCTGTGTGTGCATATGCATAGGTATATTTACAAATATATATACCCTAGATTTTAATTCCCAGTTTAAATTGTGCAAATGATCAACATAGTTTGCAATAGAAATAAATTTGCCAAAACAACAAAGGGTTTAAAAAAGTTTGAAATGAAGATTTTCTTTTGGGTTTTCTTCCTACTTTCCATTGAGATTGTTGTTTTGAGTTTTCTCTCCTAATCTAACAACTGTTTGCAAGGTTTAAATTCATTTCTCATGGTTTTCTTTGCATCTAAAATACATTCAAAGAGTTTTCAAACAACAAACAAGAATTTGAAGATTATTTAAAAAGGAAAACAAGAAATGAAGATGAACCTGGTGTTTTCTCCCAAGTGCTTGAAGGCTTCAACAATGGTGATTCCAATCTCCTCTTCAACTCCAAATTCAGCCACAACCAAACTTTCCACCAAAATCCAAAAAATCCAAATTGCCAAACAAATGAATTTTCATCTCCTTACATAGAACTTTCCCCAAATTTGGTCAAACCCCTAAAATATCCCACCCACTAAATTTATTGGGCTTTTGGAGGATATTTCATTTTTTAAATTTTTTTTAAAACAATTTACTTTCAAAATCCTATTTCATGCATTCCAAAATTTTATAATTTCATTTAAAAAAAAACAAAAATATCAAAGTTGCAAGAATATATTTTATCCACAATTTCAAAAAGTGAAATTTAACCACATTTCTATTTTTATTATCATTTTACTTAACTATCTAACATGATTTCCTCTTACATTTTAAATTTGAATCTTAATATACAAAAATGGTAAAACAACTATTTCCTTTAATTTATGACCATTTGCCTAGTTAATCAATAAACTAAAAATTATTTTATCAATTAAATCAACTTAATCCATGAAATAAATAACATTTCAACCTTGAAACTAGATATGTTAAATCATCACTTTAACCATACCCACCATTTAATAGCCTTTAACTTGCAATTTAAATAAAAAGCCAAGGAGGAATGAACCAAAACAAAACCACTAAACTTGACGACAAACTATGACTAGGGTGACGACTTGGCACGAAAAACCTAGCTACCATCTCCCAATCGATTACCGTTGGTCAATGGACACGCTCAAACCTGTGAAATCAGGTGGAGTCAATGTCCTGTACCTGTCAACCTGCGAATAAAGAGCATATCGAGCATGCATATATATGATATAATAACACACACCATGAAGGGGGAAATCTCAGAATCGTAGGGTGCTCCCAAGCGAGTGATACAATTTTGTCCCCTCCACCAATACACTCATCATAGACTAACAGTTCCATCATAACAAATATCTCACGCAATAACATGTTACAATAACTAATCATCCTTACACCAATTAAAAACATGTCAAATAAAGCATCAGATAAGATACATCACATCACACCAATAAACTATTACTCTATAATTATCAATCAAATCACACACACATGATACAACATCTCAATAACCAAAAAGCACATCAAAGCAGACAAGGACACGCTGTCCAGCCAGAATGCAAAATGAAGGGGTATTACATTGTAGCACCCTAAAAAATAAACATTGTCAGTACAAATATGCATCAAGATCCTATCAAAATGATGTAGATAGAGCCAAGGAAATCATGATAGAAACTAAACCAAATCATATGCCACCAAGATTAGACCATCCCAATTGTATAAACCGTGTGCATGTATTATCCAAATCAAGGAGTTTTGTCACAGTGTTACCAAGATGTCAATGACACAACACATGTCAGAGATACATATCATTCAAAGACAAACTGATTATGAGCAACTGAATACACCATCTACATATCATGGGAACCAATCAACCTAACAATCAATGAGAGAATGCATCTTGCATCAGTGTTAATGAACTAGTTTCCAAACAACCAATCAACATCCTTGAAACCAATCTATACATCATGTTGCTTGTCAATATCAATCAAAGAACACCCTTATAAGAACTAGTTTTGTCATCAAGGACAAACATCAAACATCAAGGACAAATCACAAAAAACTGAGAGTCAACAAGGACATCAAAAGAGGCAGCTCGACTGAAGGAGCAATAAACACCTGTACCTTTTTAAGGTCAAGGATGTTCACACTCATAGTAGGAGCTGGAAGCAGAACCAAGTTCTATTCAATCGAGGCAGAGGGGATAGGAGAGGAGGAAACATCAGGAGGCCCTGAAATAGGGGCGATCGACTCTCCTTCTTTCCTCTGCAAAGTGACTTGCTTAGTTGCTAGAGCCTTTCGTCGACACTTGTGCTCGTGCACAAGACATTTTTTCCAACTACGAGAGCCAGAGGCCGAGAGTTGAGATGGAACAGAAGGCTCCTACTCAGCCATAGGAGTTTCCATGAAATCCATCTCTAACGGAGGGACAAATCCCTGAATGGGAGTAGGAGGCAGAGGTTGAGAGAGAGCGAGGGGAGTCGGCTCTAATGCCTCGGTGGTGGGCCTCTTTCCTTTCACTACTTTGGGAGTAGGAGTGGTAGGAGGCTGCGGAGGATGAGACAGAGAATTCCCCACAGGGACCCTTCTACCGTAAAGGTAGCACCAAGGTCCCATCAGACTTCTTATGTGGAATCCAGGAGTAGACATCCAAAAATCCTCTTTGGAAAGAGGAGTAGAAGAGGCATCACAAGGGCAGGCAGGCCTCTCCTTTCCCTTTCAAGAAGAGGAGGAAGCTTGCTGTTGCACTACTAGAGGGGTCACTTTTTTATTTCCCTTACCCCTGGTCTTATACTTCACATAGTTTTGATAAAGTAAGTCCATTCTCGGGGGAAGCAGATCGATCGAGGTGGGCCAAAAATGATCCAATGAATAGCCCCCATGAGATACCAATGATTGATAGCCAGTGTCATGCATGACACGCACAACACCTTCATGGGAGAAACTTCAAATATTTATGAATAACATAAGTGATTCTGTTCATGGAAGCTAGCCACGGGATGCCTAACTTCACTTTGAATAAATCGGATACCATAATAACGTCAAAGGTTGTATTTACAACCCTAAGTCCAACTATGACAGAAAGAGTTATTGATCCATACAGCTTGAGAGAGAGGCCATCATGTGTACGAATGGTGGACTTTGTTTCCTCATACTCCTCTCTCTACAATGAATTCAGCCCTAATGTCTCCTTTGTAATAACATTCACTCGTCTCGTAGGGTCAACTAAGACCCCTGTCATAATGTTCTCGTTGAGGTGAGCAAGAATGTAGAGGGGAGAGGGCTTGTTGTTCAAGGGCATGTCCTGCGAGGCGAATGTCACGTCTGGCAAACCAGTCGCAGGCTGTTGGGAAGGAGTAATTGTAACCATATTAACATACGCTGAGGGATGAGTAGAAGAATTAGAGGGGTCAATAATCAAGTTAGCAAAGTGAGATAGAAATGGGTCTATGTAGATCTGCAACTCACTATTGGCCTTCGCCATCGATTTATTTGCATCGAGACAAATGGTATTGTCATTGATGCGATCTCGTATCTCATGATACAGGTGCATATAATGCTCAGTATCATGGTTGTTAACTCAATGGTATTGATAGAAAGCATTTGCATCATACTAATCAGGATAAGGTTCCTTGAGAGGTTAAGGGTTTTCCAAGGTTATGATCTTATCCTTCAACAACTTTTGCTAGATGGAAGAATAAGATTCCACTAACTTTGTAAAGTTTTTGTTGCATCTGAGGCAATTGTCATTTGTCACGGCTACTACATTCACAACAGCTTTACCTTTTCCTGAGATAGATACAATAGATTTTCCTTTTGAACGAGAGCACGAGGAGGATCCCCCAAACTAAACTACTACTTGCTGATATTCTCGTAACGTGACACACAAATGCTTGAAAGAAGGGTATTTCATTAGAGAAAATATTTCCTACCAAGCTCTCTATAGGTTACCTATGAACACCTTATGCACATCAGAATCGAGCAGCGGGTACAAGATATGTGCACTTGGTATCACGCTATGAAATCAATTATTTTCTTGTTGCCCCCCTGCTTACATTAGATGAGATTTGAGAAGGTCATCTTAAGACCGATGTTAGCTTGAAACTGTTGGAGAAGCTGATTTACAAGTTGATCAAATGAAAATATAGAATTGTCGAGCAAGGAACAGTACCACTCGAGTGTTGTATCCTTGAGAGATAGGGGAAATTTTTTTTTCCATCAATGTGTCGTGATGGAAGAAGTCTATACACATGGCATTGAAGGAAAACACATTTGCTTGTAGGTCCCCTTTGC
Source organism: Sequoia sempervirens (assembly GCA_007258455.2). Lineage (NCBI taxonomy): Eukaryota > Viridiplantae > Streptophyta > Pinopsida > Cupressales > Cupressaceae > Sequoia > Sequoia sempervirens. Next base: position 77,438,065 of record VDFB02000003.1, on the reverse strand, counting down.
CACCATATTTCTCAAATTTGGGAATCTCCATTCCTTACGGGAAGGGAGTACTTAAGATTGCTACCGACAATGGGCTATGTCGAAAGAAAGGTTGAAAGATAGGTTGGGAAAAGGCCTGGGAAAGGCTTGCCAACTGGTTTTGCATTTGACCCATGTTCTGAAGAAGGGCGTTCAAAACAGGGCCAGAAGATGACAAAGGAACAGTGGAACCTCCAGAACCACCGCCACCAGAACCACCTCCAAAGCCATCGTTGTGACCACCGCCGAAGCCACCACCACCAGTAGGGCCTCCACCGGAGCCACCTCTACTACTGAAACTATCACCATGGCCTCCACCAAAGCCTCCTTCGCCAGTACCACCTCCGCTACCAGATCCACTACCACTCATTCCATAGAGCCCCCATCGCCAGAGGCAGCAGGAGGGGTGAAATTGAACCCAAGGGGTATTCTACTCACCTTGAGAGTGTTAAGCCTTTGGGATGTAGAAGAGACACTGATTGAGGGCCCTATTTCGGCCATGCACATAGATGTGGTGGGCATCAAAACACCTATTTGTCTTTCATAGGCATCAAGCACTTCTCCATGGGTAGTACCTGATCTAGGCTTAGATAAAGGGATATAAGCTTTGATTAGATCGGCAAGGCCTCATAGAAATTCTATGCCTGTTCGATCCATTCCTAACAAATGTCTCACTTTTTCAGTAAGCCTAGCAACTCTTGCCATGCTCGACACTTTCTCTAAATGATTCACAAGGTCTAGCAATCTATTATCTAATGCCAAAAGGTTTTCCGTAGGAATATGCACAACATCATCCTTGTCTACAGACGAAGCCATAGGAGACACTGGAGGGGTAGGCACACAAGTGGTCTCTTCCATGAAACCCATCTTGTCAGCATAACTTGTAGGAAAACTAGTGGTGAAATTGGAAGTGACCTTCATCTTTTCCATCGGTAGGTGTCACACGCTTCTCCTAACAACATACCCAAAAGTTATGGATTGGGTTGTGATGCTCATTAACCTTCACAACACTTAGGTTTTTGACAATTACCAGATGCGAGGGAAAAGTATCAATACGAACAAATGGGCAGATGATGTTCACATTGGGTTCACCAAAAATGTAAGAAGGGGACCAACCACACTAAGGCCCTAGGTCACAAAGATCCGAGAGTGGACGGATGCCCTAACTTACCTCAGTCTAACAGATGTTTTAGGATGAGGATTGAGAATGAAGAGCACTCTCAAGTGCTTTTGTAACTTTATAGACCCAAAAATTTGGTTGGGGCTAGACGAGTTGGTTTCTGGAGTCCAAACTACACCTCAAATAGCTCTCTGTTCGAGGATGGTAGTGTGGGTCTAGGATGACAGAACAATGCATTGGTGTCTGTATGGTCAGAAAATGAGAAATACAGTAAGGAAAAGACCAGAAACCTATTGACAACCTAGCTAATTGAAAACAAAATAAGAAAGTACGAAAAGTAAATGCGGAAATGATAAAGTAAGTAGATAAAGACTAGGGTGACAAATATCAACTCACAAAAGCACCAGTTCGCTAGCTAGCCTCATGCACACGTGAACCTACACATGAGCAAGAGGGGAAAATTGTTGGGGTTGTATAGGGGTTTGCCTTAGTCAAACCCTGCTTTGGTGTTTACACCTCCACAGACAGCTAGAAAAGCAACGAAGTAGAAAGTATGATAAATAAATGGAAGAGAAAGGGATATTGTTGAACACAACAAAACAATACTATGCTACTCAATCAAACCACAAAAGGGAGAGTGAAGCGTTACCACCTCCACCCAAAGGCTCTCAAGGCCAATGAAGGGAGAATGGAAGCAACAAACTTGACAAAGTCACCACAGTTGCATCAGTGATGAAGGGAGGTCTCACAAGACTCCAAGCTCACAACTTCTATGGTGGTCTCACACATGCAAAAGTGAAGTTGATGGAGTATCAATCTACTGCAATGCTCAAGCTGTGAAAATGCTAGTAGAATGCTTCAAGAGTGTGCTCAAGATATCCCAAAGTGTGAGGAAGATTGAATGAAGTTGCTTGAATTGTGAAGAGTTGTGTAGAAGATCAAGTGAAGTGTGAAATGAATGGATTTGAAGGCCAAAAGGAGTTGTTTTGGGTCGGTTGGTCGCATAGAGGCATTACAATTTGACCATGATCAGGTGTGTAACGTCTCTACAGACTTTAGAGGCAAGAATCTATCAAGGACAACAGCACGCCGCTCAAATGTCTACACATTGCGCTCGCATCCCTGATGAAAATTCCCTCACTTATGCATAAAACATGCGCCAAGTGGATGGAAGGCAGGTGGGTGATGTAGAATTTTTCCTTCGGATTCAATTTTGTAAGGTGAGGGTATGCAGAAGGGGAATTTACACAAGGGGTACAAATTCACTCCTATATAGGTTGTATTCAAAGTGGGAGGATTAGATGATGATGGACTAGGAAAAGTGGCAAACACTTTCTCTAGCATGGAATAATTATTAGATAGGTAAGTGGTTCTTTGTTGTGAATTGATACCCCATTGATTTTTCAATGTAGAGGTGATTATGGGCTACTATCTAATAAGGTTATTAAGTTCAAAAATTTCAAATTTAGGGGGTGTGTGGATCACTCCTTTATGATTTTTCTAGGAAATAGTCCTTATTTAAGTTCACAAGATGATCCATGTAGGTCTACAAAGTATCATCATTGATAAATTTTGTGAACTTGGGAGAATCCTCTAGTTGTATTACAACATTTTCTTGCTCATCATTTATCTCATGATGGTTTTTTTGGTCTATTTTATTTATGTTTTTTGATATTTCTATATTTATTATTTTTTTGGACCTTTTGGATTTTTTAATTTGATCGCTAATGATGGAAATATTAAGTAATTTTTTGTAAGTTTGATGGGTTGGATGGTTTGAAGGGGTGAGGTTTGGATCTAGATGGAAGAACGCATGATATGAAAGCTATGAAAATGAGATTTGTAAATTAGAAGTGACTTTTAATCAAGACCTGGGATGGATGATTTTATCTTTTGTACTTGGGATAGGAAAATTCTCAAGCAATATCAATTGGGATTCTTAAACTAGTCAACTTAGGGTAGGCCAAGTTCTTTAGTCAAAATTTTCCATGATTAATGGGATTATTTGATTTTAATAGCGCTACTTAATATAGGTAAATTTTTCAAGTACATAATAATTGAGAATGATTATAGATATGGTCTTGGTTTCAAAGAATATTTGATCTGAATTGATTGGATGATAATGTGGGGCGGATCAAGATTTATGTTTTGGGTTACTTATGGATGAATCTAGGTTAATTAGGATGGAACTTAGAGAATAGTGTTGAACCTATATTTTTGGTTTTTGATGCTAGGATTCAATTGGAGGTGGTGGAGTTTAGGATTTAGATGTGAAGGATGGTTGTTCTTAATGTCTACAAAGTGGATTTTTTTAGGCTGAATTAGTTGGTATATGATGGTTACATTTTGACTCAAGGTTATTGACCCTAGTTTTCCTAACTTTGGATCAAGTTTCATTATTGTGAATTAAGTTTTGAATCAAAAAAATAAAAATAGAAAAGGAAAGACCTTAAGGCTCAAAAATGATAAGTTTCCCCTTTCTAGTTTAAATGAGGGAGGGTTGATTTAAAATTTAGTAGACACACATTACACATAAACATGCCTAAAAATAGTTAAGTGGGTGTACCAATCCTTGTAAGCTTATAGATATATTTCCTTTGAGGAGTGGGTAGCCTTGAACCTTACTTAGGACATTGGAGTGTAGGGATAAAATTCTTGCTCACATCATAGCTTATGGGAGGACAGTAAATTCCTACCCATAAATTACTATAATTATTTTTGAGGGGTACAATGTGGGTAACTTCTTGGGGAAATCCATTCTAGTGCACTACAATGAAAGATAGTTGAAGGGTCTTAAACAAGGATTTATAGGTTTAACTAGGGGATATCCACAAATGTGAGGCCTAATTCCATGAAATGAAATGAAAACAAGTTTCTTATCTTAGTGCAAAAGGGTAACTCATTCTCTTCCATCACAATCCCAAGGTATAAATTTCTTGGGTGCTTAGCCAGAATGATAAATTTCCTCTTCCAATGGACATGTACTTTGATTCACTCCCATCTTTTTATACCCTACTAGAATGCTAGGTTTAAGGTCATCCCATAGGGTGATGAAATCCCTAAGCAAATCCCCTTCATAAAGAAAAAATAAAAGTGTGTGTTTATGATGTTGAAGATCATTCAAGCATGCGAGAGAAGAGCATACATGCCCCACTTCTTCAACATTTAACAAAAAAATAAAAAACCAACAAAACTTGGAACCACTTTTGATCCTCAAGATTTTCAAGTGGTGCAAGAAGAGGAGCTCGCATACACAAAATTTTAATTTATGGGAATTTATAATAAATAACTAAAATAAGAACTAAATTTATTTTAGTTAAATATTATATGGTCTAATGAATTTCTAATGATAAATCTTCGATGGTCATAGCTATTAAACAAAAATGTTAGTCATCACACTTCAACCTACAAAAATAAAAATAAAAACTAAATCTACACAAAATGTCATTAGTTCAAAACAAAAGCTAAATATGAGGCAAAAAAAAAGTAGTTTATATTCATATTTTTTTGTTTTATTTTTATTTGTTTTTCATTATTTTAACTCTTTAAATAATCAACGATGGCACCATTTCAACATTTAAATTTTTAAAGCTTCTATTAAATTCCACTAATAGAAACTAAATTCTCCTAAATTGTCTACTTCATAAAGCTTAATATACATTTACATGCTTTCAATTAGGCTTAAGAGGAAAAATAATTTTGTTAAAAGAAAATATTCAAAATTAATCTATATAACCTATGTTCCCATTAATCAATTATCATGTTACATGCAGTGTTTCCAAAAGGATACATGCACTCTTGCATATACACATGCTTTCTAAATAGACACAAGTATACTTTATAAATAAATAAATCTAACAAATAAGGGAAAAAACATCCATCCACCGTAATCACCCAATAGTTAGTTAGTAATAAGTAGTAGGTGTGAGGACATTACATAGGTTGGGGGACAAGAAATAGGTATGAGGTAAGGTGCAATTGATTTTTTATAGATGTCACTTCAATATGGTCACAATAAGTGAAAATTAGATATAGCTACTAGATTCTTGGACGTGAGCTTAAAAAAAACTATACACTTTAAAATGAGAAAACTATTGGTTGATAATGGAGATAGGCATGAGAACAAAAAAAAAAATGAAGATGAGGCATGAGACATGGAATGCATCCACTATCTCAAAGGAGCCAAACAAAATAGAAAGGAGCCAAATAAATGCTTAAGGAACTACTAGATTATAGTAATGAAACACTAAATAAATTTAAGTATAAAGATGTAAAAAGGAACAATAAGATCTGAAAATGTTAGTATTATTGCATATTTGATAACATATATTTTTTATTATCTAAAATAAAGTTAAATTTGAACAATTATAACAACAATATCATTTAAAAATAAAAATAAATAATTAGTTTATACTAATTAAATAATAAATAATTATTTAATTAAATGATAATAATAGTAATAATGAATAATAATGATAATCAATGATAACTAATGATAATAATGGGATGACAATGATAAATAGAAGAATTATTTTATTTTCTACAATTAGATTAGTAAGATTGCATTGAATTGTATTGCACTTGATTATATTATGATAAAAAAGAATAAAAAATATCTAAAGACGTGTTTAATAATATAAAAAACATCAATTAGGAACAACTAGTGAATCAAGAGGCAAAAATTGAAACATGTTACCAATGCATATAAGAGGCAATACACTATTCAAGGAATGCAATGTAATGTAAATAGTAAATGATAGAAAAAACAAGCTAAAGAATCTTTTTTCAACTTAGAGCTTGTACTCTACATGAGAGATGCATTCCTCCTAATCTAATTGCATGCTTTGAATCTAATTATTATATACATTTAACATAAAAGAAATAGAATTTAATAAAAATAGTAAAAGTAGGGTTCTTTTGAGAACCAAGGTTCATCACACTTGGAAATGATTCATTTTGTTGGAAATTGAAATGGACAATTAAACAAGGACAAATATATCAAAAAAATATTTGTTTTTTTAATTTAATTTTGGTGCCCCTATTTGGTGGGTTCATAAGTCAACTTTTTAATCAAAATTTCAAATTTTTAGATTTGTTAGAAAGCTTAGGCCATAAATAATTAATTTAATTTGGAGTGTAGGACATGTAGAGCCCATTGATAGTATTGCCAAATTTTGTCTTGAAATGCATAAAAAATACAAAATATAAGAACATAGAAGAATACCCAAAGAAAATCTTATAAATGTTTATAATGTTGTCCAAAATTTTGAAATGGATGATCTCAAATGTTTTCTAGATCATAATTATGAAGGGATTGAGGATTATTTGTTTAATGTAAAAAATCTTCTATTTAAGTTCGATCTATGAGAAGAAGAGTATATAAAAAAGCGTAATGTTGTAAAATTAATCTTGTCCTTGCTAAATTAAGGCTACCTCAAAATAAATAAATAAATAAATAAATACCATTTACCCCTATTTTCCACCTCACACATGGCTAAAATAATTAAATATTATCAGTATTTTATTATTATTATTATTATTATATTTCTTCATCACATTCAAAAAATAAAGGGCACCTAAGAACACTTGTCTAGGTTATGGTTTCATTATTGGTTCAACCCATCTCAAAAATATAGCCTTACTAGATGTATATGTCTCTTATCTCTCTCATGGTCACAACCATTTACTAAATTTAATAAGTTCATCCTAGCCATTCACAATACAACCTCCATCTCAACTATTGATTCTCTCCTTGATCCTAGGGATATCCTCTTAAGAATTCTCCACCATTGATCTCACCATTAGATATTTGACCATCCATTCCTCCTAAAATTCTATAAATTGAGGCATTGTTTCACTCATTTCATCATCCATCAACTTTATGCAAGGTACATGTCAAATCAAGTAGTCTTTGTTTTTTGGTTTTCTTCTTTTTTTTTATATGGATAAGACTATGACCATGGATTTTTTTAAATAATTATTATGTTTTTTTTAAAAAATTTTTAAATAAATAAATATTGTTAAATGTATATTGCTTTTTGTTTTTCTTTCATGGATTGTGCTAGCCTCCTATAAGCATTGTGTTGCCATTGTAGGTTCATGGATTGTGCTAGCCTCCTATAAGCATTGTGTTTCCATTGTAGGTTACACCTCTTGGTGTAATAAGATCAATTATTTTTTTCAAAAAATAATAAATTTATTAAAAAAGTTAAAAAAAATAAGATGCACTAAAGAACAGATTTCATGTTGATATAATACAATTGTTTTCTATCTTGGATAAAGAAAACTAACATAAAACTTGGATGCCCCTTGAAATAGTTATGTTTTTAATACACAAGACATTTTTTTTAATATTTATAATAAAAAAATCATGCATGCACTAAAATTTCAAGCTATCAATAAGAAAAAATGAAATTTACTATAAAAAGCTAGATGTCTCATTAATTTTAAACTTTTAACATTTTATCATTAATTAAATTATAGTGTACCAATTTTATACAAAATTACATCCAAATATTTTTTTTGTATAAATATAAATAATAATTACACATCGAGTAATTTACATCATCTCAATATTTAAAACATTTATGTGAATTTCATGTGATTCAACTTAAAATTTTAGATCAATTTTGTCCATTTCCTTTATAAAAGTGGGACATAGCTCTGAACTTTCACTAATCACTATGAGGAAATATGATTACTTGATGCCATATATTTGTTGTTAACTATTTAATAAGAGAAACTCATAATGATATGTTTGATTAGTTTAAAGTGGCAAGCTAATTTTGGTAAAGATATATAGGAAAGTTAAAGCTTTGGAAGAGTTGATATTTTTATCTAAGGGAAAACCAAGAATATGCTAATGTTGAGAATATAATTTTATAACACCAACAACATCAACCATTTATTTCTTGATACCTTATTCTCACCTCCTAGTTCCCAATTCCAAGGTTTCATCATGCATTACAAGGCAACTAGGAAATATTGGTAACAAAGACTACATGAGAAATAGAATTCTCGCAACAATATACCATAGCTAACCAAAAAAATAAATGAAATCAATCCAAACTTTACAATCCTTGATTCATATCCTTGTTTTGTGTCTTTATGATGCAAGAGCATCTCATGGGTCATGCAATCTTGTATCACCCTATGTGTGTGTGTATTTGTATGTATGTGTATGTATATATATGAGTGTACATATATGTGTATATATACTATGTGCTTATTTTATAGTTTTTTCTTACCATAAGTGTCTTGTTCTAACTCTAAATCCATTTTCTTACTATATACTTATGATTACTTACATAGAGCTATAGTAAGTTATTATCCTATTTGGTATCATATATTATGTGTGAAGCCTCCAAATTGAAATCAAAATATTGTAATAGGACTTTGGAAAAATTCCACATGTTCTAACTTGTATTTTGATTATTTGTGACATATTTTTTTGTAAGGAGAGGCATCAGTTAGGTTATTTTCTTTTGTATATAAATTTCAAACCAATTTTTTTAAGGTTCAAAAATTTGAATATTAGAGCCAAGGAAAATCATTGGGAATAATGACATCTTTGTGTTCAATACCATCTTCTTTCATCCAAGTACCTTTCTAAAAATGAAAAATCAATTGATGAAGAATAGTAAGTAGAGGATGGATAGAATAGATTGAAGGTCAAGAAGTCAAAAGGGTTGTGACTCTTGGAATCTACTGGTTGAGAATAATTTTTGTACATGGATCTATTTTTATATGAATATATATACATAAAATAATATTCTAGACCATCTTGTTCCGAATCTCTTCAAATTAATATTTTCTTGTGTACTCTTGTATTATATATTTTTATTATGCTACATGAATAAACTATATTTCATTAGACCCTATTTTCATGACTACTTTAAATGGTATCTAATCCTAGTTTTTAGGGCATGAAAGGGTGAGTGATAAACACATAGAAGAATTATTACATATAATCATATTGCAAGTGATCCATTGGAGTAATATATTACAAAATAATAGGTGGAATAAATTTAAGAGGACAACATCAAAATGAATCGGTTGACATGATGAGATCTATACAAGAAATGTTGGAGTCCCTTGAGACTACGTAGACAAGCGACATGGTAAATACTATCTTAATAAGCACATGATTAAGATACTTTAAGTTTTGATGATGAAAAAGGTCATGAGGTGAAATTTCTTTTGTATTGGTGAGAGTGAGAAGAAAACCAAGATTTGATCTCCCTTATTATTTAGGAAGTGATTCTTGAAGATATATTGAACTAGATTGATGATATAGAAAATTATTTAAATTTGAATCTATGGAAGACCCTAAGAGAGTCAAATACATGCCACCACCAAGTTTAAGGGGCATGCCAACTTATGGTGGGAGTATGTGTAGAAATACTAGACTAAGAAGGAAAGGTTAATTTTTTCAAATGGGATCAAATGGTGATAATACTAAAGGGTAATCTATTTCTCACCAATCATAGTTTGGAATTTCTCAATAAGTTCCATAATTGGTTACAATGAGAATATATGTGAAGGAATTAATTGAGTATTTTTACTACCTCAAGATTTGTATGAGTCATGTTAAGGATGATGTTAAAAAGGTAGCCCAATATCTAAATTATTTGCATCTTGCAATCCAAGATGATAGTTTCTTGATGCTAATACATTCAATGGAGGAAGCTTATCAATTCATAGTAGGGGAAAAATACAATCCACAAGTATCAAATAGTGTAAGGTAAGGGTAACAGTGAAAAAGGAAAGTAAAGTAGTAAGCAAAGTATGTGCAAGAGGATGGCATAGAGTTCAAAAATGATGCACAAAGATCTAGTTAAGAATAAGATACCTAGAAGAAGGAAAGTAAGGATGGAGAGGGAAATGGTAAAAATATTAGTGGTACTTATTCTAGATGTGGGAAAGTAGGTAATAGGTAATTTGAGTGCTTATATGTTGTTCAAAAACAAAAAAAAAATTGAGAAAATAGCACATATTGCACAAGGGTATGATGAGTCAAATGAAAAAATAAAAACATCAACCTAAAATATGGACATAATATAATGTTGCATAAAGTTTTTCTCAAACCCAATAAATAAAATAAATAATCATGGCTGAGGAAAGATATTTATTGCACAAAGTGTAAGACTGGAAGAGAGTGTTGCCAGGTGATCATAAATGATGGAAGAACTAACCACTTAGTGTCCATACATGTGGTAGAGAAATTATGAATGAAATTGGTGCCATGTCCTAATCCTTACCAAAATTTGTGGTTATAAAAATGTTAGTATATGACTATGATTAAACAATACCTGATTCCATTTCATATTGGAGGATGCTATTTTAAAATTATGATTTCTATGGATGTTTTTCATGTTTTTTTGGTAATACCATGGGAATATGATGTGTGCATCATTGATATTGGGAGTAATAACACTTTAACTATCACCAAAGAAGGCAATAAGTTTTCTTAGTAGTAATTGAAGGCCAAGGAAGATACAGTGGAGAGACAAGGAATTCTCTTAACTAGTAAGAAATTACTTAAGGAGGTTAAAAAATTATAGGAATATTATGCATTGGAAGTTAAGCCTATTTCAATGGAGAAAGTTAATCTGCATAGCTTTAAGGAGCTAGAAGTGAAGCAATTCTTGAAAGAGTTTGATGATATTATAGATAGTAGAATGTTTGAAGCATTGCTATCAATGTGTAGTACTTCAAATTATATGGATTTTATTCTACGATCTATATTACCTAATAAAGCACAACATAAGAGAATCCTAGATATAAGTACTAAGTTGAGCAATTTCTAAAAAGAGTATTCACCAAATAAATTATGATCCCTTACACTATATCTATACTATTTATGTCAAAGAAAGGAGGAGGTTAGAGGATGTGTTTATACTTCCATGCTATTAACAAGATCACCATAGATACAAGGTTTTCTTTCCACACATGGATGAATTGGTTGATTGTTTGAGTGGAGCATGTGACTTCTAAAGTTGATCTCAAGAGTGGTTATGATCAAATAAAAATTCATGAAGATATGAATGGAATGTAGCTTTCAAAACCAAAGATGAACTATATGAGTAGTTGATCATGCCCTTTGGGTTGACCAATGTGCCAAGCACCTTTAATATATTGATGAAAAGTTTTGAGACCATTGTTGAGTAAGTTTTTTTATTATTTATTTGGATGATATATGTTGGGAAGAGTGTCATAGACCTTGCACTCTAATGTTTAAATTTATTATTATTTATTAATTATTTTTTATCCCTCATGGAAAATGTTGTCCCACTATGACTTGTCCATTTTTGGGTCATGAATAATGTAATGTATGATGTGATAACTTTTAAGGGTGTCTAATGTCATACAGATGTGTAAGAGGTCTTATGAGGATTCTATGACACACATAAGAGCATGGGAGAGAGGAGTTACATTATTGAATTGACATATTGACCAATATACAAAATATGTTAAGATGCATGATAAAGCATCTTTAAATGCATACAATGGAGATTAAATGAATAGCCCAACTTGGGGAGTACATATGATAAGTTAAGGTATGATAGGTGCAAGAGAATACTATATTTTTAGCTAGAAGAATAAGACAAGAAGAAAAAATCTAGTTTATCTCCAAGGAATGGTAGGCCAATAAAAGGTCTCCATAATCTTTGAGATCATAATTGATCTTGTGTGGTTGTTGGTCCTTGGTTGGCCCTATTTTTTTTTTTGTAGTCTTTTCTTTTAGTTTTTATGTTGTCTTAATGCTTGTGAGACCCTTTTGCTTAGCCTCTATGGTTGTTTTGTATTGGGTTTGGGACCTTCCCAATTTAACTTAATCAAAACAAGACAAATGGGGTTTTAGAATATGGGATATAAATTTTTTGGGTTCCATACTAATCATGATGGCTCATGGTTTTCCAAATCCATATTTTTTTATATGTTTTTGGTTTAATTTATTGTAATCTCTATTTGTTTATATATTGATTAAGATCATATTTATAAGTGAATCAAATTTTCATATATAATAATTACCTTCATTTCTAACAATCATCATGTCTTAAGGTTCATTAAAAACCAACAAAATACTAACCAATGGTAATTGAGGTGGGTGGAAATTTTGTTCTTAAACATAGAGTTGGTGTAATAAAAAAGTGGTGAATGTCTTAAGAAAAAGGAAAGCCTTGTTCTCAACCATGACGATGAAATTGATTTGAATGGGTATGATGAAGAAGTTTAATGGAAAATATCCAAATTTTGTAGATGCATGGAACCTTAAATTTGAGAAAATGTTCATTTGTGGGTTACTTTGTTCAAGAAGGATGTCTATTTAGGAAAAATATATTTTTCCATACCACAAAGGTTAATGAGAGAGAATGTCACCAAGGAACTACGCAATGGATGATTGAGAGGACACTTTGGTGTGGTAAGATATTGACAATATTGGAGGAGAGGTATTATTGGCCATGTCTACATCAAGTTTTCAAGAGATTTGTTCAAAAATATAAAAAACATTAAATCACCAAGGGTGTTGCCAAAACACAAGTGTGTATGCCATTAAGCCAATACTAGAGAGGATTTGAGGGGAACTTTACTTGGATTTAATCCTTCATATAAAAAATAATGATTATATCTTTGTAATTGTAGCCATTTTTAAAAATGTGCACTTTATTCCTTGTTAAAATTCAAATGATTCATCCATGATTGTCAATGTGGTCTTCAAAGAGGTAGTCAAGTTACACTTGTTGCCGCAAAATATCACTTCAAACAAGGATATTTTAAGTTATTGTCATTTTTTTGTATATTGTGGAATAAGTTGGGTATGCAATAGAATTACAATTTTTCATGTCATTTCTAAGCAAGCGTTCAAAATGAAATTTCCAATAGGGGTCTTGGTAATCTTCTAAGAAGTTTGGTGAAATATAAAACAACATAGTAGGATTCCATATTGGTGCAAGTTGAATTTATGTCCAACAACTTAGTGGATAGTTTGTTTAGTAGTTCACACAATTCCCAATTGTTTGTGGAATATCACCTAAGGGTGTTAGAGAATTGTTGAAGGTTGTAAGTGATGAGTTCATTAGCACAAAAGAAATATTTTGTATAGCACATGAATTGTGTGCACATGTTAAAATTCAATTGAAAATGAACAACACCAAGTACAAATATATTAAAAATGAACATAAAGTAGAGAAAATTGACTTAGAGGGGGAGTTAGCCATTGCACACTTGAGAAAGGAGATATTCTCTAGAGTAACTTCTGTTAATCTAAATCCTAACAAAATTGGATATATTTTTAGAAAAGGCTTATGAAATTGAGTTTCCTAAAGGTTTGGATATCTCACCAATATTCAATGTTGTTGATTTATACTATTATGGTGGAGCTAAAGATAATTTTGGTAAAACAACAAAATTGTAAGAGCCTAATTAGAGATGACAAGTTCCCAAGAAATAGGAGGAAGCAGTTTTTTATATTGATATGTGTGTAAGGAAAGAACTAGAAGAAAAAAGTACAAAGAATATATGGTTAGATAGAAAGGGAAGGGACCTAAATAAGATACATAGATTTGTAGAGAAGAAGAAGGCTAACTTGAGTGACCAAAACAATATTCCTTTCTTTCTTTAGTTTGGGCACTTAGCTTAACATTATATTACCAAAGGAGTTAGATGCAAGAGTATCTCATGGGTCATGTATCTTACATTTCACACACATACACATTCTCGAGTCATAGATCTCTAATTACCATAGAGAAATCAACAATCAATCATCATCTCCAAATTTGAGAATTGGACCCAAGGAAGATTATTGAGCCTAATAACATCTTTGTAATCAACCCATCTTCCAACATCCAAGTACCCATATAAGTGGAGGACAAAACAATTGATGTAGAGCAACAAGCAGATGATGGATAGAAAAAACTAAAAGGCATACATAGAAAAGGGATGTAACTCATGGCATATCTTGTCGAGAACAATTCAATTGTACATGGATTTATTATCATATGAATCCATATACATAAATTGAGATCGTATGTCCAAAATCTTAAGATTAAGTTTTTGTTGTGTATTTTTGCTCTAGCTTTTCAATTTTTTATGTTTGTACTACATGAATAAATTGTATTTCATTAGACCATATTTTGTGTCTTCATCACTTTACCAAGTTCTCAACTTGATTGGGAATTCAAGTATGTGAGGTAAGACATGCAGTTATTGATACACATATATTCACCTAAGAAGGAATTATTTCATAGTGAACTATTTCTTCTCACTAAGGTTGTGGCACTTATTTAAGTCATACACAACATGGAATGAATTACAAAATAAAAATATCATATAGTGTGATGGACGTATGGTTTGTAAGGAAATAAAAAACAATATATAATACTAAATTAGGTTTTCAAGTTATAATATTAAATTAAGTTTTTTAAGCTATATTAATCAAATAAAATAGAGCATTATGAGTGAAAATCCCAAGTTGAAGCCTCAACTAGAGAAACTTAATTACCTAAATTAGGAAGCTAAAGTTTACCTATATTGAGAAACTCAACCATTTCTAATTATTTAAAAAATCCCATTCCACATAAGTCACAAATAGATCCATGTAATGGCAGAGGTAAAGGTTAGACTAAGCTCTAACTTCTTTGTGCATTAATGGTCCTTTTGGCACAACTTAGAGTTTGTCCACACCCCCTTTGAATGGAGATCTATTGCCAATGTAACGCCATAGAAAGTGCACAAAGACAACAAGAAGATTAGAAGCAAACATGCAATACTAAAATCTAAGATGCAAATCTAAATGTTAAGCAACAAAGAACAAAGGAAAATAAAACGTAAACAAACTGAAACAATCTCACCAATTTCAAACGTATTTCCATGATTCATCTTGATTGCCCTTCTCCATTTTTCTTGTGTAGTATAATTGCCCTTAGATTTTTAGTAGTTCATGCAAGTATAGCCTAAAATAATGATTAGCAAAATATCAAAGATTCAAGACAAAGTGCTCTCAAAAGTCATAAGATTTCGCGAGAGAGATTGGAATGAAGAATGACAAATCAATTTATAGAAAACTGATTATTCGAACGACAGGCCAAGATTGAAAGATCAACAGATGGTTGAGATCGACAGATTAGACATGCATTCTGATAACTGACAGTAGTGACATGAGTGATACAAATTAGAAATAGAATTAAAGATTAAAATAAATGATTTAATCTTCAGTTCGGCATTCGAAAACATAAGAAATATCTTTGCATGACAAAGATGAAGATTGATTATAACGGCTCTCTATTCGAATGCATGCACGAGGTTTAATTAATTAAATAAGAATATTTAATTAATCTGCATGTACATACAATTGAGTTAGCACTGGACTATTGAATGATCTGACGAAGAGATTACTCAAGAACGCCACTCAGACATTAAATCAAGTGTTAACTGAGCGATTAAAATAGATGTCGAGTCGAGTAAAAGTGAATACTTAAATAACTCACATAATTATCTAAAATATAGAGGAATGCGTTAAAATAGAATTAATGAATTAAATAATTCATTTAATTCAAGACTCGATATTTGAGAATAATTAAATAAATAATATTTATTTAATTAAGTGATGAAGGGATTTAAATGAATAATTAAATAAATGAAAATTTTATTTAATTATAGTTGAAATATGATAAAGAGTAAAATTAAATAAGAATTTATTTAATTTGACAAGAGAAAGGATAAGGTTAATTAGTAAAGATAATTAAATAAAAGTTTATTTAATTAATCAGTCAGGCAAAGAAAATGTGGTGTTAATTAAATAATTGAGATTATTTAATTAATAGAAAATAATGTTAAAGATGAATTAATTAAATTATTAAAGATTATTTAATCATGACCATGAAGAATAGTGAAGTTACAGGCTTGGAATAGAATTTTGGTGTCTACATTTTCCCTCTTTGATACAATGTCACATTTTGTTGTGTCAAGAAAATAAAATAAAAATATGCCCCGATCATGCCCCTAGTGTAAAATAGGTGAAGGTATGCCCCTCGGGGAGGGCAGTAGGGTTCAAGAACATGAGTGTGCTCGAAATTGATGAGAAGAAGAACTAGAAGATGAAAGAAAAAGGATGAGAAAATAGATAAGGGTGGTGAAGATGTAGAAAGAAAGAAATGTTAGTGCAAAAGAAAGATCAAGAAGAATGAAAGACAAAAGAGATAGATGTTTAGTATTAGCAATCTTGATGTTTAAATATATCACAAAAGGTATTACACTTTATCATCATTGGGTGGGACAGCTAATACAAATGGGAGAAAAACACCATGATATGACATAGATCAAGGGTATTGCAAGGTCATCCACTTGCTAATAACAGACAGTCGCAGACAAGGATTGTCATTAACTCATACTAAGGGCACAAGTTGCCCCAGTCTTTTGTCAGGACAAACCACAGACAACAAACAAAGTAAAAGACGGGTCATGAAACGTCATCACTCCTCTAAATCCTTCATGGGACATCCTTGAGGAAACTAGTAACATGACTCCAAACAAAATTTAAAAGACAGTCGACAGACATCGGTAAAAGAAAACATAATTCTAATACATCGTTGCTTCTCTAAATCTTTCATGGGACATCCTTGAGAAAGCTAGTAACATAATTCCTAGTCATCAATTCAAGATAAATGATAAGATAAATAAGTCAGAAAGTCAAAAAGCCAATAAAAATATTTGCCAAAAATTGATTTGTTCGTTTGATTTGTTTTGATTGATAAAAGGATTGATTGGCCGAGCGATATCCGGGGAGATACACATCTGGGATAAGATTGAGTTTAGTTTGATGTGCATTATCGTATAAAGGCATGACAAAGCTTGGTTTGAGAAAGACATGTATCATATAAGATGTTAGTCGGAATCGCAGTTGATGTGATAGCATTAATAAGGCTATGTTACGTTAATTTGACCTTGTCGATTATCTAGGAAAGGACTCATCTTGTATAAAGACATAGGTTGTTTTCAGCGATATAAGTATTAGGGAAGGGCGCATCTGAATAAGATATGGGATTGATTTCCATGATGATGATGTCTGTTTCCAGTAAGGACACATCCTGTAGCAGACATTTGTTGATTTGTTTTGATTGTTTCGTTTGGGAAGTTGTTTGATTTGACTTAGAGACATTGCTGACTTTTTCACCAGATTGATGCATGACTTGAGATGATGCATTGACAATTGACTGTGTATTGTGACAAACCCTAAGGGGTGACCTAGTACAGCCTCGAGGGCTCATCTATTGATGGCCTTGCCTATGTTATACACATAGAGACCTCGTAGTTCAACACGACCAATGACCTTGTCATATAGACATATGGATTAAATCATGAATTTATACAGAACCGAAAGAAGCCTAAGCGGTGACCTAATACCTCGAGGGGCACATCGGAAGATGGCCTTGCCCTCATCGATCAGCGAGAGGCAATGGATTCGACAAGCGACAAAGCGACAAGTGCGGCCGACTTTGGCAGCTGTTTTTGAATTTTTGAAATGTTTGATGTTTTTGTCTTTTTGAAGTTTGCCGATGTTTTGTGTTTTCTGGTCATTTCGCGATGTTTTTTGAATTTTCCTTGGTTTTACATCTTCAACATAGCCAATATAAAGAACCGATGACACATCAAGTGTTGCCCCGATCAAGTATATAAGACCAATTGACTATGAATAGGGTAAGACAGGGGATATGAAATGCACTCGATGTCAACCATTCCAAGTTATGGGAAAGACTACCACTTATTAGGAATGATATATACAAGCGATGGACAGGAAAGAAAAGGGATATGTACAAGGATAGGTAATATATACAGGGATAGGTAGTATGTACAGGGTAGTGGACTATATACAATGATAAGGACTATGTACAAGGTAGATTAGAATAATAGTAGACAAAGGAGCAGAGTTGAGTACACATGGCGCCTGTTTGCCAGGTTTTCACCATGGTACCTATCCAAAGCACCACCAAAGTGGTTTTCACCATTGGACGAATGATTTTTCTTTACTATTTTCTATATTATCTAATTTTTTCATGTTACAGAGATGCCTGTTTTCCAGGTTTTCACCTTGATAACAATTTTTTTGATTTTTTGATTTTTTGATTTTTTTGTATTTTTCCTAATTAAGACAAAGGCTCGCAGAAGCTATGCGTAGAACCTCTTCAAATGCAGACTATTAATTGGTGAGGACAATGGTTCCCCTTTAGGAGTAGAGAGTTGGTACGCTTCTGATCCAAAAGCTTCTGTAACAACATAAGGTCCTAACCAATTAGGTTCAAACTTTCCTGGTTTGTCTCTTTTTGCTTGATTCTTTGGATTCTCCATTAAAACTAGGTCACCAATGTCAAATTTTATGTTCAAGACCTTCATATTATAGCTACAACGAAGGTGATTCTGATATGCTTGGAGATGGTCTAGTGCCTTCTGTCTTCGCTCATCTAGAAATTCTAGCTCATGGAGTCTTGACACTCGGTACTCTTCATCATCAATGTGTCCTTTCAGGGATACCCTTAGGGAAGGAATCTTGACCTCAATAGGAAAAATAGCTTCAGACCAAAAAATAAGTGAATATGGGGTAGCACCAGTGGGAGTACAGATACTTGTACGATAAGCCCATAAGGCAGGGTTAAGCTGTAAATGCTAGTCACGACTAGCATCATTGACAGTCTTCTTGAGGATTCTAATGATGGTCTTGTTAGATGCCTCCGCTTGGTCGTTACCTTGTAGGTAGTATGGAGTGGAAAAGTGATGTTGGATATGAAATTCATCATACAGATGGTGTAATTCTTGGTTCTTAAATGGGCGGCCATTATCAGTGATTATAGACTGAGGGACACCATACCAACAGATGATATAGTTCAGGATAAATCTATAAATCTGTGTGCCGGTAATATATGTCATGGGAATGGCTTCAATCCACTTCGTAAAGTACTCAGTGGCAGTGATAATGAACTTGTACCCATTAGATGATGTGGGGTGGATCTTTCCTATGAGGTCGAGTCCCCATTGGGCAAAGGGCCATGGTGACGTGATAGGATGGAGCTCCTGTGCTGGGGCATGTATCAAATCTCCATGAACTTGGCACTGGCGACATTTCGTTACAAAGACATATGAGTCTTTTTCCATAGTAGGCGAGTAATAACCCAGTCTCATAATCTTTTTGGCTAAGGTAGGACTGCTCGAATGGGAACCACATATACCCTCATGCACCCCACGCAAGGTTGCTTGTGCTTCAATAGAATCAAGACATCTCAGTAGGGTATTATCTAAGGCACATCTATATAGGGTGTCTCCGATGATGGTATATTTGGCTAACTTGTGGAGGAATGTCCTACGTTGGTTATTTGATAGGCCAGTGGGCATGACTTCGGCATGAAGGTAATCATAGATTTCTTTGTACCATGGGGAATCAGGACCAACAATGTCACACACCATTTTAGAATCTGGGATATCGTAGGCTGGGACCAAAAGCTGTTCTACAAAGAACTCAAACTTAGCCTCATTGTTAGGAATGTCAAGAAGTGATGCAATAGTAGCCATAGCGTTTGCTGCCCTATTTAAAACATGAGGTATTTGATGAAATTTGACTTTGTCAAAGTACTCTTTAAATCTATCAGCCATGCGCTTGTATGGAGCAAGCTTCTCATCCTTAGTCTCATAATCATCATTTACCTGTCCGATTACTAGTTGAGAATTGCCATATACCTATAAAACTTTAATTTTCTAGTTGACCGCCATGCGTAACCCTGTCACTAGAGATTCATACTCTGCCATGTTGTTAGTGCATGGAAATGCAATCCTGAATGACTTAGGGATGGAATCACCCTGTGGTGTGATAAACAGTATACCAGCCCCTGAACCATGATTTGTATGTGAGCCATCAAAGTACAGTTTCCATGTGATGTTCATGTCAAATGTGAATATGAACTCATCAGGAAAGTTTGCAACTAATGGTTGATCTGCCTGTATGGGTGTGTCAGCTAATTGATCAACAATGACCTATCCTTTAATAGCTTTTCTTTCTACATACTGGATATCATACTGACTATGTATCATAACCCATTTGGCCAGTCGCCCTGTTAATGCTACCTTGCTAAGGAGATATTTCAGAGGGTCTATTTTAGCAATCAACATTGTTTGATGGTTTAGCATATAGTGTCTCAATTTTTGGGTAGCAAATACTACTGCAAGACATGCACGTTCAATGGTACTATAGTTGAGCTCATAACCTACCAAAGTCCGACTGATATAATAGACTGCCCTTTCATGACCTTCATCATCATTCTATGCAAGCAATGCTCTGAGTGATGAATGGGTTGTTGTAATATAAAGAATCAATGGTCTTCCTTCTATAGGTGGCATTAAGACAGGGGGTGTGAGTAAGTATTCTTTAATTAGTTGAAAAGCCTCTTCACACCTAGGTGTCCATGCAAAGGGTACTCCTTTCTTAAGTAGATGTTGGAAAGGATGCGTCTTATCCGCTAGCTGCACTATAAATCTTCTGATAGATTGCAACCTTCCCTTTAATGTCCGTAGTTGACTAAGATTAGTGGGTGGTGGCATGTCCATGATTGCTTTCACCTTAACAGGATCCACTTCAATGCCTCGTCTAGAAATGATATAACGTAACAGCTTTCCAGACTTGACTCCAAACACACATTTCTTTGGATTGAGTCTCACTTTATACTTCTCTAGCCTCTGAAATATCTTGTCTAAAACCTGTAAATGTTCTGCCCTTGTCTTAGATTTTGCAATAAGGTCATCGACATAATCCTCCATAAGAGTGTGTACTAGATCATGGAAGATAGTAGTCATGGCTCGTTGATAAGTTGCTCCAGCATTCTTGAGTCCAAAGGGCATAACATTCCAGAAATAAGTTCCCCATGGACAGGTGAAAGCTATCTTAGGTTGGTCTTCAGTTGCAATTCTGAATTGGTTATATCTTGAGAATCCATCCATAAGGGACAACATCTCATATCCCGCTATCATGTCAACTATCATGTCTATGTTGGGCAAAGGAAAGTCATCCTTAGGATAGGATTTGTTGATGTCTCTAAAATCAGTGCAGATGCGGATGCCCCTAGCTAGTTTAGTGACTGGTACAAGATTGGAAATCCAATCCACATAGTCGATAGATTTGATGAAACCAACGTCTAAGAGTTTTTTGAGTTCTTCCTTGACTAATAAAGCGATCTGTGGGTACATTTTTCTCAACTTTTGTTTCACTGGTTTGGCACCTGGTTGTAAGGGAAAATGATGTAGAACAAGGTCGGGATCCAACCCTGGCATATCCGCATATGACCAAGCAAAATTTATCTATCTCTGTGCAAAGAAGTTATGAAACTCCGGCTGCTCTTCTGTTGTCAATGACACTACAAAATAAACCAACCGAGGATTGTCCTTGGTACCTATATTAACCTCTACTGATTCTTCCATGAGCATGGGTGACTTTTCCTGTGCAACAGGGAGAATGTTCAAACCTCCATCCTTAGGTGCCTGAGATAGGTTTTCACCTTCAGATGCGTCCTTTCTTTTTACTTTTTCATTGTCTAGAGGTGCCTTTCGGTTTTCACCTAGAGACTCATCTTTTTTATTTTGTTTATTCTTTTTCTCATTTTTGCGACTGGAGGGTTGAATAGATTCCCAAAAATATGCTTTGTTGTCAAAGTCAATGGTAAAACCAGCCTTATGATCCTCGTAAGGTATGCCTTCTCGTAGTCCCAGGAACTCAGCAATTGCTTCGTCGTTCTCAAAAGTGTCTAAGACAGGTGCATCTTGTTGATCCAAATCAATGAGCTGGTGATAAACTAAGGGAATGTCATCGTCGGAGTTGTCAAAGTCTAATGGGGTTAAGGTAAAGATTGAATTATTCATGTGATTACAAAAGTCTTGTACCAGGTCCTCTTTACTCTTAGGTTTGGGTCTAGGTGGATGAATAGGTGGGCCTAGTGCCAAGGTTTGACTATCCGAAACAGGTGGCTCAGGTTGCCAAGAGGTAGGATCAAGTGATTCCCAATAGTAGTGTTTAAACCACTCTTCCTTTGTCATTTTCTTGGGCGGACAAGAATTTAAGGGATTGAGTGAGGAACTTAACATCAAGTCAAGTTCTCCAAATAACTTGTCAAGGTCCATGGAAGAAGTAGAGGATAGGGAATCCCACGCATAGTCGTTAGAGTTAGGGGAGTCACAATGATATTGGTCCACTGGTTCATGAGATGTCTTAATATCTTCTAAAGCACTAACTTCCTTAAGTAAGGGTAATGGGGTACTAGGAACGCCAATCTGAATCATTTGAAACCCTAGCCCTACTCCTTTTGGCCACTGAGAAATAAATATTGGTTCAATTCTGCCATCTTGGTTTAAGCCTAAACCACTCTGTCCATCATATCCATTGCTTTGCATAATTTTGAAACCCTTTCCATATAGATTTGTAGGAATATGAGCTAGTAAGAGTGGTTTCTCATCATCTTCCCTATATAGCCAGGAAGTGAGATCCTCAACATCGACAGCCTCTTTGCTTAATTCACCCCATTTGGTGAAAGTTGTTGTGGGGGGAACATGTATAGTGATCATAGACTGTCCCCTACCTGTTGTAGGTAAACCATATGACTTAGGAGGAACCAAATGGCTAACACAATAAGAAGTCTTCATGTAATACTCTCCACAACCCTTGTCTTGGATCTCAACCCTAGGTGTGGTAGGGCCTGAGGGTGAAGTAGTTGCTTGAGTGAGTGTGGATGGATCAACATAGGAAGATGAATTGGACGATGGGGCTGCTTGGTTCACTGGCACTTGGCGTTGAGGGATCTCCTTTAGATTGGTGCAATCCTGGAAAGGATCTGGATCACCATCTATAGTTATTTTGGTGCCATTGTAAGGGAATTTAAGACACTGATGATACGTGGAAGGGACTGCCTTCATGGCATGAATCCATGGTCTACCTAGCAGAAGGTTATAAGGGAGGGTGAGATCCAAGACCTAGAACTTTGTCTCCATCACCACAGGACCAATTCTAATAGGAAGTGTTACCACCCCCTTTGATTTTTGTTCTTCATCATCATAAGCCTTAATGACAATACTCTTGGTGGTGTCTACGCATGCTTCTGAAATACCTAATGCCTTAATTAGTTTTAAAGTGCATAGATTTAACCCTGCTCCTCCATCTACCAAAATTTGTCTAACTTTGGTGTCATGAACAAGGACTTCTAGATGTAAAGGGTCATTGTGGTTCATCTTTTCAGTTCCATAGTCTTGTTTAGAAAACGTGGCATGGTGATTATTGGTCAAGTAGCTCACCATTTCCTGGAAACAATTGACATCTAGATCATTAGGGACCGTGGTATTCTATAAAGCTTTATCAAGGATAGACCGATGCTCAGGGGAAATACGCAACAATTCCAAGATTGAGATTTGGGCTGGGGTCTTCCCCAACTGATCAAGAAGGTTATATTGTAACTTGGAAGGTTGGGGTGTTTGCTGCGATGGAGGGCCTTGAATAGTGAATTTAGTACGATGAGTATTAACTGCACACTCAGGATTAGCATTGATAGTAATGGTATTGATGTTTTCATCAGCGGCATGAAGGAAATGAATGATTTTACCACTACCATAATCATGTTTGATACTCGCATAGTTGGCTGACATATTGGTCTTAGTACTTGAACTGGGGGGAGTTCCTTTCCCATGGTCATGTAGTGGGTTTGAAAAGACTTGATGATCAGTGTTCGATGTATTTTTTTTTTGTCCACTAACTTCAATAATTCTCCTTTCAACAAGATCTTGTATGATATTCTTCAGTTGTCGACAGTTTTGTAAGTTATGCCCCTTAGTCCTATGATAATCACAAAAGGCATTGTCATCCCACCAAGCTGGTTTAAACTGTCCTGGATTGTATTGTCTTGGTTCCTGCAGCTGTATGAGGTTGTGTTGTAGCAGTTGTTTGAACACTGACTCAATTGGTTCCCCTAAGGGAGTGAACTCACGTTTTTGAAATCTTCTTGGTTGTGGACGTTGAGTATTTTTGACCACGTTAGGAGGTTGATTGACAACATTAAGTGTGTTGGAAAAAGTATGAGGTCCTTGTAATGTGATGAGAGGTCCTGCTTGTAGTGTTTTAGCATCAACTACCCCATCATTGGTGAGATTTTTGTTGCGAGACCAGAATTTGTTTCTGTTAGTGGGGGTGTTTTGTACAATTGGGTTTCTATTGGATGTTGATGTCTTGAGTTCACCATTTTCAATGAGATCCTTCTCTATTATCACCCCTTTTTCCACTAGTTCTGAAAAAGACATACAACAATGTACCCTTAAGTTGCTCCTGAGTTTCGCATGAAGGTTTTCTTGAAACATTGTAACTTTTTGTTTTTCAGGTATCTCAATAGGACACCTACTAGCTATGGTTCTCCATCTCTGGAAGAAAGCAATGAATGTTTCCCCTTTATCTTGCATTGTGTGACACAAAGTTGCTATATTAATCTCATGATCTATGTTGAAGGAAAATTGTTCCACAAATTTCTCAACTAGTTCACCCCAAGATCGAATGCCAGAATCTAGACCCAAAAACCACTCTAGTGCAATTCCTACAAGACTTCTTGGAAATAGTCTCATAAGATACATGGGGTCATAAGCAACATCTATGCATATGGTAGAAAATTCCCTGATATGTTCGATTGGATTTTGTTTGCCATTGTACTTAGGAAGATTCGGTATGACATATCCGTGAGGGAAAGGTGTCATGTACAATGACCTATCAAAGGGGAATGGGCATATGTCCTTTGGTGAAAATGATTTCCTAGTTGACACTGACATGTTATCCATTTGCATTTGTAATGCATGCATTTGTGTTTGTAGGACGTCAACTTGGGTCAAAGATGTGCTAGGGGGATTATGCAGATCCAGGTATGTATTCTGAAATCCAAAGTCTCGTGATGGGTTTCGATTGAACGTTGGTATCTGAGGTGGATTTGGATTCAGAATGTTGGTAAATATGTTTTGGTTTGGTATCTGCATAAATTGGTGTTGACCTGGGTTCTGTGTAAACGGATTCTGAGTACCACTCTAAGAAAAGGGATTCTAATTCAGAATCGATGTGAATTGGTTTTGACTTGAAATCTGTGTGGACGGATTCTGACTACCAATCTATGAAAAGGGATTCTGATTCGGGATCGATGTGAATTGGTTTTGACTTGGAATCTGTGTGGAAGGATTCTGACTACCAATTTGTGAAAAAGGACTCTGATTTGGGATCGATGTAATTGGATTGTGACTGCTAGTCTGGAAGAGTGGATGTTGATTGCCATATTGGAAGGAGGGAATGCCTCTTTTTTGTGTAATCCTTGGTATAGTACTAGTGATTTGAGCACTAGGTATGGCCATCGATTGTGGTAAGGTACCCGTGATACTAGCAGTAGGTATGGTTGTTGATTGTGCACTTGTGACACCGACATAAGATGTATGGTCTGACCTTTTAGGTCTTTTACTCCCAACAAGAGGACTGGAGGGAGTGGATGATGATGCCCCTACAGTGAAATTAAATCCTGATGTCATGCTAGACATACCAAATGGAGACGTATGGACTGTCGTACTCTGTGTAGATGTGGTAGATGGCATTGTTGTGCTGACCTGAGGTATAATAGTACTAGCAGTCGTGGTATTTATCCCTTGTGTAGGTTGAGTTTGTAATGTGCCTATATCAAATCCTGGAGGTAAAGTAGCAACTTCAGCTAGCAATTTGCCTAAAAATCGTTGACGATCATTTGCTAGGTACTCATCTACAAAAGAGGAAAACTCAGGGTCCTGTTCGGTAGCCTCTATGTCCTCTACTGCAATATGTCCTTGAGTGTTTCTAGTGGTGAATTTGTCTAATAGAGTCTTATGAGGTCTTGAAGAAAATGAATTGATGAACTCGTTTGGGTTCGACATGTTTTCTCTCTCTCTTCTCTTAGACCTAGTTTCAACCATGTAAGACAAGCTCAATATGCTGGAAATGCAAGACTATATCTACAAACAGTATGACCCTAGTCTATGTTTTTCGGATTTTCGTATGCAAAATAAGGAATGTCCTAGGATGACACTAGTCTAGACTTTAAAGATGCAAAGTCTAAGCAAGACCCTAAAGTGATCAATTCTATAAACCCAAGATGAAGGGACCAACTGCCTAAAGTCAAACCAAGGTGTCAATTTAGTTAAGTCAAGGAACCAATGTAGGATGAGGATCAAAGACAAGTTGAGTTTCCTAACTAGACTTATGAGCTAGGAGGACTCTCTGTAGGACAAAGTATAAGATGATAAGACTAGGTTCAATGACAAATTTTGTTGACACTATGACTTTTCTAGAGTATAGATGGTGGACTACTCCTAAAGTTTGTAAAAGTGACCTTTCTAGAAGTCTAATACAAGGTATTATGTACCCTAAAATGAGGCTAGACTCTAAATGAAGACAACTATGGTAATTACTAAATGACCCTAAAGGATGCAAAATTGAGCAAATCGTTTCAGATTTCTGTTTCAAAGACTATTTGTGTGAAGACACTGAAACTAGTACAAATGTGTTGACTGGACAGTGACTATGAATTCTGGTTTTCTGATAATCAAATAGATGCATCTTAGGATTTAACAGATGCGGTCCAAAATTAACAATTGCGGTCTACACTGACAGATGCAACTCAAAATTTACCAGATGCAACTCTAACTGACATATGCGACTCAGAATATAACGCATGCGGTTTTTCCAAAACAAATGTGAGCCAACTGACAAATGTGACCCTAATCTTTGAAAGATGTGACTGGTAATGACAAATGTGACTCAAAAATTAACAGATGTGACTCAAAATTTAATAGATGCGACTCTAAAAATTAGATGTGAGTTTTTGGTGAACAGTTGCGACTCAAAAATTAACAGATGCGAGTTTCTGGTGAACAGTTGTGACTCTCTTTGAATTTTCAATGACATGAAATTTAAATTGACTCCACTTTCCGTGATCATACTCTGACAATCAAAGACAATCGTAAGACAAAGTGTTTTTAGTTTCAATTTTGGACTTAAAGAATGTTTAAGTTGACAACAGAAAAGCACATCCTAATAGGCCAAAGGCCTAGGGTTTGTATACTTGGTATAGCCCACCGAAATACCCTGGATTGGTGATGAACACCTTTCCTTCTCGAGAGCGGATAGCTTAGAAATTTGGTGGCATTGGCTCCCCTCCACAGCTCATTAACGTCTTTCGAGCACACCAATTTTGAATTCTTTGGGCAATGACCTCCCAAGAACTGCTCTCTACTCAAGTGGATCAATAGTGAGTAATCTTTGGGCATGATATTGTACCCTGCACTATACCAAGCAACGGCCATAAATAGGTTGGTCTCTAAAACAAGAGGTATTTAGTATGGGCATTCTGTTCATGGGGTGTGATCCATACGGTGCAAGTCCCCTTTCGGATCCATCTCGTCAGAACCACACTCGTGATTCTTGGGGTTTCCCCAAGAACCCACTTTTATATACTGGCTGGAAGTCCCTCAGGTTTAGGGTGCTACTAGTCTGAGTCGTCCTGGGGTGTGTATTTTTTCCCACCAGAACAGACCCAAGTTCTAGAGTTGGTAATCGTTTCTCTTACACCCAGGATCGCATAGATGCGCAAGGGGAGAGGATACTCTGATGTACCAAGTCATAAGTGTGACAAAACTTGTGCTTTCACACCAAACATAGTAGACACTTGTTAATTTTAACCAAAAGAAAGATTTGCTATGCTACCAAATAATCTGTTTCAAAATTTAACTAGGGTCTTCGACAAGCGTCTTGCAGAAAAACTCATTAGTAATTTTCAATATTGTCTTCGTCAATCGTCCTGCAAAAGCTTGTTAACTCCAAATGGCCACACGCTGAAAATAAAATATCAGTAACACAAAAATCAATTGAAAATTTTAGATTTCTGAAAACAAAAATAAAGTTTTACCAGCCAATTGTGTCGCTGTATTACTAGTCAGATGTGTCGTTTCTTATATA
The DNA here is from genome assembly GCA_007258455.2 of Sequoia sempervirens. Classification (NCBI taxonomy): domain Eukaryota; kingdom Viridiplantae; phylum Streptophyta; class Pinopsida; order Cupressales; family Cupressaceae; genus Sequoia; species Sequoia sempervirens. The sequence goes on along the minus strand of VDFB02000003.1, from coordinate 77,409,905 downwards.
ATTGTGGCTTGGGAATTCAATTGCGGTTCGGGAAAATACAGATGCGTCGTTTCCTCTGTCAGATGTGGTTCAGGAAATCAATTGCGGTTCAGGAAACTTCAGATGCGTCGTTTCGTATGAAAAATTTGCAAAAATGAAAAATAAAAGATCTACGGATTCACGAAGATGGTGTCTTCACGTCGGGTTCACCAAATGTAATGCCATAGAAAGTGCACAAAGACAACAAGAAGATTAGAAGCAAACATGCAATACTAAAATCTAAGATGCAAATCTAAATGTTAAGCAACAAAGAACAAAGGAAAATAAAATGTAAACAAACTGAAACAATCTCACCAATTTCAAACGTATTTCCATGATTCATCTCGATTTCCCTTCTCCATTTTGCTTGTGTAGTATAATTGCCCTCAGATTTTCAATAGTTCATGCAAGTATAGCCTAAAATAATGATTAGCAAAATATCGAAGATTCAAGACAAAGTGCTCTCAAAAGTCATAAGATTTCGCGAGAGAGATTGGAATGAAGAATGACAAATCAATTTATAGAAAATTGATTATTCGAACGACAGGCCAAGATTGAAAGATCAACGGACGGTTGAGATCGACAGATTAGACATGCATTCTGATAACTGACAGTAGTGACATGAGTGATACAAATTAGAAATAGAATTAAAAATTAAAATAAATGATTTAATCTTCAGTTCGGCATTCGAAAACATAAGAAATATCTTTGCATGACAAAGATGAAGATTGATTATAACGACTCTCTGTTCGAATGCATGCATGAGGTTTAATTAATTAAATAAGAATATTTAATTAATCTACATATACACGCAATTGAGTTAGCACTGGACTATTGAATGATTTGATGAAGAGATTACTCAAGAACGCCACTCAGACATTAAATCAAGAGTTAACTGAGCGATTAAAATAGATGTCGAGTCGAGTAAAAGTGAATACTTAGATAACTCACGTAATTATCTAAAATATAGAAGAATGCGTTAAAATAGAATTAATGAATTAAATAATTCATTTAATTCAAGACTCGATATTTGAGAATAATTAAATAAATAATATTTATTTAATTAAGTGATGAAGGGATTTAAATGAATAATTAAATAAATAAAATAATTTATTTAATTATAGTTGAAATATGATAAAGAGTAAATTAAATAAGAATTTATTTAATTTGACAAGAAGGATAAGGTTAATTAGTAAGATAATTAAATAAAAAGTGTTTATTTAATTAATCAGATAGACTAAAGAAAATGTGAATTAATTAAATAATTAAGATTATTTAATTAATAGAAGAAATAATGTTAAGATGAATTAATTAAATAATTAAGATTATTTAATCATGACCATGAAGAATAGGAATTATGAAGAATATTGAAGTCGCAGGCTTAGACCAAATTTCGGTGTCTACATTTGCCCCTCTTTGATACAATGTCATTTCGGCGTTGTGTTAAAGAAAATCGATAAAAATATGCCCCAGTCATGCCCTAGTGTAAAACAGGTTTACCAAATGTAACGCCATAGAAAGTGCACAAAGACAACAAGAAGATTAGAAGAAAACATGCAATACTAAAATCTTAGATGCAAATCTAAATGTTAAGCAACAAAGAACAAAGGAAAATAAAACGTAAACAAACTGAAACAATCTCACCAATTTCAAACGTATTTCCATGATTCATCTCGATTGCCCTTCTCCATTTTGCTTGTGTAGTATAATTGCCCTTAGATTTCTCGTAAGTTCGTGCAAGTATGGCCTAAGATAATGATTAGCAAAATATCGAAGATTCAAGACAAAGTGCTCTCAAAAGTCATAAGATTTCGCGAGAGTTCGAGAGAGATTTTGAGAGAGATTGGAATGAAGAATGACAAATCAATTTATAGAAAATTGATTATTCGAATGACAGGCCAAGATTGAAAGATCAACAGACGGTTGAGATTGACTGATTGGACATGCATTATGATAACCGGCAGAATGACATGAGTGATGATACAAACTAGAAATAGAATTAAAGATTAAATAAATGATTTAATCTTCAATTCGGCATTCGAAAACATAAGAAATATCTTTGCATGACAAAGATGAAGATTGATTATAATGACTCTCTTCGAATGCATGCACGAGGTTTAATTAATTAAATAAGAATATTTAATTAATCCGCATGTACACATAAATAAGTTAGAACTGGACGATTATGATGATCGATGAAGAGATTATCAGAGCCACCCATTAATTAAATCAAAGTTAACAACAAAAATAGAGTCGAGTAAAAGTGAATACTTAGATAACTCACACAATTATCTAAAATATAGAAGAATGCATTAAAATAGAATTAATGAATTAAATAATTCATTTAATTCAAGACTTGATATTTGGAGAATAATTAAATAAATAAGATTTATTTAATTAAGTGATGAAGGGATTTAAATGAATAATTAAATAAATAAAAGAATTTATTTAATTATAGTTGAAATATGATAAAGAGTAAATTAAATAAGAATTTATTTAATTTGACAAGAAGAATAAGGTTAATTAGTAAGATAATTAAATAAAAAGCGTTTATTTAATTAATCAGATAGACTAAAGAAAATGTGAATTAATTAAATAATTAAGATTATTTAATTAATAGAAGAAATAATGTTAAGATTATTTAATCATGACCACGAAGAATAGGAATTATGAAGAATATTGAAGTCGCAGGCTTAGACCAAATTTCGGTGTCTACATTTGCCTCTCTTTGATACAATGTCATTTTGGCATTGTGTCAAAGAAAATCGATAAAAATATGCCCCAGTCATGCCCTAGTGTAAAATAGGTGAAGGTATGCCCCCTCCGGAGGACAGGCGGGTTCAAAGAACATGAGTGTGCTCTCGAAATTGATGAGAGAACTAGAAGATGAAAGAAAAACGGATAGAAGAAAATAGATAAGGGTGGTGAAGATATAGAAAAGAAGAAATGTTAGTGCAAAAAGAAAGATCGAGAAAGAACGAAAGACAGGAGATAGATGTTAGTATTAGCAATCTTCGATGTTTCCCTATATCACAAAAGGTATTGCACTTTATCATCATTGGGTGGGACTAATAAAAATGGAGAAAAACACCATGATATGACATAGATCAAGGTGTGCAAGGTCATCCACTTGCTAATAATAGACAGTCGTAGACAAGGATTGTCATTAACTCATACTAAGGGCACAAGTTGCCCCAGTCTTTTTGTTAAGAAAAACCACAGACAGCAAACAAAGTAAAAGATGGGTCATGAAATGTCGTCGCTCCTCTAAATCCTTCATAGGACATCCTTGAGGAAACTAGTAACATGACTAAAAATCAAAGTTAAAAGATAGTCAAGAGACAGCAGTCAAAGAAAACAGAATTCTGATACATCGTTGCCTCTCTAAATCCTTCATGGGACATCCTTGAGAAAGCTAGTAACATAATTCCTAGTCATCAATTCAAGATAAATGATAAGATAAATAAGTCAGAAAGTCAAAAAGTCAATAAAATATTTGCCAAAACTTGATCTGTTTGTTTGATTTGTTTTGATTGATAAAAGGATTGATTGACAGAGCCTGATATCAGGAGATACACATACCAGATAAGACTGAGTCTGGTTTGGATGTTATGACTATCTGTATAAGGCATGACAAAGCCTAGTTTCAGAAAGACATGTATCGTATAAGACGTTGAGTCAGATGTCATTGATGTGATAACCTGTGTAAGGCTATGTTTGATTGTTTGACCTTGTCGATTATGTAGGAAGGACTCATCCTGTATAAGACATAGGTTGTTTTGCTGATATCAGTATTCAGGAAGGACCTATCCTAAATAAGATATAGGTTGATTGCCATGATGATGTCTATTTCTAGGAAGGACACATCCTGTAGCAGACATTAGTTGATCTATTTTGTTTGTTTTGTTTGGCAAGTTGTTTGATTTGACTCAGAGACATTGCGGACTTGTTCACTAGATTGATGCATGACCTGATATGATGCGTTGAAAATTGACTGTGTGTGATGAAAAACCATAAAGGACTGACCTAGTGCTGCCTCGGGGGCTCATCGATTGATGGCCTTGCCTACGTTATACACGCAGAGACCTCGTAGTTCGACTTGACTTGACCTATAAGACTGACTACAAATAGAAGACGTGTGTGAAAGTGAATGTGATGAACCCTAATGGACTGACCTAGTGCGGCCTCGGGGGCTCATCGATTGATGGCCTTGCCTACGTTATACACGTCGAGACCTCGTAGTTCGACATGACCAATGACCTTGTCATATAGACATATGGATTAAATCATGAATTTATACAGACAAACCTAAATGGACTGACCTAATGCCTCGGGGGCACATCGACAAATGGCCTTGCTTACGTCCAGTCACAGAGGCAACGTAGTTCGACAAACGATAAAGACTGCCAAGTGTGACTGACTTTGATGCTGTTTTTGGATTTTTGAAATGTTTTGATGTTTTTGTCTTTTTGAAGTTTTTTGATGTTTTTGTGTTTTCTCAGGTCATTTTGTGATGTTTTTTTTGAATTTTCCATGGTTTTACGTCTTCAACATAGCCAATGTAAGAACTAGTATGACACATGTCAAGTGTTTGCCCCCAGTCAAGTATATAAGACCAGTTGACTATCAATAGGGTAAGACGGGGGATATGAAATGCACTCGATGTCAACCGTTCCAAGTTATGGGAAAGACTACCATTTATTAGGAATGATATATACAAGTGATGGACATGAAAGAAAAGGGATATGTACAAGGATAGGTAATATATGCAGGGATAGGTAGTATGTACAGGGTAGTGGACTATATACAATGATAAGGACTATGTACAAGGTAGATTAGAATAATAGTAGACAAAGGAGTAGAGTTGAGTACACATGGCGCCTATTTGCCAGGTTTTCACCATGGTACCTATCCAAAGCGCCACCGAAGTGGTTTTCACCATTGGACGAATGATTTGTCTTTACTATTTTCTATATTATCTAATTTTTTTGGTGTTACCAAGACGCCTGTTTGCTAGGTTTTCACCTTGATTTTTTTTTTTTTTGATTTTTTTGTACTTTTCCTAATTAAGACAAAGGCTCGCAGAAGCTATGCGTAGAACCTCTTCAAATGTAGACTATTAATTGGTGAGGACAATGGTTCCCCTTCAGGAGTAGAGAGTTGGTACGCTCTTGATCCAAAAGCGTCTGTAACAACATAAGGTCCTAACCAATTAGGTTCAAACTTTCCTGGTTTGTCTCTTTCTGCTTGATTCTTTGGGTTCTCCATTAAAACTAGGTCACCAATGTCAAAGTTTATGTTCAAGACCTTCCTATTATAGCTACGATGAAGGCGATTCTGATATGCTTGGAGATGGTCTAGTGCCTTCTGTCTTCGCTCATCTAGAAATTCTAGCTCATGGAGTCTTGACACTCGGTACTCTTCATCATCAATGTGGCCTTTCAAGGATACCCTTAGGGAAGGAATCTCGACCTCAATAGGAAAAATAGCTTTAGACCCAAAAACAAGTGAATATGGTGTAGCACCAGTGGGAGTACGGATACTTGTACGATAAGCCCATAAGGCAGGGTTAATCTGTAAATGCCAGTCATGACCAACATCATTGACAGTCTTCTTGAGGATTCTAATGATGGTCTTGTTAGATGCCTCCGCTTGGCCGTTACCTTGTGGGTAGTATGGAGTGGAAAAGTGATGTTGGATATGAAATTCATCACATAGATGGCAGACTTCTTGGTTCTTAAATGGGTGGCCATTATCAGTGATTATGGACTGAGGGACACCATACCGACATATGATATAGTTCAGGATAAATCTAGAAATATGTGTGCCAGTAATATATGTCATGGGAATGGCTTCAATCCACTTTGTAAAGTACTCAGTGGCAGTGATAATAAACTTGTATCCATTAGATGATGTGGGGTGGATCTTACCTATGAGGTCGAGTCCCCATTGGGCAAAGGGACATGGTGACATGATAGGATGAAGCTCTTGTGCTGGGGCATGTATCAAATCTCCATGAACTTGGCACTGGCGGCATTTCGTTACAAAGACATATGAGTCTTTTTCCATAGTAGGCGAGTAATAACCCAGTCTCATAATGTTTTTGGCTAAGGTAGGACCGCTCGAATGGGAACCACATATACCCTCATGCACCCCACACAAGGTTGCTTGTGCTTCAGTAGAATCAAGACATCTCAGTAGGGTATTATCTAAGGCACGTCTATATAGGGTGTCTCCGACGATGGTATATCTGGCTGACTTGGGGAGGAATGTCCTACATTGGTTATTTGATAGGCCAGTGGGCATGACTTTGGCATGAAGGTAATCATAGATTTCTTTGTACCATGGGGAATCAGGACCAATAATGTCACACACCATTTTAGAATCTGGGATATCGTAGGCTGGGACCAAAAGTTGTTCTACCAAGAACTCAAACTTAGGCTCATTGTTAGGAATGTCAAGAAGTGATGTAATAGTAGCCATAGCGTCTGCTGCCCTATTTAAAACATGATGTATTTGATGAAATTCGACTTTGTCAAAGTACTCTTTAAAGCTATCAGCCATGCGCTTGTATGGAGCAAGCTTCTCATCCTTAGTCTCATAATCATCATTTACCCGTCCGATTACTAGTTGAGAATCGCCATATACTTGTAATGCCATACAAACGGAATGCCCGAATTAAATACCTCTTGTTTTAGAGACCAACCTATTTGTGGCCGTTGCTTGGTATAGTGCAGGGTACAGTATCATGCCCGAAGATTACTCACTACTGATCCCCTTGAGTAGAGATAGCAGTTCTTGGGAGGTCATTGCCCAAATAATTCAAAATTGGTGTGCTCGAAAGACGTTAATGAGCCGTGGAGGGGAGCCAATGCCACCAAATTTCTAAGCTATCTGCTCTCGAGAAGGAAAGGTGTTCATCACCAATCTAGGGTATTTCGGTGGGCTATACCAAGTAAACAAACCCTAGGCCTTTGGCCTATTAGGATGTGCTTGTCTGTTGTCAACTTAAACATTCTTTGAGTCCAAAATCGAAACTGAAAACACTTTGTCTTACGATTGTCTTTGATTGTCAGAATTTGATCACGAAAAACGGAGTCAATTTAAATTTCATGTCACTGAAAATTCATAGAGTCACAACTGTTCACCAGAAACTCGCATCTGATTTTTAGAGTCGCATCTTATAAATTTTGAGTCGCATCTGTTAATTTTTGAGTTGCATCTGTCAAAGATTAGGGTCGCATCTATCAGTTGGCTCGCATTTGTTTTGGAAAAACCGCATGCGTTATATTCTTAGTCGCATATGTCAGTTAGAGTCACATTTGTTAATTTTTGAGTCGCATCTGTCATTACCAGTTGCATCTGTCAAAGATTAGGGTAGCATCTGTCAGTTGGCTCACATTTGTTTTGGAAAAACTGCATGCGTTATATTCTGAGTCGCATATGTCAGTTAGAGTCACATCTGGTAAATTTTGAGTCGCATCTGTCAGTGTAGACAACAATTGTTAAGTTTGGACCACATCTGTTAAATCCTGAGACGCATCTGTCTGATTATCAGAAAACCAGAATTCACAGTCACTATCCAGTCAACACATTTGTACCAGTTTCAGTGTCTTCACACAAACAGTCTTTGAAACAGAAACCTGAAACGATTTGCTCAATTTTGCATCCTTTAGGGTCATTTAGTAATTACCATAGTTGTCGTCATTTTGAGTTTATCCTCATTTTAGGGTACATAATACCTTGTATTAGACTTCTAGAAAGGTCACTTTTATAAACTTTAGGAGTAGTCCACCATCTATACTCTAGAAAAGTCATAGTGTCAACAAAATTTGTCATTGAACCTATTCTTATCATCTTATACTTTGTCCTACAGAGAGTCCTCCTAGCTCATCAGTCTAGTTAGGAAACTCAACTTGTCTTTGATCCTCGTCCTACATTGGTTCATTGACTTAACTAAATTGACACCTTGGTTTGACTTTAGGCAATTGGTCCCTTCATCTTGGGTTTATAGAATTGATCACTTTAGGGTCTTGCTTAGACTTTGCATCTTTAGAGTCTAGACTAGTGTCATCCTAGGACATTCCTTATTTTGCATACGAAAATCCCAAAACATAGACTAGGGTCATACTGTTCATAGATATAGTCTTGCATTTCCCGCATATTGAGCTTGTCTTACATGGTTGAAACTAGGTCTAAGAGAAGAGAGAGAGAAAACATGTCGAACCCAAACGAGTTCATCAATCCATTTTCTTCAAGACCTCATAAGACTCTATTAGACAAATTCACCACTAGAAACACTCAAGGACATATTGCAGTAGAGGACATAGAGGCTGCCACACAGGACCCTAAGTTTGCCTCTTTTGTAAATGAGTACCTAGCAAATGATCGTCAATGATTTTTAGGAAAATTGCTAGCTGAAGGTGCTACTTTACCTCCAGGATTTGATATCAGCACCTTACAAACTCAACCTACACAAGGGACAAATACCACAACTGCTAGTACTACTATACCTCAGGTCAGCACAACAATGCCATCTACCACATCTACACAGAGTACAATAGTCCATACGTCTCCATTTGGTATGTCTAGCATGACATCAGGATTTAATTTCACTGTAGGGGCATCATCATCCACTCCCTCCGGTCCTCTTGTTGGGAGTAAAAGACCTAAAACGTCAACCCATACATCTTATGTCGGTGTCACAAGTGCACAATCAACAACCATACCTACTGCTAGTATCACGGGTACCTTACCATAGTCGATGGCCATACCTAGTGCTCAAATCACTAGTACTATACCAAGGATTACACAAAAAAGAGGCTTTCCCTCCTTCCAATATGGAAATCAACATCCACTCTTCTAGACTAGCAGTCAGAATCCAATTACATCGATCCCAAATCAGAGTCCTTTTTCACAGATTGGTAGTCAGAATCCGTCCACACAGATTCCAAGTCAAAACCAATTCACATCGATCCTGAATCAGAATCCCTTTTCACAGATTGGTAGTCAGAATCCGTCCACATAGATTCCAAGTCAAAACAGATTCACATCGATTCCGAATCAGAATCCCTTTTCGCAAAGTGGTACTCGGAATCTGTTTACACAGAACCCAGGTCAACACCAATTTATGTAGATACCAGACCAAAACACATTTACCAACATTCTGAATCCAAATCCACCTCAGATACCAACGTTCAATCGAAACCCATCACGAGACTTTGGATTTCAGAATACATACCCGGATCTGCATAATCCCCCTAGCACATCTTTGACCCAAGTTGACGTCTTACAAACACAAATGCATACATTACAAACACAAATGGATAACATGTCGGTGTCAACTAAGAAATCTTTTTCACCAAAGGATATATGCCCATTCCCTTTTGATAGGTCATTATACATGACAACTTTCACTCACGGATATGTCATACTGAATCTTCTGAAGTTCAATGGCAAACGAAATCCAATAGAACATATAAGGTAATTTTCTACCATATGCATAGATGTCGCTTATGACCCCACATATCTTATGAGACTATTTCCAAGAAGTCTTGTAGGAATTGCACTAGAGTGGTTTTTGGGTCTAGATTCTGGCATTCAATCTTGGGGTGAACTGGTTGAGAAATTTGTGGAACAATTCGCCTTCAACATAGATCATGAGATAAATATAGCAACTTTGTGTCACACAATGCAAGATGAAGGGGAAACATTCATCACTTTCTTCCAGTGATGGAGAACCATAGCTAGCAGGTGTCCTGTTGAGATACCTGAAAAACAAAAAGTTACAATGTTTCAAGAAAACCTTCATGCGAAACTCAGGAGCAACTTAAGGGTACATTGTTGTACGTCTTTTTTAGAACTAGTGGAAAAAGGGGTGATAATAGAGAAGGATCTCATTGAAAAGGGTGAACTCAAGACATCAACATCCAATAGAAACCCAATCGTACAAAACACCGCCACTGACAGAAACAGATTCTGGTCTCGCTACAAAAATGTCACCAATGATGGGGTAGTTGATGCTAAAACACTACAAGCAAGACCTCTCATCACATTACAAGGACCTCATACTTTTGCCAACACACTTAATGCTATCAATCAACCTCCTAACATGGTCCAAAATACTCAACGTCCACAACCAAGAAGATTTCAAAAACGTGAGTTCACTCCCTTAGGGGAACCCATTGAGTCGATGTTCAAACAACTGTTACAACATAATCTTATACAGCTGCAGGAACCAAGACAATACAATCCGGGACAATTTAAACCAGCTTGGTGGGATGAAAATGTCTTTTGTGATTATCATAGGACTAAGGGACATAACCTACAAAACTGTCGACAACTGAAGAATATCATACAGGATCTTATTGAAAGGAGAATTATTGAAGTTAGTGGACAAAAACAAAATACATCGAACACTGATCATCAAGTCTTTTCAGACCCACTACATGACCATGGGAAAGGAACTGCCCCCAGTTTGAGTACTAAGACCAATATGTCAGCCAACTATGCGAGTATCAAACATGATTATGGTAGTGGCAAAATCATTCATTGCCTTCGCGCCGCTGATGAGAATATCAATACCGTTACTATCAATGCTAATCCTAAGTGTGCGGTCAATACTCGTCCTAATAAATTCACTTGTCAAGGCCCTCCATCGCAGCAAACACCCCAACCTTCCAAGTTACAATATAACCTTCTTGATCAGTTGGGGAAGACCCCAGCCCAAATCTCAATCTTGGAATTGTTGCGTATTTCCCCCGAGCATCGGTCTATCCTTGATAAAGCTTTATAGAATACCACGGTCCCTAATGATCTAGATGTCAATCATTTCTAGGAAATGGTGGGCTACTTGACCAATAATCACCATGCCACATTTTCTGAACAAGACTATGCAACTGAAAAGACGAACCACAACAACCCTTTACATCTAGAAGTCCTTGTTGATGACACCAAAGCTAGACGAGTTTTGGTAGATGAAGGAGCAGGGTTAAATCTATGCACTTTAAAACTAATTAAGGCATTAGGTATTTCAGAAGCATGCGTAGACACCACCAAGAGTATTGTCATTAAGGCTTATGATGATGAAGAACGAAAATCAAAGGGGGTGGTAACACTTCCTATCAGAATTGGTCCTACGATAATGGAGACAAAGTTCCAGGTCTTAGATCTCACCCTCCCTTATAACCTTCTGCTAGGTAGACCATGGATTCATGTTGTGAAGGCAGTCCCTTCCGCGTATCATCAGTGTCTTAAATTCCCTTACAATGGCACCGAAATAACTATAGATGGTGATCCAGATCCTTTCTAGTATTGCACCGATCTAAAGGAGATCCCTCAATACCAAGTGCCAATGAACCAAGCGGCCTCATCATCCAATTCATCTTCCTATGTTGATCCATCCACACTCACTCGAGCAACTACTTCACCCTCAGTCCCTACCACACCTAGGGTTGAGATCCAAGACAAGGGTTGTGGAGAGTATTACATGAAGACTTCTTATTGTGTTAGCCATTTGGTTCCTCCTAAGTCATATGGTTTACCTACAACAGGTAGGGGATAGTCTATGATCACTATACATGTTCCCCCCACGACAACTTTCACCAAATGGGGTGAATTAAGCAAAGAGGCTGTCGATGTAGAGGATCTCACTTCCTGGTTGTATAGGGAAGATGATGAGAAACCACTCTTACTAGCTCATATTCCTACAAATCTATATGGAAAGGGTTTCAAAATTATGCAAAGCAAGGGATATGATGGACAGAGTGGTTTAGGCTTAAACCAAGATGGAAAAATTGAACCAATATTTGTTTCTCAGTGGCCAAAAGGAGTAGGGCTAGGGTTTCAATCGATTCAAATTGGCATTCCTAGTACCCCATTACCCTTACTTGAGGAAGTTAGTGCCTCAGAAGATATTAAGACATCTCACGAACCAGTGGACCAATATCATTGTGACTCCCTTGACTCTAACGATTATGAGTGGGATTCCCTATCCTCTACTTCTTCCATGGACCTTGACAAGTTATTTGGAGAACTTGACTTGATGTTAAGTTCCTCACCCAATCCCTTAAATTCCTATCCGCCCAAGAAAATGACAAAGGAAGAGTGGTTTAAACACTAGTATTGGGAATCACTTGATCCTACCTTTGGGCAACCTGAGCCACCTATTTCCGATAGTCAAACCTTGGCACTAGGCCCACCTATTCATCCACCTAGACCCAAACCTAAGAGTAAAGAGGACCTGGTACAAGACTTTTGTAATCACATGAATAATTCAATCTTTACCTTGACTCCATTAAAATTTGATAACTCCGATGATGACATGCCCTTAGTCTACCCCCAACTCATTGATTGGGACCAACAATACACACCTGTCTTAGATATGTTTGAGAACGACGAAGCAGTAGAGGTTAACATAGGTACCAAGGACAATCCTCGGTTGGTTTATTTTGCAGTGTCATTGACAACAGAAGAGCAACCAGAGTTTCATAAATTCTTTGCACAGAGACAGATAAATTTTGCTTGGACATATGCGGATATGCCAGGGTTGGATCCCGACCTTGTTCTACATCATTTTCCCTTACAACCAGGTGCCAAACCAGTGAAAAAAAAGTTGAGAAAAATGCACCCATAGATCACTTTATTAGTCAAGGCAGAACTCAAGAAACTCTTAGACGTTGGTTTCATCAGATCTATCTATTATGTGGATTGGATTTCCAATCTTGTACTAGTCACTAAACTAGCTGGGGGCATCCGCATCTGCACTGATTTTAGAGACATCAACAAAGCCTGTCCTAAGGATGACTTTCCTTTTCCCAACATAGACATGATAGTTGACATGACAGCGGGATATGAGATGTTGTCCCTTATGGATGGATTCTCAGGATATAACCAGATTAGAATTGCAACTGAAGACCAACCTAAGACGACTTTCACCTGTCCATGGGGAACTTATTGTTGGAATGTTATGCCCTTTGGACTCAAGAATGTTGGAGCAACTTATCAACGTGCCATGACTACTATCTTCCATGATCTAGTACACACTCTTGTGGAGGATTATGTCGATGGCCTTATTGCAAAATCTAAGACAAGGGCAGAACATTTACAGGTTTTAGACAAGATATTTTAGAGGCTAGAGAAGTATAAAGTGAGACTCAATCCAAAGAAATGTGTGTTTGGGGTCAATTCAGGAAAGTTGTTAGGTTATATCATTTCTAGACGAGGCATTGAAGTGGATCCTGCTAAGGTGAAAGCAATCATGGACATGCCTCCACCTACTAATCTTAGTCAACTAAGGACATTACAGGGAAGGTTGCAATCTATCAAAAGATTTATAGTGCAGCTAGTAGATAAGACGCATCCTTTCCAACATCTACTTAAGAAAGGAGTCCCCTTTGCATGGACACCTAGGTGTGAAGAGGCTTTTCAACTGATTAAAGAATATTTACTCACACCCCTGTCTTAGTGCCACCTGTTGAAGGAAGACCATTGATTCTTTATATTATAGCAACCCATTCATCACTCAGAGCATTGCTTGCATAGAATGACGATGAAGGTCATGAAAGGGCAATCTATTATATTAGTCAGACTTTGGTAGGTTATGAGCTCAACTATAGTACCATTGAGCGTCCCTGTCTTGCATTAGTATTTGCTACCCAAAAATTGAGACACTATATGCTAAACCATCAAACAATGTTGATTGCTAAAATAGACCCTCTGAAATATCTCCTTAGCAAGGCAGCATTAACAGGGTGACTGGCCAAATGGGTTATGATACTTAGTGAGTATGATATCCATTATGTAGAAAGAAAAGCTATTAAAGCATAGGTCATTGCTGATCAATTAGCTGACGCACCCATACAGGCAGATCACCCATTAGTTGCAGACTTTCCTAATGAGTTCATATTCACATTTGACATGAACATAACATGGAAACTGTACTTTGATGGCTCACATACAAATCATGGTTCAGGGGCTGGTATACTGTTTATCACACCACAGGGTGATTCCATCCCTAAGTCATTCAGGATTGCATTTCAATGCACTAACAACATGGTAGAGTATGAAGCTCTAGTGACAGGGTTACGCATGGTGGTCAAGTGGAAAATTAAAGTTTTACAGGTATATGGCGATTCACAACTAGTAATTAGACAGGTAAATGATGATTTTGAGACTAAGGATGAGAAGCTTGCTCCATACAAGCGCATGACTGATAGCTTTAAAGAGTACTTTGACAAAGTCAAATTTCATCAAATACCTCATGTATTAAACAGGGCAGCTGACGCTATGGCTACAATTGCATCAGTTCTTGACATTCCGAACAACTTGCCTAAGTTTGAGTTCTTGGTCGAACAACTTTTGGTCCTAGCCTACGATATCCCAGATTCTGAAATGGTGTGTGACATTGTTGGTCCTGATTCCCCATGGTACAAATAAATCTATGATTACCTTCATGCCGAAGTCATGCCCACTGGCCTATCAAATAACCAACATAGGACATTCCTCTGCAAGTCAGCCAAATATACCATCGTCAGAGACACCCTATATAGACGTGCCTTAGATAATACCCTACTGAGATGTCTTGATTCTACTGAAGCACAAGCAACCTTACGTGGGGTGCATGAGGGTATATGTGGTTCCCATTCTAGCGGTCCTACCTTAGCTAAAAAGATTATGAGACTGGGTTATTACTGGCCTACTATGGAAAAAGACTCATATGTCTTTGTAAGGAAATGCCGCCAATGCCAAGTTCATGGAGATTTGATACATGCCCCAGCACAGGAGCTCCGTCCTATCACGTCACCATGGCCCTTTGCCCAATGGGGACTCGACCTCATAGGTAAGATCCACCCCACATCATCTAATGGACACAAGTTCATTATCACTGCCACTGAGTACTTTACGAAGTGGATTGAAGCCATTCCCATGACATATATTACCGGCACACAAATTTCTAGATTTATCCTTAACTATATCATCTGTCGGTATGGTGTCCCTCAGTCCATAATCACTGATAATGGCCGCCCATTTAAGAACCAATAAGTCTGCCATCTATGTGATGAATTTCATATCCAACATCACTTTTCCACTCCATACTACCCACAAGGTAATGGCCAAGTGGAGGCATCTAACAAGACCATCATTAGAATCCTCAAGAAGACTGTCAATGATGCTGGTCGTGGCTGGCATTTACAGCTTAACCCTGCCTTATGAGCTTATCGTACAAGTATCCGTACTCCCACTGGTGCTACCCCATATTCACTTGTTTTTGGGTCTGAAGCTATTTTTCCTATTGAAGTCGAGATTCCTTCCCTAAGGGTATCCCTGAAAGGCCACATTGATGATGAAGAGTACCGAGTGTCGAGACTCCATGAGCTATAATTTCTAGATGAGCGAAGATAGAAGGAACTAGACCATCTCCAAGCATATCAGAATCGCCTTC
This sequence comes from Sequoia sempervirens, assembly GCA_007258455.2. Lineage (NCBI taxonomy): Eukaryota > Viridiplantae > Streptophyta > Pinopsida > Cupressales > Cupressaceae > Sequoia > Sequoia sempervirens. The sequence continues at coordinate 77,394,445 of VDFB02000003.1, read as the reverse complement.
ATCGTAGCTATAATAGGAAGGTCTTGAACAAAAACTTTGACATTGGTGACCTAGTTTTAATGGAGAACCCAAAGAATCAAGCAGAAAGAGACAAACCAGGAAAGTTTGAACCTAATTGGTTAGGACCTTATGTTGTTACAGAAGCTTTTGGATCAGGAGCGTACCAACTCTCTACTCTTGAAGGGGAACCATTGTCCTCACCAATTAATAGTCTACATTTTAAGAGGTTCTACACATAGCTTCTGCGAGCCTTTGTCTTAATTAGGAAAAATACAAAAAAATAAAAATCAAAAAATCAAAAAAATCATTATCAAGGTGTAAACCTAGCAAACAGGCGTGGTAACACCAAAAAAATTAGATAATATAGAAAATAGTAAAGATAAATCATTTGTCCAATGTTGAAAACCACTTTGGTGGCGCTTTGGATAGGTACCATGGTGAAAACCTGGCAAATAGGTGCCATGTGTACTCAACTCTGCTCCTTTGTCTACTATTATTCTAATCTACCTTGTACATAGTCCTTATCATTGTATATAGTCCACTACCCTGTACATACTACCTATCCCTGTATATATTACCTATCCTTGTACATATCCCTTTTCTTTCCTGTCCATCGCTTGTATATATCATTCCTAATAAGTGGTAGTCTTTCCCATAACTTGGAATGGTTGACATCGAGTGCATTTCATATCCCCCGTCTTACCCTATTGATAGTCAATTGGTCTTATATACTTGACTGGGGGCAAACACTTGACATGTGTCATACTGGTTCTTACATTGGCTATGTTGAAGACGTAAAACCATGGAAAATTCAAAAAAAAAAAATTGCAAAATGACCTGAGAAAACACAAAAACATCAGAAAACTTCAAAAAGACAAAAACATCAAAACATTTCAAAAATCCAAATACAGAGTCAAAGTCAGTTGCACTTGGCAGTCTTTGTCGTTTGTCGAACTACGTTGCCTCTGCGACTGGACGTAGGCAAGGCCATTTGTCGATGTGCCCCCGATGCATTAGGTCAGTCCATTTAGGTTTGTCTGTATAAATTCATGATTTAATCCATATGTCTATATGACAAGGTCATTGGTCATGTCGAACTACAAGGTCTCGACGTGTATAACGTAGGCAAGGCCATCAATCGATGAGCCCCCGAGGCCGCACTAGGTCAGTCCATTAGGGTTCGTCACATTCACTTTCACACACGTCTTCTATTTGTAGTTAGTCTTGTCGGTCAAGTCAAGTCGAACTACGAGGTCTCTGCGTGTATAACGTAGGAAAGGCCATCAATCGATGAGCCCCCGAGGTCGCACTAGGTCAGTCCTTTAGGGTTTGTCATCACACACAATCAATTGTCAACGTATCGTCTCAAGTCATGCATTAATCTGGTGAACAAGTCAACAATGTCTCTGAGTCAAATCAAACACCTTGCCAAACAAACCAATCGAAACAGATCAACAAATGTCTACTACAGGATGTGTCCTTCATGGAAACAGACATCATCATCATGGAAATCAACTTGTATCTTGTTCAGGATGAGTCCTTCCTGAATACTGATATCAGCAAAACAATCTATGTCTTATACAGGATGAGTCCTTCCTGCATAATCGATAAGGTCAAACAATCAAACATAGCCTTACACAGGTTATCACATCAATGACATCTGACTCAACGTCTTATACGATACATGTCTTTCTGAAACTGGGCTTTGTCATGCCTTATACAGATAGTCATAACATCGAAACCAGACTCGGTCTTATCCGGTATGTGTATCTCCTAATATCAGGCTATGTCAATCAATCCTTTTATTGATCAAAACAAATCAAACAAACAGATCAAGTTTTGACAAATATTTTTATTGGCTTTTTGACTTTCTGACTTATTTATCTTATCATTTATCTTGAATTGATGACTAGGAATTATGTTACTAGCTTTCTCAAGGATGTCCCATGAAAGATTTAGAGAAGCAACGATGTATTCGAATTTTTTTTTCTTTGACTGTTGTTTGTCGACTGTCTTTTAAATTTGGTTTGGAGTCATGTTACTAGTTTCCTCAAGGATGTCCCATGAAGGATTTAGAGGAGCAATGACGTCTCATGACCCGTCTTTTACTTTGTTTACTATCTGTGGTTTGTCCTGACAAAAAGACTGGGGCAACTTGTGCCCTTAGTATGAGTTAATGACAATCCTTGTCTGCGACTGTCTGTTATTAGCAAGTGGATGACCTTGCACACCTTGATCTATGTCATATCATGGTGTTTTTCTCCATTTGTATTAGTCCCGCCCAATGATGATAAAGTGCAATACCTTTTGTGATACAACAAAATATTGAAGATTGCTAATACTAACATCTATCTCTTGTCTTTCAGTCTTTCTCGATCTTTCTTTCCGCACTAACAGTTCTTCTTTCTTGCATTATGACGGAGTCCTATGACACAAAACATTATACATCATCCTGCATCAACATACATGTTAGAAACATACATGCATATGTACATATTTCACATCTAGCTCATCATGGCATAATAGACAATCATTATCAAACAATACATATCATAAGCATTTCATGTACAAAGCAACTGTAAATAACAAGCATCACATGTCGTCTGCATCATACATATAACATCATATTGCATCTCATAAGCATATAGGATCAACATCATATAGAATTATACATCACATAGAATTAATATTATCTTATTAGCTGCATAACCATCATAAAATACATATACTCATCCATCACATAGGCATGTCATATAAATAACACATGTATACATAAAGGCTGCATAATCAATACATAAAAATGCATATCATGAGAATCACTACCAAAATCATATATATATATATATATCGCTCAACTGTGTCACATCACAATGTCATAATGTATCAATAGGTGGGTGAAAATGAATAGGTTTTTACCCCTATTTCTTATATATACCTAGGGCTTAGGTGGCATTTCTCTCCCTACTGGCCGCGATAACTTCCATTTTCAATCATCCCGTACTCATCCCTCCCATTTCCAAACTCCATTCCGTCAACTCCACTGCATTTCTGCCTATCCAACGGACTAATCGGGAGCATTTCCAAATTTTTCTGAACTTTTCAAAAATTTGTCAATTTTCCTGAGGGGGCATACCTTCACCTATTCTAATCTGGAGCATTACTGGGGCATGTTTTTATCGATTTTCTTTGACACAACGCCGAAATGACATTGTATCAAAGAGGGGCAAATGTAGACACCGAAATTTGGTCTAAGCCTGCGACTTCAATATTCTTCATAATTCTCATTCTTCATGGTCATGATTAAATAATCTTAAATATTTAATTAATTCATCTTAACATTATTTCTTCTATTAATTAAATAATCTTAATTATTTAATTAATTCACATTTTCTTTATTCTATGTGATTAATTAAATAAACGCTTTTTATTTAATTATGTTACTAATTAACCTTATCTGTCTTGTCAAATTAAATAAATTCTTATTTAATTTATTCTTTATCATATTTCAACTATAATTAAATAAATTCTTTATTTAATTATTCATTTAAATCCCTTCATCATTTAATTAAATAAATCTTATTTATTTAATTATTCTCCAAATATCGAGTCTTGAATTAAATGAATTATTTAATTCATTAATTCTATTTTAATGCATTCCTCTATATTTTAGATAATTATGTGAGTTATCTAAGTATTCACTTTTACTCGATTTGACATCTATTTTAATCGCTCAGTTAACTCTTGATTTAATGTTTGAGTGGTTGTCTCGAGTAATCTCTTCATCAGATCATTCAATCGTCCAATTCTAATTTATTTGCGTGTACATGCGGATTAATTAAATATTCATATTTAATTAATTAAACCTCGTGCATGCATTCGAACAGAGAGTCGTTATAATCAATCTTCATCTTTGTCATGCAAAGATATTTCTTATGTTTTCGAATGTCGAACTGAAGATTAAATCATTTATTTAATCTTTAATTCTATTTCTAGTTTGTATCACTCATGTCATTACTGTCAGTTATCATAATGCATGTCCAATCAGTCAATCTCAACCGTCTGTTGATCTTTCAATCTTGGCCTGTCATTCGAATAATCAATTTTCTATAAATTGATTTGTCATTCTTCATTCCAATCTCTCTCAAAATCTTTCTCGAAATCTCGCAAATTCTTATGACTTTTGAGAGCACTTTGTCTTGAATCTTCGATATTTTGCTAATCATTATCTTAGGCTATACTTGCATGAATTACAAGAAATCTGAGGGCAATTATGCTACACAAGCAAAATGAAGAAGGGCAATCGAGATGAATCATGGAAATACGTTTGAAATTGGTGAGATTGTTTCAGTTGAATTACGTTATTACATTTTTCCCTCTTTGATACAATGTCATTTTGGTGTTGTGTCAAAGAAAATCGATAAAAATGTGCCCCAGTCATGCCCCAGTGTAAAACGGGTTCACCAAATGTAACGCCATAGAAAGTGCACAAAGACAACAAGAAGATTACAAGCAAACATGCAATACTAAAATCTAAGATGCAAATCTAAATGTTAAGCAACAAAGAACAAAGGAAAATAAAACGTAAACAAACTAAAACAATCTCACCAATTTCAAACGTATTTCCATGTTTCATCTCGATTGCCCTTCTCCATTTTGCTTGTGTAGTATAATTGCCATCAGATTTTCAGTAGTTCGTGCAAGTATAGCCTAAAATAATGATTAGCAAAATATCGAAGATTCAAGACAAAGTGCTCTCAAAATTCATAAGATTTCGCGAGAGAGATTGGAATGAAGAATGACAAATCAATTTATAGAAAATTGATTATTCGAACGACAGGCCAAGATTGAAAGATCAACGAACGGTTAAGATCGACAGATTAGACATGCATTCTGATAACTGACAGTAGTGACATGAGTGATACAAATTAGAAATAGAATTAAAGATTAAAATAAATGATTTAATCTTTAGTTCGGCATTCGAAAACATAAGAAATATCTTTGCATGACAAAGATGAAGATTGATTATAACGACTCTCTGTTCGAATGCATGCATGAGGTTTAATTAATTAAATAAGAATATTTAATTAATCTGCATGTACACGCAAATTAGTTAACTGGACTATTGAATGATTTGACGAAGAGATTACTCAGAACATACTCAGACATTAAATCAAGTGTTAACGGCGATTAAAATAGATGTCGAGTCGAGTAAAGTGAATACTTAGATAACTCATAATTATCTAAAATATAGAAGAATGCGTTAAAATAGAATTAATGAATTAAATAATTCATTTAATTCAAGACTTCGATATTTGGAGAATAATTAAATAAATAATATTTATTTAATTAAGTGATGAAGGGATTTAAATGAATAATTAAATAAATAAAAGAATTTATTTAATTATAGTTGAAATATGATAAAGAGTAAATTAAATAAGAATTTATTTAATTTGACAGGAAGGATAAGGTTAATTAGTAAAATAATTAAATAAAAAGCGTTTATTTAATTAATCAGATAGACTAAAGAAAATGTGAATTAATTAAATAATTAAGATTATTTAATTAATAGAAGAAATAATGTTAAGATGAATTAATTGAATAATTAAGATTATTTAATCATGACCATGAAGAATAGGAATTATGAAAATTATTGAAGTCGCGGGCTTAGACCAAATTTCGGTGTCTACAGCCATATTCTTCAATTTGGCATAATATTTGTTAGATTCATTCAATGGCTGTTAAAAGTGAGAATCATTTTATTTTTAAATTTTCTTCATACAATTAGATTAAGGGGTGATTTTTTTGTCTTCAAAAAGTCTTATAACACTCTCTAGACCTTCATGACTTACAATGATCAAAGACGCTCAAATTTTTAGTTTTATGTGATGTTTAATCCTCACCAACATTCACCCAAAAACTTTGCCTCCACAATACTCTACACTTGAAGAATTATTTTTTCCATTCATATTTTTTCCTCCAAGATTCAACCTAATAACATACTTCTAAATATAACAAATATATAAATCAACAAAAAAAAATTATTTCTATTTATTTTCTTCGTAATATCTATCCTTATTTATACTTATACATCATATTCCTTATTTTTCAAGAGACTTTAACCATTCATAAACATTAACAAAATTTAACCATTTATAAACATTAATATCATTATATGTGTTGAGCAAAATCTAAGACCTCCACATTCTCAAATCATTGGGCCTACATTGCATGCGAATTGGTTGCATGTTTTCTAATCATTACGTGAGAACATGGTGCATGTTGCATTACTGTTTTGAGGTGAAAAAGAAACATTTGACTACACTTTGTTTTCAGTGGGCCTACCAGTTATGTTGGATAAAGACGTGATTGTACTGCCTGCGGAGATCTAGGGCACGCAATCTATTCGTCTAATTTACGGGAGACATGGACTAACTCTTCATGCTCGGAATGATGATAATTTCTTCAATTATCTCAAAACGTGGGGAACACTTGATTGGGTGAAAACTATTTAGACAGCTTCTACTTAGACAGCTTCTATTGGGTGAAAACTTTTTTTGGGTGAAAAATGCCTCCTACTTATCAATGGGTGAAAACTATTTAGACAGCTTCTAGATATAAAACATACACTTAAATAAGTACAATCACATTATGATCTTCCAACATGTTTCCATGATACCTAAAAAAGCTACTTGGCGCCCAAAAAAAGTATTCTATATTTTTCCTTTTGGGTAGCTGCTATATAATATAGAACCTAGTACTATAAAATAATCTACAAAATCCCTTCTTTTCAATGTTAATGAATCACCATGGATAATCTACCCCCCCAAAAAAAAAGTTATTTTAGGTTTAGGGAAAATAGAATGGTGTTATATTATGTAATATTTAGTTTATAAGGATATTTGAATAATTGTCTTCAAGTTTTATGGATAAACTGTGTGCATTTTTTTACATCAACGTATCGGATCATATTCCATTTTTTTCCCTCTTTCTACTTTTCATCCTGATGATGGATCGTGGAGTATGGAGTATGATCCAAAACGTTGATGTAAAAATATGCACACAATTTATCTAGAAATCTTGAAGACAACTATTATGGACTGTGGAAACAAAATGCTATTGATATTTGAATAAATTATATCGATATTTTAAAGTTAACTTTTGGACTTAAAGAGGAGAAATTGACGACAATAATAGATTTTTTTATTCAAATGTCATAGTAGAAGATCCAAGATCAAAGAGGAAATGGATATCAGTCAAGCATAATTTGGATAACATGTTTCAAAAATGTTTATATGTAAACCAAATATGTTACTATCATTTAATCTCATAGACTGCTTAGGCTTATGGATATTATTCAAAGCATTGATTCATTGAACTTTTTGTATATGCAGACTTTACTTTGGTGTAAATTTTGGAAGGCAATGATTATCTAGGCAAATTTCTAGAACTTTTTCATTACATAGTGTGACAATTTTATTCAATATGTACCATCTAAACATCAATATGGTCCATGTGCCCTAGTAAGATATCTACAAGAACAACCAAGGTGACTACCATATGAAACAAGAACCCTCTCATCCTCCATCATGCCAATGCAAAATATATAATATCCTATTCAAATGTGAGGATACACTATCACACATAAGTATTACTAAATATTAACTCAACTTGATATCTAAACATAAACACTAAATCCAATGGTAATAAAATAGGCTTGAATAGCTACCAAGAACTCACTAATATCTAGAATAGCAACCGCATCTAGTTTCTAACACATACAACAAATCATACCTCAAAAATCAAGATTACTCTTCATCAAAGGTAGGAAATTTACAATCAATTATCCAACCCAATCCACAGTCACAAGTCCCTATATACACTATCTCACACAATTAAGTCCTAGAGACCTTCGACACTACAATATAATGATAGCATTAAACGAAGGACAAATATACATCTTAGAAATCTCACTAAATGGATAATGTCACATTTTAAAACAATCAAAGAATATAAAATTCCACCAATATCACTCACAAGAAGGGTGTGACAAATGCCATCAATATCATTTAATATCAAAGAACACACATAATGACCTACAAACCTACAAAATAAATCACTACAAAATCACTCTCACCACTAATCTCCATAACTCTCCCAAGTTCTCCATATAATTAAAGATGAAGATTAAAGAGCCTCCACAATATTATCCAAAAAAATAATGAAGTATAATAATAGTAAATGACCTCAAACATAGTGATCATAATAGCACCTTATAAACCTTAACTCCAATTTCATATAAACATGAACCTATAGGAAGAAGAAATATACAATAGAGTTAAAACCTGCAAATCATACCACAAATTCTTCCAACACCAATGTGCTAAAGCTATGATAAGATCTCCTTCCCAAAACCCCAAATAAAAAAACCTCCTCAAGATCCAACTATTCAACTACAAGTTCAAACATACCATATGCAAATAAACTAGCTAGGATGTAAGCCTCTCAAACCAAAGGAAGATAAAATCAATAAATATTCATTCCATCAACAAGGGAGTGTACCCAAAACAATTAACCATCTATTGTGCCCTTCAAAACATATTAACCTCAGAGTTGAAACTAAAACTCAAGATCCAAATGTAAGGATATTAAAAATAATAACCATGCATATACTCCTTAAATAATTCCTTGGAACTAACAAGCATAGCTCAAGAATTAGACATGCATAATAAGACAAGACACATATAAATAACACATCTAAAAAATAGGTGGGAAATACCTTAAAGATCATTTGACACCAAGATGACCAAGAGAGGGGAATGATATTTCTTATGAAACACCAAGCCATAATGACTCTCTCCATGATCAATCTCCTCATCAATTCCATGCTAAAATCACATATATCTCTAGGTGTATGCTCCTCAATATTCTTGTTGCAACCTCATCAATCTTAACCATATCAACACATAACTTACAAGAAACAAGAGATCCATAACTTCACCCAAATCTAATATAGGTGTATAATTGATTATCTCATGCAACATTACAATAACTAAAATCTCACAAGGAAAAGTGATCACAACACTCATCTAGAAAATTACCACAAATCACCATCAAATCTGCCTCTTCATGAATAGTATAAAAACTAAGAATTCACCATGATGTTGTGATCTACATCTCCTTAAAATAAGATAATATTCCTTTAATTAACATATGTTCTCCTAAAAGCACTTGTATCATGCTAAAACTCTAATTGATAATGAATATTCCACCATAGAAAAAGCACGCATCCTCTAAACCCAAGATTGTCTACCAAGCTAACCAATCATAGTTGAACCCTCAACCAAAGACTCCAATATTCCTATATGGTAACCAATTGTCAACATCTCCAATCTACATGAAGATAAGAATCTACTTTAATTAGAACTAAAGATGCTAATGAACTATCATTATATATAAGAAATATAATCTAAAAACTTCTTATGTCACCAAAAACCACTACAAAACATCATCCATCACTAAGGGACAAATCAACATCACTACCAAAGCTCTTATTAAATAGTGATGTCATGCTACACATGACATTATGATAACATTATCTTAATTAAATATCACCCATGACACTCATGAAATATAAATACTCAACTATAACATCAATAACTCAAAAGGGGTAAAGTAGAATCATGATCTTGAAACCATGAAGACAAACCACCATCTGCAATCTAGGACATCACCACCCATATAAATAACCATGCTATGACAAATATCCATGCATACAATAGCCTCTACGAGACAATTATCATTTCCCTCAATGGACCATCAAACTCCCACTAAATCAAGATCTAGAATCTCTAATACAACCATAGTAAAAAACCATAGATCCTAAAATATAAATGTCTCTAGTACTCCATCTCTCTACCTCATAGTGACAAACATACTAATGCACCAAACTAAAAGGTCAACCAATAAAATTTGCAACAACACTAGAATATCTATGGCTATATATGGCATGCATATAAGCTATCTATACAACCTTTAAGTATAGATAGTCAATAAAATTGCATAACTCATAGACCTCACAATGCGATATATAGGTTTAACATTACATTAGTAATAATGTAAAATAGAGCTAATCACATATTAACATGTAGATTTTCTACAACTTGAACACAAATAATGCTCTAGATCTAATTATATGTTAATCCACAAAGTAACCATGATTTAGGAAACTGATAAGCAACTCTATACAAATTTAATTGAATAAAATGCATACAAAAACTTCCACATCTGATTCACATTCTTTAGGAAATGCTCTCCATTGCCTATAAGAAGTCAAAAATTAGACACTGTGAAGAAAATATATGACCTATCAAATCAATAATAGAAGAACTAGCTTCCAACTATATTTTTTTATAAATAGTAAAATATAGAAAAAACCACTATACCATTATGTGGTTCTCACAAAGAGTTTTTAATTGACCATAAGAAGTTAAAAATTTTGCGCTTTGGGTGAAATTTATTCTTCATAGAAGAAAACAACTTTCTTAAGGAAAATAAAATATATTTTCAACACTATTGTGGTGGCTCTCTAGTAATAGGTGGGTGATGCAGGAGCATCACTTTGGTGATGTGTTTATGCTCATTTTGATGTTAGGAGTATTATTTTTGTTAGTTTAGGTCTTAGGGAGTCCATTTGGATCATGTCAAATGGTTTAAGTTGTGTAAATAGGCCTAGAAATTTAATTTTTGCTTTTCCTGCCAAAATGCAAATTTGAATTTTCTAGGTGATTTTTGGCTTGTGGATGGTTGGGGTTTGTTCCTCAGCTATTTTTTTGGGTTGGTTAAGTCTAATAAGGTATTAGAAGACCATGAATGACCTTGTAAGGTCTCTTTTCATGTTTTGTTATCATGTCTAGGTTAAAAAGTGCATATTTTGCAAGTTTAAGGCATAAAGCATTAGGTTACATTTAGGTTTTTGAAGAAAAAGCATGTAATTTCGATGGAAACTATTTTGGTGATGTTAATTCACCTTGCATGAAGGGTAATACACACTCCAAGAAGCTGGAAAGGATTTTTGGTTGAAATACTCTGTTTCTTAACCATTTTTGGTTAATTTTTTGCAATTACAGTCTGAAAGCATCCTTGTACGGTTTTGTACAAAACATTTGCAGGTCTTGGAGTGGATGGTTGGATAGTTATTCATTTACAGGTTCAAATACAATTAGTTTCATTAAGTTTCATGAAGTTTTGAGCAAGATATGACAAAAATACTATTGACTGCCTTGTTACTAAACTAGGGTTTCCAACAAGTGAAATAAATTCATATCTTTTGTTTGCATGGTTGGAAACTAATGAAAATTGGTGAAACCATTCCTTAGGTTGCTTCCCAAGTGTCCAAAAAATGAAAAATCATTAAGCTATTGTATGTGTGATATATGTAGGTTTGTGTGTGATTATTGTCCCAAAAGATTGCCAAAACCTTAGGTCTTTGAGGGTTTAGTGAAAAACATGTTTCTTGAGTTTTCCATTGCAAAGAAAGGAGTTGAGAAAACCCTATGGAGTGTATTAAAGGTGAAATAAGTCTAATATGCATAATAACGAGTGTTGTTGCAATAAATTCCCAATTAGGACATGTTGAGGGTTTGAACCTAGAGAGGAAAGTTTGTCAAAATCTTGCAAGATAGGGTTTGAACACCTTCAGTAGAGTCAATAGGAATCTGAAATTATTAACCTTGAATCTTGTTTATCCTCTGCATCATTATTGGTATCAGAGCCAAGTTAAGCCAAGTGATGCAGACAAGGTGGAGAAACTTACAACAAACTCAAAACTGATCAGATTTCAACAAGGCATCAACCCTTGAACTCACAATCACCCAACTTGAATCAACTAACAACAATAGGCTTATAAATCTCAACAAAAGACTTATATTTTAGGGAAATTCCTTCAAATATCTTTTAGAAACCCTCTGAGACTCATAGTAGCATCCCACACATTATTCCAACAAATTCACCAAGGTAACTTTGACACAAAATAGGAAACCTTTGGATTGCTCTGCAAAAAGGCTACTAGAATTAGCCCACTTTTTCAAACAAAGTACCTTTCAAACTTCTTATTTTGAACAAAACTCACTTGATAGAGTTGAATTTCCTATCAAAACCTCAAATTTCATGATCAGAACACAATCACAAGTCCACCAGACCATCGTTCCCCTAAACCCTCCATTTACATGCAAGAAACTAGGGTTTTTTTGTTTCTCCACAATAACGGCTTCCCAAACTCTAATATTGTTCCCAACACATCTATTTAGGTTTTTATAGACATACTAAACCTTTACAAGACTAGTCCCATTAACATTTGGTCAAACCCCTACTTGAGTTCCTTCAAAACACCATGACAATACCATTAAAGACCCTAGGATTGCACTCCAAGAACACACAACTCCCTTCTCTCACATTCTAATGCACGTAAAAATCCTACCCTACCTTTATTATTCCATTCCATCAAATCACAGTGGGTAATAGTAGATGGAATGGAAAATTACATGATTAGATACTCAAACAGAGCCTTCACCGTTCTGTCCCAGGCAAATTAAAAACCTACAGTATCTCCCTCCAAATTTATTGTTAGCCCCTTAGAGAGGATTCAAAAGAAGGCTACTGCCATTCCATGTAGGACATAAAACACTTTAGAAAAAATATTATATTTATGGGCCTACACCGAATAAGAACACATAAAACTCAGAGATAGTACAAGAAATCTAAAAATTGTCAGAAGGAAAGCATTGTTTTATGTAAGGAATTCACAATATTTAATACACCATCTCATCCTCGAGCCTTTGAGAGGCCTTTAAAGATATTTACGATTCAAATTCCAACGGCCTAACTCCCTTAACTTCCTTTTGAAATTTTGTCCCTACATATTCCTCAAAATTGCACTTTAGCAACTTTGTTTTACACTTGACAATATTTGTATTTTGTGTGACTTTTGACACCTAAATGACTCTAAACCATCAGAAAACATCATGAATGGTCTTTTAGACCTTATTTAGGTAAAATAAACTCAAACCATATTATCTTGACCTACTGACCACCCTAAGAAGCTCCATAAAAGATCAAATTTGGACAATAGGGTGTAGGTGCTCCTGCACCACCAAGAAAACCAATATAAGTGTTGAGAGTCCAAAAGAAGAAAGTTGCCTCCAAGACTCAATGTTGCTGAAAGGGTGGTAGAAAGAATAGTAACAAAATTGGGAGAAGCCCTTGCTAGAGAAATGAGGGAAACAAGAGTTAGTTTGGATGTAAGACTCACTGCACTGGAAGCTAACCAAAGAAGAGTGGTTATAAGGGATATGAGTGACCAAGAAGAAGAAGTGGTGAATGAAGCACCTCAAGAAGAACCTCAAGAAGAGATGGATGCTAATGATGTGAGGATGGAAATATTGTTTAAGGTAGTCAAGGGTGAAGGAAGCAAGGTGAAGATGGAACTTGTAGTATATATAGGTAATTTGAATGGTGAAGAACTCCTGGATTGGATAGGGGAGTTGGACAAGTATTTTGAGTTTGAGGATGTGCCTGAAGATCAACAAGTAAAGTTGGTCAGAACCAAGCTGAAAGGTCATGCACCTATGGTGGAATTATGTTCAGGAAGAAAGGAAAAATAAAGGAAAATCCAATATTACTTCTTGGGATAGGATGATTGCCAAGTTGAAGAGAAATGTTTTGCCTAGTGACTAACTACATGACTCAGTTGTATAGGAGAGGAAGGAAGTATTAACTCCTCACCACAACTAGAAGAACCAGAGAAAGGAGAATCCTTGCTAATAAGAAGGACATTGATCAAGGTTCCAATGGAGAAGGATCCACCTCAAAGGAAATCATTATTATGGACTGTTTGCAAGTGCCAAGGTAAGTGTTGTCAAGTTGTTATAGATTCAGTCAGTATTGATAATCTAGTTGTTGTTGAGATGGTAGAGAAACTAAACTTGAAAATATTACCTCACCCTACACCCCATAAAGTATCATGGTTGAATAAGGGGCAACAAGTATTAGTCAATGAACTTTGTTGGGTAGAGTTTCAAATAGGAAGGTATAAATACAAGGTGTTATGTGATATCATCCCTATGAATGTATGCCATGTGTTATTTGGTAGGACTTGGCAATATGATAGAAAAATAATGCATTAGGGTAGGAAGAATTTTTATGTTTTGGAGAATGGAGTTACCTACACCTTAGCACCTTTGAAGGAGGAAGATAAATACCAAAAGTGGGACCAAGTGTGATGTTAGTGGGTGAAAAAGAGTTTCTAAAGACAATGGAAGAGGAAGAGATAGGTTTTGCAGTGATGATTAGACCTAGGACTGTCATAACAAAAACAAGAATTGATGATTGCCTTGGGAAATTTAAGACATGTTGAAGGGTTATGCAGATACAGTTGTTGATTAACTTCCTAATTCCTTGCTTCCAATGAGAGATATTAGTCACCATATAGACTTTATACCAAGGGCTAGTTTACCAAACAAAGCAACCTATAAGATGACACCCCAATAAAATGAAGAAATCAAAAAACAAGTACAAGAATTACTTGACAAAGGGTTAATTAGGGAGAGCCTTAGTCCTTATGTAGTTCCAACTATTTTGGCACCTAAGAAAGGGGGTGACTAGAGAATGTGTATTGATTCTAGATATAGGTTTCACTACCAAGAATAGAGGACTTAATAGATTGTTTGTGCGAGGCAAGTTACTTCACAAAGATAGACCTCAAAAGTGGATACCACCAAATAAGGATAAAAAAAAAAGATTAGTGGAAAACAACATTCAGAACTAATGAGGGAGTATATGAGTGGCTTGTTATGCCATTTGGCCTTTCTAATGCACCTAGAACCTTCATGAGGCTTATGAATGAGGTCCTTAAGCCATACATTGGTAAGTTTGTTGTAGTTTACCTTGATGATATATTGGTTTTCAATGATAACAAAGAAGATCATTTGCATCATTTGAATTTGGTGTTGTGAAGGCTACAAGAGGAAAAATTGATGATCAATCTGAAAAAGTGTGAGTTCATGAAGAAAAAATTGTTGTATCTTGGTTTTGTGGTTTCAAAGGCAATATTGGAGTGTCCTACACCTAAATTAGTTACAAAGGTAAGAAGTTTCCATGGCCTTGCAAATTTTTATAGAAAATTTATCAAAAAATTTAGTCATATATGTGCACATATCATAGACATTTTTAAGGGGAATAAGAAAGGGAAGTTCATGTGGACTGAACAAGCTAATAAGAGTTTCAAATATCTGAAAAAGAGAGTGACTGAGCAGCCTATCTTGGCTTTACCTAACTTTAACAAGGTCTTTCAAATAGAATTTGATGCTAGTGGAAATGCAATAGGGGTAGTTTTAAGCCAAGACAATAAACCAATAGCATATTTTAGTGAAAAACTGAATGATGCAAAGAAGTACTCTTCATATGACTTGGAGATGTATTCAATGGTTCAATCACTTAAGAAATGGAGACATTACCTTCCACCTAAAGAGTTCATGGTATAAACAAACAACCATGCACTTTAATTCATAAATAGCCAAGAAAAACTTAGTGAAAGGCACATTAAGTGGGTTGAGTACTTACAAAGTTTCACTGTCACAATCAAACATAAGAAGGGGCAAAGTAACAAGGTGGCTGATGCTTTAAGTAGAAGGGTAGTAATGGTGCAATAAATTCAATTAAAAATTTTTGGTATTGAAGCACTTAAGGAGATGTATGAGGATGATGAGGATTTCAAAGAAGTTTATGAAGTTTGCAAGCATCCTATTAGCACTAATAGAGAGAAGTGGCTAGATTATCTTATACAAGATGTTTTGTTGTTTAAGGGAGTACAAATTTGTGTGCCAAAGTCTTCTAGGAGGGAAAATATCATTAAGGAGAAGCATTGTGGGAGTATGGCATGTCATTTTAGCCTTGAAAAGACACTAGAACAACTAAGAAGGAATTAATTTTGGCCAAGGATGCAAACAGATGTAAGAATTTTTGTGGAGAGGTGTACTATATGTCAAAAAGAAAAAGGGAGCAACACTAATGTAGGATTTTACCAGCCTTTACCCATTCCCAATAGGCCTTGGGAATCCATCAGTATAGACTTTGTTATGGGGTTTCCAAAGAATCAAAGGAATTTTGATTTAGTTTATGTATTTGTTGACAAGTTTTCCAAGATGGCTCACTTCATCCCTAAAAAAAGTACAAGTGATGCTTCATATGTTGCAAGTTTGTACTTCAAGGAGGTTGTTAGACTTCATGGATTTCCTTTGAGCATATTCTTTGATAGAAATAGCAAGCTTTTAAGACACTTTTGGAGAACATTGTGGAGAAAGCTTGGTACAAATCTCAATTTTAGTGTAACAACCCCAGTGTTCTACTCAGTCAAAATTCCAAAGTTTTCGCCTCAAGTGAATGAATCATGATTCCATAGCCTAGCAATAAAATTTTTCTTTTCCATAATGTAAATAGCATGCACATTTGAAATAAACACTTTTCCAAACTTCCATTGCATTTCATTGTAATTTCACAAAATTGTCCATAATATAGATTTCATATTGAATAAACTCAAGTTTATCATTCACAATTACATTCTTCCATATGAATGGGTACATGATACATACATAGCTCTTCTGAGCTTCTTTTGGTAATAGATATACAAACTAGTCTTGAAGTCGATGCATTGGCGCATACATTATAGATGTCCCCACTCCTTGGTGCCATACACTCTAGTTGTCCCCAATATCGCCACAAAAATCCACCAACCTTGGCCACCAAATGATGAGGAGAAGCATCACTCAAGCACTTTTCCGCCAACCACAGACTCAAATGCAGTCCCCTGCACATTTGTCACATATGACAAGATGGCCCTACCCTTCGACGAAGAAATTGGTTGGTAAAACCCCATAATAATAGCCTATTTGAGCTTAGTGTTGTGTCCTACACACCATAACCTAATCATACTATCGTTACCCCTACAAGTATGAAAATCTTGAACTAGATTGCATAAAAGGAACACAGTGAATTGACAGTGCAAATAGTGGCTACTTACACTACTTTGGCCAAAGTATTCTCACCCAATACTTTGAGTGATAGTCATCCTATTCACATACACTACCATAGCTCAGTTGGATTATAACCATTCGTATACTATGCTTAGGTAATTTCCTTCCATAGGTAGTCATTAACCTCAAAAACAACCTTTCTCCTTTTCCCAAAACACAATGGTATCTCTACCAATAAAGCATAAGCATAAATTACCCCTTCAATGGATATTCCAATCCCAGGTATAACATATGATATTTTCTAGTCTACAAATTAACTTTGCATAAACATCTTAACAAGCTATACCCTTCAATGGACAACCTAGTCCTAGGTTTAACTTTATAGCCTAATGTATAGCTACATATGTTTCTTCTTATAATAGAATAAATAATTCATAGATAACTAAATCCATTTAGTAATATATCACGACAATAAGTGATTCTCTTCAAGAGTATAATCTCATCAATGATTGACCTCAATCGAAGAATAATCATATCAATAAATGATTCCATTTGAGAGTGTAATCTCATTAGTAAAAAAGTTTATTCAAAGAGTAGAATCTTGTCAACAATATGACTTCATATCAAGAGCATATATAACAAGCAATTAGGTAACAACTCTAACTCAATAGGTAATCCCACTTATGGCTCCATTCAAATAGTCATTCATAAACTCAAGTGATCAACTTAATCACATAGGTGAGTTTCAACCTTGGTATATCCTAATCCTAGGATAAAGACAACAACCAACGTCTAGTTTGATTATGTACGTTAATTTAAACCTATGTTTTCCAAATAAAGACCAAATATACAATCCTACCAAGTAGGTTATTCTCAACCTATAGGTTCCAATGAGTAGTTAAGTACATATCCCAACTCAGTAGGTAAGTCTTCACCTAACATTTGATTCATTAATCAAATAAACTTCTCAACCCAATAAGGTTATTCTAGACCTAGGGTTCATTCGAGAGTAAGGTAATGATCAAGTGATCATTCAAATATAGAATAGTAATATGACATCACATCTTATCATGGTTCATACTATCATTGTTGATTTTTTTTTAAACCTTAAATCATTCCTAAGGTTTCCTAGCATCATAAGCTAATAGTGTCAAGTCACTTTGTGACATTGATACATTTCACATTATACATGTAGTGTTACTACCTATGTATAGAAATAACATCTAAGTTCCCATATATGGTATACAAGAGTATTAATCACTCCCTTAAGCTATTCACACTTTCATCAAATCTAGCATAAAATACTCTTGGTAAATAATCACTCCTTTCTATGGAGTATGTAAAACATTCATAAGGAAATCATAAACATATTCTTTTTCTTTTCCATAAGCAAATAGTACGTATCACCAATGCAAGAATTCTCATGCAATTCCAAACAATTCAATCAAGACATTCATTCTTTCATAATAAAAGAAAAATAAAAGGAGAATAGATTCTCATGTCTGTTGATTGCTTAACCCAATAGACTAATCTGGTCCTTAGCCTTCCAATGTCAGCTTGCTAGGCTTCACTTCAAACTACTATAACCACTCAATACAAACCTCGCAATAACCTCCTTCTCAATGCTCACAAAATGACTCTATCTCTAGAAAATATAGCTACATAACATAAATAGCAGATTATAAACTTAGATTGTGCGTCCAAATGAGAGAGTTGGCTCATCTATTTATACAAAATATTGAGGCATTGATGCCTAATGAAATGGTATGCCAGTCAACACCACTCAAGCATGCAAGTTGACTCATCTCATACAGAAAAAGGTGGCAGCATTCTAAGTTAAAACTCAGCCTGGTAAACAACAAATCGACCTCTTTTGTATGATAGTAATGCTTGACTAAATCAAATATGCACATGTTCTACAGGTGAGAATTGAATTGCAAGTAAGAAATATTTTTACAGGAAATAGAGTATTCATATTATGGTGCCAAGTTTTAGCAACCTCCCTATTCTTTTGCCCATGGGTTATCCAAGGAAATAGTCAATATTTATCAGGTAACACATATCATAGCCGACTCAGTCATAGACTATCCAATCAACATGTTTAAGGATGAATCGACTCCTTATTAATAGCACGTAGAATAGCTCTGACCAAGCACGTTCATTTTCTGGGGTTTATATCCTTATTTCATGTGTTTCCAAACACTTTGCACAATAGATTATAATCTCACGTTTCCTTTTCCACTTAATCTAAAGAGTTTAAATTCTCTTTAATATCTACTTGAGCGCTATTATATAGTGTGCTATATTTCTCATTCATCGACCAATCATATACTCATATGAATCGGCCTTTATACTTTGCATAATATATATATACAAATCAGCCTCAAACACTTCCTATATATATATATGTACATGTATATATGTATATATATATATACATATGAATAGCTTTAATGCTATATATATATATTCCATGTCAATTAAGTATGTATACATTTGATATTCAAATGAATAAGTCCAAGTTAACATTTCATAAATATATAATATCATTTGTATATATATATATACCTCTATGTACATGTATAAGCATGTATATATATTGATATATCCATATGGGCATTTCTATTTGTCACACATATGTATATATCGACACATGTATACATTGTATATATGTATATATCTATATATATACATCTTATTACACTATCAAGCACACATATAATTACTATCTTATGTACTCTCACGTGTGTGTTCCTTCATGTGTACGGTTTATCATCGACATGCACATGCATACATATATACACATTCACGTATGTTCACCTCATCAATCAATCAATCATAGTAATATAAAGAAGAACCCATAAACTCAAAACACATAAACATCATCCAAGTATGCACTCAACAGTAATCAAGATCTGTACTAATGCAAACACATCATACTAAAGGATGACTTACCAATTTTCAACACTATGACTAGACTCAACCATTCTACTATGAGTGTGTGTAAACTCAGTTAGGTTTTGTTTAAGGTTACCTGACCAATCACTTCTCCTGAGTGATACTTCCCCTCCCTTCCAAAGGATTGAACCTATCCCTACAACCAACTTAGTACAACACCAAGGTAGTTAGACGTTCATAATAAATGCACATGCATCATAAAACGTTAGCATATTCATATAGCAATACATGTTCTTCATCAATGTAAACATATTTACTCTTCCAAAGTAATAACATCTTTAATACCTTTCCAGTGTTTCATTCATTTAACAAACATATCAAAATCATGATTGCATTCATCATCCTATTTACCCATTATGGTAAAAGTAACTTTGTAACAACAAGACAGGGTGTGACATTTAGCTCAGCCTACCACCCTCAAATAGATGGAAAATTTGAGGCGGTCAATAGGAGATTAGGTAACCTACTAAGATTCCTTTCAAAGGATCATCCTAAATAATGGGATATTGTTACCCCAAGCAAAGTTTTCTTATAATTACTTAGTGAATAGGAGAATTGGCAAGAGTCAATTTCAGGTGATTTATGGAATGTAGCCAAGAGGAGTGTTTGAACTAAGGGATCTCAGTGGTATGTAGAAGCAAAGTGTAGAGAGTGAACAATTTGCAATTTCCATGCAAGAGATACATTAACAAGTGAAACAACAACTCCAAACAAGTGTAGAAAAGTACATGAAAAAGGTAGATTTGAAAAGAAGGGAGGTTAGTTTCAAGGTTAGAGATATTTTCTTAGCACATCTCAGGAAGAAATTTTTTCCCAAAGGTAATTATACCTACAAGTTGAAGATGAAGAAGATAAGTCCTTGTAGGGTTGTTAAGAAGTTTGCCAACAATTCCTATGACATAGAATTGCCTAGTGGAGTAGGAATTTCACCAATATTCAATGTTTCTGACTTGTACCCTTACAAAGGGGATGCTATTGCTAATGAAGGAGAAAATGTACAAAATATATCAAATTTTGATTGGATAAAGGACCTACCACACACCAAACCAACATAGTTAGAGTGCATTCTTGATACCAAAGGGAGCAAGAAGACAAGGGGAAAAAAATACTTCTAGTATTTGGTCAAGTGGAAGCACCTTCCATATGAGGATTCCACATGGATGAAAAAATTAGACATCATCAAGCATGGGAGGATAGTTGCAAACCTTCTCTTAGGTGGAACCTGAGTTTCATTCTTTTTTTCCCTTGGGAGTATGATGCAGGAGCATCACTCTAGTGATGTGTTTATGTTAATTTTGATGTTAGGAGTCTTATTTGTTTTAGTGTAGGTATTAGGGAGTCTATTTGGATCATGTAAAATGGTTTAAGTTGTGTAAATAGGCCTAGAAATTCAATTTTTGCTTTTCCCACCAAAATGCAAATTTGAATTTTCTAGGTGATTTTTGGCTTGTGGAGGGTTGGGGTTTGTTCCCCAGCTCTTTTTTTTAGTTGGTTGAGTCTAATAAGGTCTTAGAATACCATGGCTAACCTTGTAAGGTCTCTTTTCATGTTTTGTTATCATGTCTAGGTTAAAAAGTGCATATTTTGCAAGTCTAAGGCATAAAACATTAGGTTACATTTAGGATTTTGAAGAAAAAGCATGTAATTTTAATGAAAACTATTTTGGTAATGTTAATTCACCTTGAATGAAGGGTAATATACACTCCAAGAATCTAGAAAGGAGTTTTTGGTTGAAATAACCTATTTCTTCACCATTTTTTGTTAATTTTATGTAATTACAATCTAAAAATAGCCTTGTACGGCCCTGTACGGAACATTTGTAGGTCTTGCAGTGGATTGCTGGATAGTTCTTTGTGTACAAGTTCAAATGCAATTAGTTTCATTAAATTTCATGAAGTTTTGAACAATATATGACAAAAATACTATTGATTGCCCTGATATTGAACTAGGGTTTCTAGCGAGTGAAATAAATTCATATCTTTTGTTTGCACGGATGGAAATTGATGAAACTTGGTGAAACCCTCCCTTAGGTTTTTACCCAGGTGTCCACAAAAGAAAAATTCATTAATATATTGTATATGTGAGATATGCAGGTTTGTGTGTGATTATTGTCCTAAAAGATTGCCAAAGCCCTAGGTCTTTGAGGGTTTAGTGAAAAACATGTTTCTTGAGTTTTCCATAGAAAAAAAGCAAGGAGTTGGGCAGACCCTCTAGGGTGTATTAAAGGTGCAAGAAGTCTAATAGGAATAAGAATGAGTGTTGTTTCAATAAATTCCCAATTAGGACTTTGTTGAGGGTTTGAACCTAGAGAGGAAAGTTTGTCAAAATCTTGCAAGATAGGGTTTGAACACCTTTAGTAGAGTCAACAGGAATCTAAAATCATTTTCCTTGCATATTGTTTATCCTCTACATTAGTGGGAAACACCATTAGTGAAGTGACAGCGGTAGAGATTGTCATGTATCAAAACTTGGTGGTTTAACTAGCTAACTTCTCAAGTATATTGGATTTTCTAATGTAGGGGTAGTGGGGATAGTTGTCTCCACCTAGGTGGTGGATTTACTAGGAATTTATGGCTCTTGAGTGGATTGTTGGTATCCCATTGATGGAAAAACTATTTGTAGAGTTTAAGCCCTAGCCCATTGGGTGTGACCATGTGTTGAAATCTAGGAGCCAAGATCTAGGTGGCCAAGGATTAGGTGTTGGTCACTCATGTGACCACAATCTTTAGGCCTTTTAAATCCCTATGCATAGTGAAATCACCATCATACCAACAATGAATACAAATTGTGTGAATGAAATATTGGATCAAATTTTAAATGAAAATCAAACACATTAATAAGACATTAAATCAAGAAAAGCTGAAAAGAAACAAAATATGCAAACCGTTATCGCAACTTTCCCAAAATCGTCTTATCTTCCTCTAACTCCAACGTTTTGTTGCATCAAATTGCTCTCAAATCAGCAGACCAATGCTCAACAAAATGACAGCTAAAGAACGAGATTAAAACATGCATAATATGCTAAATGCAAAAGCTATGCTGAGATGCTAGTATGGCTGTGATGCTAAAAGACTGTGATTGCATGAGCTGATTGTGTGTATGCGTGCGTAAGTGAGTATACGAAGTGTAACCAAAGCTTGGATTTGTGCAACCTTTTATAGAGTTTTCGAATGGATTTGATTGGCTGAATCGATCAACGGTCCGGATTGAGCTTGTTCGAACGAACGGTGGGAGATTTTTCAAGAGTGGAAGAGAAGATGGAAGGTTTCCCTTTTCTTTCAATTTTTCGTCATTGAGATTCGAAGGGAAACTTCCATTTTGAAGGATGAGTTAAGAATTTGGAAGGGTGAGTTAGCATGAGTTAGAAATTAAATAAATTAAATTTATTTAATTTGGAAGTGGAGATGAAAATGGAAACCCACATAATTAAATAAATCATATTTAATTATGTTTTAGAAAATGAAATTAGGGTGAAGAAATATTAAATAAAATATTTAATATTTAAATTGATTATGGGATGGAGAATATTCCATTATTCAAATATTCAAAATATTTAAAC
Organism: Sequoia sempervirens; assembly: GCA_007258455.2. NCBI lineage: Eukaryota > Viridiplantae > Streptophyta > Pinopsida > Cupressales > Cupressaceae > Sequoia > Sequoia sempervirens. Next base: position 77,370,904 of record VDFB02000003.1, on the reverse strand, counting down.
TTTAGAATAAAATGATAATTAAATATAAATAGATTATAAAAAATTATTTAATTTAATTAAGCGGAAGATGGAAATGTTAGTAATTAAATAAAATTATTTATTTAATTAAGGTAGAAGAATTAGAAAATGAACGATATAAATAAATAATTAAATTTATTTATATGTAGATGACATTAGAGGAATTAATTAAATAAATTATATTTAATTAATTAACAAGCTTAATCATGACCATTTTTAGATGTATACATTTTGCCCCTCTTTGAAGGAATGTGTAAAACACATTGCTTCAAAGAAAAATAAGATTTTTGCCCCTGATATGCTTTCGATATTTTTGCTGATGATGCCCCCTCGGGAGGTAAATTACGGATGAGAAAGAGAGTGATTTAGCTCACGATAAATGATGAAAAAGAAATGTCCCATTTTAAAAATAAAGTCAAAAAGCAACAAATTTACCCATGGTTGACCTTTAAAAGGTAAAAAGGTTGAAAAAGACAAGTCATTTGCACTTTTGACTTTGGTGAAAACTGTAGCTCTGAGAGTAACATCGTGACATGGAGATTTTGTATCATCGCCACCGATTCGAGAGATCGCGCCAATATCAGAGGCCAGTTGAGTATGGACCACCGGTGAGTTGATCTAACCACCTATGCTTTCAAATTTTTTGATTTGAATCAAAATTTTCATTTTTTTCGTGGTTTTAGTTTTAGAAAATGTCTTTTGCGCGCATCTAGGAGAGTTTAGGCGCTTTAAAAAAAAACAGGTGTGCTTAGAGTAGAAACAAACGTGCATATAGGATAGATTTTGAATGATTTAAGAAAAACCAGTTTAGCGCATCCTGTGAAAACTAGTGCGCATATAGGGTAGGATCAAAAATTTTAGGGGTAAAGCACTTTTAGGGTAAACAGGCGCGCATATAGGAAAAAGCGCATCGGGCAAAAATAGTGGTGCTTAGGTGGAGTAAAGTTGTGCATATAGGAAAACATGCATATGAGGTCTATTTGAGCACATCCAATGAAAACAAGGGCGCATACGGGTTTTAGCGCATCCCGTGAAAAGAACGACGCATACGGGTTTTATAGGCAGAATTGATGTTTTGATGATAGGAATGCGAAAATGATGACTTGTATTGCTTTCTTGGTCAATAGATAGGTAAATTGTCATGTTATCATGTTGATATGGATAGAAAATGATAGAATAATCTGATGATTGATTGATAACTTTGCTTCCTAGAGTAGAAAACAAAGAGTAAATGATTGATATGACTTCTGATAAATTTGCTTTCTGCGATAGAAAACAAATAGTAATTGATTGTAGAACAGATTTGATTGTGTGATATGGGTCGTTGATTTGATGCATTGATATGAATCATTAATATGGGTCTGATATAGTTCACTGATATAGGTCACTAGTATAGGTCACTTGATATAGGTCACTTAATAGATATGAGTCTAATTGATGTTGTTTGAAAGATTGAATGATTGGTATGATTGATATGATTATCATGAAATACCCTTGTGATGAAAATAGGAGGTTTTCAAAAACCTCCAGATTAGAGAGCGACATTCAGTAGGATGGGATAGGATTCCCGAGTTGACACCTGCTGACATAGCATTGATAGATACCTGTGGTCTGAGATCCTTATTGGCGATGCCGCCAATTAGGGTCAACAGAGAATTGTTGATGGCATTGACAGAGCGATGGCACTAAGAGCACAACACCTTTCACATGCCAACCGGTGAGGTGATAGTGACTCCTGAGGATGTGTACAAGATCTTAGGTATCCCCATGGTTGGATCCCTTGTGTATTACGATCACAAGGAGCTGGGGGGCACAGATGCATTGAGGAGGGTGTACGAAGACACATAGATCGCAGGGTACTAGGTACCGTGGGCTGATTTTCAAGGATATCCAGCCTTGCCAGCAGTGTTGGGTGCATTCATTGGAGGTATCCTTTGTCCAGATCACCAGGCAAAGGGATTATCAGTGGGATGGGGCAAGATTCTGGATCAGATGTTGCTACAGCTGAGGAGATACGCATGGGGGAGTTGTATGCTAGCACATCTTTATTACGATTTGCACCAGGTAGTGTACAGAGGTTCATCCAATTTGTCTTGCAAGGTGACATTGCTGCAGATCTGGGCATGGGAGCATTTTGTTGTGACATGACTGGCGTGCCCCAGAGTTAGGCCACCAGGTAGGCCTTATATCTATATGTATGCGATGTTCCTTACCCAGCCCAAGCTGGGCAAGGTGGATTATTGGAGACAACTGCTGGATGACATGGACACAGTCGTATGGCGACCATATCTGGATTACGAGCCATGGGCGACAGATGACATAGAGATGCCATACGTATGCATTCCTCGGTTCCTGATAGGGAGGACTCCCTTCATTTTAGAGAGGTTTCTGGCATTGCGGGTGCAGAGGCAGTTCAGAGTCACACAGGGGATGCTGCATGGGGTTGCACATTACGCTCAAAGCAGAGATGAGGCCGGATGGGGGCCATGTATTTCTTATCAGGCCGCATATACATAGTTTATTGCATTAGCACCTGAGGTATGGGTTGACAGACAAGACATTGTGGATGCTAGGATGTATGATGAGTACTCTACATATTTTCACACGCATCCCTTTCCTCGATTCACCAGTCTTGATGAGCCAACACCGATTTTGGTAGTACCATAGCCAGGGGCAGTGAGACAGAAGGATGCAACTGGCGGCGAGCAAGGAGCAGTTGGAGGAGAGGAGGTGGAGAGCGAAGACGAGGGGAGCTCAGATGATGACGATGGAGATGATGGAGATGATGGCGGGGAGGGGGGACATGTGCTAGGGAGGTCAGGGCTCGATATTCTGAGGGGTGTCCAGATTATGCGGCGGCCGAGGACAGGGATCGGGAGATAGATAGTGATCCAGATGGCATCCTCCTCACAGCAGGGATAGATTGCTACACTTTAGGCCAAAGTGCAGACATTACAGGGGTAGCAGGGACAGCTACAAAGTTAGCTGGGACAGGCACATGGGTTCATTGTGCAGCTACAGACACAGTTAGCACAGGCACAGGCACAAGCACAGGCACCTACCCCAAGTCCACAGTTAGCCCAGGTGATAGCAGAGAGAGATGCATTCAGACGGAGGGCAGTAGAGGCTAAGGGCGTTGCACAGTGTAACACTTGGGAGATAAGCAAAAGCATTTTAAATTGTTCAATCCGTTTCAAAAGTTTACTTTAAAAATTATGCCATTAATAAGATTTTTCAAAATAAACTCAATGTAAAAGAATTAAAACAAATTGCATTTTCTGTATATAAAATATAACATTTGCATTTCATCATGATTATGCACATGACCAAGTATATCAATGCATTTTCACATATATTCACCCATACTCTAAAGAGATCAATAAACCAATAAATATTCACATTTGTGTGAGATCAATAACTTCAATAAATAAATTTGTATCAATGTTATATCAAAATCTTAATAACACATCTATTTCAATGTTGCAACAACAAATTCCAAATACATTTACATTTACAATGGGCTTCACAAGCCATTCTAGTAGGATACTCAAGTACATAAATAGTAAAATAAAAACTCTGATCCTCCAACCGCCGTGACACCATCGGTCTTCTTGCGAGCTAGGGCCAAGAGTGTGATCCAGGCGCCTTTTCCGCCCAACCACGAAGTACATGACTTCCTCGGGTTCCTTCCTAACTCGAAGGAATCCCCGGCCCTGCATAAGGAGCCTAGCAACCTGACACAATAAAACAGGAGGGAACTCTCGATGCATGCTTGGTGCCTATATGCATTTCTAATATGAGAAAACATATTTCTTGCAACAGAAGGTGGCAGAGACTCAAATACATATATTTCTAGGCTTTTAAACAAATCCATCTATTTCAATGGTACTAGTGCTTGGCCAAGCATAAATACAAACAAGTGGTATTTTTAGAAAAGGTAAAACTACCGTCTCTGTGGATCCACCTTCGGCATCCTATCCTGGAAGTTACCAAAATACAGTATAATAAAGTGCAAAAATAGAAAGTTGTGCATTTTCCATATATGCTTCATGCATTTCATTGATTCTAAAAGAATTTTCTTCATTTATCCACATTACAATGTTTTTCAAACTGATTTCCATTCATACTTAGGTTTCAAACAAGGGTTTTCAAACATCTTTTGAGTTCCATTTTATCATGTTGAACAAAAGAATAGGTTGTAAAGTTTCAGTATTAAAATAAAATCTTCTCTTTTCTCAATAAATTTCCTCTTGTTTAGTAAAGAAATATGTTTTCACTCCAAGTTACTCTCTTGAATGTTCTTGTTCAAATTTGGTTTTTCAAATGAAAAAAAGTATGTACTTCATGATACTTTCAGTGTATGAACGCAAGTAGAGGTAGTAATTTTCTGTATAAAACAGTGTTCTCAAATTTATGTATATTTCTATATCTTCAAAGTTAAGCTGTTTTGAAAGTGGAATTCCCAATTTGTTACAGGTTTCTGGTTAAAAATAATATACAGAAACAAGATAATTCTTTCAGAAAAATAGAGGTTTGCAAATTTGTATTTGAGTTTTCTATTGTATGCTAATATTCAGAAATCTACATCTGTATGTAAGCATAAGACAATGTGACCAAAAGAAGATCACCAATTTGCATGATTCCAAGAGGTACATTTTCATATTTCCAACTTCAAAGATACCGAGATATTTATATATATTTGTCAGAAATATATCACATTCTGAAGATGGTTTTCCTATGTAAGTTCACATTTTTATATATATATATATATATTTATACAGCTGAGTATACATATACATATATATATATACATATATATATATATATACATATATATACATATATATATGTTTTAAAGAAAATATAGTTTTTCATAATTGTTTTCACGTTTTATGGTCGCGCGCACAGAAAAGAGCATTATACAGGGTTCTATATAGATGATAAGCACCCCAAAGGGTGCTGGGAGACCTTGCCTCTCCCATGGGGAGGGCGTGGGCTGTGAGGAGGCCGCGCCCCCTCCACAGGCCGTGGCTTGTGGAGGGCGCGAGCCTCCCCACAATGTCGTCCCTTCATTTGGGAAGGGCTGGGGATTAAAATCCCTTCCCCATACATTAAAAACAAATTCTTAAAAACAGAATTCGCCCAGCATTCAACTGCAATTAAATTCATTTCAAAAGAATTTCGAAATAATGTCAGGTAAAGGTTTTCATGCGAAATTTTGAGTATATATATATATACATATATATATATATATATACATATATATATATGCATAGGAATGCAAATTCTTGTATATATATATATATTTATATATATATAATTTCATATCTTTTCTCTCACAATTTTCTGTACAAAAGAATAGCAAATGAGGGCAGTTTCATGAAATGCAGATTGCAAAAGAATAAAACCCTGTTCTGGAAGAAAGAAATTGGGTATTTTCTCAACAATGTAAATGAAGAGAAGGTTTTTCCCCAGGTTTAAAAATAAAACTTGAAGACATTTTCTCAGGCATTTGAAATCATTTTCATAAAATCTTGCATACAAATTCTCCAATTTCATACTAAAATTCAAACTGGTTTAAAAGAAAAGAATGGAAAAACCTGGCTAATTATTCCAGTTGCAGATGTCCAAAATTTCATTCAGTCTCCTCCCTGAGCCCCCTGGTTATTTTCCCCCAAATAAGCTTCTCTTATCTCCACCTTAAAGCCTTATTCCCTTCTTCCGAGAGTCATGCAGACCCCTTTCAAATTGACAGATGGATAATTTTCTTGGCAAATATTACATGCAAAACTAAAGAGATAGCCACTTGCCGAGAACATTGTTGGTTTTAAGAAGAATTTCCCAGAACCCAATTTTCTCGGGACTGTTTTTCTATTTAATAATAATTTTTCTTTACCATTCTTTTACCCTAATCTTGAAATTAGAATTTAGGATAAATACAATTAAAACATATGAATTTCATTTCAAATTCATAAATAGGTAAAATGTAATAAATGATTTACGAATACTTGCACAAAAGACAAATATTTTGAATATACTTACTTTATTTATTCAAATCTAAAATAAATATTTTACCTCACTTATAAATAATTCATCATTTAATTAACACAAAATAAAGATAGGATTTGAAACCATAAAGCATTTAAAACTTAAAATTAATAATTAATAGTTAAATTGTATTTATTGCTTTTATTTATTATTTTATTTATTTTAATCGACTATTATTTAATTCACCAATAATTCAAGACAATCATGTTGAAAGTGACATTGCCTAAATGCAATCTACATGAGTCTAGGTGTTGTGTGTGTGTGGTCAAAAGTACTCCTGTTTTACCATGTCGAGAAGCTAACCTCCTTTCCTCAATCACACTCTTGGTCTTCGACCACTGCAACTCAAGTGCACTCAGGCACGCAACAAAAGAATGAATTAGTATCCAATATAGATATATATCAAAGAAATACTTTCAATAAATATTTCTATTCTATCTTGCTTAATCTTTCAAATAAAACGCATTCAAAATTACTTTCAAAAGCAAACACTTTTCTCATTTCCACACACCAAAGCATCATAGTATGTCATATTACTTCAAGCACACACAATAATTCATAGAAAAAATCCACACAAAGCCAAGAGAAAAACAACATCAAAGTCTGAGATGTGACACACAAAGGCTGATGGGCACTATAGAGAGCGTCACTATGGGATGCCATTGCAGAGGGCATGGAGATGGCGTGAGAGGCTGAGTACTACAGAGTGAGATATGAGGAGTTGTGTCCTCTAGAGCGTAGAGAGCCATACCTGTGGTCCCATAGTAGGACCAGGAGTAGATCACAGACACACGCAGAGCAGAGGAGTGACAGGGCCTTGGTAGGACCCAAATGTAGGCACCAGTGGCAGACCACCTCCTTCCCGACCAGCACCATCAGGGGCATCAACCAGTTAGTTTCGTGATGTATATATATTTTTTGGAGCATGTATATGCCATTTTTTATCATATCTGATGTATTGTGCTTTGGACATTTTAGTTTCATTGGACATTTGGACATTTGTATCATTTTTTATGAGCGATGATATGCAGCAGCGATGATTATTTTTTATGATGATGTGATGTGTATTTATGATATGATGATGCATTCATGTCTATGTGTTTATGGATTTTGATATGCATTTGAATGAGTTAATGGCTAACATGATGTGCAGGATGATTTGATTACAATGTTATTCATTATGATGATGATGATTTGATGATGTGTACTAATGATGTCATGCAGGTGGATGACTTATGATGTTTATATGGAAATGTATGTATGGAATATTTATGTTTTTGGATTTTTCAATGCAGGTAAAAGATGATAATATGATGAAAAATGAATGTTGTGTTCATGATATGCATTATGATATGATGTGATGTAAAATGATATGAGTAGATAGTGTATGATAAAATGATATGACATGAGATGATAGGAATACTGATATAAAATTGAGATGAATAAATAGTGATGTATGATAAAATGATATGTGATGAAATATAATGATTGGTAATTAGAATGAATGGATAAATGAAATGATAAATGAGATTATAATGAAATGAAATGATAAATGAAATGGTATGGAATGGAATGTTAAATGATATAAAATGAAATGTTAAATGGATAGATGATAATGAGATGAAATTGTTAAATGATATGATATGAAATGTTAAATGGATAGATGATAATGAGATGAAATTTTTAAATGATATGATATTAATGAGATGTTAAATGATAAATGTTGATGAGATGAAATTGTTAAATGATATGATATTAATGAGATGATGATGGATGATAATGAGAATGAATGATAAATGTAATGAATGATAATGATAATGGATGACAAATGTAATGAATGATAATGATAATGGATGATAAATGTAATGAATGATAATGATAAATGGGTGAAAGGATTATAATATGGTAATGCAATGATAGAATAATATAAATGATAATGATAACGAAAATAAATAAAATGAATGGAATGATGATAATGGTAATGAAATTAACATGAAATAATGAAATGATAATGGATGCAATACTAATATGAGTGATAATGGTAATGCGATGATGAGGAAATGATAATGAAACTATTATGAAATGATAACGAAACTAATATGAAATGATAATGAAAGTGCAATGATAATGATAATTAATGTGAGATGATAATGAATGAAATGATAATGAAACTAATATGAAATGATAATGAAAGTGCAATGATAATGATAATTAATGTGAGATGATAATGAATGAAATGATAATGAAAGTGCAATGATAATGATAATTAATGTGAGATGATAATGAATGAAATGATAACGAAACTAATATGAAATGATAATGAAAGTGCAATGATAATGATAATTAATGTGAGATGATAATGAATGAAATGATAACAAAACTAATATGAAATGATAATGAAAGTGCAATGACAATGATAATAAATGTGAGATGATAATGAATGAAATGATAATGAAACTAATATGAAATGATAATGAAAGTGCAATGATAATGATAATTAATGTGAGATGATAATGAATGAAATGATAACGAAACTAATATGAAATGATAATGAAAGTGCAATGATAATGATAATTAATATGAGATGATAATGAATGAAATGATAACGAAACTAATATGAAATGATAATGAAAGTGCAATGATAATGATAATTAATGAGATGATAATGAATGAAATGATAACGAAACTAATATGAAATGATAATGAAAGTGCAATGATAATGATAATTAATTAATATGAGATGATAACGAAACTAATATGAAATGATAATGAAAATGCAATGATAATGATAATTAATATGAGATGATAATGAATGAAATGATAACGAAACTAATATGAAATGATAATGAAAATGCAATGATAATGATAATTAATATGAGATGATAATGAATGAAATGATAATGAAACTAATATGAAATGATAATGAAAGTGCAATGATAATGATAATTAATATGAGATGATAACGAAACTAATATGAAATGATAATGAAAATGCAATGATAATGATAATTAATATGAGATGATAATGAATGAAATGATAACGAAACTAATATGAAATGATAATGAAAATGCAATGATAATGATAATGCTAATGAAATGATGATGAAATGATAATGATACAAATGTTTGTATTGTCCTCCACAAATAGTCCAAAGAAAAATGACAGCCATTGACCTTTCAAAAACTCTTGATGCAAATCCAATATGCAGTTATGTACAATGACCTAAAATGAAATGCAACTAAATGAAACCGACCATTTTGTTGAGCCTTTTTGGCGAGCCTGCTTAAATCACCATAGAGCGTTTGAAAAATGTTGGAAGTGTGTACAAGTATCAGAGGGGAAATTAGCACCAATGATGACCTGAGTACAACTTTCATGATTTTTGATATAGCAAGTGAACACAAGCATCTAGGTATAATTAGACCGAGATGACCTGAGCATTTCTTGCGTGAACAGATAGACTAACCACTATCTGATGCAAATTTGGAACTTTCATCAATGATAAACTTTGGAAAATCATGTCTCACGACATACTTGCAACAGATAAATGATTAACCTCAAGACAACAAACAGAAAAATCATCCTCTTTCCTTGCCTCTAGTTCATTACATCATCGAGTGTGCTCCAGAGAAATGATATCGAAAAATTAAACAAGCATTGTTAAAAAATGAAATACTGTGATTCCAAACATTAGTCAGATTAGAGATCATCTAGATATGAGTCATGGTAAGGTGCGCAGCTGAAAGCTACAATGATACAAATCAATGATTGGATGTTTGTTTTGGTTGTTTTGTTTGTGTGATTGGTTTCGACGTTGTTGTCTCACTGTTGAAAGTTGATTGCCCCCAGTATGCCCCATGTTTTTCCTTGGTATCAACATAACTTGTTGCAATGAATATGTACAAAAATCAAGCCATGATAAGACGTTATCACTCGAGGAAAATGATGATAGCATGGTGTTGGTGTGACCCTAAGATGATGGAAAAGATGCATGAAAATGAAGGCTAAAGAGTTAAGTGTAGAACATGAACTAATAGATGGAGAGCCCCAAATAGCGTCTGTTTGCCAGATTTTCACTATTTGTTTTTATTGCATTTTTCTTGTCAATAGATTGCCTGTTTGCCAGGTTTTCACCTTATGACGTTTTTTTATTTTTTTGTGCTACCGAGATGCCTGTTTGCCAGGTTTTCACCAGGGTAACCATTTTTTCAAGACTTTTTCTGATTTTTTTTTTTGGATTTCTTTAGGTCTTTTTCTGATTTTTTTGTATTTCTTCAGGACTTTTTCTGATTTTTTTGTATTTCTTCAAGACTTTTTTCTGATTTTTTTTTTTTTGTATTTCTTCAGGACTTTTTCTGATTTTTGATAACTGCCTTAGACATAATACTTTTTCAGGTGCATGCTATTGATAGGTTCGTTGAACAGGTCCCCTTCTGGTGTTGATAGCTTGTAGGCTCCTGAACCATAAACTGTGATAACCACATAAGGACCTAGCCAATTTGGTTCAAACTTTCCTTTCTTCTCTCTGTCTTGCTGATTACGCGGGTTCTCTTTCAGAACAAGATCACCCACTTGAAATTTACGTGGCTTTACTTTGTGATTATAGCTACGAGACATCATCTATTGATATGCTTTTAAGTGGTCTACTACTCTTTGTCTCTTTTCATCTAGGAGTTCCAGTTCTTGGAGGCGGGAAACTCTGTATTCATCATTTGTTGTAAGGCCTTTCAATGATACTTTGAGTGAGGGAATCTCAACTTCTAAAGGTAGTATGGCCTCTGCTCCATAGACAAGAGCAAATGGCGTTGCTCCTGTTGGTGTGCGAACACTGGCTCTGTAGGCCCATAAGGCGGGATTGAGTTGAACATGTCAATCCTTCCCTGAAGCATTCACAGTCTTCTTCAAGATTTTCAATATTGTTTTATTTGAGGCCTCTGCTTGACCATTCCCTTGTGGATAGTACGGTGTTGAATGTCTATGCTGAATGTGAAATCTCTCACAAAGTTCATCAACATCCTAATTTTTGAATGGGCGTCCATTATCTATAATAATGGAGTTGGGAATGCCATACCGACAAATAATATAGTTGAGTATGAATGATGATATTTGTTTATCGGTAACTTTAGTAAGAGGGACTACCTCAATCCACTTGGTAAAATACTCTGTAGCTGTGATGATGAATTTATGCCCGTTTGATGAAGAAGGATGAATCTTGCCCACTAGATCTAACCCCCATTGGGAAAATGGCCAGGTTGGCGTGAATGGTTGAAGTTCCTATGCAGAAGCATGAATGAGATTCCCATGAATCTGACATTTTGAACATGTTTTCACAAAAGTGAATGATTCCCTCTCCATTGTAGGCCAGTAGTAACCCATTCTAATCAATTTCTTAGATAAGGTCAATCTACTTGAATGAGTACCACAGATGCCACCATGAACTTCTTGTAAAGCTTTGTCAGATTCCTCACGTTCAAGACATCAGAGTAAAGTACCATCAAGACCACAACAATAAAGGGTGTCAGCAATAAGAGCGTAGCGAGTAGATTGGCGGATAAAATTGTGTTTTTGGTTACGGGATAAATCGGGTGGTAAGATATCTTTCAGATAGGCATACATTTTTTTGTACCAAGGCGAATTGGATCCTACCAAGTGACAAATGATTTGGCTTTCAGGTGTATCATAAGCAGGTGTAAATGATTGTTCCACTAGAAATTCATAACGATTTTGAGTTTCTGGAAGTTGTAACAATGATGCGATTGTAGCCATGGCATCAGCTGCTTTATTATCAAGCCTTGGGATTTGTGTGAATTTGATGTCCACAAAATATTTCTTGAAATCATCAACCATCTTTTTATATGGTAACAGTTTCTCATTTTTGGTTTGATAGTCATTATTGATCTGATAAATGACCAACTGTGAGTCGCCATACACCTGTAATTTTGTAATTCTCCATTCCAGTGCTATTTTGAGTCCAATGATTAATGCTTCATATTCGGCTATGTTGTTGGTGCATGGAAACATCAACCTATATGATTGAGGAATGGTGTATCCTTGAGGGGTGACGAAAAGTATTCCTGCCCCTAATCCATGTTGAGTTAAAAAACCATCAAAATATAGGGACCATGGTTGTTTAGATTCTACAGTAAAAACATCAGCATCTGGAAATTCAATGTGCAAGGGATGATCTGCTTGTAATGGTGCTTCAGCTAATTGATCGACAATAACTTGTCCTTTGATTGCTTTGCGATCCACATAATGAATGTCAAACTCACTCAAAATCATTACCCACTTTGCTAACCTTCCTGTCAATGATGCTTTGCTTAACAAATACTTGAGTGGGTCAATCTTTGAAACCAGATTGATTGCATGGGTTAGCATGTAATGCCGAAACTTCTGTGAAGCAAAGACTACTGCCAGACAAGCCTTCTTAATAGAAGTGTAGTTGAGCTCATGACTTGTCAATGTTCTACTGATGTAGTAGATTGCACGTTCCTTTCCTGTAGGGTCTTCTTGCGCTAGCAGTGCCCCTAGAGATGTCTTTGTTGTGGCAATATATAAGATGAGTGGTTTGTCTGGATTTGGTGGTATGAGAACTGGTGGAGTCATCAGATACTGTTTGATTTGTTGAAAGGCCAATTCACATTTGTCATCCCACTTGAAAGGAACATTCTTATGCAGTAGATGTGTGAAAGGTAAACTTTTGTTGGCCAATTGTGCAATGAACCTCTATATAGATTGAAGTCATCCTTGCAGTGATCTCAATTGACTGATGTTCTTTGGTGGAGGCATTTCCATAATTGCTTGTACTTTTTCCGGATCTACTTCAATTCCTTTTTCTGAAACAATGTACCCCAAGAGTTTTCTAGATTTGACCCCAAAAACACATTTCTTAGGGTTGAGATGAACTTTGAATTTCTCTAGTCTTGCAAATATTTTGGATAATATTTCAAGATGTCCTTCTCTGGTGTATGATTTTTCCAATATGTCAACCACATAATCTTCCATGAAGACATGCATCATGTCATGAAAGATTGTAGTCATGGCTCTTTGGTAGGTAGCCCCAGCATTCTTCAGACCGAAAGACATGATGTTCCAACAATAAGTTCCCCACAGACATGTGAAAGTTGTTTTCTCCTAATCTTCAGGTGCAATCTTGATTTGGTTGTAGCCAGAAAAACCATCCATTAATGAATACATGGCATGGCTAGCTGTTAGATCAACTATAGTGTCGATGTTTGGTAGTGGGAAGTCATCCTTAGGACATGCTTTGTTAAGATCTCTGAAATTTGTGCATATTCTCACAGTTTTATCTGGCTTGGATACAAGAACAATGTTGGAGATCCATTCTGCATAGTCGATTGGTCTTATGAAGCCCACTTCAAGGAGTTTTCTCAGTTCTTCCTTAACCAATAATGCAACATGAGGGTGCATCTTTCTGAGTTTTTTTTTCACCGACTTGGCTCCCAGTTTAATAGACAAGTGATGCATGATAAGATCAGGATCGAGACCAGGCATGTTAGCGTAAGACCACGCAAAATTGACTTGATTTTCTTTCAGGAATTCCATGAAATCTAGTATTTCTTTCTCTGTCATTGATGCAACTAACTGTAAAATTCTTGGTTTATCAGAAGTCTCAAGATCGACAACATTTGTAGGCTCAATCAAAATAGGTGATCGCTCATGGTAGTGCTCCGGGAGAGTGCCAAGATTCCCATCATCTGGTGCCTCAAAGAGGTTTTCACCATCAAATACACTCTTTATTTTATCTTTTGTTTGATCTAATACTGCCAAATTCTGGTTTTCACCATTAGATCTTTCTTTTTTATTTTTACTTTTGTAGCTGGGAGACTTGACACTCTCCTGATCAAAAACTCTATGTCAAAAATCACTAGTGGAACAATCATTTGTATCCTTTGCGGAAAGGAAGTTTACGATAGCTTCATCACTTGGAAACATGGGTATATCAATAGGTTCGGTTGAATCCCAATCAATGAGATCAGCATAAATCAAAGGTATCGAGTCATTAGGTTGTGTGAAGTCGACTATGGTTATGGTCATAACGGAGTGGTCCGTAGGATCCGAGGTATGATGTGGGTCAATGATGATACTGTCCTCATGATAGTCTTGTTCGTTTAGATCTGACTCAGTATCACTAGAATCATAGTTGATTTGTGGTTCAGATTCTTATGGTTGGGACCCTGAACCTTGACCTTCAATTAGAGTTGGAGTGTACTGGTGTATTACATCAACCTCTTTGTCTCTCCAGAACTCATCATTGTAAATGGTGTCCCATTCATATTCAGCAGAGTCTGTGTCAGAATTGTTTTCCAAGAAGTTCTGAACTGTTGTCAAACATGTTTCTTGTGAATCTGAGCCTTCTTGCAATGCAAAGACAGTGCCATGCAGTTGTTTGGATGTGCTTTCTTTGGAGTGAGTATCATAACCCAATCCAGTTTTCTCTTTTGCAGCAAGTCCGCGGAGGTGAATGGGTTCAACTACTCCTTCCTTCCTTTTTCTGATAGGCCCTTCATCATAGCCCATCTTCTACATGATTGGATACCCTTTTCCATATTTGTCTGTGGGTAATTTGACATTAGAGACTGCTTCATCTTCATCTTTATAGAGCCAGTTTAGAATCTCTGTATCCTCAGGATTTTCCATGGGGAATTTTTCTTTGATGAATTTTCCATTAAATTTTGTGATTGGCTCTATTGGTGTTTGCTTTGATGTTGATGTTGCTGATATTTGATGTGCCCTGATAGACGGTTGTCCATGTGATCGAGGTGATGTAGGTAAATTGGCAAGACAAAGAGAGTATTCTCCAACTCCATGATCCTTGAATTTCATCTTTTTGTCAAAAGTATTGGTCAATTGACTGATTTGTGTGTCAATCTTTAGAGAAGTCCTAGCATGAGCTTCTCGATTGTTAGGGACCAAAGTATCTTGACTGGATTTTATGTTGGCACAAGTTTGAATATTGGAATTATCAACAAGTATCGTGATTTCCTGTCCATCATAAGGAAACTTAAGACATTGATGATAGGTTGATGGGACAACTTGCATTTCATGGATCCAAGGACAACCCAATAAGTTGTTATATGCAAGATCATAGTCCAATACTTGACACAAAGTATTCTTTATAACATGGCCCACTCTGATTGGCAGCATGATTAGACCCTTGGATGCTCTTTCTTCATCATCATAAACTTTTATGGTAATCTTTCTTCTGAAATCAATGGAGTCTTCAGAAAATCCTAAGGACTTAACCAACTTCATGGTATAGATGTTCAAACTAGCACCTCCATCTATTAGAACTCGTTTGATACAAAACTTGTGAACCATAACCTCTAAGTACAATGATGAATTATGGGGGTGAGTTATGGAAACGTCATCTTTGTCAGAGAATGAAAGGCAAGTGGGCGAGGACAAATGTCCTACCATGGCTTGAAATTGATTCACATCTAGCTCAATGGATACATTAGTTTCAACGAGGGCTTTTTCGAGAATTTCTTTATGGGCTGGAGAAATCTTCAATAGTTCCAGAATAGAAATTTGAGCGGGGGTTTTTCGAAGTTGGTTGACCAAATCATATTGATGTTGAGGTGGAGGTTCAGTGGTTTTTGAAGAGGCGCCTTTTAAAACAACTTTAGCTTGCGCTCTTGTTGTTGCGTTGACTTCTCTATATTCCACCTTCTTGTTGACTTTAATTACATTTACCCACTCGTCGTCTGAGTAGAGATGATTGATTATATGATCATCATTGATATGATTCACATTTTTTTTAGAAGACTCACCCTTTTGATAATTGGGCAATGGATTACGAAATGCTTGGTGGTCTGCATTGGTTTGTTGATTTCCTTCTATTGTAATGATTTCATTGTCAATTAAGTCTTGAATGGCATTCTTCAAGGCTTGGCAGTTGTTTGTGCGATGACCTTTACACCAATGATAATCACAATAGTATGCCTCATTCCATGATGGAGGCTTTACACTGGGTTCATTGAGGCAGCAAAGTAATGACATTTTTGTCCATCAACTCTTTGAATGTTGATTCTAAAGATTGTCCCAATGAAGTGAAAGTTCTTCTATTTGAGAAGAATGAAAATCTTTTCGGATTTGAATTCGAGGTGTTCCCTAAGGAATTGTGATTGTTATTGGTTCCTCGGTAACCCTGGTTGTTGGAAGTCCCTTGATGGGGAGTAGAGTTTTGATTTGTATTGTTCCTCGGAGAAGGAGGATTATTTCTGTGATTTGCAATCGAGTTGACATTGTTGTTGCGACTGTTTGGAGTACTGAGGACAAATGGTTTGTTCAAGGCATGATTCACATCAACAACACCATCATTCACTATATTTTTGTTGCGAGTCTAGAATTTGGACTTGTCCTGATTATTGTGATGGTTAGATGAGCTAGGATTTTCTTTGTCATGTTTGATTATTCCTCTTTTGACCAAAGCATTTTCGATGGTTATGGCATCTTCAATCATTTTCTCAAAAGAAGGAGGACAATGTAAGTTCAAGTGATAGCTCATTTCTGAATTTAAACTGTTAATGAAAGTAACCATCTTTTCCTTTTCAGGAACAAGACGTGGATATCTGGAAAATGTTCTTCTCCATCTCTTAAGAAATGTAATGAAAGATTCACCAGGTTTCTGTGCAACCTTGCAAAGATCTATCATGGTGATCTGATGTTGTATGTTGTAGGTATATTGTGATATGAATAGGTTGATCAATTCTTCAAATGTCCTGACGGGAGGTGTGATCTTAGATAACCATTCCATAGAATGTACTCCAAGGCTCCTTGGAAACAGTCAGATCAAGTAAGTATCTTTGTGATCGAATTCCAATTTCATGTTCCTGAAGTCTCTAACATGATCGATTGGATCCGTTTTCCCATTATAGTGATCAAATTTTGGCATTTCATAGTGCTTGGGAAAAGGAATCATGTTAAGACTTCTATCGAAAGGATAAGGACAAATGTCCTCAAGAGTGTATTTCTTTGTGGTTGTTACCCCTTGTAATTCTTTAACTTGTCCTTGAAATGCCTTGATTTGTTGGGTCAAAGCACTAAGATCAGAAAGGGGTGTCTCTTTAGGTTTATTTTTCAAGTTTTCAGTGTCAAAGTCGTGAGGCAATTTAGCCCCTTGTTTGGCTAGATATCAAAAATATTTCTCCTTATCTCGCTGCAAGATCTTTTCAATAGCTTTATGGAATTTTGGATCTTGCTCAGCCTCTCTAAGACGTTCCTCATATTGTTCCTCATCACTATCTATTTGTGTTTTGTTCATGTCTTTGTATTGGTGGAATGGATTTTCTTCTCTATTGTCCATGTTTTTGTTAAAAAGTGGATTTTGATTTATGTTGAAAAAGAGATTACTGCTTTCTCCTTCTTCTTGAGTGTTTTGAATATGACTTTCTTTTTGGATTGTATCCTTCAGTTTATTGTGTTGAGATCTTGTGGAGATAGGCATATGAATTTGAAAATTTCCTCTAAACTTAGATCATGGTTTCTGACAAGTGCAATGATGATGATCTGATAAGATGCAGAATCTTATGATAAGATCAAGGATGCTCCTAATCTATTGATTGTGGCTTCCAAATGATGAAGGATTTTAGAATCCTGTTGGGGAAGTTGAACCAAAAATTAAAAAGTTGTTTTGAAAGGTGCACTCTAAAAGATTTTGATCTTCGTTTTTAAAGAAATTCTCTCAAGATCTTTGAAGAATATGGCTGGGGTGTGAAGGATATTCTATAGAAGGTTGTGGTATGTTGTCAAATTCAAGAGGTTGGTTATGATTATGTCGTTGTGATAGAGATAATCTCTGATAATAAGCTTGAGGATCTAAGGGATCTACAACATATTCATCAGTGAATCCTGTAACAAAATCCTCATATCTGTGAAGAAATCCTTGATAGTGAAGCAAGACTTGTCGACTTTTGTACAAGAATTTTCTCTTTTGTAGTGTTTTCTTGTATCCTAACGGTTTCTTGGGTTTTTTGATTCTTTTAGACAACGATTTCTTGGGAAACTTTGTTGACTTCCAATCTCTAAGCATGGGAAAAGTATTGGGAATGCTATTGAACAAATGGAATGAAAAAAAAATCTTAAGTGGCTTTCAGTTGTTGTTCTTCATGTCCCTTTTGGATGATCTCTTTATTTGAATTAATGAAATGGAAGACACAACAAACATTTTTTTGAAAACAGTTGTTCTTAAAGCCCTATACTAACATGAAGTGTTTGATCAAGAAAATATTTTTCATCAAATGTTTTTATAGGTTTTTGCACATGAAAGACAATTTAGACAGACTCACTCTTAAATACTCAAATAGGTCATTCTAGTAATCAACAACCCACATCTTAGAACTGCGTCGACTCACACAGTCGTGTCACCCCTGAAGGGGCACCTATGTTTTTGTCTTTTCCAGGTGCGTACTCAGAGTTACAGAAGTGGATACCAAATCCCCTGAGCAAACGTTCCTTGGCAGTTATATGGTGAGTATGTTGGGGGCAGACTCTTCCCTCCCCTTGCACTGTGATTATTAGAATGTTTGGAAACTGACTCGGTTGGCCACTACACTAGGTTCATAGTAAGGATTTCCGTTCGGTGCGGCAATAATAAACTCCCTCAGGAGACCTCCCAACCTTTAGAACAAAGGCTTTGGGGATGGTTATCTTGCACACTACTGGAAAAAGAGGGTTTCCCTAGATCTGCTTTAAATTTTATAGTGGGGCGGAATAGCCTGGCTTTGGCTTGAACCCACTTGAGTCGTTCCCGTAGGGTGAGTACTTTTTCCCACTACGGCAGGCTCTCTACAGGATGTAATTAAAGCAGTAAAATTCATGAAATGAAAAGGAAAGTCTGGTATTTTGATCACCCAATTAAGGGGAGAGCATAGACCTATTGCCACAGTTAAAGCAAGCAGATGTTCTTTTTAAGTTCCAAATCACAATGATCTAACCTAAGTGAAGATATTGCTTCACCAAAAATAGATTGTTCAATTTTAACTGCAAGATCATTGTTTGGTGACTATCCTAGATTGCTTCATTTTAATCCAGACGTGGCTACCCTAGGATTTCTTTATTTTAAAATTTGGAAAAAGAAAAAGAATTCTGTCTACAGAAGGCATCAGACTCAGAATTCTGTGTTTTTGTTACAGTCTATATGCTCCCGAACAGAAGCTATATGCACCAGAAGATATATGCGCTAGAACAGAGGGTATATGTGCCGGAACAGATGCTATATGTGCCTAAACAGTCACTATATGTGCTGAAACAGATGCTATATGTGCCTAAATAGAAACTAAATGCGTCGCAAGAAAGATTTAAATGCTTTAAAATAGTTAATGTATGCCGAAAGAAAGACTCTATATGCGCGTAAACAGTCACAGGATGCGCCTAAACAGTCACAGAATGCGGCTAAACAGTCACGAGATGCGCCTAAACAGTCACGGGATGCACCTAAATAGTCACGGTATGCGCTCCAAAATCCTGCAAAACAAAAAGTTAAAATCCCCGTATGCGTGTCAGAAAATTTTGAATGCGCCTAAACACAATTTTTTTTTTTTGAAAGCTGATTCCAAAACGCAGAAATTGTCAACAGAAACTTGCAGAAAATGTTAAATTCGTGGGTTTGAGCCCCACGGTGGGTGCCATTTTATGTGTGAATGAAATATTGGATCAAATTTTAAATGAAAATCAAACACATATTAATAAGACATTAAATCAAGAAAAGCTGAAAAGAAATAGAATATGCAAACCGTTATCGCACCTTTCCCGAAATCATCTTATCTTCCTCTAACTCCAGCGTTTTGTTGCATCAAATTGCTCTCAGATCAGCAGACCAATGCTCAACAAAATGACAGCTAAAGAACGAGATTAAAACATGCATAATATGCTAAATGCAAAAGCTATGCTGAGATGCTAGTATGGTTGTGATGCTAAAAGACTATGATTGCATGAGCTGATTGTGTGTATGCGTGTGTAAGTGAGTATACGAAGTGTAACCAAAGATTGGATTTGCACAGGCTTTTATAGAGTTTTTGAATGGATTTGATTGGCTGAATCGATCGATGGTTCGGATTGAGCTTGTTCGAACAGACGGTGCGAGATTTTTCGAGAGTGGAAGAGAAGATGGAAGGTTTCCCTTTTCTTTCAATTTTCGTCATTGAGATTCGAAGGGAAACTTCCATTTCGAAGGATGAGTTAAGAATTTGGAAGGGTGAGTTAGCATGAGTTAGAAATTAAATAAATTAAATTTATTTAATTTGGAAGTGGAGATGAAAATGGAAACCCACATAATTAAATAAATCATATTTAATTATGTTATAGAAAATGAAATTAGGGTGAGGAAATATTAAATAAAATATTTAATATTTAAATCGATTATGGGATGGAGAATATTCCATTATTCAAATATTCAAAATATTTAAACTTTAGAATAGAATGATAATTAAAAATAAATAAATTATAAAAAATTATTTAATTTAATTAAGCGGAAGATGGAAATGTTAGTAATTAAATAAAATTATTTATTTAATTAAGGTAGAAGAATTAGAAAATGAATGATATAAATAAATAATTAAATTTATTTATATGTAGATGACATTAGAGGAATTAATTAAATAAATTATATTTAATTAATTAACAAGCTTAATCATGACCATTTTTAGACATATACACAAATATTACATCCTTGTAAATTTCCATCAATGAAATCATTCAAATTTCTCATACCCTAACAATAACAAAGATGATTATTCTACATACTTTTATAATGACTATACATGGCATGATGATGCAGGAGCATCTGGGTCCATAGGCGATCAACATCACCAAAAATAATTTTCATCTAGTTTATTTTAAATTTTTTTTTTCCTAAGGTTGATTAGGTAGAATTTGATAAATAAAAGTAATAAATAGGCCAAAAATATGTAAAATAAATATTAGCCTTATATTTTGTAAAACTTCCAAATTGCCCAGTTTAGGTGGCAATCCAATCCTCGTCATTCATTGAAAATATTAAAAGGAAAAAGAGGGCATTGGATTTTTAGGAGTTATAATTATTGAAAACTCATTTAATGCTCCTAAAAATATTGCAAAAAGATATGGGTGCCCAAGTTGAGTAACAGTTACAACTCTTAAAGGATCCCTATTTTCTAAGAGCTGGAGACCAAGTTGCCTTCTAAACTTGGAAAAATGAAGGAAATTGGAATTGAGGAAGTTTTAAATGTTGCAATTAATTAATTTAATGTTGGATAATGTTATAAAATTCATTCTTGGGTGTGACTTCTTGGCTGGGTAGTTTTCAGAGAGTGAAATAGAGAATTAATGGCAGATTTTGGGGTTTTGGGGGGAGGCATTGTTGCAATTTTGTCACATGCCTTTGTAGGAAAATGAAGAGGGGAAGGAGAAGGATTTGGATGTGATATTTGGAGGTTTTGTATGTGTGTTATTTGCAAGTATGAAGTGGTTTTGAACAACAACAAGTGATGGGGGATTTAGAGGTGGAAGCATCAGTCGGTTCAAGTGAAGATTTGTAGGATGAAGGTGTAGGAATGAAGACAAACTTGATAGTTTGAAGGTGGAAAATGTGTGAATTTGTCTTGTTGTCATGTATCAATTTTGTTGCAAGTTTGAGAAGGTTTTGGATTACTTTCCATGGAATCATGTAAGTGATTGTTTCAGGTATGCATGTTAGTGTGTTGTTCAGCAAGTTACAAGAGCTACACAGTGAAGGAGAGTGGGATTGTTTTGATACAAGTTAGTTTGTTGTTATGGACAACTTGTTTGTTGTTGTATTTCTGTTTGGTAATCATTTTTTAAGTGTTTGTGATCAGCCCCATGGCTGCCCCTTTGATGTAATTTCATTCATTTATTGAAAAACCATGTTTCAACAGAGTCAATGATTTCAACATTGTTGTGATGAATGTGTAGTTGATGTTAATTCAAACATCTTTCTTTGTTGTGTTATGAGGACGTGTCTTGTGATGAGACTAAGTATGTGGATTTGAGTTATGTTAGGAGGTTGGATTCTTTCCTCCTGCGTCAGTGGTATTAGAGCAGGAAGTTCCTCAATGTGCAGAGTGATTGCACCAGGACCGTGGGATTGGAGAAGTGAAGTAGTGAAGTTTGTTTGTTTGAGCTCTAATATTTTGTTGTAGGTGTGCTGAGTCCTATAACTGCAGAGAGCCTGAGGTGATGAATTTTTAAGAAGTCGAGCGTATTCCTCTGATAGGGATAAGCTGGGTAGAAGGTGTGCAAAATTCCTCCACTGTGAGTGTGGGTAGATGGAATTTTGAGAGGTGCATCTTTCAGATCTTTGTTGGGTAGATGGTATACAATTTGTGTGAGTTGTAGAAGTTGATTTAAAATGTCTAAGGGAAGAATTCATTTTGTTATTGAATGGATTTTAATAGTTCCTAGACTTGAGAAACTCAAGGAAAGACTGAGGATGGATAGGGTGAGAGAATTTGAGGAGCTGAAGCAAATAGTGGAAGATTTGAAAGTAGATTGGGAAAGGATAAGAGGTAATGGTAACTTTATTTATCATTCTAATAATATTTTGAATGTAGGGAAGAAAGAAGATGAAGCAGAGTGTCATACGTGTGACATTGTGGAAGAAGAAGATGAGTGGGAAGAAGTTTTTGAATTTGAAGCTTAGGAGACATGTCTTTTGGAAGGCATGAAAGATGAGATGAAAGAAGTTGTAGAAAATGAGGTAAATGAGGAATTAGAAGCTAATATGATGGACTTTGAGGGTCCTATATTTGATGAAGAATTTGGTGAAGATGGAGAAGATCTCCTAATCAAAGAGGAGATAAGGAAGATATATATCTTCTTTGAAGGGAAAGTGACTGATGAATGTGACAAGGGGATGGAGGAGATACAGGTGGGAGAAAATAAGTCCCATGAACATGTTGACTATGTTTTGTTTGCATGAAAAGGAGAAGTTGCAATAAAGGAGAAAGAGGTAACAGTTGATTTACCTTACTATATGTAAGTGAAGGAAGAGAAGGTTGAAAGGATAATGAAAGAAGATGCAAATGGAGAAGATGAAACAGTTGATGGTGGTGGAGAAGAATATATTGCAGCAGCAATAGAGAGAGAAATCCTTGAGGTAATGGTTAAGTTTTTTTTATTTTGATTAATATGACAAAGATAATGAGATGTATGCAATTGAAGAGTTGAATGCAGAGGAGGTGCAAATAGACACTGGTACATTTTGACCCATTTTTCGATGAGCGTCCGTCGAAATTTTGATGACCATTCATCACTATTATTGCATCAGAATTTTGACGACATTTGAAACGTCAAAATTTCGGCCCGACATCCGAGTGATATTTTGTTAGCACAAATTTGGATGGAGGTATTGCAGAAGAACATGAAGATTCTTCTTGGTGGATGTGGTCATTTTGTGGTGGGCTTGGTCTCACAAGGGTGAAGGAAGAGAGAAGATGGTGTAGGAGGATGCATAGTGTTCCAGGCAGATGTTGGAAGAAGCGATCGAAGAAAGAAGGATACATGTTTGATTCACTGATGGAGTTTTTTGCAAGTTGTTTAAAATCTGGAAGGGTAGTCCTACTACTCAACTCCATTTTGTGAGTCATACTCACAAAATTCAATTCACCTGGCATGTCTGATGCAGGAGCATCTAGGTCCATAGGAGATTAGCATCACCAAAAATAATTTTCATCTAGTTTATTTTAAATTTTTATTTTTCCTAAGGTTGATTAGGTAGAATTTGATAAATAAAAGTAATAAATAGGCCAAAAATATGTAAAATAAATATTGGCCTTATAATTTGTAAAACTTCCAAATTGCCTAGTCTAGGTGGCAATCCAATCCTAGTCATTCATTGAAAAATATTAAAAGTGGAAAGAGGGCATTGGATTTTGAGGAGTTATAACTATTGAAAACTAATTTAATGCTCCTAAAAATATTGCAAAAAGATATGGGTGCCCAAGTTTAGTGGCAATTACAACTCTTAAAGGATCCCTATTTTCTAGGAGTTGGAGACCAAGTTGCCTTCTAAGCTTGGAAAAATAAGGAAAGTGGAATCAGGGAAGTTTTAAATGTTGCAATTAATTAATTTAATGTTGGATAATGTTATAAAATTCATTCTTCGGTGTGACTTCTTGGCTGGGTAGTTTTTGGAGAGTGAAATAGAGAATTAATGGCAAATTTTGGGGTTTTTGGGGGAGGCATTGTTGCAATTTTGTCGCATGCCTTTGTAGGAAAATGAAGAGGGGAAGGAGAAGGTGTTGGATGTGAGATTTGGAGGTTTTGTATGTGTGTTATTTTCAGGTATGAATTTGTTTTGAACAACAACAAGTGATGGGGGATTTAGAGGTGGAAGCATCAGTCGGTTCAAGTGAAGATTTGTAGGATGAAGGTGTAGGAATGAAGACAAACTTGATAGTTTGAAGGTGGAAAATGTGTGAATTTGTTTTGCTGTCATATATCAATTTTGTTGCAGGTTTGAGGAGGTTTTGGATTAGTTTCCATGGATGCATGTAAGTGATTATTTCAAGTATGCATGTTAGTGTGTTGTTCAACAGGTTACAGGAGCTACAGAGTGAAGGAGAGTGAGATTGTTTTGATGCAAGTTAATTTTCTGTTATGGACAACTTGTTTGCTATTGTATTTCAATTTGGTAATAATTTTGTAAGTGTTTGTGATCTGCCCCATGGCTGCCCCTTTGATGTAATTTCATTCATTTATTGAAAAACTATATTTCAACAGAGTCTATGATTTCAACATTTTAGTGATGAATGTGTAGTTGATGTTAATTCAAACATCCTTCTTTATTGCGTTATGAGGATGTGTCTTGTGATAAGACTAAGTGTGTGGATTTGAGTTATGTTAGGAGGTTGGATTCTTCCCTCCTGCATCACATGACCATATAGATATTGTATTCATATGGTTACAAGAATTTTACTATCTAATATTCCTTCACACCACTAAAAATGGACAAAATGTTTGGCCTCCAAAGTATAAAAAAATGTATATAGATTCATAGGTTTTGGGCCCTTCTTGATCCAATGGTTAGGTATTCTTTGACCTAGGAGGTCATCAAACAAACTTTACCTCAAAAACCCTCGTACAAAAAAAAAAGAAACCACAAAAATCCATTTACCAAATCAACATAAAACCCTAGATCTATAACACCCTAGATTAGAAAATATACTTGAAAGCTTGAAAATACCTTCAAAAATTTCTTACATGACCATGGACTCAATTTTAAATAAGATCTAATCAAATTAACAGCTAAAAAAATATAAAGAATATATCTCCTCCCTCAACTTGAAAACTAAGATTTGATGCTAAATGAAAGGAAATTCTTGTAAAGTATCATTTCCACATAACCCTCATGAGAGAAATAAGTACAAGATAAGTATTTTGAATCCACAAAATAAAATTAAAAATTAAAAAATCACATAATAAAACCAATTGTAACGTGGGAAAATCCTCACAAGGGAAAATTTGAGCCTCCAAAAGAACTCACACACTTGATGTATTATCTCAAGAACAAGAGTACAATACACTTTTAGAGTATCCATGAAAGGCCACTAAAGCATCAAGCAACTTAGTTGCACTCCTCCATGTGAACAAGCAAATGATAACCATGTAGCTACACATCCTAATTCATTCTTTCTCATATGCAACCTAAAAGACAGTATCAATCAAAATTTTAACCAACAAGTCAAAGGTTCAACAAGAAAATCTTAACAACTAATCATGTACTTTATTTTATAGAAAAATATTGCACAAACCACTAAATGGTATTTACATAAATCATGTGTCTCAAATCCATGATCCCAAAATTAAATATTTGGTACTAATTTTTCTCAATAATAAATATTTTTCCAATGTGACAACCACATTAAATAAACCTAATAACCTAAAAAAAATAAAACAAATTCCTCAAGAATTCTTAACCCATGTGGTGCACATATCCCTAGATACACCACAATTAAATATTTATCTGACATTATTAATATTATTATTATGCAAGGTATATAACATGCATTTCCCAACATTCTCTCGCTTATTGTATACATTGCATAAGGGGTCAAAGTAAACTCAATCATCAAGGGAACAATCCCTATAGATAACATGTACTATCTAAACATCCATGTGCTCCATTAAGATTCTTTCAACTACAACCAAGGTGACTAAGATCTCAATAATACACATCTCACCTTCCATCATATCGATACATGAAAGATAATATCATATAGAAAGGTGATGACACACTAATTGTCACATAGAATCATCACTAAATCCTACCCAAACATGATATCTATATATATATATACAATACAATAGTACCAAATAGGCCTAAGGAGCTACCAAGAACTCACCAATATATAGAATAGAAACCACAACTAGTTTCTGACACATCCAACTAACAATATCCTAAAACCAAGGTACACTCATAATCATAGGTAGGCCTTATGTCACCAAAATACCCAAAACAATCCATAATCACTAGCCCCTATATATATACTATATTACATAAAGAAGTGCTAAAGACCTTCAATGCTACAATATAATGAGGACATACAACAAAGGACACATATACTGTTGGATGTTATGGTTGTGTTGCTGATATGTGGTTGCCATTGATGTCAACACTATTAGCATTAGTGCATTAGAAGTTGTATATGCCAAGGATATTGAGAAAATTGTAATAAGAAGTGCTACAGGTTGTCAGTGGTGAAGTGAAGTTCAGTCTATCGGTGAACTCAATACATTGTTGTTCAGAGGTTTTGGACTAAAGTATTTCTTGTTGAGTATATCTAGTTTATCCACGTCGAGTTTCAGAGATCCGCGTGAAGATTTGATTGAGTTATGAAGATTTGTATTCTGATAGTTTTTCTATTACTATAGTTTGTGTTCCTGAATGAAGATCGTGTGATTTCAGTAAGTTCAGTTGTTGTGGATGCTTCTCTAGTGATTCATGATGTTTTTGGATGTTTCTAGATAATGCTTTATCTATGTTGCATACCCACATTAATCGTTGTGCTCGTGATCCGAGATTTTATCTTGAGTGTTCATGCTTCTCATGTTCTTGGCCGACAAGGTGTTGTAGCGTGTTGTAGATCTTTGAGGAGTAATTAATTAATGTGGTTCATGTTTGAGGATGTTATTTTCAGACTTCACTATGTTGTGGCGGACCTTGGTTGATTCACATGAAAAATCTTTATTGTTTTGGGCCGACTGTTTGTATTCATTTTATTATTTCTTTGTGGACGACTTGTAGCGATGCAATTTCTTGTTGCGAATATATAAGAGCGATTGTTTTATCATTTGAGAGTGTGAAAGTGTGAAGTGTACGAGTCCTATGTGTGAATATTGTTCAGATCATTTGAAGGCAAAGTAGAGAGTGAAGAAGTGTGACGAAGAGTGAAGAAGAGTGAAGAAGTGTTCATGTGCTTAACCAAAACTGTAACCAGGCATTAGCATATGCTATTTTCTCAGTTCAAAATCTAATGGATATAATCAGAATATTTCTGTAAGACAATGTGTCTTCCTTTGGGCAGTAAGCCTATTTGTAATTGAGTAGTGAGCTCTAGGAAGTGTGCCTGAATGCATGTGCCTTCCCCATTCATATTTCCTTATAATTTTAATAGGGTATAATCTTGTGGACTGACCTCCATTGTGGTTTTTCCCCTAATAGGGTTTCCACATAAAAATCTTGGTGTTATGTGTGTTTCTGATGTGTTGTTGATTCATGCTTTCATTGATATTGATTAGATGTGAGAATAAGGATTAATAAGTTTAATAAGTTTGAAATTCGGTGACAACTGATTCACCCCCCCTCTCAGTTGTTTTCCCTTTGTGTTGCCAACAATTGGTATTAGAGTAGGTTCCTTGAAAGAAGTTTAATAGCTTGAGGTGATCTGGGATGGCGACTTATAAGGACAGTCCTAGATTTGATGGAACAAATTATTCTTTGTGGAAGACTCGAATGGAGTGTCATCTGAGATGCATTGGTGAATCCTATTGGAGCATTACAAGTAATAGGTATGTTATTCCATCAAATAACACTTATGCTGAGTATAATATCAGGGCTAAGGAAGCATTGTTGAGTGCTTTGACTGATACTGAGATGACAAATGTGATGGATCTGAAGACTGCTTATGAGATCTGGAATAAGTTGGAGACCTTGTATGAAGGTGATGCGAATGTGAAGATTGCTAAGCTACAAAGTTTGAAATGGAAATATGAAAAGTTGAGAATGGGTGATGATGAAAATGCTACTACTTTTATGCAAAGAGTGAGTGAACTTGTGTGTGGTATCAGATGTGCTGGTGGATAGATAGATGAATTAGATATTGTTGCTAAAGTGCTTAGATCCTTGCCTGATTCTTACAAAGTCAAAGCTAGTGCTATTGAAGAGCTCCAGACTGTGACAAATGTTACCAAAGATATGTTGATTGGTAAGCTTACTTCTTTTGAGTTGAGTGAATTTGGTGATGCCCTTCCTAAGGTTGAATTTGCATTCAAGTCCACTACTTTTGGAAGAGATAAACTGAGATATGATTTGGGTGAAAGTTCATAAAGAAAGACATTCAAGTATGAGGATGAAATGAAATAGCTCGATGAAGAAGAAAGAGAGCTAGAAGAGCTTGAAGCACTGATTGTGAAAAGAGAAGCCAGAGGACAAGGTAAGTATAAGGGGAAGTTTCCTATTAAATGTTTCTCTTGCAATAAGATAGGTCATTTTGCATCAAGGTGTCCTGAGAGAGTTTCCAAGCCAAGATATAACAAGCCTAAATTTCAAAATAAGTGTTACTATGATGTTGATGAAGGTGTGATAGATGATGAATCTGATAGAGGAAATGCAAGTGAAGATAAATTTGTATTTATTGCTATCAAGGAAAATAATCCTAGGTCTACTAAATTTGCAAATTGTACAAATGTGGAGAAAGCCCTAGCTGCTCAATTTGAAGAGAAAGATGAATGGGTAATTGATAGTGGTTGCTCTCATCATATGATAGGAGATAAAAGTAAGTTTGTGAGTTTGGAAAAGTATGATGGTGGTGTTGTGAGATTTGGTGATGACAAAGCTGGTGTGATCCATGGCAGAGGATGTATTTCTCTTAATGGTAAGCATAATACTGATGATGTTCTGTATGTGGAAGGTTTAAAGCATAATCTTTTAAGTGTTGGACAAATGGTTGATAAGGGATACAATCTTCAATTCATGGATGGTGAGTGAAAGATATTGGGAAATTCTAGAAATGCGATTGCATCAGGTACAAAAACAAAAGGTAATATCTTTCACCTGAGTGTTGCTAGTAAAAGTTGCTTGATTGCTCAAATTGATGAAAGTTGGTTGTGGCATAGGAGAATGTGTCATGTTAACTTTGATAATATTGTCAAGATAAGTTCCACTAAGGCTATGAGAGATCTTCCTAAGTTGATGAAACCTACTAATGCCATATGCAAGGAATGTCAATTAGGAAAGCAAACTAGAATTTCATTTCGAAGCAAACAACAAAATTCAAATGGATTGTTGGATCTTGTGCATACTGATTTTTGTGGTCCTGCTAGAACCAGAAGTTTACAAGGATACAGGTACTTCATGTTGCTTATTTATGACTATTCAAGAATGATGTGGGCTACTTTCTTAAGGGAGAAATATGAAGCTCTGGAAAAGTTCAAGATCTTTAAGGCTATGGTTGAGACATAGACAAGTCTGAAGATTAAATGTCTGAGATCAGATAGAGGTGGTGAATTCACTTCAGGTGAGTTTAATTCTTTTTCTGAAGAAAATGGAATAAAGAGACAATTATCTGCACCGTGAACCCCTTAACAAAATGGGGTTGTGGAAAGGAAGAACAAGACAATTCTAGATGTTGCTAGAACTATGATGTTGGAAGGAAATGTACCTCATATCTACTAGAGAGAAGTTGTGAGTACTGTTGTGTACACACTTAACCAGGTACAAATAAAAGGTGATACTGGTAAGACTCCTTTTGAGCTATGGACTGGTCAAAAGCCTATTGTTAGATATTTCAAGATCTTTGGAAGCAAGTGTTATATCAAAAGAGATAAAGATGTAGAAAAGTTTGATGCTAGGAGTGATGAAGGAATCTTTTTGGATTATTCTACTAAAAGAAAGGCTTACTAATGTTACAATAAGAGATTGAAGAAAATGGTTGAAAGTGCAAATTTCAAGGTTGATGAAGACATAACTGCACCATCTAGAACCCGTGGATATGATTCTGATGATTAGAATGGCAATAAAAAACAAGGAAAGAAAGTTTAGACTTCAAGTCAAGTCCAAATCATTCCGGTGAATCAAGAAGATCAAGAGGAAGGAGAAATTGGTGAAAGAGCTAAAGAGAGATCAGAAGAACCTGAAATTCAAGAACGCCCTAAGACTCTAAGGTATGTAAGGTTGAATCATTTAGAGAATCAGATCATAGGTGATAAGAACAAAGGTGTTCAAACTAGGAGAAATATTGTAGAAGAATATTGTTTAATTTCAAAGACTGAGCCTAACAATGTGAATGAAGTATGCAAAGATGAACATTAGGTTGAAGCAATGAAAGAGGAACTACAATAGATTAAAAAGAATGATACATGAATTCTTGTTCCCATACCTAAGGATAAAAATGTAATCAGAACTAAATAGGTCTTTAGAAACAGATGAATGAGAAAGGTGAAGTGGTTAGAAACAAAGCAAGACTGGTATGTAAGGGATATTCACAGATGAAAGGTATTGATTTTGAAGAAACCTTTACCCCTGTTGCTAGAATTGAAGCTGTGAGACTGTTTCTTGCTTATGCTACTTACAAAGACTACAAGGTTTATTAGATGGATGTCAAGTCAACTTTTCTAAATGGCAAGTTGGAAGAAGAGGTGTATGTTGAACAACCGGATGGATTTTAGTTGACTGATCAAGGAGATACATTTTTTCAGTTGAAGAAAGCATTGTATGGACTCAAGCAAGCCCCTAGAGCATGGTATTCCAGATTGGATAAGTACTTCGTGAAGCTTGGATTCAACAAAGGTACTGCTGATAGTAATCTATATTTCAAGATTGATCATAATAAAGATTTGATTGTGGAAGTCTTTGTTGATGATATCATATTTGGAGGAGATGATAGCTTGTGCATGAAGTTTGTTGATGAGATGTAGAATGAGTTTGAGATGTCAATGATTGGAGAGATGAAATTCTTCTTGGGATTACAAATTAATTAGTTAGATAAAGGGATCTTTATATCTCAATCCAAGTATGTGAAAGAATTGCTAAAGAAATTTGGTATGGAAGATTCAAATCCAGTTGGTACAACCATGGTGAGCGGATGCAAGTTGACAACTGATGATGATTCTCTGAAGGAAAATCAAACTAGATACAAATCAATGATTGGTGGATTGCTCTACTTGGCTCAAACTAGGCCTGATATCATGAATGTTGTATCTATTGTTACAAGATTTCAAGCTGATCCTAAATAATCTCATGTGACTACTGTGAAGAGGATTTTCAGATACTTGAAGGGGACAGTTGATCTTGGCCTATGGTATCCTAAAGATGATGATATTACTTTGAGTGCCTTTACTGATGCTAATTGGGCAAGAGATGTGAATGACAAGAAAAGTACTAGTGGTGGAGCATTTTTCTTGGGAAAGAAGCTAATTTCATGGTTAAGCAAAAAGAAAAATGTTATTTCTTTATCTACTGTAGAGGAAGAATACATTGATGTTGCTAATAATTATACTCAAGTACTGTGGATGAAGCAGATGTTGAAGGATATCAGAGTTGTGTATGATAGGCCTATTGTTATATTCTGTGATCACTCAAGTGCTATTAACATTTCTAAGAATCCAGTGTTGCATTCCAAGACCAAGCATATATCTATCAAGTTTTAGTTTTTGAGAGAGAAAGTAAGTGAAAAGGAAGTCAGATTGGAGTATGTGACTACTAAGGAGCAGATTGCAGACATATTTACCAAGCCGTTGCCTAAGGATACTTTCAAGTATCTCAGGGGGAAGTTAGGGGTGATTACCCCTCCTAATCAGAACTAAGACACATTGATTTGCATCAATCCATGCATTTCATGATCATATTTTGATCTGGATTAATGTTGTGGTGGCTACTACTCAGGGGGAGTAGTCAAATGTTTAGATGTTGATGTGTTTAGATATGTGGTTTAGGGCTTGTATAGAAGAGATCTTTGTCATTGATGACAAAGGGGGAGAAGAGTAATGTGAAAAACTTTCTGGAAGAGAAGAATCTTGTGAGGAGAAGAGTCAAAACCTAAGGGGGAGTAAGTGTAGTTGTGTTGATGGTGTTTGTCACATCATGTGTTGCCATCAATTCCAAAGGGGGAGATTGTTGGATGTTGTGGTTGTGTTGTTGATATGTGGTTGTCATTGATGTCAACACTATTAGCATTAGTGCATTAGAAGTTGTATATGTTGAGGATATTGAGAAAATTGTAATAAGAAGTGCTACAGGTTGTCAGTGGTGAAGTGAAGTTCAGTCTGTCGGTGAACTCAGTACGTTGTTGTTTAGAGGTTGTGGACTAAAGGGTTTCTTGTTGAGTATATCTAGTTTATCCACGTCGAGTTTCAGAGATCCGCGTGAAGATTTGATCGAGTTATGAAGATTTGTATTTTGACAATTTTTCTGTTACTTCAGTTTGTGTTCTGGAATGAAGATCATGTGATTTCAATAAGTTCAATTGTTGTGTATGCTTCTCTAGTGATTCATGATGTTTGTGGATGTTTCTAGATCATGCTTTATTTGTGTTGCATGTCGACATTAATCGTTGTGGTCACGATCCGAGATTTTCTCTTGAGTGTTCATGCTTCTCATGTTCTTGGCCGACAAGGTGTTGTAGCATGTTGTGGATCTTTGAGGAGTAATTAATTGATGTGGTTCATGTTTGAGGATGTTATTTTCAGTCTTCATTATGTTGTGGCCGACTTTGGTTGAATCACATGAAAAATCTTTATTGTTTTGGACTGAATGTTTGTATTCATTTTATTATTTCTTTGTGGACGACTTGTGGCGATGCAATTTCTTGTTGCAGATATATAAGAGCGATTGTTTTATCATTTGAGAGTGTGAAAGTGTGAAGTGTGTGAGTCCTATGTGTGAATATTGTTCAGATCATTTGAAGGTAGAGTAGAGAGTGAAGAAGTGTGATGAAGAGTGAAGAGTGAATAAATGCTCATGTGCTTAACCAAAACTATAAGCAGGCATTAGTAGATGCTATTTTCTTAGTTCAAAATCTGATGGATATAATTAGAATCTTTTTGTAAGACAGTGTGTCTTCCTTTGGGTAGTAAGCTTATTTGTAATTGAGCAATGAGCTCTAGGAAGTGTGCCTGAATGCATGTGCATTCCCCATTCATATTTCCTTATACTTTTAACATAGTGTAATCTTGTGGACTGACCTCCGCCATGGTTTTCCCCCTAACAGGGTTTTGGTGTTATGTGTGTTTCTGATGTGTTGTTGATTCATGCTTTCATTATTATTGATTAGATGTGAGAATAAGGATTAATAAGTTTAATAAGTTTTAAATTCGGTGACAACTGATTCACCCCCCCTCTCAGTTGTCTATCCTTGTGGTTCCAAGATATACATCCTATAACTCTCATTGCATGTGTAATATCAAATATGAAAATAGTAAAAGCATCCAAAATTCTACCAATAGCATTGAAAATAAGGGTGTGGTAAATTCATCAATATCATCTAATAGCAAAGAGCACACAATGACCTACAAACTTTCAAACTAAATTATTATAAAATTACTCTCACCGATTGGCTCTATAGCTCTCCCAATTTCTCCACATCACAAAAGATAGAGATTAAAGAGACTCCATGTTGTTACCCAAAAAATAATGAAGTGTAATTACAATAAATTACCACAAACACTGTGATCATAATAGCCCTATAAACATGAAGCTATAGGAAGAAGCAATAGACCATAGAGAGAAGACCTACAAATTATATACCACATAACATATATTTTTACTAACATCAATGCACTAAATATATGATAAATTATCTATTTGTAAAAAAACCTATATAGAAAATCATCCTCAACATCCAACAAATTCAACCACAAGGTCAAGAATACCATATATTAATAAAGTATATAGGATGTAAGCCTCTCAAACTAAAGGAAGGCCAATCAATAAGCATCCATTCCCTCAACAAGGTAACATGCCCGAAACCCCAAAACCATTAATCATCTCTTGTATTCTTCAAAACAAATTAACATCAAAGCTAAAACTACAACTCAAGATCTAAATATAAGGAGATATAAAACCATAATCATGCATCTACTCCTTAAATAATCCCTTAGAACTAACATCTATAACTCACATATTTATTAGGAAATTACCAGGTTGATCAAACCATTTCTTACATAACCCTATGAGATAAATGCATGCACACAAGCTTATAGAATAACCATAGATTTAATATCAAAGACATATCACAAGATTACACAAAATATACACTAGGAAATCCCTCAAGAGGGAAAAAACTAGCCTCTAAAAGAATCCACACACAATATTTTATTCAGAAATAAAACATTACAATATGGTTACAAACACTCTATGAATAATTTTGAAACATCAATCACCTCCAATGCATCCTTCATATTTCCAATCATAATGAGTAACCATACAATCACACATCCCATATCATTCTTCACATATGCACTTATTCTTCTCCCATTTGTATACACTGCATAAGGGTCAACCAATAAAACACATTCTCGTAGCCATCCATGAAACCACATGAATTTATAGTATCCTCTCACGCTCCATCAAGATATATGCAATAACATCCAATATGACCACCATCTCAAACACGAACTCCTCTCATCCTCCAACATGCCACCTATGGAAGAAAAGGAACAAACCAAGATAAAGATGTAGGAATCCAAAGAACCTAAAGAATCAAATGCAAGTGATAAAAAAGGCTCCAAGTAGTTATCGAGAGAAAAAACCAACATGAACAAAAATAGAGACCACAAAAAATGCTAATACATTCAATCATTAACACCTAAAAAGGTATCCAACAACATCAAGATAACTCATTACAATAAAATATCCTACCCATAAACCATAATCACCAACTCCCTATATAAAATTAGTCAATGAACATACACATCTAGGATCTCCCACTAGATGGGTTATGTCAAATATAAAAAAATGAATCAAGGCATGTACCAAGTCTTCCAATCAACACCCTCATACCAAGGCTTGACTTATAATCAAACCATCTAGTAACAAAGAACAATCACAATAATCCACACATGCAACAAAATTTTGCATAATCTCTCACAACAAGTCATCATAACTCTCCCAAGTCCACCTCACCAAACCATGTGAACACTAACCTCCAAGATGTGGTCATAGAACAAAAGAGACAAAACTAATCAATCATAATAACATGTCCTTCTACCAACACTTCAAAACACTAACTTATGTCAATTTAGATCTCTTTCACAACCTCAACTAAAAATCCTTAACAAAACCCAACCATTCAATCTCATAGATCAAACAAAATATATGTATCTCATATAAACAACATGGATGTAATCCTCCCTAAATAAGGAATATCTAACTCAATTCCATTGTCAAAAATGGGAAATTAGCCCAATAACATCTCATTTAATCCTCATAAATGACATCATAAAAACACTCATATGTACAAGGAGATAAAAATAAAAATAAAAAACCTTAAATTAACCCTCCCTCCAAACATAAACAGTTCCATAGTTCAAGATCCATATACATGAGAAGAAAAATCATTAAAAATAATGCATCTAAAAATTAAAGTGGATGATACCTATAAAATGATTATTTATTGAGTAGATTAAGAGCGTGGAAAGAGATTTATCTTCTAGGACACACCAAGCCCCAAAAACTCTCTCCAAGAAAATATCCTCTATAGGCCCATCACGAT
Source organism: Sequoia sempervirens (assembly GCA_007258455.2). Classification (NCBI taxonomy): domain Eukaryota; kingdom Viridiplantae; phylum Streptophyta; class Pinopsida; order Cupressales; family Cupressaceae; genus Sequoia; species Sequoia sempervirens. Next base: position 77,334,890 of record VDFB02000003.1, on the reverse strand, counting down.
CTCACATTCTTATCTAGTTGAAAGCTCCTTGGACTTCCTATTGAAACCTCCAAAGAGTAACTATCTCAAACAATGTTTCTAAACTCAAGAGAATTATAGCCTCACCCAAGTCTCCAAGTATCCATGAACACCTAAAACCTATCAATCCATGCTCAAATCAAAATTCAACACCACACTTTCATGCAGCTTCCAAAAACATGACCAATATACTCAATACCAAGAGAACTACATAGATCACTATCAAAGCTCAAAGAGTAAAATCAATAACACACTATGATAATGATCTAACATCTCCTCCTAGGATATAATATGCTTCAATGAATATATCCTACTCCAAAGAGCACATTTATGATGTCAAGACCCTAATGCACAATCAAAATTCCACCATGGCACAATACCAAACCATCCTCTCAACCAAGGATCGCCTATAAAACTAACAAGTAAAAAAATTACACCTCAACCAAAGCCTCCAAAGGTCCTCCATAGCTAGCCAGGATGTAACAATATCCAATCACATGAAGATAACCATATCCTAAGTGAATATCACATGGTTCACACACACTCAACTACAATACCATAGCTCAAGAGAATAAATTAGAACTAAGATCTCTAAGCCGGGAAGATAAACTACCACCAAAAAATCACTATAAAATATCAAACTAAACAATGTAACCAATCTATTCATGAAATAATGATAAATAACATGCTACAAGTCCCCATAGCTGACTAATCCCAATATAACATACAAATGTACAAATTACCACAAATAAGGTCAACTAATTGAATCTGTATCAACATTGAAAATAGATGTGGATAAATATAGTCCACATCCAAGTCATCACATTGCAACCAATGGGTGACAACCCATAAAATAAAATAACTTCTAGATCCCAAACCAATGCAAGAAAACTCACCATCACATTAGTAAACTACAAATTGAGATAAAAAAAAAAAAAGAAAATTTGTAGATCACAAAAGTTAAACACCAGATCACTTGTAGATATGATTTGTAAAACAAATCCATAATCGAGTCAACATAATGAAGGAACCACATAAGAATATAAGAGATAATAAAAAATTCTTAACATTGAACAAAACCACCACCTGTAATCACGAATCAATCCATACCACAACCCATCAATAACATACATGATCATGTTATGACAATATAAAATATACATAAAAATCAACGATACCATAATCATCACCATTATTATACCTATAATCAACTCTTAAAACAAGATTGTGAGTCTCACAAATGTATCAACCATGTCCTCAAACTAAAAGATAACTTGCATACCTATTTTCATCAAAATTTGAACTTTAAAAATACCTATAAAGTTGTATCAAGAACTAAATCTAATAACCAATTGTACCATCAGTCTCATAAAAAATGCACCCTCATAATTTTATTCCCCCAAGTTCATTCAAATGCTCACACAATCACACCTTGAATCTCAAGCTCCTACAAGTGCTCAAACAAGTACAACCTTCTATCTATTCATCCAAGTGAAAAAAATTGATTCGCTATGGATTATATTGTAAATGCTCTCCATCACCTATTCAAAATTTAAAATCTAATTTTGTGTGCAAAATTCATGACATGTTAACCATTATGGAGCACTGTTAGCTCTATTCACCAAATATTGACACAAGTAAAAAAATATAAAAACCAAATCTATACCATTGCATAGCTCTCAAAGAGAGATTTTTGATGGTTATAAGAAGTAAAAAATATGATATTTAATGTGAAATTTACAACCTTGAAAGAATACCCCCTTTAGGAAAAAACAAAGCAACTAGTGGAAACTAGGTGGTAGGTTAGTGGTTCATTGATGGTGTACTAGTGGTACTTAGGCTAGTGGTGTTAGATAAATTGAAAATTTATAAAAATCACTTTCAAATTCTTGAAAATTCTATTGGGGCATGTACTGAGGGCATTGTCAATGAAGGGTTGACAAATGTTGGCGCGTGCTAACACCCCAATGTAACCTAGTATACCTATTAGTGACATGTGCACTTTTTAGTGACTACCATGTGGAGTAAATGGGTTTGCAAACCTCATGACCCCTCCCCCCCATTAATTTTTTTTATTTTTTAAATGTGTAGGTAAATTTTGCATTTTTATTTTGATTTTTTGTAGATTTTGTACAACCACATGACCCTATGGCCAAATAAAAGGGGGTATGTTTTTCACCTTCAATCTCTAGTAGCCAATATAGGTCAAAATTTATTTCAATATTCATGTCTTGGGCCTCTTGGATCTAATAGTATGCTTATTTTGTCCCAGGGGATCATCCATAAACTTCACCCACAAAACCCTCATCATGAACACCCAAAAAACTTATTTTAGCAAATAATTTTCAAACTCCAAATCTATAAAAATAACCACAAATATATAAATGTTAAACCCTAAATCTACAACTCTCACAACCTACACAACATATCTCATACCTTAAAATATATAGATTTTTTTAGCATTACAATGACTTCAAATTTATATTAGATCTACTAAAATAATGGTCAAACAAAAATAGGGATCTATCACCTCCCTTAACCACAACCATGGCTCTAACACTTGTTAGTAAATTTCTAGGTTGATCAAACTATTTCCTACATAACCCTACAAGATAAAATCATGTATACAAGCTTATAAAATAATCATAATGCAAAGATCAAAGACATATCACAAGATTAAACAAGATATGCAATGGGAAAAACCTTAAGAGGGAAAAACTATCCTTCAAAGGAATCCACACTCAATGTATTATTTATCCATGAAAAATTATAATACACTTACAAATTCCCCATGAATACTTGTGAAATTCTAAGCTCATCCAATGCATCCTCCATGTCTCCAAGTATAATGAATGACCATCCAACCACACATCCTATGCCATGCTTCACATATGCACTCTACAAGAGAGCTCTTTATAAATGACAACCAACCTCCAACTAGCCAACTAGCCAATCCAATCACTAAACATATGCTTGATTTTATAGATTCATGATCATATAAAACAACCAAGTGGTAAGGTAAAACCATGTGCCTAGAACCCATGATTGCACAAAACCATTGACCCCAACATATACTATTTGGTACTAATTAATGTGAAACCCACATATAAAATATCTAACCAATGTCACATACAAATTTATAAGTGAACCAAAATAAATACTCAATGTGCTAAACATGCCTCCTAAAGATACACCAAAAATAAATATTTGTTTTGCATAATTAAAATAATTGTTTTCTTGTACAAGGTTTACATAACCATTTTTTTAATATATTAAAGTGTGTATGTGAAGACAAGACACAAAAAAAATAATACATTTTAAAAATAGGTTGGAAATACCTATCAAATAAGTCAATATTGAGAGGACCAAGAGTGGGGAATGAGATTGTTGTATGCATGAAATACCAATCCATAATGATTCTCTCCATGAATAATCTATTCATTAGGGCCATGTTTAGCTCACTCCAACTCCATATTTATGCTACTCAATATTCCATTTAAAATTTCATCAATGTCTAACCATCTCAACACATAGTCTCTAAGAAATAAGATATCTCTAACCTCACTCAATTTTAATATAGGTGTACAACTAATCATCTTATGACAACCAAAGTCCAAATGCAATACTACAATAATTATAAGCTCACAAGGAAAAATGATCACAATACTCATCTAATGTATTACCACAAATCACTACCAAATCTCCCTCTACACGATTAGTATAGAAGCTAGGAACTCGCCATGACATCATGTCCTACATATCATAAAAATAAGATTATGTGTCTCTAATGAGTATATTTGATCCCAAGAGAATCTATATCATTCCAAAAATATAATTAATAATCAAGAGTCCACTATGGAATAATAGCACCCATCCTCTAAACCAAGGATCATTTATCAAATTGAAAAATCATAACTAACACCTTAACCAAAAAATTTAAGAGTCCCCCATAGTAACAACCTATCAAATCACCAATCTACATGAAGATAAGCATCTCATATCAATAGAAATACATATTTTAATGAGCTATCACTACATACAAGAAATATAATCCAATATCTTCTCATGACACCAACAACCATTATAAAATATAATCCATCACTAAGTGGAAAATCCACAACACTACCAAAGCTTCCATTAAATAATGATTGAGCTAAATATGTAATTGTGATAATCATAACCTAATTGAAGATCACTCATGGTCCTTGCATAATAAAAATAATCAACTAAAAAACAAAAAATCCCATAGGGTAAAGGAGAACCATGATCTCCAAACCAGGAAGAGAAACAACCACCTACAGTCTAGGAATTAGTCCATCACCATCAACTATGTATCTACATAAATAATCATATCATTCCAAAAATCCATGCAAACAAGAACCTCCATGACACCATGATCACCACTCCTCATGTGCCTACACTAAAATCTCACTAAATTGAGATCTAGAACATTCATACCACCATAGTCAAGAGCTATAGGTCCCAAAATATAAATGCCTCAAGTACTTTGTACCTCTACCTCATAGTGAAACATACCAATACACCAAGTGACCAAAAAAAGTGTAAAAATAGAATATGCATCAACAATAAAATATCTATAGGTATAGATGATCCACATCTAATTTATCAATGGAAGTGCTAAGAATAGACAACATAGAAATGTAAAATTCAAATATCTCACAATTTGCAATATATATGTTTACCATTATATCAGTAATCATGTAAAATAAAAAGAACATATGATATTGACATGTAGATATTATTTGACTCAAGAACCAAATTAAATATAGATATGATTTAGTACAAATCTATAAAGTAAATAAAGTTTAAGAACCCAAAAAGGAACTCTGCAAAAGTGTAAGTGAATAAAGCTCATACCAATACTTCCACATTTGATCCACTACAATATACTTAAAATATGCTTTCCATCACCTATAAGAAATAAAATATTGGACACTATGGGTACACGATATGAGCTATTGAATCAATGAGAGAAAAATTGGCTTCCAACAACAATGTTCTATCACAAATAATATAATCTAGAAAAAAAACATTTTCGCCACTATATAGTTCTTAGAAAGTGGTTTTTTTACTATAAGAAGTTGAAAATACAACAGTGTGGTTGAAATATATTCTTTGTGGAAGAAAATATCCTCTTTTAAGGAAAATAAAAAACCACTTAAACACTATTCTAATTGGTCAACTAGTTAATTGCTTAAACATTGTTGACTTAGTGGTGGCGGTGGTGAATTACAATGGTAGAACTCGGTGGTGCAACTAGTTAACTACTCAAGTAAAGTGGAGTTGGTGACATGTGGGTAGTGGTGACAAATGTTAGGATTAACGTGTCATCTACCTTGTAAATCCTATGTCATATTGCATTGTTCCAACACCCTTAGAAAGTGTCCCTAGGCACTTAGGGTGAATTGGGAAAATATTTTGTAATATTTATTCTCACTATTGTTTGTATTACATTCATAAGGGGTGATGGGTTCCACTAGCAATGGTAAAGATGACTTGTGGAAATAAATATTTAATAGTATTTTCCCCACATGTGGATACCTAGAATGGGATTATAAAAGATAAGGAGAAGGATAAATGAGTGATTATTGGGATTCTCGAAGTGGGTGTTTGGAAAGAGGCAACATGTGTCTTACTTTTCCATAATTTATTGCATTTAATGTAATGTTTAATTTCCAAGTTTGGGCGCTCAAGTTGGAGAGAAAGTATTGGAGAAAAAATTGGTGTCCTTTTGCATTTTGAGGAGGAAATCCAAGGGTCGGGGGCATTTGTAATGAATATTCATATTTGGGCATCATGTTTGGGGCTTAAGACCTCTTCACAAGTCTATAAAATCAACTCCTTGGAAGTATAAATTATGAGGAACAGTTGCATGTATTGTTACTCCATAGGAACAAGGGTAGGACGAGGCATAAGGAGGTTTTTCACAAGTATTTAGGTGTTTCCATGTTGGAGGAAAATATGAGAATGAAAGTGAATGTATTGTAATTTCATTTATTTGAAGTTAATGCATACTTGGTCTCTCTTCTTGGTGGAGTTTTCCCACAAGGGTTTCTCCATGCAAATCCTATGTTATGTGATGCTCTTACGTTTTTAATTTGTGCTTTGTTTTGATATCTTATTGTGAATTTATTCTTTATTTATTGTTATTATAATTTCACATAAGATGGTGTTATTAAGCATGATTTGTTGGTTGATTTTTAGCATCATAAAGAAGATGGATCTAATCATGGTAATTACATATTAAGGAAACTTAATTTTAGATTTGCATATAGGTTTCATATTTTCATCTTGTAGTAGTCCAAGCCTTGTATCTCATCCATTGAAGTCATATTTGGATAGAGATTGAATTTTCCAATAATTGGTATTAGAACATGTATATTTCTCACCAACAAATGGAGTCGCCTAGGTGGTGACCTAACTAGGCAATGTGGCCTCTTAATGGATATTTGGTAGCCTATCAATGACACATGTTGGATGGGTTTAAGCCCCACCCTAGTAGGTGTAACCAACTGCTAGAAACTAGGGGCCAAGATTTGGGTAGCTAGGGATTATGTGTTGATAGTTGATGTGACCATAGCCTTTAGCCCTTTCAAACTCCTATAAATAGTTGTCACCATTATAACTAAATATAAAAACAATATCTCCCTATACCTTGTTGCTAATATAATATTTTATTTTTTGTTATATGAATAATGATGTAGATAAATATTCTTCAAATTAGTCTAATCAATACACATGGTACAACCATATGAATATGGCAATCATATGACTATATAAACTCTATTGTCCAAGATTCCTTCATACCCTTGAAGATGGATGAAATAATTTTCCTCCAAAATATATCAATGTTTATATTGAAACATAGGTTTAAGGGACTTTGGATCTAATGGTGAGGTCTATTTTGGCCTAGGAGGTCATCTATAAAAAATTACCTCTAAAAAATTTATAAAAAAAGAACCCACAAAAATCAATTTGCCAAATCATCATAAAACTCTAGATCAACAAACACATTTGAAATCTTGAAAATGCCTTCAAAATTTTCCTACTTGACCATGGATTGAACTATGCATAGTATACACTCAAATCAAGGGTTAACAATACTAGGAAGATCTCTCCTACCACAATCTATAAATTAGGCTCTAATATCAAATAAAAGGAAATTGTAGCAAAATATACCATTTTCTCATAACCCTAATGAGAGAAACAAATGCAAGATAAATATTCATAGCCTACAATTCAAAAGAGTAACAAATTTACTATAAGATAACACCAAATTTACCCTAGGAAACCCTAACAAGGGAAAAATTGAGCCTCCAAAAGCACTCACATAATCAATGTATTGTCTCAACAACAAGATTATAATACACTTGCAGAGTCTCCATACAAGGCCTATAAAGCATCAAGTAATTCAATTGCACTCCTCCATGTGAACAATAAAATATGAATAATTTATTAGCATATCCTAATCCATGCTTCCACATATGAAAGCTAGAAGAGATGCTCAATCCAACCTCTAACCAAAGATTCAAAGGTTCAACAAGCCAACCTCAAAAAATACTAATGTGCTTGATTTTACAGAAAAATAATGCACAAAACTACTAATTTGTATTACAAATAAACCATGCACTTCAATACCATGAACTCACTAAACCATGAACCCAAAATTAAATATTTGATACTAAGTTTTCCCAATAATAATATTTTTCCAATGTGATACCTACATTAAATATTTATCCCTGTGTCCCATACAACATACAAGTGTCCCTAAGAATTCCTAGCCTATGCGATGTAGGGTGACCAAGACCTTGTTTTTTATATTTTATGTAATTTTGTTTTTAAGTCATTTAGTGTTTTGGAGTTGTTTGGTGTTTCCTAAGGTCATTTATGACCATATGACATCATGTAATCCTTTTGGAGTGTTTGGGGGTTGTTGGTGTAAAGTTACAAAAAGTTGCCAAATTGCACAAAAAGTTGTCATGCAATTTTTAGAAAGTGTCATAAAATCAAGCAACTGTTACACGCACTCAAGAAAATGGCCTAGACAATTATGAGAAACAGTTATAATGTAATGAAAAAGACTCCTCATAGTCGAAACATGTGGTTGTTGAACTGATTTTGCATTTTTAGTGAAGAATAAAAGCTGATTTTCTGTGTTTTTCCATTGTTTCAGAAATTTCTAGTTATTCTAGTACGGTCTGTACGGACCACCAATGCTCCTGTGACTTATTGGATTTTGTTTACATGTGAGTCTAGTAAATTCTACTATTTGTTTCATCCTTTTTCATCAAGGAAATCAAAAGTTAGAGCGTTTTTACTCGACGGGTAGAAACCCTACCTAGGGTAGCAGTAAGCACAAAAAAAAATGTAACTCACCTCTCCACCAGTGTAAAATCACCAAAATTGGTGGAGAGGATTGTTTCCATGTATTCTATCATATCTCTAAGCTGCAGGGTCTGGAGACAAAGTTTGCACACGTGTTGTAGGTGGAAAGGTGGTCTGAAAATTATATGTTTCAGACTGTAAAACATGGCAGCAAGGAAGAAACAAAACTATGTTTTTGTGGTTTGATTCTTGTGTGATGGCATTGGTTGATGATGAAGAATGTTGTAAGGGGTCTGTACATACTATTGGTAGCAAGTTTATAACTTTCTTTTGTGGGTTGAGTGTTTAGGAGAGTAGATAAGTTTTGGGGCATCAATGACAAATGTTAGAAAGTAATACTTCCAAGCTCGAGTCTTAAGACTTCAAGAAGCCTTTTCTTGGATTAGATTAAGCTTGAAGCAATTTCTTTTAGTTCTATATATACCATTCCTTGTTTGTGAGGTGATTGGTAGTTGCATGTTGAGTACAAGTCATAGTGGAAGATATCGGTATTGAATAATGTGACATGGAGCCAACTAAGGTGTCAAAAAACATTGAAGTTTTGATGTCCCATGTTTTTGTGGTTGTACCAACTTGCATTAGTGTGTCTTCCTCCATTTGAATGCTTTAGAAACCAAGTCATTATTGTGACAAGGTGTACTAAGATGCACCTCTTTGCTTGCTACTTATGAAGTCCTTGAAGGAATGTCTTGTCTTAGTCAAGTTTTGTTGAATCTTGTCCTTCCTCTACATCACTATATTATGCGCACAATCTCAAGATGCAGCAAAATAAAATATTTAAATTACATTATTAACATTATTATGATGCAAGGTGAACAATACACCTTTCCCAACATATATATTTTTTACCACCTTTTGTATCATCTTTCTTTGTTTGACATACCTTTGTTTCTTAATTAATTTACATTTAACACTTAGTTCCACCATCATACCACCACATAGTGTGGTATTGATGCTTATATTTAAATCAATCCTTCATTATCATATTTTTTGATGTGTTCATATATAATATTGACATGTGATGATCTAGATTCTTCATTGGTATTTTGATTAAAATTGATGTATTCCTCTTGATTAGGCTTCAAAGAGCCTCCTTTTTGTATTGAGGCATTATGTCTATTTCCTTTGTCATTAATATTCTTAAATTACATCATATGTTTATAAAAAATGTCTTGAGTTTAATTCTTAGTGGGATTCACCTACTCATAGTGTGTTCATGCATCATATGATAATATGAAAAAAACTATCTAGCTTCAAAGTGTTTTGAGATACAGTTGGATAAATCAATTTTATTAATGGGAGGTAAAGTGAAAATATTTTGATGTAAAAATTTCTTTAACACCCTATGAGGAGGATTCTCAAATCTAATGAAGTCTCTAAATTCTTTTGGTCTTTATTTGATAATTGTATTATTAGATGTAGTGATAGCATTAATATGATGTCTAGTCTAATATAGGATGGGGGATAAGTGTATGAGATATAAAAATAATCATTCTTAGCATGGTCCCTTAGAGATGATGCATGATGTCTATAAAGATGTGCATAATGAGGATCTAAAGAAGAGGTGTCATCTTGAATCATAGGTGTACCCATTAGGATTCCTAATGATTAGGAATTATAGGTTAAAGTATAAGAATCACTAGACAAGTATACTATAGGGAAATGATTAAATATGCCAATAAAGACACATTTAATATCAATGTATGCATTATAATAATAATGAGACACATCAAACCATAGTAAATCTCATCATTTATAGTTTTTCTAAATACATATATTATAAAATACCATAATACATGGGAGCATAATTTAAGGAGGCAAAATAATATACATGTAAATACGTACTTCTATATCCACTACATCCATCAATCATGGGATCTCTAATGATATGCACATTTAAAAGAGTGGGATATAAAACATCATGAAAAATTATAGCATCTACAATATTTGAATCCTTATCATTTGATGATTGTGAATTTAATTATCACTTTTGTTACCAGAATCATGTGATAAATAATTTAAATCATCCTCATCATTTAAACATGCTTCTTGAATGTCATTCTAAGATAAATCATTAAGAGACAAGGAATTAGTATACTTCACATTGCATGTAATATCTTCATCAAATGGATGTAGCATTAGATGAATGTAGTATTGACTCAAAAATATTACATTAGAAATGTGTACTATATTATCATCATAGAATGAATCATCAATAACATCAAGGGTTCATAGTGATTTGTTTGATAAATGAAATCTTTATCAACTAAAATAATATCATAGGAAAGCAGACATGAAGAGGACGCGAGACTAAAATCCATATCACTATCACTAGTGGTAGAATAATTAATATCAATAATCTCAATAGTAGCACTAGTAACATTATGGATAAGTGGACATATATCATGAAAATTCATAAAGTTATGACTAGTATTAGAATAAGTACCATAATCATAAATCACATCACTAGTTAGGATGGGAAATGGAAGAAGTCATATGGAAGTGAAGGTATAATATGCGCCTCGATTAAAAATGCATAATTAGGCTCCTCAATAAATGTTGAATCAAAAGGTATACATAGAGGTTAATCTAGATATGGGATATGAATAATATCATGATATGTAGAAATAATATCATTTTTATGTCTACAAACATCACACAAAGTAAGATCTCTAAAGAAATCACTAAAATTTAGGGTGAAATAATCATCAATTATCATACAATGTGTATAATCATCATGATTCAAATAGATTAATAAATTTAATTCCTCCAACATAGATGTAAGGTGCTAACAAGGTCCACTAAAGATGAAAAATTAGAGACATGATGAATCGATACATCCATGGAGCATAATCTATATGGTAAGATATAATTGTCATGCCCATAATTTTATGCTACAAAAACCCAATTTTTTTTTTTTTAATACCAAGTTCCAAAGTGCACACATAAAGCACTAACATTCGATAACCACACGCTTGCATGGTGGTATACTTTACTCATCGAGTGATGTTGCTTATGCAACATCATTGTTGACACGTTGCTCAAGAGCGGGAAGTGAGGAAGAAAATGAGACTGGGTGTGTGACTTCCATCACGCTCACCCTTAGAAAGACTTCGGGTTGACTCGAGAAGTAGGCTACCCTAGGTTTACTTAATGCACCATTTACTAAAACATTAGTATCCTTGGGGTTAAATCACATTCAAAAGTTAATGCTATTATAGTGTTGCGATATTTGTGCTAGGCTTATAGTTTAGGTGAAGAACCTCAATTTGAAGTTTTATCAAAATAATGGTAATACCTCATTTCCTTAAGAAGCACCTAGCCTTTAATCTACTAGGGGGTTATTTTATCTTATATTTCCCTATCAAGACAAATGGTTAACCCTAATAAAATTTATCTTACCCAATTTTGGATTCAAGGAAAATTCAAATATCTTTCAATAGATTACGATAATGAGGGAAATTTAATATACATTTTAATTTATATACTATAGTAACCTATCATATTTAATTATATTCCTAATTATTAAAGATTCACCAAAACAATTCAATTTTTTTTTTATAATTTAAATTATTTATATTTATATTATATACATCCATTAAAATATAATAATTCATAATACTCTAAAACTTCTTAAAAGAGAATATATAAAAATATATATAAATAAATCTATTTTTCTTTTTTTTACCTTCAAGTATATTTTTAAGGAATCTTAAGAAGGAATTACTTTAATTATATTATAAGAAGTCTCACTTTAATTATATTTTAGGGAAGTCTCTTATCTAGACAAGGGTGCCATGGCAGTACGAAAGTGCATTAGTGTATTGCTCTTAAGTAACACATTATTTTAGGCAGGTCATTGAATAGAATAGAAGATTTTTAACGTCCACGAGACCAAAAGAAGGCCTATGGGACAGTGACCCCTGCTATTTTAGCATTGTGAAGTGCTGTTCTCCTGCCATGAGTTCTCCCATTGAGCGACATGAAGATATTGCACAAAGATCTCTTAATAATCTTGATAGGAGTCTTGGCGAGAAAAAATTAAATAATGATATTTAAGTCACAGAACCAGTGATACCAAACAGTATTAGGCAGCGACTGATGGTAGAGGTAGACAGGCTATGAGCTATAACCGATGGCACTGATCTCACGCCAAGAAGTTTCTCGATTATCGCCTAACGACCAATCCTATCCTGCAATTAATATGTCTAGGAGAATAATTTCGATTATCGCATCTTGCTTAAACCACTTTATTGCATAGGCTCGAACACATTTAATCCCTCTTACCAGCTATAGTTGGTGAGGACATGCGCCAGTGATTAGCTTTATCTGGGTCATGGTCATGTTAGGGTGCATTCCTACCATGCGCGTATTTACCTAGCCAGGAGACCACAGGCTTATTAGTGCGATTGATCCACCCTCTCTGCAACGGGCAGCCCATCTCTACCAGTCACCCTTCTTCATGCCATCCTTGTGCAGCACCGTCAGAATTCCAACCTCGTTGGCAAAAGATCTGTTTCAAAGTTGGGGACTTGTATTAATGATGCGGTAGATCTTGCAAGGATTTGCGTGCTTCCTTGATAGATCACGTGGAAGAGCCTAGAGTAGCTCGTTCTGAGGAGAGCTATTTAGAGTACTTTGCGGGTGTGATTGTGGGCTTTACAGCAACTGGTAATCCTGGTAACGTTTCGAGACGCCCTCAGGGTGAGTTCTCTGCATGGATGGAGGGCCTTGATGCACTCTATAGAGGACATGATGTTAGTTTTATGGGAGGAATACCTGGTGTCATATAGCCTATTCAAATTATTTGAAATTATGGGTAGGGCTTACATAGTTGTTGGTCCTCTGTATTTAGTAACATGCTGAAATTTTATTTTATCCGGTATTTGTTTTCTCCATGATTGGACTGCATGGTGTATTTTTATCTTCTCTTTACACATTCTATAGGCATTAAGACTAAAACAAGTGCCTTTTTCATAAGACCACATGGATTCGACGTAATTATCTAACAATTTTGATCTCTAAGAGTAACCCATCAACATGCATTCCTTATTTGACTAGATGCAACAGCCTCTAAATACAAGAGTAACACTATGTGTTTCGTTTTTATTACAAGCAACAGAATAAATACATAAACAGCGACTTAAGATGCCTTTCCTTGATCTATGCAATGAGCATTTTTGCTTTATTTTGTTTCTCTATTTTAATATTCACAAGCATAACCCTTACTTCTACAGTTAATACATACACCTGAAATCCCAAAAGTATGCATACAAACACATTACCCTTTGGCATTGTTCCTTATTTTCTTTTCTTCTGTTTGTATTTATTTTCTTTTTGCATATATTAATGGAATGCATCCTTTCACAGTTCTAGATCTGAAACAGAGTGTATTATCTTAAAATGTTTGATTTTCCTACAATGGATGAGCAATGAATAGACCTCTAACCTTTTTGACTCATCTCTAGCGTAAAATTTGTCAAAATAATTTACTTACAAGAAGATTTATATTATTTCATTTATGACAAACTAACAACTCTCTTTTGATGTACTTATGTCTTACTTTACCCAAGCTTGAGGGACTGCCTACATTTATCGTTATGAAGGTATTCATATATATATAGCACAAATTTCAAAATAAAACCACAAAGAATTAGGCTTTCTCTTTTCATTTCTTCATTGGAAATTCTGAAACACATCTTTTTAGACTTACAATATTTGAGGAAGCAAACAACTTACAAATTCATGAACAAGGTCTTGCTCTCCACTCTACTGTAATGGCGTCATGGAGTCTCGTGGGCTCTAGCCATACCCTCGAGCAAGGAATTCGTTTAGCTCCAAGATGATAAATGGAGTCTTTTCTCATTTTTACAAAGGAATAAACTAATATAGCATAGATAATTTCATGTATCTAGGTTCCCTACTTTCTATTTTCAACCATGATCTATACACTATGTTACATTCTTGCAATAAAAAAGTAAATGAAAATAGGAAGGACTTATCTCTTTTCTTTTTAGGTGAAGGGATCAAACTCTTTTATCCATCTTTCCTCTCTAAACCAATCCATCTTGATCACTTTCTTTCCAAGAGGTGGACTCCTCTCCTCTTCTCATTCTTTTTGCCATCTCCATTAAAGTTCTCCAAGAGAAGTGGGTGACACCCCCACTCATTCTTCCTCTCTAAGTTATATAGGAGTTTCAACTTGCAACTTTTAGGTGAGGAGGTGTGAAATGCACCTACCTCCATCAATGAGAGTCTTTTCCTTAATAAAGAGGAAACATGCACTTGGACAACCCCTCCATCCTTTCATTTCATCCTCTCTTCAAAACTCGTCACTCTCCATTATAAGGACTTTTTAGGGGTCAAATCGTGTCCTTGGGGCACTATTATATGCCCACTTGACCCCTACCACTATGGTATAGACCCTAGGTGGTTTCTTTTTGCATCCCAACTAAGAAAAAGAACCAACAACCCTCTTTAATGGCCCATTTAAGGACCCATCCGAAATTCAAACTTCGATAAGGGTTTCTAGACCTTAACGCCAACTTACATATCACATGACACACAATTCAATACCCTCTCAACCCAAAAGAATAAACACAATAACTCTATTTCCTTCTAAGTTCCCAAATAAGAAAAACAAATACATAACCACAAGGGGATGTCTTTCAATTTGTTCTCACTAGTTTTCCCTTCTCGTTTTGGCACCTTTTCTTTCCTACATATTACCAATGAAATCATAAGCAACAATTGTATATCACATTAATTTGGTAGCTGAAATAAGATTTACTTGTACAACAATTTCATTAAAATTCCAATTCGTATTCATAATTTACGAGTGCCTAATACCTTCATAGCAGTAATAATAAAACATGTCAAAATGAGATACAAGCGCATTGTCATGTGCATCCACACTATGCATTGACTAAAATATATCTAAGTATCTATTCAGGAGGAACATATAACAAAATTAAGATTGTATTCTTCACATGTGAAGCAGAGTCTTACAATAATTTACTTAAGGATCAATGGGTGAGATAAAAAAAAATATGAAATTAAATAAGGATCCTTAATATAGGAATGAACATAGGCCAAGGAGATGGTTTGATTGGAATCCATAATAATATATTTAATAATGAAGCACAAACAAAAAGGGGAACAAATCTAAGAGGTGAAAACCCACTAAGGGAAAAAAAACATAATGATTCACTAAACACATAAAGGGTAATCAAATCTAAATAAAAATGGTCAAAATCAAGGCATTCAAATTTAAAAATTAAAAAAATAAAAAATCTAACCTTAATCTCCTCAAGGATCAATGGGTGAGAGGAAAAAAAAATGAAAGTACATTGAGATCCTTAATATAGGAATGAAGATAGGTGAAGGAGATGGGTTGATTGGAAGTCATATTAAAATATTAAATAATGAAGCATAAACAAAAATGGGAACAAATCTGAAAGTTGACAACTCATTAAGGAAAAACTCCTAATGAATCTCTAAATACATAAATAATAATCATATCTAAATAATTGTAAAATCGAGGCATTCAGATTTAAAATTTAGAAAAATAAAAAATATAACCTTACAATCTAGGTGTAGAGGTTAAGGGTTCATGAAAATGAAGAGGAACAAAAAATTACCCTCTAAAATTATATTTGATAAGTAAATTTAATTTAAATAAAAAACTTGGTTTGTCCGTATTGATACCAAAAAATTATCTAAAAATAACTAAGAATAAAACTAATCATGAATTTAAGGAATGAGATGAATTATGTTTATTTATCTTAAAATATGAACTTTTACCTAACGACATGTTATGATAGAGGACTAATATTTGAGAATTGAGATGAATGAATCTTCACTATTTGAGTGTCTATGATAGTGATCTTATCTTCATAGTGGTATGATCTCTTTTAAATATGTGATCATATCCTCCATGAAATTTAATCTTTGACACGTACACAATTAAATATTTACTAATTTTTGAGGTAAGAAAAATGGGCATGGCGTTGAAAATAATCATGAGGATTACTAAGAAAGTATTAGATTTTAGGACTTTATGGCATCTTAGTCAAGCCCATATACTAAATTAGTAATAAAATAAAAGATAAGTAGAGTTACAATGAATACTAGTGTGTGGATGATAGTGAATATTATAGATTTGACTATTGAACTTATTGAATTTTTAATGTATAGAAAATATGATTTTGATTATTCTATGATCTAATGTTGTGCAAAATGGCCTTAGGATGATGCCCTTAAATACATAACCCCAAGTGAAATAATTTTTTGGATCTTACATCAATGAGTAATTATTAGATCCCATATATGTTAGCCTCTGAATGTGGGAATTCACAGTTTTAAATTGGTAAACATGATCAAACTAGTGTTATTGTCCAAAATATAGTTTTAAAGGAATGATCTTGTCTAAGACGAGTAAGTTGTTGAGGACTAGATTAGAAGTGTTTGAATAGAGTGACACAAAATGTTTGAGTAATATATCAAGTCTTAGGTAAAATCTATTACATTATATGCATGTTTGAGTAAGAGATAAAGAAATAAATGATTTATATTTGACATAATTTGATGTTTGAAACAAGAAACTTTTTGATGTGGTGTAAGGAATATCTCTACATGTGAATCTAATAGAACATTTTTTTAAGATATTGGATTGTTTTATACTTGTTGAAATTATCTTTTATTTATAATGGAATGTGATTTCTCTATAGGAATATCTTGTGGATAATCTTATAAAATAAATAAATCCACATGGAGTTTACAAAAAAGACTGTTAAAGATGAGAACCCTAATAATGTTCCAAGTACATGAGTTAGTTGTATGAACAAGACTAGCAAAATTTTATCATGATATTTTTATCCCGATAAAGAATCTACCAATGTTATAATCAAGAAGATAGATAATAACTACTTCAACATTAACTTCACAAGATTATGAATCCAATTTCACATTGTTCATAATAAATATTAGATTGGAAATGGAGTCACCATGAATATCTTCAACATAGAGAAATTTTATTTCCCTAATAAATAATAATTTTCATGATTGATGGAACAAAATAAGAAATACATGTTAGTGGCACCCACTAAATACTTTATTATGACATTTGAAAATATTTTTGAATGACAAGAAATTATTTTTCTTAGATGATATTTGAGCCAAAGAAATAATACAAATTAACTATTTATATTTACAAATTCTTAAATAGATATATAAAAGGGCCAAAATAGGATCATAGCTCCTTATGAAGAAGATTAAGAAAAGGTCACATGTGCTTGAGTAAGTTGGTGCAATAGAAAATAAATATAGGAATAATCAATAATAAATATGTAGCACTAATTAGCTAAACCCAAGAAATTATGAAGGTTAGAAATAATTCATTTGAGTTTCTCAAACATTTCATGCTTGAAATTTATATGGATTGTTGTTTATTTCACACTCATCTAAAACAGAAAAGAACACATTTAAATATTCTATGTAACTAATTTTTCTTCAAAAACCTTCAAATTTTTCTTTGGATGAGAAAAAATGATTTATATGATTTGGAAATTGTAAGAAATATTCATGTTAAAGGAATTATAGTAAATTCATCAAGGTTCTCATGAAATACTTTAGGAACTAGTCTCATTAAAAGTAATGAGTGCACTCTAGTTAGGATAAAAGGAGCAATTAACCATTCACAAATCTACTATTATTTATTTTTTCAATTTTTGACTATATTAAGCTCCATATAATGATATATAATATATCTTCACCAAATCATCACACAATGGTTTAAGCCTCATCTAGTTATATCCACAAGTTAAGAGTTTGGTATCTTATAAATGATTAGCTAAATTGTCAATTTTGGGAAGGGGATACCTATATTTTAGGTCAAATTAGCAAAGACATTTGATTTATACATAAATATAAAAATAAATAAAAATTGTAACAATGATTTGGTGAAGTATGATGAAATATATTAGCTATGACAAACCCTTTTCTAATAATGTTATGATTTTTGTGTGAATAATTTTGGTAACTTCTAACAAAAGAGTGCAGTACTACATATTGTATTTATAACGATGCATACTATTAATTATATTTTTATTTGTCCTTGAAGGAGGAAAAAAATAGGTTATTGATATGTATCATTATTATCAATGACAGTCCCATGAATAGGGAAAGAAGCTTTAATGGTTATTGTGGAAATTTATTAGCATTACTAGATGATGAAAAATACTCAATAATTTCCTAATTTGGATACTTTATTATCTTGATAAGAACCAACTAATATTTTGATTGCATTTTTTTTTCAAAATAAAAGTGGCAAAGCCACTGAAAATTTTATTAATTATCAACCAAGATTTACAAAGCAGGGACAAGTTTAAAAACAAAATCTTGTCCAAAAAAGATAGTACAATTTTTTGATTGCATATTAAATTCAATTGTATCACCAATTATATCCTTACAAAATATATTTGTACATTGATTGAAGTCATATTTTAAATTTATACTAAATAACAACCTACTACAAACTATTCACTTAACACCCTAAGCAATAAAATCAATAATGGAGGGACCAAAAGAAAACTAAAACTTACATATTTTGTGACTAAGCATTGTGATTTCCCACCTTTCTATTTCATTTTCATACCCTTGTATTTTTCTCTTGTGCCCATGTTTAATTTTTTTATGTTATCTTTTTCCTTTGTATGGTTCTCAATACCAATTTCGAGGCCTTCAATGTGGTTTTTAATGAGTCAAATATTTATGTAAAATGTTATCCTACTATTTGATTCAATTGGTAAATATATACAAAGAGATTGGTTACCATTTAAAAAAATTAAATTAGATTTCAAGAGTATTCTCCATGTACTTTGTGGAAATGTGGAGTCTACTTTCAAGTATTTCTTACTTGCTCAAATTTTCTACTTCCCCGCTACTTGTGATCTAAGCTATAGACCCCAAATCCCTATGGTATGATACTCTTCTAAGTGTTATAGGTGTCAAACCTAGGAAAATCATCATGAACCTATCTTCAAGTTGGGCAGCTAAGGACCAATGCTTGAGGTGGGTAAGACCTCCTTCAATTCTGGCTCTACAATACCAAGGGGGGTTTTCCCTAAGATGTTAGATTGATGGTTGAAAGACTAAGCTATTACCTCATAGCATACAATACCCAATGCACAATGTATCCCAATACTAGTGTCACTATATACCTATGTCCTAGTTTGGAGATGTAAGGTTGAGCATATATTTAACAAATGATCTACCATACATATGTCTAAAAATGTGATGTATGATAACCCCTTAGATGAACTATAAACCTTTAGATAGTGCAAAAAAACACACAACAATATAAAACTAAAACGTGTTTGAATTGATATGTTTTAGGGTGTGTTTAGGATTAAGGGAAGAAAACCACTTACAAACTAGTGCCTTTATCCACTAGGAAATAGAGTCTCTAAATTCAATCAAACATATGATAGCATAAACTTAAGTGATATCCTAATCAAGAAATTACAAAAGACTGTGTTGTTTAGAATCTACAACTAAGTTAGGCTCTACATGGACATTTAAAAAAACAACAAATGGTTGTAAAATATTAAGAGATACTACTTATTAATCCTTAGGCATACCCATACACTTCTTTATTATGTTGAAAATATTCCATGCAAAATATTTATAGGGATTTGACTAACATATGATTGAAAAACTAACAACATACGTAAAAAAATGCAACTAAACATACATAAGGAGACACTCAACTAAGGTTGGTTTTTTCATTAATCAAACAATATTCAAAACTTACAATTACTATCACAAGATTGTGAAAGAAACCCAATCATTATAATATTATAACAACTTACCTAGAATTGGAATTTGAAACCCTAGGGCTTACTGAAAGTTTTTTTCTTTCATTGATAGCTTTGCAACTGCTTTCACCTCTATTTTTTTTTTCCTTTTTTTTTCTCTTTTGGAAAATTAAGTCAAGGCAGATATTACCATGACAAGGAAGTTAGCAAGTCACCAAAATATTGTGCAAGTATAAAATAACCCTATTCGCAACCTCATCCAACGCTCAGGTGACATGTGTCATCTATAAATCTATTTTTTTTATAGGGGCATAAGAAAAAATTCCTTGACTAATGCCATACACTTGAATTGAATGATTCATAAGTTTGAGTGCAAGGAAATAAATAAATCACCCACAAAATCCACTAAAATGGTATCAAAGAGGTGAGGTGTGATATAATAGGTCTCTACAAATAATTAATGAGACATGGGTGTCATCGATCTTTAATGAATTCTCACCAACCAACATTAGAACCTTCCATAAGCCACCACAGATCGAATTGAATAGTTGTAGTAGAGGTTGTTGAGTGTTAATGGTGGTAGTTGAGATTTGTTCCCTTCATTTTTACCTATTGAGGAAACTCAACCCTTGAGTAGAATGAGAGGAAAACCAAGTGCATTTTCCAAGTGAATAGTATATCTAGTTTAGATGGAAAGTATTGCAAGTGACATCAAAATGAGGTTAGAATAAATTGGAAATGAATTGGGCATGAGAACTTCAAAAATGATGATGTCATGATGATGTAAGTAGGGTGGATGACATCAACAGGACATCATTTGGGTACAAATGTTGGAAATGGAATGGATTAGGCTTGTAGGAGAAATCATCTGAACTATATGAAGAAATTTGCAAATGTGAAGTTTAGATGCAAAGTAAAAGCTCGCAAAAGGAATGGTAAAGAGAAAATGAAGTGAAACAGGTAATTTATCATGAAAAGAGAAGTTCACATGAGACAATCTACAAAGAGGAAGATGATGGTAGTAGGAAGGTACAGGAAGATGGGGTCTATTGGCCCACAAAAAAATTATTTAGAGGATTTTAGATTGTGCTTGTGGGAAAATTTTAGGAAAGTGGAAAATATGATAAATCTATTAGGATGTGGAACATAATAGTTCACATTGAAATACCCACAAAATTTTGAATGGGATGATCTTTCTCTCAAAGTATAGAAGAGAAGTCCACATGCACATCGAAATTCCGCAAAAAGAAACACTTAATCATTTTTTTCACATTCTTCACCTTTGAGGGAAATTCCATTGGAATTTCACATTGCGAGTAGATGGACATGATATGGACAAGTGAACAAAAGGTGGACCAGATGAAAAGGCTTGCAAGTCTAGTCTCAACATTGGTGTCATTATATACCTATGTTCTATTATGGAGATGTAAGGTTGAGCATCAAGTATTGTTTGTTGTGAGATAATAGCTTAGTATTTCAACCATCAATCTAGTATCTTAGGTAAAAACCCCCTTGGTCTTGCAGAGACAAAAGTGAAGGTCTTACCTGCCCCAAGCATTGGTCCTTAGTTACCCAACCTAAAGCTAGGTTCATGTTGATTTCCTAGTTTTGACGCCCCTAGAACCTAGAATATTATCAAACCTTAGGTATTTGTGGTCTACAACTCATATCACCAACACCCACAAACACAAGGATTACAAAGGAAATATTGTAGAACTCTATCATTCTTATGTAATTTTCATAAAGTTGTAGTTTGTATATATATATTCTTAGGACCCACATCTCTACAAATAGAATCAATGTTGGAGTCATTCTCTTTCAGTACACACAAAGAGATCTTGCAATTTTACCCTATGCTTCCATATTTCACATTCTTGTAACTATCCACCTTGGAATTTTGTAGACTTCAGAAAATTTCATTACTTGCTCACTTGTTCCACAACTTTGCAATCCCATAATTTATTGCATCTACCAAACGCCAACAATTTTTTATAAAAAACATAAGCATGATGTCATACATTCAAAAAAAGTAGCTTGACACAAAAATCTATTTGTATTTATTACCCTCACATGTAGATAGATGGGCTTATATGTGATTATTTCCTCCTCATTTTTATGACTCATTTAAACTTGTTGAGATCTATTGAAGCAATTTCCTAGTTGAATTTTGTTTTCTTCCTTCGGTTCATGTGGTGAAGATTTCCCATTATGTTAAAAAATACTTCTACAAAGACACTCTCATATATATAGACTACATAATTACAAGATTTTTTTAACGTTCATCATTTTAGTCACTTGCACAAGTATTTGTCTTAGGAATTATGTGTGTTCTTTGATCCCCTTTTTAGATTCATTATATGGTTTGAAATTTTGCTCCATGAATATTAAATTAAACCCTAATGTGATTTGTTTCCTTCCTAGGATTTCTTTTGAGTTCTATTCATTTGAGTTTTTTAATAGGGTTTGTGTATGCCCTAATCTTGTTTTGATTTTAAAAATTTTGTATTACAGATTATCCTCTAATTGATCTTTCCTTATGTTTTCTTGCATTTTATTTTCCATCAAAATTTAATAATTTTTTTGTTTTTTGAAACACCCTTGTTAAAATTTTGTAAGCTGCTAAGTTTTTCCATCAACTTCCCACCTTTGAAGAGTTGTGAAACTCATTCACACTTTGGTAAAACTTACACATTACAACCCTACTTCCACATCCCTAAACCCTATAAAATGTGTAAATGTTGAATTTTGGAAGTCCTGAAGATCCTAAAAACTCTTACAACTTGCTCACTTGTTATTGTGCACCACATCTCTATAATATTTTATTTTGTAAACTTTCCAAGTACCTATAAAAACTATAGCTTGCATGATTGTTTCTCGGTGAAGCCACAATAGTGGTTTACAATTGAAGTGAGGAAGGAAAACTCACAAAAAATGAATGCATGGAAAAAAAATTGATTTTA
Organism: Sequoia sempervirens; assembly: GCA_007258455.2. Lineage (NCBI taxonomy): Eukaryota > Viridiplantae > Streptophyta > Pinopsida > Cupressales > Cupressaceae > Sequoia > Sequoia sempervirens. The sequence goes on along the minus strand of VDFB02000003.1, from coordinate 77,311,690 downwards.
GGGGTTCGTACGAACCTATTGGTTCGACCGAACCAATTAGGGGTTCGCTAGAACCTAGGTTTGGGCGAACCCTACTAATACTTTCCCGCAAAAAAATCCTTCAAAACCCCTCATAGAAGGGGGGTTCAAATTAACCAGGGTTCGAATGAACCCTAGTTCTAGCGAACCCCTAGGGGTTCGCTCAAACCCGCTTTATTCCTCATCTCCTCCCTGAGACAAAAAAAACCTAAATTTTGGCACTTTGGAGCTCGGGTTGAGGATGAAAATGGAGGAATCTTCACAAACCCAACTTGAATCAGGTAGTCCTCAGAACAAGCTATCCAATGAATATAATTTTAATATGTTTTTTTTATTATGTATTTGTTTTTTTAGTTTTGTTAAACATAGGTTTTTCATCGAAAATGAAGGTCTTTGTTATGCACATGTGGAAAAATAGCAGATTATCAAAAAAAAATTGAAAAATATGAGTTCACTAGATATTTAAGTCCTTGATCCAACCAAAAAAAAAATTAAATTTTGATATATACAAAAAACGTTATGCGTTATATGGTCGCACTATGTCTGAATTGTAATTGGTTTGACTTCGAAACTTGACTAAAGAAAAAATATTCAATAAAAAATTGTCTAACCAAGTGGAAGCACTAGATATCAGAGTTACAAATCTAAATTCGAAAGAATTAGAATTTTATATTTCATGGAAAAAAAGTTATGCGTTATACGGTGTGCATCACTTTTTAAAAATGTTGTTTTTTGAAAAAAACCAGTTTTCGTGGGAGATGGAAAAAGAAGTATAATTTGATTCCAAAAATTTTGAAAAAAATATTTTTAGAATCTACAGACAAAATGTGACGAGACTCTAGTTTTCATCATCTTCAAATTCTTCATGGTTTAGCCGCTATAGGTGCCCGAATGTGAAGATTTAGTTTTAAAAAATAATTTCAATGTCTAGTTTGGTCAAAAATTGTAAACCACTATTGTGGGATCACCCTTCTATATTTTATAGTTCCACAAGAAATACTCTAAAAATTTGAATACCTTTTGTGCATCCAATAAAACTACTCATTTCTCTCTTGCTTCTATATCACACATTTTTTAGCCTTTCTCACTTGTAAAAGAACTTCCCATAGTGCTCCTATATGACTTCATCGAAGGCCAAAGAGATGAAATATTATTTCAATGGGGTTTAACCCATCCAAAATCATATGTTCATTTGGGAACATATCATACACCAATTTGGGACATGTGAAAAAAGAATATTTGTAGTAGAGAGAATATGCTAATGGCAAGATGACTCATACAAGGTGTATTGTAGATAGAAAAATAGTTCAAGCTATGATATTCCCCATATTTTTTCAATCCATTAACTTGGTTATTACTTATTCAAAACACTATAATCTAAAAACTATAAAAACCATTGGTATTGTAAATGAATTATCTTTTGATATCACCCTAAAGGGTATTGAGGAACCTTTCTAGATCTCTTATCATGCATAATATGTTGCATTATCTATTGGAAAAGGTTAGAGTATTTTTAACTTGTACTCTAATATGTGCTCATTATTTTAAGAAGAATTGGCTAAAAAATAAAGGGTTTCTTCCTCAAGGTTGCCTAAAGTAATTTACAAGAACTATTTTAATTATAAATCAATGATTTTGATACCTTATTCAAAAGAGTGCTAAGTGAAGTGATAGGGAATTCTAAATTTTAATGTTTCAATTTATCACCATAATTCTTAAAAATAAAGACATGATAGATTGGAAAACTCTCATTAACAATACACTTCATAAATAATTGTTAGAAGTTCAAGATATGAATAAATTTTATATAAATTTTTATTTTGTGTATCTAATGATGAGAAGATCCATTTTTCTTGTTTTAAACAGAGTTGGAACAATTACTCCTAGACAATAAAATTTTACAAATTTTACTCTCAACAATAATTCATAGAAATTCAAAAATATGTTAAGAGGTAAATGATGACTTTGTGTTATATCTAGTCAAATGGATGGAAAATAATATTAAAAAATACATATCTCTTGTGGCTATTACTACTATTGCATCATATAGGAATTGGTTCATCAAATTCCCATATTTTGCATATACAAAAGAAAGTGGTTTTACAGGCACACCATATAGATTACCCAAATATGTGATTGATAATATAGCCCTCTTAGAACTTACTATTCAAATACACGAAGTGCATAATGTATTAATTGGAAAACATAGAATTGGTTTCCAATTTCTTATCAACATCAATACCTATGCTTTCTCTTCTCTTCTCCATATTAATGGTTTTTATGATAATTTTTTTAGGAAAATATGTCTCAACCTTGCAATTACATAAGTTATTATTGATACATAAGGTATTGTTCATCCGAAAATGACCGGGGGGGGTGGGTGTGAGGGGTCTCATATTTTATTATTGTAAATCTAGATCGTTCATCATTATGTCTCATATTTGACAACTGATATTTTATTATCTTGACTTTCCCTAGAAGGAAACCCTATTTTATGAGGGCATTAAATTGTAGTTGTGTATTGTGATGTATTATGAGATTCTGATAGCAGTCATCTTACCTCTAGATCTTTGCTTGGTGATGCTCCTATGAGAAGCTTTTTTTGCAAGTATATTGTAATCTTTGTGATTTCTAAATAATATATTGGGCAGCTTTTGGAGTGTGGGGTTTTTCTCCTGAAAGGTTTTTCCCCACGTAAATCACTATGTTGTGGTATGCATGATATTTATGTCTATTTCTATTTAATTTTTTGTAACTATTGAAGATTTGTAAATTTTTTGCATTATTCTCCTCTCAAGGTTAGTGTAGGAAGTTGTTCTTCTACCTTAGCTTCCTTACAAAATTGTCCATATTTAATTTGTGTTTATCATAAAAGATCAAAACTTAACCCAAATGGTAATATCGAGAAACTTTTAGGAGCCACATACAAACAAGAATTTAGTCTAGGAGATTTAAAAGATGATTGTTATGAAGAGCACAAGGTAAGAAACAGGAGTTATTCAAGGATTGCTACTTTTATATAAGATATTTTTGAATTATAGATGTTACCAAGGGTGTTTTTGATGATGTGAATGTTCTAGATCAATTCTATAATACTAAAGGTGTTTCAATTTAACTATTCTTAAAATAAACTAGACAAATGAAGAGGCAAATTTAGTGAAATCCTTGAGCAAGGAAGTTATAGGATGAAATTTATCCTAGATCCAAAAGAAAATGAATGATCCTAACCTTGTGAAAAAAGATCTAAAGAAAAAATAGAAAGGAATCTAAGCCTTCTTAAAAACAAAATAAAAGATGGTAATTAAAAGGAAATCAACTAGGTCATGAGCTCAAAATTCGTGCATCCTAAGATCTTGAGCTAGAAGAAGAACCATATTGTTTCTTGTGGAGGAAACTAAGATATATTTTCAAATTTGGAGAGTATCTTGAAAATGGCACTAAGGAATACATTCTTGATGTTTTTATCCTCCCAAATCAAGCCTCTACTCTATTTTCTCCATCTCCACCTAGATCACCTTGCTACCCCTACATTTGTGACAACTTTTCATAGTTCATTGCAATAAATTTGCATGTTAAAAAATACACTACACTTCAAGGGAAATAAGTTATTAAAAACCTTGTGTTTGATGCCTAATTTTTTCCTTCATCTAAAATAATAACTTCCATATATTTTTCTCTTATTTATACTCCATTTACCCATGTGCAACATTTCCAAGATAACCAAGAATAAATATCAAAATAGGTTGGTTCATCTCAAGTTGAATCACCTAAATGGATTGATGTTTTTGATTAGAGGTAAAACAGGTTTTGAATGGACCTGAAACCATCAGGTTTTGAGGGGATCCAAAACCCACACAAAGATGAACAAGATGCCCAAAGAATAGAGTCAAAAACACCCAGTAGCAACATGGGGACTCAACCATCCAACAACCAGCCAATAGCTTGCAGGTTGCCCAGTAAGAACCAAGAATTTACATGAATCTTAAACCCATTGGTTTTGACGGGACCAACAACCCACTATAACAAGGTTTTGGCAAGGACCTTAAACCCAACCCTATATATTTTGAAGGGATCCACAACCCTGTACAACCTGGTTTTGGCGGGGACCTTAAACCCAAGAAAATTGTCTGCAACATCCAAGCAACAATGCACCAGTCCTTGAAGAAAATTAGCCTTTCCATATCACTGGTAGAAACGACTGAAACGTTGATAAAAAATACAGCCCCAACATCAGAAGAAACTGATCCCAAAATGCTCTATCCACCTCTATAGGAGAGGTCACCACTAATGCACAAGGCTCCAATAGTGTTCCGCAAGACCTAACTATTCTCTCCACCTCTATAAGAGAAAAACCCAAGCTCATCCAGACCACCACAACCACAACACTCCTTTTCCTTGAGAGTGAGCTCCGCAGAGAACAACTTACTTTTCAATATCTTCACCTCCATAGGAGATAAAGGAAAGAATTTAGACAAGCCATTATCCGCTCCCTTGCAGCCAATAGATAAGGCTTCATTAGCCCCCCAACAACACTTCTAGGATTTTCCAGTAGCATCCAACTCCACCTCCATAGGAGAAAGGTCACCTCCAGCCACATCCATCTCCCCCTCAATAGAAGATAGGACCACCTCTATAGGAAAAACCAGGGTAACCCAAAGATTCAAAAAATGTAGCACATTGAACAAAGCCATGGAACCAAGAGGGAGGGGGAAAATATACCCTTCACCACAGAGAAACCCAGGAGTCATAAAATATAACTAGAGAAAAATAGACCCCCTCAGTAGGAAACTCACATACCAAAGAGATTCCAAAGGAATCCAAAACAAAAAAAACCTTTACCAAAAAAATGAAATAAGCAACTGGGTACAAGGAGAGAAGAGAAATAGAGCCACCATATTTCTGCCATAGGGACAAAGAAGAAGCTTAAACATCTGAATAAGCCCTCAGAGCAACAGATGTTAAGCACACCCAGTTGGGACATAGACAACTTCCATGCAGCCAATCATAAAAATGATCAACAACAAAACCCCCTAAGACCCAACCACCAACGACAGGAGCAAGGGAAAGAACAAGATCCCTATGCAACACCAAAGGATCAACACTTCCCTCAACATCGTCCACAATAGAGTCACCAACAGCTACAACTACACCCAGATTCAAAATGGCCTTCTCGCACAACACAACCAACGAACCAACACAAGGAAGACCAACGGCTCCCCCAACAACCTCTGCCACAACCAATGGAGCCTAGCCAACATCCAGCACGACCCAGACATGAGAACCTGCCCCCGAATCTCCATTGTCCTCCGCCACATCCTCCTCGCCGTCTAAATTGCCCGAGGATTTTAAATCCCCACCGTGAGCGCTCTTTTCCGCTCTCCCACTCTCCATCATTCCAAAACTATTACGATTTTACCTAAATGGATTGATGTTACAATCAAGAAAATAAAAATATTCTTAAAACCTCTAGTGAATGACTTGTTAATGATATCAAAATTACTAGATAAACCAATCTAAGTGGACTCCAAGATCATCTCTCTAATTTATATTTATGCACAAGGCTCAAGGACAAAAAAAATTATTACTCCTATTGTAGAAAAGGATGCGAGAATGACACAAGAGCTTTTAGTTCTTTAGTTTTGTTTTCTTGTTCAATTTTGGTATTCTGAATTTCAGTTATCCAAATGAGTTTGGAACATGGGGAAAAGATACAAGTTATAGATGCTAAAGAAAATAGAGAAAAAAAAGAAGAGGCCCGCGTAGAAAGAGGAGTGGTCATTCAGTTATCAAGCAAGAAAGTTGGTGGACACAAAGAAAGAAGAAGGAAGATTTTTTTCAATGTGAAAGAGACTCAATGGTAGTTATCAATGCTCTTCCAAAAGCTACTATCATGAGGTCTAGTGTTTTCATAGCCTTACTCCAAGATTTGATAGGTGACTTTGGCTTTGACAATAACTAGTGTCAGCCTAATTGTAGGAGCTATGAGGTACAAGAATCATTTGAATATGTGATGTAGGGCATCATTCCAGCTTGGTTTTGCAAGGAATGGTATCTTGTTTGGAAACAAGTTGATTTTGGTAGGGTGTTGAAGACAAATATAGGGTGAAGGATATTGAATTAGCAAGTGAGATTTTTGTTGAACATAAGTCGAACCAGCAGCTATGAGAGGGATGGTTTTTGGAGGAGTATCAACTACCAGAAGAATACAGTTTGAAACAATACAAAAAGAGAAAAGAATAGCAAGAATGGAGTGATGGAGTTTTGCTGAGGTTCAACCATCATTGTGAATGGATGTTGCACAATCTTATTAAATATTACTTTTTTTCTTCTGTTCTTGTTCTATGATGCTTGTAAACTTGGATTATGGTGGTTTGGATTAAGGAGAGAACTCTTAAGGCTAAGAACTTGTTTCTATTTTAATCACTCAGTTTTGTTCATGTTTATTTTATATATTGCATTGGTATGTTAAATATTTCTATCACCCTTGCACTGGCATCGGTCCAATTGCTTTATGATAGCATTAAGTGGGTAAAATTCTTTGAATTTAAGCAACTATCATAGCCTTATATCTTTGAAAATTATAGATTGATTGAGATCAAACAAGATAGCCATTATAATTTGGTATTAGAGTGTAAGTCGAGCCATCATTTTGGTATCAGAGTGAGCAAGATCTAGGAGAGTCTGGAAAAAGGTCTAGTGGGATTTTTGACAAGTATGTGTGTGTGGAAGTTTTGATAGGTTAAAATGGAGAACCTAAGTACCAAGAGACTGGGTAGAGGAAAAGGAGAAAAGTCCTAGGTGGGGTATCATGAAGTGGAGAAGATAATATAAAACATGCAGCAACATACAGTAAAAGAAAGTCTTAAGAAGAAAGGCCAAATGACAAAGAATGTGAAGAAGAAGCAGTTGGAGTGGGATAAAGAAATGGCTAAGTTGAGAATGTTAGAAAACCAAGATCAGCTACATGCAAGATGGATACCTGTCACATGCAAAAGATATGAAGAACCAAAGAATGTTCTGTAAACCTCAAAGTGTAAAATGCATTAAGAGAATCAATTATTACAAAGTGATCAATCCTTATGAAGGAGATCAAGAAACCCTAAATGAAACCCTAGTGTGCACACTTAATAATTAATAATTAATTAATTATTAATGTGCCTAAGTTTAGCTTAAGTAATAAAGATGAATAAGTGACTTAATTAATTAATCAATATGATGTAATTAATTAAGCATAATAACTTATTACTCTAATAGAGAAGAGATTTAGAGAAGTGTAGGAAATGGATTGAGGAAGGAAGTAGAGAGAGTGATTAATATTGGCCCATGAAAAAGAAGTTGAAGTGGCATGTGCGGATGATTGTCAAGCAAAGAAGACGACAAAATATGGCTACCTTGGAAAAATAAGATGCAGAAGAAAATGAAGAAGTGAATGTTAGAGTAGCAATGGCTGAAAGAGATGAAGGCAACAAAGTACTTGATGAAGAAGTTGTAGAGATGAAATACAAAGGAAGTGCAACAAACAATGACAATGAGGAAGATTTGTGGGAACAAATTTTAGTGGTAGAACAAGAGTGGATGGAGAAACTTGCTAATGACGTAGGAAGAAAAATGGTATAGTGAAGGATATAGAGATGAAGTTGGCATCTGATGATAAAGAAGCTATTGTTGTGGAAAAGGAAGAGCTATTGGCTATGGAAAAGAAGACTGATGATGGTAAGCAAGTTGATTTGGATGATTTAAATCATGATGTTTTTGAATCTTTGACTAAAATTGTTAAAGGGAATATTTTAAAGTAAGAAAATGCAAAGGATGTGGAACCAAACAGTGACAGTGATACGTATGAACATGAGATGGATATTTGGAGGCTTGTCGATGAAAACACATAAGAAGGAGAAGATACAAAAAGAAAAAGGAAAATGAACGAAAACAACTGGAAAAGGTGGTAGTTGTTCTGAAACAATGTTGGAAGGCGCAAAAGAAAAGATTAGAGAAATGATTTCTAGATGGTGACCTCATGTGCAAGAGCACATGCTTTCTTTGGTCTCTTGGGGAGTCTAACGTAGGAGATTTTAGTTATTTAGTTTGGTTTTCCTATTCAATTTTGGTATTGTGAATTTCAGTTATCCAAATGAGTTTGGAACATGGGGAAAAGACACAAGTTATAGATGCTAAAGAAAATAGAGAAAAAAAAAGAGGCATGCATAGAAAGAGGAGTGGTAATTCAATTATCAAGCAAGAAAGTTGGTGGGTGCAAAGAACGAAGAAGCCATATTTGTTTTTCAACGTGAAAGAGACGCGATGGTAGTTATCAATGCTCTGCCAAAAGCTACTATCATGAGGCCTAGTGTTTTTGTAGCCTTGCTCCAAGATTTGATAGGTGACTTTGGATGTGACAATAACTAGTTTCGGCCTAATCGTAGGAGCTATGAGGTACAATAATCATTTAAATATGTGATGCAAGACATCGTTCTAGCTTGGTTTTGCAAGGAACAGTTTCTTGTTTGGAAATAAGCTAATTTTGGTAGGGTTTCAAAGAGAGAAACAGGGAGAAGGATATTGAATTAGCAAGTGAGGTTTTTGTTGAAAATAAGTCAAACCAGTAGTTATGAGAGGGATGATTTTTAGAGGAGTATCGACTGCCAGAAGAAGACGGTTTGAAAAAACACAAAAGGAGAAATGGATAGAGAGAATGGAGAGATGGAGTTTGGCTAAGGTTCAACCATCGTTGTGAATGGATGTTGCACAATCTTATTAAATATTACTTTTGTTCTTATGTTCTTTTTCTATGACACTTGTAAACTTGGATTCCAGTGGTTTTGGATTAAGGATAAAACTTTTAAGGCTAAGACCCTATTTCTATTTTAATCGCTCAGTTTTTTTCATGTTTCTTTTATATATTGCATTAGTATGTTAAAGGTTTTTGTTTCCCTTGCACTAGAATCGAATGAATTTCTTTATGACAACATTAAAAGGGTAAACTTATTTGAATTTAAGCAACTATCGTAGCCTTTTATCTTTGAACATTGCAGATTGATTGAGATCAAACAAGATAGCCATTATAATTTGGTATCAAAATGTAATTCGAGCCATCAAAGAGACTTTTTTTATTGATCAAAGCAAAATTAAAAATGAAAAGTTAGCAATCCAAAAGGGAATTGCAAAGAAAATGAGAAACCAAATAATTACAAAGCAAAGCCCCTAGGGAAATGAAACATCTGTCTACAAAAAAACATATTAAAAACAAGGATTTACCTAAAACATTCTACATACAACCTTTGAACTATAATGTTATAACATCCCTAGTCTTGTAGACATATGATGACCCAAACTATCATCAACCAAAAGGATGATCCAAGAGCATATTCTAAATGTAACTAAGGGGAATATCTAGGTTAGCATATTAACAAATAAATAAATCAAAACCCAAAGTAAATAATCAAGCACAAAGGAGGAAAACATGAAAATAAAGAGAGATATCACCTTGAGTCTTCAACCTCCATGATTGACCTCCATTATACCTTCTCAGCCTGTTGCAATATGTAGTTTTCCCTCATATTTTATATGAGCAATATGTGACAATGCCAAGACCAAAGCAAATGTTGAAGGATTTGATGACAAAATGCAATACTATGCAACTATGCAACTAGTAAGCAACTCTAAAGTATGACTAAAGTATGCCAAAATGCTAAGAGAAAATGAAGTATTCCTAAAACAAGAGCTAAAATGACAAAATTTGCATGAGCATGAAATGACAAGATTGTAAGAGATCTAGATAGCATGAGGTGACAAAATGAGACCAAAATTGTCATTTTATAGAAAATACAATTTTGGATGAATGGCCAAGATTGAAGATTGACAAATGCCCTAGAATCAATGGACAAGATTCAATATGACAACCCACAATTAAGGTTAGGGAAACATTAGGTCAAATTTAAAATGAGTGGACAAGATTTAATTTGAGAAAATCAAATCAAGGGTTGACAATGCATGTGACAAGGAGATAAGATTGGCACAGAAAAAGAGGTGGCTGAAAAATCAAATAATATTAGAAATTACTTGATTTATGGAGGAAAATCCAATTTTGAATTAAAATTAATTTAATTGAAAAAGGTGGGGTCATGTGAGAGTAAATAATTAATTTAAATTATTTACTAAAAGAGGGAAAATAGAAAGTGGACAATTTTAAATAAATGATTTTATTTAAAATTTAGAGGAAAAGTCAAATAAGACAATTAAATAATTAAAGATAATTATTTAATTAGGGATGAAGTGGAGAAGGTGACCAATAATTAAATAAATCAAGAGATTTATTTAATTATGAGAAGGCATTAGACATTAATGACATATTTAAATAAATAAATAAAATTTATTTATTTAAATAATTAGGAAGAATTAATGGACCAAGATAATTAAATAAATTTAGGAATTTATTTAATTATGAAAAGACATTAGAGAATTAGTGACGTATTTAAATAAATAAATAAAATTTATTTATTTAAATAATCAAGAGGAATAAAAGACATGAATTAATTAAATAATTATGAATTATTTAATTTATAGTTGAAATTGGACAAAAGACATAATTAAATATTTTAATTATGCTAGGAAGAAATATGACGACAATAGAGCTTGCAGGCGTCTACATTTTTCCCCTCTTTGTCATAATGCAACCTGTTGCATTGTGACAAAGAAAATTCAATCAAAAACATGCCCCAGCAAAGGTATGAAGTATCTATACCCCCTCGGGAAAATTTATAAATTTTAGGTTAGTGACAGAAAAATTTGGAAAGTGTCCCGACAAGCGAATTTGATGACTAGAAAAGTGATGGCACGAGCAGTTTCAAATTTCAATGTGTTTAAATTAGTCAACGAGGTGGTCAAAGTCAGTCAAAAGAGCCTCCAGTAATAAAATTTTGAAGAAAATCCCACTTTGACCCTATAAATAGGTTGAAAATGGGTAAAAGTCAATTCATTTTCACTTTCACACTTGTAAATTTGGGGAGCTCAGAGCTAGGAGATTGCATGCAAATATGGTGATTCCAGTGACTAAGCACCACAGGGAGATCGTTCGGACTGTCAGACAACTAGAGGGCGCAGAGCCAGCGGTGAGTATGCCTTACCCACTTTGTCATTTTGTCATTTTTCATGCTTTTTTGGGGTTTTTAGAATAGGCAATGAATGCATCGTGACACATATGTGTGCGTGTAAGTCGCATTCGCATTTGCATTTGACACATCTGATGTGTCATGACATAAACACAACAAGTCCGTAGGGTAGGTCTATTAGGTGCAACACATTTGTGGGGAATCGAGCCGCATTTTCCAAGTCGTGTCGCAAATGATAAGCGAACGCCGCATTCAAAAGATTGCGACGCATTCGCTTAGTCGGGTGACACATTTGACAAAAACTACGACACAAGTGGCAGATTGAGACACAAACGCAAGCAAAAACGATGCAATCAGTAGATTGGGACTCAAGTGCAGTACAAAATGATGCAAGTGCTAAAGCACAATGCAAATGAAGTCAACGCGATGCATTTGACTTTGACCAAGGCTGAATTTTAATCTAGGCTCAAGTTTCTAAATGCTTTTGAGTAGATAGATGGTAATAATGATTTTCAATAATGTGCTAATGTGTGTTTCTACATGTGCAGAGACAACTTCCACCGATCTACACATGGGAGAGTAGGCCATCGACATACGAATTCAGGGACCAGTTGTGAGATCAAGAGCAGAGGTGGTTGATGCGACTTGGATTGTACTACATCACCTATATGCTCATTGTCTCAGCAAATAGGGAACTGTTGACTACACTCTGCGAGAGGTGGCATTCAAAGACATGTTCATTTCATTTGTCGATAGGAGAGGCCACAGTGACTATGGAGGATGTGTACCGAATTCTGCGCCTGTCGATCTGAGGAGAGCAGGTCATTTATGATCCACACTAGGGATATCAGATGTTTATAGGTTTCTACAAGGATGAGACTGGTTCCAGACTAGGCATTGAGGGCTATGAGATTCACTGGGAGTTCATGGTGGAGCACTACCCTTGGTGGGATGTCATATTATGCATGCTGATTGTGGGAGTTTTGATACCAGATCGTCGGGGACACAGATTCCCGATTGGCTGGGGAGATGTGCTTGTGCAGATGAGGCGGGACAAGACTATCTTTGCATGGGAGCCTTGTCTTCTAGGGATGCTTTATCATCAGCTCCATGAGGTGGCATATAGACTAGCTCAGAGTATCAGTTGTGGCACCACCTTACTCATGATCTTGGTTTGGGAGCATATTCTCGTCTTCCGCCCACCCATTCAGAGGCCATAGTTAGCAGAGGGCATGCCATATGTATATCTATATGCAAGAGCGCTACAATAGACCCAGGTCAGAGAGACAGGTTTTTGGTGACATAGGATAGATACCATGACTACATTTTTCTGGCGACCATACAGGGATTGTGCGCAATGGGCTTATGAGGCCGATCATTTGACATTTTTTTGACAGTTTAGGTATTTGATTGGACACACTATTTAGAGCCAGTTGATCATTGAGATGTACCTACCCCAACGGGTACTTCAACAATTTGGAGAGCATTAGGGTGTACCTATGGGTACAACAGAGTATGCACGGTTGTTGTGAGAGCCTATGTGGGATCCTACGATATTAGTGCCTTTTGTTGAGTAGTAGATAGACGGGTTGGTGGCATAGCCATGGGGGTGGAGTGGAGGTCCCGCGGATCCTGGGACGACGATAAATTTTGAATTGTGGTGGTAGACACATCGTCTAGTGCCATTGACAGATCTAGATGGACCAACAGCAATCGATCGCAGATCAGTGATACCCCGAGTATGATGAGGTGGTAGGGGAGGCAGAGGGAGGGGGAGGGATGGAGATAGAGGGAGGGATAGGGATGGAGGTCGAGGGGATGGAGGGAGAGGCAACAGAGATGACACATGAGATGGAGACAATGGCGAGAGGAGGAGAAGAGGGGGAGATGGTGGGAGAAAGGGGAGGAGAGTTCAACAACGCGTGGAGAGAGTACCCTTAGTACTGATCCCTAAGGTAGTAGAGGAGGAGGAGAGAGAGGAGGAAGGGGTGAGATGGGAGGAGGAGAGGAAACCAGAGGAGGAGATTCGGTAGCAGCAGGAGGTGAGACAGGAGGGAGATATGGAGGTGGAGATTCCAAGAGAGGAGGGAGTCATTAGAGGCGAGGAGGATGACGAGGACCCAAATGGGGAGGATGCCATAGATGAGGCAGAGCGGCTACTGAGGTGGTGAATGGTGGAGGGAGAGGATGACATACCTATAGGACCACCATTGTTGCATGGTGCGACTATAGACCAATGATTGGTTGAAATTTAAAGGAGGGTTAACGAGAGTGCAACACAGGTCAGGTCCCTACAGGTAGAGCTGGAGGTTGCCAGGGTAGAGAGGGATTAGGCGGTGATTTGACAACAGGAGTTCGTGAGATGGTGTACAGAGTTTGTAGAGTTGTGTTCGGGACTTTCAGGGGACATGGTGAGAGAGCTAGCTAGGGATAGTGCCAATCAGGAACGTTATTGATTACTATACGAGCAGGTTGTGCCACCCGAGAGATAGGATCCTACTCTAACACGGTCGCAGATGAGGACAGGAAGTGGCAGCAGGACAGGGAGTGGCAGCAACAGTAGGATAGAGAGCAATGTAGGGGGGATCTACCTCCTTAGGACATACATCAGGTCATAGGTCCCACCACTCTCACATGAATTCTTCAAGGCACAGGTCTAGCCATAGTCATGATTCGTCAGGTTCAGCCCATAGGTCAATGCACAGCCAACCTCCAGTCACAGATCCATCAATCATACAAACATATGCCACAGTGTCCTCACAACCTCATGTTACTATAGAGATGAGGCCATCAATGTTAGTTCCATTGATCTCACAGACACATGCTTTCGTGTCCTCACAGGTTATGTCAGTGCTAGTCACAGGTCATCAGTCACCACACCCTTCTCCACGAGGGGATGACGAGAGCACTTCCTAGGACATTTGACATTGTTCTCTTGATATTATCTTTTAGACATTATGTTATGACACTTTACATTTTGACCATCGAGCCTACGAGCTCTATTTTTGGGATATCTCATGACTCTTATCCCATGACATGATTTTTGAGATTATATATGCGATGCAGCTTTGATGTGGCCTATATGCTTTATGTTATGTGATGATGCATTGTGCGTTGATTATGTTGATGATATATGCTTATCTGATGATGATTATGATACAGTTATGATGACTATATGATGCCTTTGTGATGTGACTTATATATATATATGATTCCTATGATGGTGTCTTTTATATGTTATGCCATGTATACCTTGATGAGATGATGGTTATTTATGCTTATATGTCATGACTGTGTTATGTTATAATCATGATTATATGGATGCCTAATATATGATTGTAATGGATGCCATGTTTATTGATTATAGATGTGCTAATGCATGACTATATATGTATGGACAATGCAATCTTGTGATGTGATATATGTGTTTTTCTAATGACATGGATGATGTATGCACTTACATGTTATGTGAATGTGTAGAGACCTAATGCAATGCCTATATGATCATGTATGCACTTTTGTATGTCATAGGATATCATCATGAGATGGACAAGACAAGACGACAAGACAAAAGGAGATGAATGTTAGTGCGGAGACCAAATCCTTCAACATATTACCACAAGATTTAACAATTATTGCTCTTAATCATCATTGGGTGGATTATTGTAATGGCCAACAAACACCATGATATGGCATAGATCAAGGTGTGCAAGGTCATACCATCACATGAGACAAGCAGTCGCAGACAAGGATGATCATGAATCATACTAAGAGTGTGATTTCCCCAGTCTTTTTGCTGCAATCAACCACAAGCAAGAAAGACAATAAAGACAAGTCATGAAACATCATTGCTCCTCTAAATCCTATTGTCAGAACATCCTCGAGGAACTAGCAACATGATTGCCTGAAAAAGACAAGACAAACTCATCATCATGATACGTTGTTGCTTCTCTAAATCCTGTTGTTAGGACATCGTTGAGAAACTAGTAGCATGATGAAAGATAAAAGGAAAAAATGCCAAGATAATGTTTGCCAAGTGTGTCTGAATGCCAAGTGTTTTAAATGTCAAGATGCTAGGTGTCTAAATGTCGATATGTCAGGTGTCAAGTTTTAACGATGCCAAGATGATGAATGCCAAGGTTTTCAAAATTTAGGAAGGACACATCTTAAATGATGTTGATGTAGAGAGGATCGATGCTCAAATGTCAAGATCCCTCAAAATGCTAGATGATAGTGACGATGCCTAGGAAGGACACATCCTAAGGTATAAATAAATGACAATGGAGATTCTTTAGAAGGACACATCTGAAGAATAACTAAGAGTTGACAGGTTGACTAGTTGTGACAATTTGACTTGTTTTGACTAAGTTTGACTGATGTTGACTGAGTTTGACTTGTTTTGATAGGGTTTGACTGAAGTTGACTAAGTTTGACTACATATCGATGCTGATGCGATGATCCTCAAATGTCAAGAGGATCCCTCAAAACGCTAGATGACAGTGATGATGCCTAGGAAGGACACATCCTAAGGCATACATAAATGACAGAGGCGATTCTTCATAAGGAAACATATGAAGAATAACCAAGATTTAACAGGTTGACTAGTTGTGACAATTTGGCTTGTTTTGATTGAGTTTCACTGATGTTGACTTAGTTTGACCTATTTTGACAAGGTTTGACTGAAGTTGATTGAGTTTGACTACATATTGATGATGATGTGATTGACATGTTGATTAAATGATTATCATACTTTGTTTTAAGAGTTTTTCTGTCTTGGAATGATTTGTTTTGACTTGAAGACTTTTGACGTGTGTGCCAATGTACTACCATGAACCCTAATAGACTGACCTAGTGTGGCCTCGAGGGCTCATCGACAAATGGCCTTGCCTACATCATACACTCAAAGACCTCGTAGTTTGACATGACCAATGACTTTGTCGCAATGACAAAAGATTGAGTCATGATTTTTATTTTGAAAAACCTAAAAGTGACTGACCTAATGTCTCGAGGGCTCAAAGATGAACCTTGCCTATGTAGCAAATGCGTAGAGACAACATAGCTCGACAAATGACAAAGATTGACTAACATGACTGGCATGACAAAATATGACTCTATTTTTGATATTTTCAAGTGTTATTTAGATTTTTTTGTGTTTTTGCCACATTTTGATTTTTTTGGATTTCTTCATGACATTTTTTTTATTTTTAGGTCTTTTTTCAAGACTTTTTTCGATTAACAGGACCATGTGCGATACCCACTGTAGTCAGGTGATAAAGAATAGCCCCTAGTCAGGTCCAGGAGTAGCCTAGTTTGAAGGATATGAAAAGGATGTGCTTAGGGTGATGGATGGATGATATGCAAGACCTAATGTCAACCGTTGTCAACCATGAAAGGAATGGCAGGGTTTTTGGTGATGGGTGTCATGATGGTGTCAGAAAAGTGGGTGTTTATTATAGAGTAAGGTAGATAGAGTGATAGTAGATGGCAGAGCAATGACTGACTACATATGATGCCTTTTTGCCAAGTTTTCACCATGGTAATTATCCAAAGCACCTGTTTACTAGGTTTTCACTGTTGGACAAATTATTTTTCTTTACTATTTTTGTCATTTTTTCATTTTTTTGTTCTTTTGGTGTCACCAAGATGCCTATTTTCCAGGTTTTCATCAGGGTGACAATTTTTTACATTTTTCATTTTTTTGTATTTTTAAGGTTTTCAACCAAACTCTCTAATGCTATGCATATAATTTGTAGAGATGCAAACTATTGATAGGCTCTATCAGTTGTTCACCATCTAGAGTAGCCATTTAATAAGCTCCAGAACCGAACGATACAGTGATAATATAGGGACCCAGCCAATTGGGCTCGAACTTGCCAGGTTTTTCTCTATCAGACTAATTCTTAGGATTTTGCATGAGGACCAAGTCACCAATGTCAAACTTTCTAACCATTAATCTCTTGTTGTAACTCATGCAAAGATGGTTTTGATATGCCTATAAATGATTCAAGGCATTATGCCTTCTTTCATTCAACATTTCCAGCTCATGCAGTCTTGATTGTCTATACTCTTCGTCATCAATTTGGCCCTTCATGGAAACTCACAAAGATGGAATTTCAACCTCGATGGGCAAGATGGCTTCAGCTCCAAAGACCAGGGTGAATGGAGTGGCACCTGTAGGCATGCGAATACTAGTGCGGTAAGCCTACAAAGCAGGGTTAAGTTGAATGTGCCAGTCACGACCAACGTCATTGACTATCTTCTTAAAAATTTTGATTGTTGTCTTATTGGATGCCTTAGCTTGACCGTTTCCTTGTGGGTAATATGGCATGGAGAAATGATGTTGGATGTGGAAGCATTCACATAACTCGTGAACATATTGATTTTTGAAAGGATGCCTCTGTTGTCTGTGATGATGGACAGTGGAATACCATACTGGCAAATGATGTAGTTGAGGATAAACTTGGAAATTTGTTTGTCGGTTATGTATGTAAGGGGGATGGCTTTGATCCACTTAGTGAAATACTTAGTGGCAGTGATGATGAATTTGTGGCCATTAGACGAGGTAGGATGGCTTTTTCCCACAAGGTCGAGTCCCCATTATGTGAAGAGCCAAGGAGATGTAATCGTCGAAGTTCCTATGCTGGTGCATGAATCAAATTACTACTGACATTAGCGACACATTTTGACAAACTCAAGTGCATCTTTTTCCATTGTTGGCCAATAATACCCAAGTCTCGTGATCTTATTAGTTAAGGTAGGGCCACTCAAATGGGATCCGCATATACCCTCATGTACCTCACATAAGGTCATTCATGATTTGTCATTGTTGAGACATCGAAGTAGGGTCTTGTCAAAGCTACGGTGGTATAGAGTGTCATTGATGATGGTATATCAGACAGCTTTGTGGATAAAGGACTTTCGTTGGTTGTTGGATAGGTTTGGGGGAAGGGTCTGGGACTGGAGATAGTCATATATGTCTTGATACCATGGTGAGTTAGGACCAACAAGCTCACAAAACATTTATGACTCTGGAATATCAAATGTAGGAACCAAAAGTTGTTCTACCAAGAATTCAAATTGTGGCACATTACTTGGAATGTCTAGGAGAGAGCCAATTGTATCCATTGCATCTGTTGCCTTGTTTTTTGTTCTCGGAACTTGCTCAAAATTCAACATGTGAAAATATGGCTAAAAGTTGTTAACTATTCGTTTGTAAGGCATTAATTTCTCGTCCTTGGTGTCATAGTCATCATTGACTTGGTTAATGACCAACTGAGAATCTCCATAAACATTCAATGTTTTAATTTTCCATTTTATGGCCATTCTAAGTCACGTGACAAGTGCCTTGTATTCTGCAACATTATTTGTACATGGAAAAGCAATGCAAAATGACTTAGGGGTGGAGTCTCCTTATGGTGTGATAAATAGTATTCCTACTCCCGAGCCATGATTGGTATGAGATCCATCAAAATATAGTATCCAATGTGACTTAGGTTATGTATGAAATATTGACTCATCTGGAAAGTTTGCTACCAATGGATGATTGCCTTGTATAGGTGCATCTGCTAATTGGTTTGCTATCACTTATCCCTTTATAGCCTTTCATTCCACATATTGAATGTCATACTCACTCAAGATCATTCCCCATTTTTCCAGGTGACCTGTCAATGTTGCGTGGCTTGAGACATACTTCAAGGGATCAATCTTTTTTATTAGGTGTGTCTGATGATTCAACATGTAGTGTCTTAATTTTTGAGTTGTAAAGACCACTGCTAGACAAGCATGTTCAATGGATGCATATTTTAGTTCATATCCAACTAATTTCTGACTGGTGTATTATATTGCCCTTTCCTTTTCTTCATGATCGTTTTGTGCCAATAATGTCCCTAGTGCTGAAGTCGTTGCGAAAATGTATAGAATCAAAGGTTTCCCTTCAATAGGTGGCATCATAATAGGTGGTGACAATAGATAATCCTTTATTAGTTGGAAGGCCTCTTGACATTTATTCGTCCACACAAAAGGGATACTTTTGCACAGGGGATACTTAAATGGTTGGCACTTTTCAGCCAATTGTGCTATGAAGCGTTAGATAAATTGTAACCTGCCTTGCAATGTCCTGAGTTCACTTATCCCTTTTAGAGGATGCATGTCTAATATGGCTTTCACTTTGGCAGGATTGACTTCAATGGCTCTCTGAGAAATAATGTACCCCAAAATTTTACCTGATGTTACACCAAAGACACATTTTTTCGGATTCAAGCAGACCTTGTACTCTTCTAGTATTTTGAAAAAAAAATCAAACACATTCAAGTGATCTTTTCATGTCAAAGATTTTTCCAAAAGGTAATCTACATAATCTTCCATTATCTTGTGCATCATGTCATGGAATATTGTTGTCATGGCTCTCTGGTATGTGGCGCTTGCATTTTTGAGACCAAAAGGCATGACGTTCCAATAATAGGTACCCCAAGGACAAGTGAATGTTGTTTTATGCTAATCTTCAGGGGCAATACGAATCTGATTATTACCTGAGAAACCTTTAATGAGGGACATCTCATATCCTGTCGTAAGGTCCACTATGATGTCTATGTTTGGTAGCGAAAATTCATCCTTTGGACATGCTTTATTTAGGTCCCAAAAATCTATGCAGATGCGAATTTGACCATTTTGTTTTGTAACTGGTACAAGATTTGATATCCATTCACCATAGTCTATGGACTGTATGAATCCCACATCTTGCAGTTTCTTAAGTTTTGCTTTGACCAACAAGGCAATTTGAGGGTGCATTTTACGCAGCTTTTGTTTCACTGGCTTGGCATGTAGTAGTAAGGGAAAATGGTGCAAGACTAGTTATGGATCCAACCCGGGCATATCGACATAGGACCATGCAAATTTAATCTTACACTCTGAAAAGAATTTGTGGAATTCAGGTTTCTCTTCTTCTGTCAAGGATGGTGCAAAGAGGACAATTTTAGGATCTTTTGTTGTAGATATGTTGACTTCCATGGTGTCCTCTATGAGCATCACCAATTTTTCTTGAGTCACAAGGAGAAAGTCTAGTCCTCCCTCCTTAGGCTTTATTTAAACCATGGTCCTGCAGTGGGTTCTTGTGAATTGTATGGTCTGGGTTTGAAAAAAAATGTTGTCCACCCAGTTGAATTGTGTGATTTTCAATGAGGTCTTGTACAATATTTCTTAGTTGTCAACAAGATATCTTATGCCCTTTAGTGTGGTGGTAATCACAGAAAGTGTTGTCGTCCCACCATGATGGTTTAAATTGTCCTAGGTCATATGGCTTAGGGTCTTCTAATGTGATGACACCATTTTGAAGGAGCTTCTTAAGGACGTCTTCAATTGGTTCACCCAAGGGAGTATATGTATGTCTCTTTGGGAATTGTTTGGTCTGTCGCAGCTACCCTTGGTTTTGATAGTTTTGATCGTTAAGACTATTTTGAATGGCATTAGCAGTAGGTGTTGGTGTGATTATTTGTGCATTTTTTGGTTGAGCTCCTTTAAGAGTAATTACGAGACCCATTGTGTTTATTGCCTTAGAGTCAACAATGCCATCATTGATAATGTATTTATTCTTGACCCAATATTTAGTCTTGTCTATGGGTGGGTTTGTGTTCATGTTTTTAGGGCCATATTTTAATTCTCCTTTAGCAACAAGGGCCTTCTCAAGTTGGACACCCCTTTTGACTAAGTCTGTGAAGGTTGTGCAGTAGTGGACTTGCAAGCCGTATTTCAATGGACCTAGGAGGGTTTGGACAAACATGTCAATTTTTTCTTTCTCATGTATGTCAATATGGCAATGACTTGCTAAACTTCTCCATCTTTGAAAGAATGGGATAAAAGTCTCACCAACTTCTTCTTGTGTAAGTTTGCATAAACTAGCGATGGAGATGTATGTGTCAATGTTATAGGCATAGTTTTCCACAAATCTATTTGCAAGTTTGTCCCATGATTTTATTCCCTTTTGTAAAGTGGAAAACCATTCAAGTGTGGGGCCTGCAAGACTCTTAGGGAAGAGTCTCATCAAGTAGGTATGTTCATAGGCAATATCCATTCAATTGGTTGTGAATTCTCAAATGTGTTCAATAGGATTTTTCTTGCCCTTGTATTTGGTGAAGTTTAGTGCCATTTAGCCAGGAGGGAATGGTGGAATGTGTAGACTTGTGTCAAAAGGATACATACATAGGTCATATGACATGTGTGACTTTTTGTTGGACATTTGCATAGTCTCGATTTTTTTTTGCAAGTTCGCCACTTGAGCTGTCAAGGAATCAATTATAGGATTGTCTGTTGCATCACACATGGGAGTGATGGGTATCCCATGTGTCCCCATTTGTTGCAAAGATATATTTTTATTTTGTTGTGGGATGTGTTGTTGTGAGATGTATGACATGTTTTGATTTGAATGTTGTTGATATTGGAAGTTTTGGGTAGGGACATGTTGATGGGTATGGATGTGTGATGCATATGTAGGAATGTGCCCTCCAACCATATTAGTCGATATTTGTGGGATGTGTTGGCCTTTAATATTTTGGTGTCCAAATGAATTCATATGTTGTGTATTATAATTTCCTTGTCCAAATTGATGAGATTTTCCATGGGGAATGTTGGTGTTTTGACCTTGGGAAGCATTAGTATTAAGTTGTGATGATGTGTGGACATTTGGTTGTGGTCCTCTAATGAATATACGACGTTTGCCTCCCCCAAAGGGATTGAATGAAGACCCAATGAAAGCAATTGAAGATGATGCTCCCATGGCACTAGATGAAGATCCAAATAAAGGATTTGAAGAGCTTTCCCCCATTGATGAGGATCCAAAGGTAGATCCAATTGACTGAGAGGATGTTGTTGACATTGTAGGCATTGATTGTGACATGGCTTGTGACATAGTTGGTGTCCCTCCAATGGATGTTACATTGATTGTGTTTTGATTGGATGTGTCATTAGAGGTAGCATTGATAGTACTTGTGGAAATTTGTGTGGTGACTCCAACAATGGTATTGTTTGCGTTGTTTTGGGGTTGGCTAGTGTTGGAGGCATTGTGATGGGGTGATGCTGGTCTCAAAGTGTTAATGTCAAATCCAGATGGTAGTTTAGCCCCTTGGTCCAATAGCATGGCTAGATATCTTTGTGGGTCATGTAGGACCAACTCTTCAACAAAGGAGGCTATGTTAGTATTTTGAGTTGAAGCTTCTAGATCTTCTATATACACATGTCCTTGTTCATCTCCATGCATGAATGATTCAAAGGGGTTATGTGATGAAGATGGCATGTTCATGTTTTGATTCATGTCATTGGAAAAGATGTAATTGTTGGTGTCTTGTCCAAAATTAGCCATTTTTCTTTGTTTTCTTTGAAGCCTAGTCTCAACCATATAAGGAACTGCTCAAATTAGGAAGACGATGAAAATGACAACTATGTTTTTGGATTTTTGGTAATAAGGAATGCAAATGAAAACTATGTTTTTGGGATTTTGACAATAAGGAATGCAATATGACAATTTTGTCTAAAGGGAACGACTAATGTAAAAGGCCAATGAGAACTATTTCTTTTGGATTTTTAGGAATAAGGTATGCAAAATGAGGACTAAGATTACTTGAATGTTCTAAGGTATGCAAATGCAAAGGTCTAAATGATTTGGAAGAAGGTTACTCAACCACCCTAAGCTTGATCTATGTCTCAATTTTGGAATATCAAAGGACTTACTAATGTGACTAAAGGACAAGATGACAAAGTGAGGTTTCCTAACTAGACTTTTGAGTTGGAAATTCTCACAAAAAGGACAAATGACTAAAGGAAATAAGGTTGAATAAGTCCAATGACAACCTACTCTTGAAGGAAATGATTGTGCAAAGTAAGGTAAGGTTTCCTAATCCAAAAATCTACAAATGAAATGAGGATCTAAGGACTAGTTTATGATTGAAAATGAAAATGATGGACTTCTAAATATGCACCTAAAATTTTGCAAGTTTGGGCCTATGGGAAAATGCAAGCTGAAGATACAAATGATGGAAGATTTGAGCAATTTTCTTTCTGGTTTTGACAGAGGTTGCTGGAAAAAGATTTTTTGAATCAGATTGGATAAGTTTGCTCTTGGGTGTTAGACTACAATAGTGTTTTAGTTTTTTCCAGGCAAATGCATCATTTCAGGTTACAAATACATTGCAATTTAGCAGATGCATCATAGTTTCAATGAATGTGGTGTTACACATAGCAGATGCAACTCAAAAAATTAGTTGTGCAATTTTGTTAAACAAATGTGATATAGGATAGGAAAATGCATCGCCAGGAATGGAAAATGTGGCTTATCAAAGGGAATGTGTTGTAGAAAATGTCAAATGCGGCGTAAGAAAGTGAATGCATTGTAGAAAGTAGAAATGTGCTACAACAAAGTGAATGCGACTTAGAAAGATTCAAATAGGGTTCAACTGAGCACATGCAGTTCAGAAAGCAACAAATGCATTTTATTAGAGTGATTGCAGCACAAAAAGTTTCAAATGTGGTTCAACAGAGCACATGCGTTGCACAAGATAGCAAATGCATTGCAGGCAAAATGAATGTCTAGTTTGTTCACAATTTTGACCAAATTTTGGAATTGTTTCAAGTTGAATGATTGTTTCCAGATCTGTGAAATGGTGTTTGTTTGTTTAATGTCTCAAAAAAACTTGAAAAACACAATATTTTGAAATCATGTATAAAGAAGACAGGCACAATCCTGAGTTGAGCAAGGACAATATTTGCTAGATTCCATGTGGGTTTCCCCAACCGCACTTATTCTTAGTAGATGAATTCAAAAGCTTGGCCACATGGGCTCCCCCTTACTATGCACTCACTTCTCAGGTCAACCAAGCTTCCAGCCCCCATAAAACTCCCATGGAAAGTTGATCACCTCTACTAAGAACTGTGAGAATGTGGATTAGCTTTGATAAGGAGGAACTCCAACCTAAAGAGGTTATGCTCAATAGGTTTTTGGGGAGTTCACTTGTCTGTGTGACACATCCGCACTCGTAATCTTATGCTTTCCATTAGGATTCACATTTATATACCAGTCGGGGGTAGCTTGGCCAAAGAGCTTCGTTGTCAGTTTGAGTCGCCTTGGGGTGAGTACTTTTTCCCACCATGGAAGTCCCAAATCCTAGAGTCAATAATCATTTCTCTTGCACCTAGGATTGCACAAGTGCACAAGGGGAGAG
The DNA here is from genome assembly GCA_007258455.2 of Sequoia sempervirens. Lineage (NCBI taxonomy): Eukaryota > Viridiplantae > Streptophyta > Pinopsida > Cupressales > Cupressaceae > Sequoia > Sequoia sempervirens. The sequence continues at coordinate 77,287,362 of VDFB02000003.1, read as the reverse complement.
GATACTTCGATTATTGAATCGGGGTGACACATAAAATAGATGGGTCTAGTTTTTTTATCACCTAGTTTGCACAAGGTGAGAGCATAATCACCTACCACCTTCAAGCACAATCAAGCAAAGTTCTTTAACCCCCTAATTAAATCTAAATGAGACAAGCAAATGTTCTTTTTAAAGCACCAATGGAAGTGTTTTCTAATCTAAATCAAACAAAAATGGTTTCAAAATCAAATCCTTAGACAATCAAACCTAAAAAACCACTTGTTAGTAGTTTCAAAAAATGTCTTGGACCCATGAAAAATTCAATGCCATATGTTGCAACAACAAATTACTAACCAGAAAAACCCCTAAACTACTAGATTGAAATGAGAAATTTGGAAAATTTTGAAAAAAACCGAAAGCAAAAAATTACTAGACGAATGCGTCGCAATAGAGTGAATGTGTCGCTCTGCACAACAAATGTGGCTTGGGTTTGTATGCTGGAATTTGACAAGCGGACGTGTCAATATGCAGAATAGATGTGTCGCAGTCGGAAAATGCATCGCTTGGGATGGCTAATGCATCAGATTCTTGGCGAATGCATTTCTACAAATATCAAATGTGGTTCAAGTCTACAGATGCGTCATTCTACTAGCTGAATGTGTCGCAATGCAGCGATTGTGATTCTGGAAACTGCGAATGCGACTCATTGTACCTACACCTACAAAACAAAAAAAAGTCGTACAAATAAAAACAAAAATGCACGATTTTGGCATTGGGTTCACCAATGTAACTAAGGGGAATATCTAGGTTAGCAGATTAACAACTAAATAAATCAAAACCCAAAGTAAATAATGAAGCACAAAGGAGGAAAACATGAAAACAAGGAGAGATATCACCTTGAGTCTTCAACCTCCATGATTGACCTCCATGATACCTTCTCAACTTGTTGCAATATGTAGTTTTCCCTTAGATTTTATGTGAGCAATATGTGACAATGCCAAGACCAAAGCAAATGTTGAAGGCTTTGATGACAAAATGCAATACTATGCAACTATGCAACTAGTAAGCAACTCCAAACTATGACTAAAGTATGTCAAAATGCCAAAAGAAAATGAAGTATGCCTAAAAAAAGAGCTAAAATGACATAAAATTTGCAAGAGAATGAAATGACAAGATTGCAAGAGATCTAGATAGCATGAGGTGACAAAATGAGACCAAAATTGTCATTTTATAGAAAATGCAATTTTGGATGAATGGCCAAGATTGAAGATTGACAAATGCCCTAGAATCAATGGACAAGATTCAATATGACAGCCCACAATTAGGGTTAGGGCAACATTAGGTCAAATTTAAAATGAGTGGACAAGATTTAATTTGAGAAAATCAAATCAAGGGTTGACAATGCATGTGACAAGGAGATAAGATTGGCATAGAAAAAGAGGTGGCTAAAAAATTAAATAATATTAGAAATTACTTGATTTATGGAGGAAAATGCTATTTTTAATTAAAAATTAATTTAATTCAAAAAGGTGGGGTCATGTGACAGTAAATAATTAATTTAAATTATTTACTAAAAGAGAGAAAATAGAAAGTGGACAATTTTAAATAAATAATTTTATTTAAAGTTTAGAGGAAAAGTCAAATAAGACAATTAAATAATTAAAGATAATTATTTAATTAGGGATGAAGTGGAGAAGGTGGCCAATAATTAAATAAATTAAGAGATTTATTTAATTATGAGAAGACATTAGACATTAATGACGTATTTAAATAAATAACTTAAAATTAGGAAGAATTAATGGACCAAGATAATTAAATAAATTTAGGAATTTATTTTATTATGGAAAGACATTAGAGAATTAGTGACGTATTTAAATAAATAAATAAAATATATTTATTCAAATAATCAAGAGGAATAAAAGACATGAATTAATTAAATAATTATGAATGATTTAATTAATAGTTGAAATTGGACAAAAAACATAATTAAATATTTTAATCATGTTAGGAAGAAATATGATGACAATAGAGCTTGCAGACTTAGGTCATTTTTATGTGTCTACACTAAAAAATATAGTTGAAGTATAAATTATACTCAAAATTTAAAAAGGCTTTGTAGTTTTCTAGAACATCAAATGTCCCCTTCATATAGTTTCAAAAATTGATTTTTAACCTCCTCTAAAAGCTTGTTGTAGTTAGGATCCTCTTTCAACTTAGAACACAAGAGACAATTTGTACAACATAATATGATATCATAGTTAAAACTTTAGCATTTCAACTTCATGATGAATAATATGATTAGAAAATATAGCTAAACATCTACTTTTTCATTTACAAAGAAAAATAGTTTGTCTCATAGTATCAACAACCACATTTTTATAAATCTCAATACCAAAAACTTCTTACCAACCCAAAACATGATAAAAAATAGAAAGGAAATGACCTAATATAGAATTCTATTTTTTTGCACTAATATTCCCAAAAATATATAAATTAAACTTTCGGTACATTGGCAATAAGGACGCTTGGCTCACTGAGTCTTCAAATATTTCAATATATCCCCCATGGGAAGTTTATAGTGCAAAATTTTCTAAGTCAAAATTTGAGCATTTTCCTCTACTCTAGACCTCCAGATGTGAGCACTTAGGTTTTTCCATTTCTTCTCTTGAAATCTATAGCTCCATTTTATTTTAAGTCTTGGATTTGATTCCATATTTGGAGGGATTTTTAGATATATCTTCTTCAAATGGAAACAAAAAATGACATTTCTCAAGCCACAACCAATCTTTAAAGAAATCACATTGTAGAAGTGTGCAAAGTTTCATTAGAAGATCCATGGGAACCAAGGATTTCACAAAGATCACAAATCCCTTAGACCTATTATTTAGAGTAAATGAGTTTTTGGAGTTTTTCCAATTAGTCCAATCAAGGGATGTGAAATCCCAAATATCACCAAACTAATGCACACCTTTTTTGAAAAGATAATGAGAATGTATAGGAAAACTAATAGCAAGAGATTGTCCATGATATTGAACAAGTTTTTCACAAAATATAAGTAGTGAAACTAAAATCATGTTGCAAGGAATCCTTCCAATTTAGAAATTTTTAGACTTGTTTCCAAGCCTTCCAAATAGATTGCAATGGGAATGATGCTTTAATATGAAAGAAAGGTGCTAAAAAAAATTATCCATCCACCCAACACCTTACCACTTTTTATTCATAGCAACAAGAGTATTATGATGAAAAACCAATATTTTCCACGGTTCTTCTCTTGACACAAATCTTATTGTCCATTTAGTTGATAAACAAGTTCCCTTTTTCTTAGGATCTAGAAGACCCAATTCAACCTTATATTTAGGTTTTATATAGTGTAACCAAGAAGAGGATCTAAAACTAGTTTTCCCATCCCAATTAGACCACAAGAATTTTTGAATGATTTTATTGAAGTCATCATATAATTTTTTGAAGGGAATCCAACAAGAGGATTAGTAAACATGAGAAGACAAGAATATTTGATTTACCACTTGTATTTTTCCAACTAATAATATAAATTTGTTTCCCCAATTATAGATCTTGTTTCTTAGATTGGTTAATAACCAATTCCACATATCAACAAGAGTGACCCCCAATCCAAAAATAATGCCCAAGTATCGAGTAATATGCCCATGCCTAATTTTTTTCAACTCTTTAGGAATCCAATGTGGAACCAAATTAGATTGGATCATGAGAAATTTAGTTTTATGATGAGCTGATTTTCATTGGGAAAAATAGAACAATTAAATTTTAAAGCCTCTAAAACATTATTAATTTCTATTTTGAAATTTTGGTTAAAGAGCATAGTGTCATTAGAAATATGTGAATTAAGTACCACTACATTATTTGGGATAGAAATACCTTTAATCAAGTTCATTTGATTTTTTTTTGTAGCGGATATATTAGTGCATCAACAAAAAGAACATAGAGGAATGGTGATAGGGTAATAGCTGAGCGATGGATGCCTTGATCGTGAAGCGTGATAACTTTGTGAATTTCTTTTCCAATTTATCAACCCAAGTCCATAGATTAAGGAGCTCTTCCCCCTTATCCATTTCCACCCTATTACTCACATCAACCTGAATCAGATGATTTGAGGACTTCGATGAAGATTCCTCAAGAATCATCTTGTTTAACTTAGGGAAATGGTGTAGACCTTCCACAAAATCCTTGATCTATTCAACAGTATCATTCTTTCTCTCTTCTTTGCCACCATTTTGCTCAGAACTACTAGAAATCTAATCAACTATCACCTCCATTTTTTTCTTTGTTAGTCTATTAGATCTTCTAACACTAGTCTGATCAGTTCCCATGTCAACACTAGCCACAACCATCGTATCCCCATGGGAGTCTCTGTCAGTAGAGTCCCCATCTTCATTGTCTGTGGGTGGTTCCTCAACCTGGAAAGGGGTTCCCTTCTTACCCTTTTTTAGTTCTAGCTTGGTCTTGACAGGTGGTTTATTGTCTTTCTTAGAGGGTGTGTTTTTTAGGTCATAGAGCCTTGTAGCCGCTTTAGACTGAGCTAAGCTTATGCCACCTTTTTTTTATTTTTGATCGGGGGTTTAGTTTTAGGATCCTCAAGGGGTTGACATGCCACATAGGGGGTCTTTCTTTTAGGCCCTACCAAAGCAGTCGAAGAGGATTTATCAAGGGATTTTTTGGAGGTTTCCTGTTCCTCAATTATAACAGCCGAGATGGGTTTATTAGGGGATTGGTCGAAGGTTTCTTGTTCCTCAATTCTAAAGGCTGAGATTGGTTTTTGAGGATAGAGGGACAAGTGGAAGTGCTATAGGAAAATAATGAGACCTTGGTGTAGGGGAAATAGGAGCAGTTTGTCAGGGTTTTAGCCACACTATTTTGATTCTTCTAGCTAAGGATTTAACAATAATTTATAAGAGGTATTAAGCAGCGTAATAGGATGCCACATAGAGATAGAGTCTACATATTTCCCCTTTGAAATAGGCTTCATTAAAACTTTATTAAGATAAGGTACTAATGAGCATTGATTTCTTCCAAGTAATACCAAGTAAAAATATTTCTTTAATATGTTGCCACATTGTTTGGTAAAATTCAACTGATATCCCATCAATCCCCACAATTTTAGTGGAGCCATTGAAAATACAACATGATCCAAGTCTTCTATAGAAATATATCGATCTATAATTAACTATGTTCATGTTCAACCATTTTTCGTATATAATATTTGATAATATTTGTTGGAAGAATGAGTAGTTTGTCATTGATGATATTGTTGGAAACATGAGCATGTGAAATAAGCACAAGGTACATATAGTTATACATTGCAATGATTTCATTGATGTCAACATTGTATCATGCTTTGGAGATCATGATGCAGATCATTTTGGTTGGCTTTAACATGTTTTAGGGTGTTGGTGCAAGACAATTTTGCAAGAAGGTTTGATCTAGCGTGATGAAAATTGACTAAGTACCAATAATTCTATATACAGGGGATCCGATATCTGGGTCCACATTAGTTCTTTGTTGAATTTTTTTGTTTGTGGTTCTAGTATATTTTTGTTGGCTAGTAGAAGCATTTAATTCTATAATTTTAGCTTGTCTTGGCTACTGGTGTGAAAGTTATGAGTAACAAAAGTATGGATTGATGGTTACATGTGTTTTCCAGTTCGGTGCATATGAGTTGGAGAGTCCACACTTCTCTGGGGATTGTATTTTGAATTTTCGGACTTGATAAGATGTTGGCAGATGTTAGATGAGTGGTCATTCCATTTTTCATGATATTTTGTGGTACACGTGTCTGAATATGAGTATACAATTGGAAATTTTTGTATTAGGTCTCCTGTGGTGCCGACCTAATAACTTTGAAGGTATGCAAAGCTTCTTTAAGTATTGTAAAGTTATGTGGGAGCTATTATAGGTCCATGTTGACCAATTTTAAAGTGTTTTAATATTTGAGTCTTGGCATGAGGCATGTGTGGAAGGATTTTGATCTGACAAGTTATATTTTGTATATTTTGAATGATACATCTAATTAGGTCAACCTAATTGATGTCACGGGTGAAGTGGATATATAAGCTAGATAATTTTTAGTGTTTTGATGAATTTACTACATGAGAGTGATGTGAATGATGTGAATCAATTGAATACATTGTGAATGATAAGTTGTGAATGTTGAGTATAATTTTAGGGTGATGTAAATGTAGAGGAAAGCAAAGTGTTAGATTAGAATTAGATGGAGTGTGTAAAGTCAATCTATTAAGCTTCAGAACTGTATTTCATGCATATGATAGATGCAATTGTAACAGTTAAATCTAGGTTGTGAGCCACAAATTTTTTTCTATATCTTTTCTTCTTCTAGTGGGTAGTGAGTCCACCTACAGTGAGCACTTATGTAATATACTATAATAAGTTATAATATATTTTGAGCTAATTCTCACCGTGGTTTTTCCCATTTTTGGTTTTCCACTAAGAAATCTTGGTGTTCAGGTGTTATGTGATGTTGTTGGATGTTTTGATGCTTTCTTTCAATACTGCAATTGAATATGCTATAAGTATTGGATACTTAAATGTAACTTAAGTAGTTTAAACAAATATTGATTCACCCCCCTCTCAATATTCTAGTTGTTCAACAATTTGTATTAGATCTTGGTTCCTTGGAAGGAGCTTAATCACTTGGGTAAGATCTTCTAGGTTGAACATATGGCTATTAGCATATTACCTACTCCTCTAGAAGATATTCTTGATGTTGGATCTACATAAGAAGATTGCATATTTGATATGAATGGAGAACTCAAAGTTTCTCTTAAAGATCTTGAAAGAACTAAAGGTGAAAATAGAGATCTAAAGGATAATATCAAAGAAGAAAATGAACGCATCAAAAAAATGAGGGAGAAAATCAAGAAATTCAAAGAAACACATAAGGAGGTCAATGAGTAGTTGAAGAAAGCAAATGAAACCATTACCTATCTGAAGGTGAAAGTTAAAGAAAGAAAGAGAGTTGAATAATGCTTGAATACAATGGTGAAAAGTGAATTTGAAGAATGCACAAGGCTTGAACAAGAAGTTGTGAATCTAAGATCAGATCTAGAGAAATCAAGGAGTCATGAAGAAAAATTCAAGATGAGTTCTACAAAGCTTGATGAAATGATTACAAATCAGAAAGGCTCTAAAGATAAAGAAGGTTTAGGATTTGAAAAGGTTGAAATCTCAAAATCAGATCAAACATCAAATACTATAAAGAAGATTGAAGACAAGAAGAACAATAGAAAGTAAATCTAGAATCAAACGAATGTAGCTAGAAAACCATTGATCAGAGAAATAAATACACAAAGGTACCCATATTTTAATGGTTTATGTTATTCTTGCAATAAATTTGGACATAAGGCTATGGAATGTAGAAGAAAAATGAATCGTAATGTTCCACCTTTTTCTGGTCAATTTTTTACATGCAACAAATTTGGTCATTGGTGCAAGGGCACCATGGTCATTTTGCTCAATTAGAGTCATTAGGAGTCTAGGTTGATGTTTTTATGTTTGATCTAGGTGGATCTCGAGAACCTAAAAATTGAACTATTCTAGATGTCCTCAAAATCAGCACCATGTGGAAGTGTTCGAGAAACTAGACTCAACACAACTTGAACGGGTGAAAAAGGAGTTCATATGTCTGAGTTATGGCCAATCAAAGTTCAATCAAACCAGGTGCAGGGGCCCGTCAAAAGGTGAAAAATTCTTGCTTTTCTCACCATAAGATAAATCATTAAAAATTTGATGATAGGTGACAAAGTTTAAAATAAATGATTAATGCTTCAAATGGGTTGGATGAAAACTCATGTGCTATTTATTTAAAATTGAAAAAAATGATTAATACTTGAAATGAGTGTGCGAAGCTCATGCATTATTCATTTAAATTGGAAAAAATGATTAATACTTGAAGTGAGTGGAATTCTCACGTATTATTCATTTAATTTGTAAAAAAGGAAATTAGTTTTGTGTGAGAATCCACCTCACAACTATTTTCCTATTATCAAGGAGGAGTTGAGAGATTCATGGGATTTTCTCTCATCTTATCCCTTAAGTTGTAAATCCTCTTTTTGTGGAGTTATCCTCGCCATAGGTTGTGGATTTAGGAGAATTATAAATAGCCTTTTAATGGTTATTAGGTGGGATTAGAATTAAATAAAAACAAAACCCCAAACAAACAAAACTTATAATAGCCCGAATGAAATATTTTCAAGGGCTTAAATATATTTAAAATATGTAAATAACCTTAAGTGGTTATTGTTGAATATTAAATGAAACAAAAACAACCCATTAACAAAAAGCTCGAGAATGTATAGGATAAGGGCTTAAACAAATTTAAATGTTTTATTTAGTGGGGTTGTTAATTGTTTTTATTAAAAATGGGGGATTTGTTTTGATTTTTCCCTAAAGGGGGAAATTACAAGTTTTTTTGGTTTTAGCCCAAATGGGAAAATTTCATGTATAAAAAGGAGTGCTAGGAAGCATTCCATCATCACCACATTCTTGCCTTCTCAACAACCCCTTTTTAAATATTTTTTTGGTGAAGCCCCAACGAAGGGGAAGCCTTATTTCCTTTTTTTTGAATCAGACCCCAACTTCTCCAATGGAAGAGAGATCTCCCCCCCACTCTTCTCCATAGCAGCAAGGGCCTCAGGCACCACTAAATCCACCAAACTAAGATCAGTGTCCATTTGCAATGCACCAACATCCTATGTATTATAAAGATTATTAGAAATATTTCCCTCTTGAACCATCTCCAAGACACCTTGATCTAAATCCATCATACCCAAATTCACCTCCTATTGACTAAGGTCATCCAACAGATCAAAACTATTAAATGTGTCCCCTTCATGTGACTCCTTAAAAGTCCTCTTTTGTCCATGATTCCTGTTATAGGACTTAACGAGAATGAAACCCTATGTACCTGCAACATCACCAGGAATGGGAGCCTTGCCCTTGTCAACCTTAAGAGGGTTTCAAGGAGGCTAAGTAGGCAAAGACTCAAAGTATTTGGTCCTAGGACATCTTCATTGCAAATGCCCATATTCATGACATAGACGACAATGAAAAGGCAGAGTCTCATAATCAAGTTGTTGCATCCAAGAAGATGTACCCACACAAATTTCCAAAGAGTTTGGAAGATGGTTAAATCAATCTCAACACAAATGTGAGCAAAAGTATTTACCTCTCTATCATGTGTTTACCCACATCGAAACACCAGTGTGTCAGGGCTTGAAGAATAAACCAATCTAGTTGTGAAAATAGGTCCCTCCTTCGAAAGCCTTGTTGCAATCAGCCATGCAATTCAAGATGACCATAAAGTAGCTATTTTCCAATAGCATCACTTCTATTTCACCCTCCAAAGACCAGGTTTGTTGCACGCATGACTCTAAAAATGGGATCGAGACACGCATTCCCATAAATTTGCAAATCAAGGCATGATTTAAGAAATAATCAACATCCTCAGCAATTGATTTTGATTGAATCGCCATAATAGGCCTCTCCTTGCTCCTCTTTAGGCAACCATTAATTTTTGAGATTTGAGGGCCTCTAAACGGCCAAATGGAGCAAACCCTCCCACCCACCAGTCATTAAAAAATAAATTATTCTCAACACCCCTCTTTGAAGGAGGAGTGACTTCGCTCCAAAAGCAGCATGAAAATATAATGAGGTTTAAAACCTGATGCTTCATCTAACTCCATCTTTGAAAGAAAGAAAATAGAAAAAATAAAACCCTTATGCCTCCTTGCTACACTTATCCAAACACCAACCAAGCACCAAAATAAAATAAATAGCAGAAAAAACTAGCCCCGATCTCACAAGGAAACCCCACCAAGCTGAAACTGCACCCCCAAACGTTATTGAAACCCCACGTCCCCACCCCCCGAAGCTTTGAAAAACAACCCCAAGCCCAAACACACCGCTGCCCAAGCATGTAAGAAGAAATGATTACATGCAGGTTGTGGGCCTACTCTTACAACTCTCATATCGTCCCCTCTTTAAAAAAAAAAATTGATTATTATTTTATTATTATTATAAAATATATAATATATTATATTAAATGAATCATAATTTAATATTTAATTATAAATATATTTATTTATGATTTATTATATCATAAATAATAATAATAAAAATAATATATTATTTATTATAATATATAATAATATAAATAATAATAAAATATATATTATATAAGAACTATAGCATATATATTATTATTTATTATATAAATATATTATTAATATTAATATATAATATTTTACTATTATGTTAATAGTAATACATTATTAGCAAAGTTAAATATATAAATAAATTTATTGAAAAAATTAAACATTTGAAAAAGCATATATTAAATTATAATATTATTTTACTCATAAATATAAGATTTTAAAAAATAAAATAAAAGAGAGTTTCCACTACTGGAGGAAGATATTAACAGTTTTTAACCCTAATATTTTGAATCATGAAATATTAATTGAATCATAATTTGATATTTTATTTAATAATAATATAAAATATAAAATATTGATTTTTATAATAAATAATGTTTTTAAAGAGGAGTGTGTTACCTAAAGAAATTTGTAGGTAACAACTAGTATACTATGTGACTTCTTCCCTGCATAGTAATAGAAATGTACATTGAATGAAGAGTTTGTCTTAAAAATCTCACATGTTTACATTGAAAAATACTTTCTAATTATTATTGGAAAAGTAAGTACATAACACATTTAAATCACCAATATTTTATTATTAAAAAGTACTTGTATTTTTTAAACAACGTGAAGACCGTAAAAATGACTCAAACCTCCTCAGCTAATCAGATTGCCAATAATTAATTTTTCAAATATTTTTTATTAAAAAATTTACATCTTAACCATTGATAAGATTTGAAAACACAAATATTTGTCTCATACTAAAAATTTCTCACATTTCATTTGTTAACAAATACAAAGAGTATTTGCCCCATTAAATGACTTGAAATGCAATAATTCCTCCCTATCAACAATACGGAAAAATACTAAATAAACCAAATACTTTAAACGCCCACAAAAAATATTATCGAAAGAATAATAAGATTATAAAATATACATTTATATCATCCACCTCAAATAAACAAACTTTATCTAGGATACAAAACTAAATAATGCCTATTTATAACAAAAACATCTATCAATAATGTCATTGAAAGGAACCCATTATTATATCCTTACAAGGTGCACATGCCCCCCATCACCATGTTGTATCCAGCCCTATAAGGCAAGCAAAGAGGAGAGGGGCCCACCCAAGTGCCTCTAGAATTACTCCTCATCACTATCATTACTTTCCAACTAACTAAAGTGCAATCATATTCACATTGCAAAGGGGGAGAAATTTGATGGGACCATTACAAAGAGGCATTAGAGATGAAATTCCTAGTCTCCCCATATCTTTTCAAAGATATAAGTCAACCTTTTCCAAAGGCTGGTTTTGTCTAAATCCAAGAGAAGATAATAATAAAGTGACTTATGACAAAGATGGCTTGGAAAGGGCACAAGGAAGAAGAAAGCTTCCCTTCATTTTGTCTCCTTATTACATTTTTAAGTACAAGTTTTCATAAATATAAAAATGGTCTCTACCTTCGAAAAGGGCGAATTTTGATAGGGTAATAAAGAATTAAATGTATTTGGTAGGGGTCGTTTTCAAATCTGCAATGTAGGATGTGTTTGTTGGAAATGGGACCAATGAAATCAAATGAAAGGAAACCCCATGCAACAACTTTACCTTGGGAAGTGACCGCTCATAAAGAAATCTAGGGTTTGCCTCCATTGAAATGTGCATATCTTTTATTTTGTATGGGTGTTATAAGTACTTGATTTTAATTGATTTTATGTTCTTATTGATCATAGATTTAGATTGATTATTATAATTTCTTTAACATTTTATATATATACACACAAGTGTATGTAATTATAAAATTAGTATGTCTTCAAAATTTATATTCTATAACATGTTTGAGTTTAATTAGTTTTAATTAGGTGATATGTGTCAACTCTCTTACCAAAATTTTCAAATTGTGCTCCTAGATCAAGTATAAAAGGAAATCATTCTGAAGCCATTTGATCATCCATTACCCATCAATTATTAGGTACTTTTCTCATTAGTAGGAAAAATTCATCACATCTATTTATCACAAGAAATCAACTCATTTTGGTTACTCAACATTCCACATTAGCCAAGGTAAGTCCTCAAATCTACACAAGTAGACATTTCACATCTAATGATGAACAAATACATAAAATGTCTTTATGATACAAAGTGTGCAAGTAATTAATCCTTTCCTTGGATTGTTTTCATTCATAAACCCCCTTCAAACCTCTTTGTCACATCTTAGACTCCTCTCAATTCCCCTATTTTTCTTATATTTTCTTGTTGGTATTTCATTTTGTGGTTTAACCCTATTGAAAAAACAACTACTTTCATATGTTCAACAGTTTTGTAACTACTATTATGGTTTTGGGAAGGTTGTTACCATCACAATGGTTCATAATTACCATGGTGGTTTCAAGATTGTTGGTCTATAAAAATTAATAAATTTATATGATTCAAAATTATGGAAGATGTAACATCAAAAATCTATGCCTTTCATCCCAAGCTTTCTTGTAATGCTCCATTATGCATCTCTAACACTAAAATTGTTTGTCTTTCATTGCCTCCATCTTCTTAATTGTATTTTCAATCCATTTTTTGTAAGTGTGAAATGGATAAATAACTTTGTACTCTATAATTTTTGCCCCCAACCTTTATTTAATTAGTTTCATACTTATTTTCCTAAAAAAAAAATCATTTGACTTCTATCTTATTTCAAAAATCTCATAAATCAACTCTTTTACAAAATAGATTGAATGTATAATATTTTGAAGACAAATTATAATATTTTCAATTATCTTTGCTACAAATACATATCCTTATATTTTAATTAAATTATTTTATTTTTATATTTAAATAATTTTTTTAATCATTTTAAATTAATATGAATTATTTCAAATTATATTTTTATTTAAAATAATTAAATTTTAATTATATATAATTTCAATTTTATGAAATTAAAACTTTTAATTAAATAATTAATCATTTCAGTGGTGGGAGGCCTAGTTCGATTGGCTAAAGCATTTTGTTTTAGGCAAGAGGTCATGAGGTCTAGTCTCCACCCATCCCCATGGTACCAGAGGGAGTGATGCGCTAGCATCACCGATCACGTGAAAAAAGTTTACCAAGTGCACTAGAGTTTATAGGGGAGGCTACCCGATTCCTGCAATCTAAAAATAATAATAATAATTGATCATTCCATTTCCTTATTAAAATTAAACTTTACAACCACTCACAAGCATGTGCATCCTTGTTCAAATTTCTAGATAATATAAATCCTTTTTTAAGAGGTATACTAATTTATATTTAATCATCTAAAACTACTAGAAATGTGTTTCAACATTAATTCATACAAAGGAATAGTAAAAATTTACTAATGACAACCACTAACAAGGATAATATTATATACCTACATATCTTAATGTTCAATTTAGTACTTTTGTAGCCTACATCTCTTCTCAAATCTTAAAGTTGAACCCATTGCACTTACATTTTAAAAAGGAAAATCATCCTATTAGTATAAATGTTTTAAAGATTTATATATTTTTATTTATAAGACTTTTTTTATTGAATTAAGAGCTAGAAAAAACAACATTACAGTATACTGTGATAATCACAACAAAAAATAGTTACAAATACATGGAGAAGTAGCATAATTAAACCATATTGAGATACAATATACAGTGTTTTTCACATGAGAACATGATCAAACAAAAACAACAACAATGTTGTCCATACGAGGCAGCAAGAAGAAGCCAACTGTAGTAGCATTGTCTAGCCAACATACAATAATCTTGATAAATGGAATCCATAGTTCATCAAAGTAACCAATCACAGGTCTCTAATCTAAGCAATTTTGTTGCTTGCTTGTAATTAAGTTTTTGCCTCAAGATCCTTGAGCTGCTTCTGAAGAACATCTAATATCTTTTTCAAATCAAAATTAGCTTGGATTGTAGAGTGGAGAACCTGGATCTGCAAAGAGAAATTGACACATATAATAAGTTTTTATTCAACTTGCAAGGAGTGAAAGGTACGAGAGAGAGCCGCCGAACATCTAAATCTTCAAATGTGTTTAAGAGTGATGTGTTTGAAAGTATGAGTCATAATATTGTGAGATAAGGAGAGACCAAGAAGAGCAGTTCTCCAAGACCACGTATGGGGAAAAAGCATCGATAACTTGGAGAAGAAAAAGTTCCAAATCTTCTGAGCATGGGGACAAAACCAAAAGGCATGTTTGATAGTCTCTTTTTTGGAGCAAAATGGGCAAGTTGGAGCAGGAGAGATGAAGGAGCGTCAATCACCAATAGGGACTTTAATGTGGAGAATTTTCCAAGCAATCAATTGGGCTTGTGCATCAACTTTAGACTTCTAGATTAAGGAGCTTAAATTGTTCCACTTTGAACAACTGAGGTTGCAATGCCATTTGAGGTTAAGCCTACAAGATAAGGGGTTGGATGGAAGGAGTTGTTTAGAAGTAAGTCTAAGAGGAAATTTTCAAAAGCTATGATTGCTAGGCCATTTCCAATCATTAAGGAAATCGTCATGACACGGTGTAGACAAGAGCTGCAACAACTTAGGTTTAACTAATTGTTTCATTTTTTAAATTGGTGTCTTAGCAGAATGGGGAAGTCTAAACTAAGATTTAAGTTGTTGCCAAGTTTTTGATTCAAACTTCAAAGGGTCCCATAAGTCTTGAAATACTTGAATGCTTTTTTTAAAGAAAATTTTGCCCTTTAAATTTTTGATAATGGCCAAAGGACTTGTCCTGTTGGACCAAACAATTCCACCAAATGGAAGAGGAGGTGAAACTCAAACCATGACTCAAGTTTTGATCATACCAAGTTATTTTTTTAGATCCACGCTTTCCAAATGGAATTAAAGGGGGAATAACCATGTGTTTTAAAGTATGGGGCAAGAAGAATTTTATCTTTCTAGATGACCAAGTCCTAGGAGCATCCAATAGTGGTTGTTTGAATGCGGTGACGAACAAGATATTTCCAAGTAGCATCACCATCCAAGGATCTCACGATCCATTTTTTTATTAGGAAAATTCCCTAAGTATATGGGTCTATAATTCCCAACCCTCCCTTCTCTTTTGGCTAAATGTAGTGAGTCCATGAAGTAATAGGAAAAACATTTTATTACCCCATTTAGCCCAAAAAAAGTCTCTGATAAGTTGTGTCAACTGGTTGTAACATGTTTTAGAGGGAAACCAAAATGAAGAGATGTAAACATGACTGGCCAAAAGAATTTTTTTTGCTACTTGGATTCTACCAGCCATAGAGAGGAACTTATTTGTCTAATTCATAAGTTTTTTTTTAACTTTATGTAAGAACCAAGACCACATGTCTTTAAGGGAGAATCCAATGCCAAAGGGGATAGCAAGATATCTTGTTATAATGCCATGTTTCACTTCACGCCATTCACTAGGAATCCAAGTAGGTTGAGGGTTGGGATTAGTCATTATAAATTCAGTTTTGTGCATTGCCAGTTTGGAGCCTAAAATAGTACAAAATAGTTCCAATATATCCAAAGTATTATTTACTTCCTCCTCAAAATTTTGTATGAATAGCATTCTATCATTTGCAAAATGTGAGTTGAGTGTAGTAGCGTTGCCTGGATGTGGGATGCCATGAATAATTCTATTCAAACAAGCATTCTAAAAAAGATAGCCTAGTGCATTAGCAACAAGGACATAAAGGAAGGGAGCAAGTGGATAGCCTTGGTGAATGGATTTTTGTAAGGAGAAGGAAGGAGAAAGACTCCCATTAATAGCCACTCTATCATTTGCATCCCTAAATAACATGTTGATTTGATCACATAATTTAGTGCCAACAAAATCTATCATAGGTTTTATCAAAGTCAATCTTTACAACTAAAGAATCTTGAACAGATTATTGAGCCCATTAAGTAGTTTCCCATAATCAAATTGTCTAAGATAAATCTTCCCCCCCAAGAAATTGATTTGTTTTGGACGTACTATCATTTGGGAGATGTGTTGAGCAGGGTAATTGGTTGCCACCCATTAACAGTATCTTCCTCCTTATATTTGGGAATGAGTTTAATTAGTCCTTGGTTAATCACCTTTCCTAAGGAACCAATTTCAATTCCATCAAGGTAAACATAATAAAAATCCTCGCAAATATGAGGCCAAAGGGCTCTATAGAATTCCACTGGAATCCCATCAATACCAGGGCTTTTTCTAATGTCATACATTGAAGGGAAGCATCAATTTTATCAATGGAGAGGAGGTGGTTGAGAAACTTACTATATTTAGGGCCTATTTTCTTGGGGATACAGCCAACAATACTATCCTTGAGGATGGGAAGGAGGGTGTCATTAGTTGATTCATCAATAAAAAGGTTTTTGAAGTGCTCATAGAAGGTATTCATGATCTATCTGAATGATTGTTTTGTAGTGAACCATTAGCATATTTGATTGCAGAAATGTGTTCCATCCTATGCTTATGGTTAAGATATTGAAAGAAGATTTTGGAACCATAATCACCATCCTTTATCCATTGCAATCAGGCACAAATTTGAGCACCTTTCCCTTTATACACAGCCATTTTTTAAGCATGTTTTCAGTGTTGGCCACGGATTGTTGCAAGGGTCACAAGCCAAATGTGATCTCCCATATTCACAAAGAAATATAGTACATCTAGTAATAGTTTTCTCCCACCAACTAATGCAGTTTCCTTCTTGTGGTCTTGGCTCCGCATACCAAATAGTAAGGAGACCATCAATGTAATCTTGATTTTGGAGATGAGTAACATTTAGCTTGAAGGGAAGGTCATTGGAACGGGGTGTGGAATTTGAGAGGGATAGAGTGGTGAAGATGGGGAGGTGGTCAGAAAGAGTGGTTGAAAGCTCTAAAGAAACAAGATGACCATCAGACGAAGGGAGAATGGGGCAATTAGGAGAAATATAAAATTTGTCCAACCGACTCATTTTTCTTAAGTTTCCTTCTTTGTAGTTATTCCATGTGAACCAGTGAAGCATATGAATGTTAAATTTTCCTAGGAGAGGGTTGTGCACACCTAGTGAATTACAGGCCAACAATTAGGCTTCAAGTTCATATTGGGTCAACTAGGAAAGACCATCCCAACTATGGTTAGAAGGATGCTCCACCATATTAAAGTCCCCTCCCAAGACCCATTCAGCATTGGGAAGACTAGTGTGAAGCCACTCCCACAACAAGGTTCTCTCCATAGGTGAATTAGGAGCATAAATTGAGCAAAACCCCACCAACATGTCATTGATTAGAGTAGTAGCCCAAACATAATGATTATTAGGATCAAATCCATCAACCATAATATGCTTAGTTGGCCAAGGAGCAAGGCCCAGAACAACACCACCACTACCATCAGAATGGTTAGTATGGAGAAATATCGCATTAGGCCACATTGAAGCAAGGGTAACCTTGAGACAAACGGATCCAACTTTCACTTCTTGTAGCATTAGGACATCGGTTTGATTAGTCTAAATGGATTTTTTGCCTAAAGTTTATGTGCAGGGAGGGTCAATCCTCACACGTTCCATGATTGTATTTTGCACTTCATTGGGAGGAATCTGGGAGGGTTTCCTCATCAGACTAAAGTATATTAAATTGGTTTTCACTTGTACAGCTTTGGGAAAATGAAGTAGTGTTGTGTTCTAGGGAGTCCATAATGGAGTCATCACCAAGTGATGTGTGGGAAGGTAGTTGGGGCTGAATTAAAGAAAGGATCTTATCTTGAGATGGCAGGCTTGATTCAGGTGCAACATTTTTTCTATTAAGAGGGGTCTCCTTTTTTTGTTTTGAGGCCCTAGGCTGTGATCCTAAAATAACCTCTTTAAAGAAATTTTTATCAGGCCTAGTAGAAAAATCCTTGATTCTATCCTTATTGTGCATGAGAACATCCACTCTTTGACAGTTAATAGGAAGGCAGGTTTTCTTCTGAAGCTTGATCTCCTAAAATTGTATGATAGAGTTGATTGGGGTCTTCTCCTTAAGATTTTGGAAGCTTTTGGGTTTGGGGAGAAGCTAGTGTTGTTGGTTAGGCAGTTAATTTCTACTCCTAAATTTTTTGTCATAATTAATGGCTCCCCTTCTCCTTTCTTTAGTTGTTTGAGAGGCTTGAGGTAGGGAGATCCTATATCTCCCTTCCTTTTTATCATCATGGTGGGGTCCCTTGGTAGATTTATCCAAAAGTCAGTCAATTATGGCTTGTTGATGGGACTTTCTCCTTCCTCTAGCAATCAAATTTGTCCCCATCAACAATTTTTGGATGTATCCTTAGAGAGGCTTCTATAAAAGAGGCTAAATCTATTCATCATATTTTTTAGAAGTATGATGCTACTTTGGGGTAAAAAATTATGCTCCCTAAGAGTACCTTATTTTTCCTCAACACCCCTAAGCTGAGACAACACAAAATTGTGAGGATTTTGTAGTGTGAGATTAGGGAATTGTTGTCTTCCTACTTGGGTCTCCCTTTGTTCTATAATGTCATTTCAGATTCCTTTTGGTGTGGGTTGGTTGATAAGCTTCATTCTAAACTAGAGGGGTGGAACGGAGCCCTGCTTAGTCAAGCAGGCAAAGTGCAATTGATAAAATCTACCTTCCAAACTTTCCTTGTTTATTCTTTGATCCTTTTTCAAATGCCCAAGAATTTTATTGATAAGATTGAAAGTATTCAAAAGAATTTTCTTTGGTCTAGGGCTGAAGAGATAAAAAGGATGTATCTAGTCACTTGGGATGATGCCTATAGGCCTAAGAAAATTGGAGGTTTGGGTATTCATAAAATTAGTGAATTTAACCTCGCCTTACTTGAGAAGAAACTATGGATTTTTATTTATGGGAATGGTGAATGGGTTTGCATTTTTCTAGTAAATATTTTCATGGTGTTGATCTTATCATAAATCTCCTTGCTAATGATTCCCCCCCCCCTCTGGGTTTTTCTTATGGAATTTCATGATTAAGTCTAGAAGTATCATTTCTAAGGGTTTGTGGTGGCGATTGGGTAATGGCAGGCAAATTCTCTTTTTGGAGGATTGGTGGATTGGTAATGGTCCTCTCAAAAATGAGAATTGGGTGCTTCCCTTTTGAGATATTTGTATTCGTTCTATCGGAAGGTATGTGGTTGATTATATTTTTGATGGTTCTTGGAAAAGGCTTTATGAAATTAATTTGAGGCTAGAAGTTCTTTTTAAAGCTCTATCTTTTGTTCATATACCGACTTCTTCCCTTACTGATAAGGTGGTGTTGCAATTTTCTTCAAGCAGAAAGTTCTATGTGTCTTTTGTGTTCTCTAATCAATTTACCATTTTTGACCCTGCCCCCTTTTGGGAGTCTCTTTGGTTTCCCAAGTTGATTCCTAAAGTGAACTTGTTCTTATGGTTATTCTGCCAAAACAAAGTTTTTAGTATTGATAAACTTTTGAAAAGAGGATTTATGATGCCTAACAAATGTTTTCTTTATGAGGAAGCTATGGAGGACGCATACCATAGTCTGGTTGGTTGTAGGTATGTGGTGCATGTTTGGGCCCATGTGTTGTCTCTCTAGAACTTGAGCTAGGTCTTCCCTTCTTCTATTGGGGATCTTTGGTCTCAATGGACTGTTATGTCTTGTAATCCTTCCTTGGCCTTTTCTTTGGTCTCTCATCCTGCCTCATGTTGCTTGGGGTACTTGGCTAGAAATAAATAATAAAAATTTTAAGGACGTTTTTCTACCCCCTCCTAAGCTTTCTTTTAAGATTTGTGTTGCTATTAAGGAAAATTTCCTCTCTGAGGTGATTTTTCATAATGGGCCTAATATTGTTGTCCCTTTTTGTGACTTTCTTGTCTCCCAGAATTGGAACCTTCCTTGTGATATTTCTCTCACCTTGAAGAAGGGAAAGTCTTCTAGGGATGATGTTGTTTGGAAAGCTCCTCCTTTTGAATGGGTTAAAATCAATTTTGATGGTGTTGCAAAAGGGAATTCGGGACCTAGTGATTGTGGGGGAATGTTGTGTGACTCTAATGGTAGGTTTGTTAACACGATGATGCTCCCTTTGGGAACCTAGGAAAACCACTTTGTGGAAGCTTCAACAGCCTATCATGATCTAAAACTTTCTCATTCTAAAGGTTTTAGGAAGGTTTGACTTGAAGGTGATTTGTTAAATATCATTAATTTCCTAAAGAATATTAATCATCCTCATTGGTCTATTGAGCCTATTATAGTTGATTATATTTCAATCCTTAATTCCTTTGAGGACAGCTATATTTCTCACATTTTTCATGAGGGTAATGGGTTAGTTGATAAATTTTCTATTATTGGGGTTCTTGAACCTAGAGTTTGGGATTAGTGTGATTCTCTCCCCATTGATATTCAAAATATTGTTAACTATGATATGCACACTATATAGGAAGGGGATTTCCGTAATGATTTTTTTTTGTCACATGCAGAATTTGACTGAAAATATCATGTTGAAATGTGATAACTCTGAGGGGATATTGACTCTCATTAATGATTATGAAGTTGATCGAAAGGTCCTACATTTAAAGTTAATGATGGACTTTAGTATTTTTGGTACTTGCTCCACATGGATTCTAGGTGTTTGTAGAGCCCTTTTCTTCTCGAGGCTTCTCCTTCTTTGCATTTCTTTCCCGCATTTGCTTTGGCTCTAGTTTGCGATCACTATGGGGGGAGAAAGGAACATAATTGAACCCATTCCTTGTGATGCCACAAGAAGTAATAAAAAGATTTGGAGTATTTTGACTAGGGGTGGTGTAACTTCTTTCATCAAAAAGATTCATGGTTTTGATCCTATGGTGTCTCGAGCTTTTGTTAATGGTTGGAAAAATAGGGTGATATGGGTGTTTGGTTTGGAATTCAATATCACTAAGGAGATGATTGGTAGAATTATGGGCATGTCCATTGATGGTAGAAAGGTTTACAAGGATAGGAAGGAGTCTAATGCTACTATGGGGGCATTCTTCAAGAAAAAGGAAAGGGACCAGTTGTAGAAGTTTAAATGTGGTGGCTTTGATCAAAATACCATCAAACCCATTTGGGCGGACCTGGTCATGTAGATTATAAGGTATTTTACCCTTGATGGTAGATTCTCAGTCCTCTTTGGTTACCATTTTGCATTACTGAATCATTTCAAGAATAAAAAGAGGGTTTCTTTTCCATATTACTTGTTGGAATCTTTAGAGAATGGGGTTAAGGATTTTAAGTGGAACCCTAAGAATCCAATTCTGCATGATGGTTTAATCCTTCTAGCTATGGAGTATGCTAAATCTTTCTCTATCCTAGAGGAACCTAAGAAAATTGCTAAACGTTATCTAGTTAAGCATGAGCAGTTGGGTTATGACACTAGTAATGATTCTGAGGAAACTGAAGGGGATGATAAGGGGTCAGATGGCTCTATGGAGGTGCTCTCAGAGCCCCTTGAAGATTTTGAATCTAAGCTGAGAAATAAGGTTAAAAATACTTCACAGCCCACCTAGTTTGAGGGGTACCAAACTGGCAGTGAGGAGGACAAGTCCCCTGTTGTTTCTTCAAAGGTTAAGAAGGAAGAATGTGTCTTGAACCCTTGTTCTGGAGAAGAAAAATAATTTGATGGCTAAAGGTAAGGAACATTCTATTGCTAGGAAGAAGATGTCACTGGAGGTTCAAGATGAATCTTGTGGTGAGGTTGAAGCCTCTATTTTGGAGTAGAAAAGGAAGACCCTTCTAAAATATGGTGAAAGTTTGAAGAAGGCTAAGGGTAAGGATCATTTTGCTAGTAGGAAAAATTTGTCTCTAGAGGATGATGCTAGTGGTGATATGGAAGGGATGCAGTTTTTGGAGAATTCAAGTGGAGTGAAAGAGATGTCTATTGATAAAGGCTTGGAAGCAGATAAGGAGTTGGGAAATACTGATGTTCCTTTTGTTGCTACTAAGGTGGAGACTCCTAAGTGGAAAATTAAAGTCCCTAATGGTGACTATGCTCCCAATAAAGGTAAATTAGTTTTTCAAGATGAGTCGGAGACCCAAGTTGACCTTGGGGATGACTTGGTTGATAATAGGAACATTTTTAATTGCAATCATGAAGAGTTAACTAATGTCCTGGGTATGGAAAAGGACAGATCAATCATTTTTTTTAGAATCTTTAAATGGTTGTTTAATGAGTTGAATCAAACCAATGTTAAGATCCAGTCCTTGATCAAAAATGTTGAAGTTAATTCCAATCCTCATGACTCTTCAATTCTGACCCAAGTTAATCAATTGTTTGATATCTTGAAGACAGTTACTGATGAAATGCTAAAAATGAAGAAGGATTTTGAGTATAGAGTTTCTACTTTGGAAGAAAGGACAACCAAATCCTATGAAAATCTTCATATTGTGGTCAAATTTAGCCATTCTACTCTCCAGAATAATGTTGAGGGTCTTCATTTTCTTAATGAAAAGGCCTCGATGCGGAAAGGTGAGTCTTATAGTGTGATGAAGGAAGTGGCTAGTATGGTTGAATTTTCTAAAGACAAGAAGGGAGGGGAGAATGCTAAGGGCCCCCTGCATCCATACTTGTAGCAAGACTAAAAAGAAATTGGTGATTCTTGATAGTGAGATTATCGAGGTGGCAGAAATGCACACAAGATTATTGCTCGTGATCTTGAAGTGGCTATGTAGAGGAGGGTGACTGGATACTCCTAGACTCCAAGTCATAGGAGAGTCCTAAGTAATAGGCTACCATGATCTCCCTCAAGTTTTGCTATGCAGATTAGAAAGGTTAAGATTTTGAGGCTGAAAAGGAAGAGCAATCTAGGTGTCATTGTCCTTCTGCTAAATCAAATGTTTCAAAGGGATAGATGAGTTGATTTTGAGGGTTTAGTTTGCTACCCAAAAAACTCACTATTTGAGGATGACAGCGCATACCACAGTCTCCAGTGTGGCACATTGGCATCTCAAATGGGCGCTAGCATCCATACGGACTGAGGGTCTTAGGAATAGACTAAAACACCAGGAAACTTACTAACAAACTGACTAATGAATCTTCTACACTACGATGAAACACCAGAAAGATACAAAATTGAAATGTAACAAGGAGAATACTATATCTAAGCTAAACTATGATTAACAAAGAGAAAGTGAGAAAAGTGGACCTTTCTACCCATGAGTCGAATATTCAAGAGCTCCACGCAAAAACACCTACACACACAAGACCAAGGAAAATGTTGGGGATATTTTTAGAGGATTGCCTCATAAAATCCCCCGCTTTAGTGTTTCCACCTCCATGGACAACCAAATAACAACAGTGTATGAAAAATGATGTAGAAACGAAAAGGAAATAGTGCTAAGAGAAATCACCAACAATAAGTATGCTACACAAAATACAAAAAATGATGCAAAGAGCAATATAAATGGTCAATATAACCTCTAAACCCACAAGCACTCAAGGAAAGTAGTGGAAGGAGAGAGATTGCAAGTCCTCCAATAGCAACATTGTTGCAAAAAATGGAATGTAGGAGCCAAAAACCAGCAGCTTGCAACCACAAAAGAGTGATGTAGAAGCTTAAGAGTGTGAGAATTAAGCTAAGTGTGTGTAGAGAATGAAGTGGAATCAAGGAGTGAAGGAATGAGAAGATAGACCATTTGAATGACAAAAGGGAGGTAAAAGAACCATTCTTCAGCGATCAAGGGAGGCAGAGACATTATAGTTCATCGCCAATGGAGAAATATAATCCTCTACGAATTCTAGAGGTAGGAACCTTGTTAGGACGTCCACACAGCATGCACACATCCCCTTCAAGGATTCCTCCATCGACACCAAAACAAGCTGCCAAATGGATGGAGAAAGGTGGTGAATGTGGAATTGCATCATCAATTTTTTTGTTTTTTAAGGTAGGGGTGATGTAAATGGGGAATTTTCCTAGGGGTGAAAATTTGCTCCATTACATTTTTCCCCCACTTTAGCAAGTGTGTTGGTGCAAATGCAAGGTAAAGTACAAACAAATTGAAGAGAATATACTTGAACCGTCGAGGAAGCAAATCTCTAATTTGGTACACCTTAATGTGTAGGAGGTAGCTCTATAGGTTCTCGATCCTATGGGGTGACCTTGATGCGAAAGAGAGATGGCTCCATAGGTGCTCGGTCCTGCAGAAGGTGAACAAAGGCTCTACAAGTGCTCAATCCTACAGAATTGGCTCCACAAGTGCTCGATCCCACAAAAGATGAATAAAGGCTCTATAAGTGCTCGGTCCTATGGAGAGAAAGCGCTTCACAGGATCTTAGTCCTGCGAAGGGGGAATCACAGGTTCTTGATCCTATGAGGCCTAATGTGAAAGGACTCCCTAGGTGGTCAGTCCTAAAGAGTTGATGTGAAATTCCCTTATAGTTGCTCGATTGTGCAAGGTAAGATTAACGGGGTGCTTGGTCCTCCAAGATTGATTTTGAAAGTGGCTTTATAGGTGCTTGATCCTACAAAGAAACATGTTAAGCTATAGACAAAACATGTTAGGAAAAAAAGCTCAGATAAACAAACATATCATAGAACAAGCAATTGGAGGAGAAGTTTTCAAAGGGGTCCCTTGAAAACCCTTCAAGATAGCAAGGGGTCCATAGAAAGGGACACTTTATTCGCAAATTGTGACATTTTTCACAAATGATTCTATCATCAAGGAATCCTTTTGAAAGATCTCTTTTCTCAAGGAATCTAATAAAAAGAATTTACTTTTGAAAGAAAAATTTCACAAAGGGAATCCTTATTGAAGGATGGCATTTTTGAACAATTCCAAATTTTTAGTAAGGGATTCATTGGCCACCAAATTCACCTTATTGAAAATCAAAGTAGAGCCCCCCCTTAGGATAGTGTGTGTGAATCAAAGGAGCACATGGAATCCTAAGGGAATAAAGAAAAGGCAGTGATGTTGTGGCCCACTAGACATGGCGAGATATAAATATGGAAATTTTGTCGTGCACGCAAGGGACAACACATAAGCACCACAACATCACAAAGCAAGTAGAAAGAGAGGCAAGTAAAGAAAAAAAAGAGACAAGTAGAGATGAAGAAATCAAGAGACAAGGGGATTTGGGAGTTTGGGGTCATATCAGTTCTTATAGGTAACCCATGATATATGTGAATGGAAGATCATCAGTCCTCGAAGTTCCCTTGTCTGAAGAAGAGCACATGAAAAAAAAGTAAAAATTAAAAAATTGCCTCAATATGGAAGGAAGGCCTAAATGCCCCCAACACTTTTCATTGTCCCCAATTTTTGAAAATCAAGTTTACAACATATAGAAGACTGATGAAACATATAGAGGAAGTTCACGACACAATTCAACCCTAGTATCCAAGCACCTACAAGGGTAGCAAGGTTCCTTTGGGAACACATAAAAACAAGCATGGGGGAACATAACACGCATAAAAATATAATCTACAACTAAAGAAAAGGTACTCCCCTAGTCCTCATCAACCAGGAGGTCATTTTTCTCCTAATATAAATCATTATATGGGGAGAACAGACGAGCCTGCAAGGGCATAATAGCGAGGGGAGCACCCTCTGACTCTCCTACAATAAGGGTAAAGGAAGAATGCTCCTCGAGGTCTTCTTTGTTGAGCTCTTGTGAGGTGAAATTCATTGATGTCACAAAGATCATTGACAAAGTCGAGACATCATCCATCAAGTTAAGTATGCACTTAACCAGAGTGCCATGTGTTAACCAGGTGGGAGAGGAAGGAGGCACCTGAGACCTACCATTAACCTTGTCAAGAGGGATGGTGACAAAATCATGGGACGCTAGGGTTACCTCTATCACAAGGATGACACAAGCCAAAGAAGAACTCCCTTTCAAAGAAGGTTATCCCTTCTTTTGACCTTCTCCCAAAGCGAGGTCATCCTCCAACTTATGCTTCAATGGAGGATGTAGAATCCCCATAGAAGTGGAAGGTGAGGATGAAGAGGATAGAGTTGCACCAGAAACTACCGTTGTGTTTGGAATGTCCACAAGCTGGGAAAAAGGAGGGATATTCGGAAGGGACATCAGAAGAGGGGGGTCCACCGATGGAGCGATGAACACCTGCACCCTTTTGGGGTGAGCATCATCAACATTTTTGGGGGAGTTGAAAGCAAATTTGAGGTGAGTGGAACTGAAGCAAAAGGAGCAAAAGAGGGAGGCACAGTAGGATATTCTAAAATAGGAGTTGTTGGCTCCCCTTCTACCTTCTACAGGGCAGCTTGTTCAACAAACAAAGCCTTCCTTTGATGCTTACTCTCATGCACAAGCCAATTTTGTCGACTCTAGGAATTAGAAGTCGCTGCTTGAGAAGGGATAGAAGGCTCTTGTTCTACCATAGGCACATCCTCTACAACTGTTGCTAGTGGAAGGGCAACCTCCTAGACATGAACAAGAGTTGGAAGTGTAGGGGTAGAAACAACAACAGGTGGAGAAGCAAACCTAAGTGGTTCAATAACATACCTCTTCCCATTCACTACCTAAGGGGTAAGAGTGGTAGGATTTTGTGGAGGTCGAGACACAAGGGAAACTCCATGAGGGCCCTTCCCCTTACCATAAACAATGAGCTTAGGCACCATGGGAAAGACAAGAATTTTGAACACTTGACGCTTGGCTTTTTGCCAAGCAGGCACCATCGGGCTCCCCATGTGAGGCATGGGAGTAGGAGCTGAAGGTGACACAATACGGTGAGAAGTGGAAGCAGATGGAACAATAGAAGAAGAGGAAGGCTCTTGGGAACAAGCAAGCTTTCCCTTCCCCTTTTGTTGAGAGGAGGAGGCAGCTTGTTGTTGCACAATCATGCAACCTTTGACAAAGATGACACAAGGGGATGCAAGGTAGGTCACCTTTGGTATCATGCCCCTAGTCTTATATTTGACATAAGCACAATACAACAAGTCCATCCTCAAAGAAAGCAGACTGACCCCAAAGTGATCTAGCGATTAGCCCCCATGTGACACCAACAATTTGTATCCGGTGTCAAGCACAACTTTATGAATAAGAAAAGTGATCCCATTCATGGAAATCAGCCATGGAATGACTAGTTTCACCCTGAATAAAGTCAACTTCAGAATGATATCAAAAGAGGTGTCAACTGTTGAAAAATGAGGTGTTTTCTTAGCTTAATACTCTGTAAAACTTTAATATTGCTGATCTAAGTAAGTCTTTTCTTTGTTACAAATATTATTTGTGGGTGATTATCTTGATTAATCCATTTTACTGTTGTAGAATGTAGAGAGAAGTTGATAGAAGAACTAGACAGGATATTAGAAAGATTACACAAGATGTACCGTGGAGAAACCCTTTCGGGAAAAAACTCCACCAAGAATTATTCTATTATTCAAACTCTGAATTACAATAGCTCCAATTCTTGCTTGAGAATGCTTCTTCTGTCTTTACCAATCTTCTTCAGACCTGCAATAACAACTCTCTCAACTCTAATCAACTTGCTTGAGATAAATAGACAATATGCAACCTTGTAATCTCCAAATGGTGATAATTACAATGCATAAGCTCAAGCCCTTGAAAAGGTACGCCATATTCCTTCAAGTTGAGTTCTACCATGAAGACCAAAGCTTAGAACATGTGCTTTACCCATTTGGGTGTCCCAAACTAAAGCTACAACTCATCCTTCACTTCGGTGATAATTACAAAGCTCTTCCTCAAAGATGGCACCCAAAAGAGGGTCCCACTTAACAGAGCCTCCAAAAATATCTTATCATGCATTGGATTTAATTCCAAGAAAGCATCTTAGGAGCCCAAGTTGGCTCTAAGTGATTTCTAGTTAACTGAAACATTTACTCAACACCATTTCCAAAGAATGGTCATTCCTTGTTAACTGGAGGTAGTCCCTGTTATCTGTCATACAACTCAATGTTATTAGCCATGCATTCCAAGTTAACTGAAGCTAACTACATGCAACTCAAAATAACCAACATGCATGCAACATGCACTTGCATGCAACTGAAGTGAAGTGAACTGAAGTGAACTGAACTGAACTGAACTAAACTTAACTTAACTGAACTGAACTAAACTGAACTGAACTGATCTGAACTAAACTTAACTAATCTTAACTGAACATCAAGCATGCAAACATCAAATCCTAACTCCTAGGATCTTTACATGCATTCAAAAGTGTTAACTGTTACTCCGTATAGTTAACTGGACACAAGGTGAGTTTCACCTTACCATGTGTGCACCCACATGCTCCTATTATTTAGGAATAACTACAAATGTCAATTTCATGATTTATTTCATCCAAATAATTAATCTCATCCTAATCTTAGTGTTGTTGAACACATTCCAAGAATCTAGGAGATACATGAAATAATTAATGTTTAGGATTTGTAATTAAATGGAAACCTATTTCCAACATCAACGGCCTTGGGTCCTACCAAGACCAAGAGGGTGATAGAACCAAGATTCTATCATGCATACATATGGTGGTCTTTGACTTCTCGTATTCCTCCCTATGTAGAAAGTTTATTAGTAGTCTCCTTCGTTATAACATTCACACAAATCACGAGGTCAACCAAGACACCAATTACGATGTTCCCGTTGATGTGAGCAGGAATGTACAAGGCACAAGGCTCTTTGTTCATAGGTAGGTCTTGCTATGTGAAAGTTATGTCTGGTGACCCATTCATAGGCTAGGCGGGAGGAATGCATGTAAATGAAACCATGTTTACTTACTTCGAACGAACAAACTCAGTGGAACCTGAAGATTCGACAACTAAGTTCATAGAATGAGATGGAAATGGATCAGTGTAAATTTGTAATTCATTATTGGCCTTTGCCATAGACTTGTTAGCATTTTTCTTCTTCCCTTTGAGACTGATGGTACCTCATCAATGCGATCCTAAATCTCATGATGCAAGTGCATGCATCTCTCGGTATCATGTATGTGAACTCAATGGTCTTAGCGAAATGTGTGCTCATCATACTAGTCAGGGTAGGGCTTAGTGAGAGGTTGAGGATTTGGAAAATTCAAGACTTTATATTTTAATAATTTCTTTAAAATAGTAGAATATGATTCAAAAAAAATTTAAAATCGCCTATTACGTTTGAAGCCCTTGTCATTAGTTGAAGTGACCACATTCACCATTGTCTTTTTTCACCAGAGATCGACACTAGATAGACCTACCCTCATAATAGAAGCATGAAAAGACCCCCCAAACTGAGCAACTGTTTGCTGATACTCTCATAATGCAACACACAAATGTGCAAAAGAAGGTTATTTCATTAGGGAAAAATTCTCCTACCAATGCCTCTACAGATTCCCAATGAAATCCTTTTGGACATCTGAGTCAAGCAAAGGATAAGAAATCTATGAAAATAATACTTGATAATAGGCTATGAAATCAGTTATCTTTTCATTTTCTCCTTGATTGCACCAAACGAGATCTGAGAAGGCCATCTTCAGCCCAATGTTTGCTTGCAACTATCTTAGAAACTGATTCATGAGCTAATCAAATGATAAAATGGAATTGTTAGGTAAGGATTAATACCATTCAAGGGTTATGTCCTTAAGTGACTTGGGAAACAACTTAGCCATTAATGAATCATGGTGAAAGAAATCCATACACATGGCATTAAATGCAGAAACATGTGTTTGTGGATCTCTCTTACCACCATATTTCTCAAAATTTATAATCTTCATCCCCTGGAGATAGAAGTATTTAGAATTGCTATTGACAAAGGAATATGATGGAAAAAGGGTTGAAAGATGGGTTGAGAGGTGGCCTGGGACAAGTTCACTAGCTGGTTTTGTATCTCACCCATGTTTTGTAACAAGGCGTTCAAAATAAGATCAAATGATGAGACATGACTAGTGGAACCATCGTGCCTGCTAGACCCACCAACCCCTTTTACAATAGAGGCCCTACTGCCTGAGTCAACATTGACCTCAAAATTATTGTCGGGAGCATTAGGAGTAGTGGAGCTATATCCCAAAGGTACCTTGTTTAATTTTATGACAAGATGTGCTTTAGGAGTTGTGGTAGAGGGGCTCGTTTTAGCCATATTTACCAAAACCCTAGGCATCAAGACTTCTATCTATCTCTTAGCGGTCTTAGGCCTAGGTCCTCAGAAAACACTTGATCTAGGTTTGTACAATGGGACATGAGTTTCCATAATGTCGATAAGACCCCAAAGGAATACCAGACTTACCTGGTCCTTATCCAACATATGTCTTATCTCATTAACCACCCTAGCAGCCCTAGTTGTGATATTTTCTTTTCCCGAATAGTTCCTGAATTCTAGAAGCCTTAGATCTAGGGAAAGGAGCTACTTTATAAGAATCACAAGAGCTTCATCTTCCTCCACGTATGAGGCCATAAGAGAGACAGGAGGAGTAGGGACACACGTGGTTTCCCCGAAGAAATTTTTGTCTGTTCTTGAAACCATTTCATCAAAAGTGGGAGCCATGGTGACCTTCGTAAAATCCATTTCTAAATTTTGCACGCTTCTTCTAATGACATGCCCAGAGGTCATAAATTGAGTTGTAAAGCTCATAAATCTTTACAATGCACAAGTCTGTAACACACCTAAAACACGAGAGAAGAAGTCTTGAAACAAATAAACTGATTCAAGAGGTTCATGTCGGGTTCACCAAAATGTAGAGGAGGGGGACCGACTACTCTGAGACTCTAGGTCATAGGAGAGTCCTAAGCAACAAGTTGCCCTAATCTACCTCAAGTTTTTCTAAGCGGATTGGAAAGGTTAATATGTTGAGGTTGAAAAGGAAGAGCAATCTGGATGTTGTTGTCCTTCTACTAAATTGAATGTTTCACAGGGACAAATGAGCTAATTTTGAGGGTTCAGTCTGCTGCCCAGACAACTCACTATCTAAGGACAACAACAATGAAGAGAACGTGATGTTCTATGTCAAACTGTATGAGATTGATGACTAATTGTTATTTTTGATTCCTTTCTTTTATAGTATATGCTTTTTTGTAAATGTTATAGACTTAAAACCATGCAAGCACTCTTTTAAATTGTATGTGAATTTGGAAGGTTTTGATCTATACTATGCAAATTAGTACTGAGTACTCAAGGTATATTTGGTGTATCACCTTAGTTTTATTTTAGTTCTTCTTGCTTTCTCTCTTCCCTTTTCCTCTAAAATCATTTGAAGAGTTGGCTTCTAAAATCTTGGATTTCATTTCATAGATAGCAAAATTGAGTCCCATGTCTGTGAAACTTCCCATAGGACGTTGTTTTCCTAGAAGTGGGGGTTTTAAACATCTAGGATCTCTTTTTCTACATCAAATTTTGGTGAACCTGACACATCCTACACTAGATAAATCTTATAATTTATTTTTATATCTTGTAGATTTGAATCATTAACTATTTTTTTAGAAATTAGATCTCTTTGTGTTTGCAAAAAATGTGTTTGCATTGGAAAAAAGTGTTATTTGTCAAATTTATTGTAAATAAAAAATTTGGTTTCATTTGAATTTCTATAATACATCAGATCTATAGAAAAATTTGTTAATTTTCTAAATTAGTGCATGATCTGGTTTAAAATACTATCATTTTTGCAAAATTGGGAACCCCTAGTTCAGTGCATTAGGTCACATTTTTACAAAATTGGGAAAACAACTATAGAATTTTCAGTTTTAGACCTAGATTGTATCAGTCTTAGACCTCTATTAATTGTAATTACTATCACAAAATTCCAATTTTTTAAAATCCTATACCTTTGGTCTAGGGCACCCAATGCCCCTGACCTACTCAATTTTTGCCAAATTTCAGGAGTAGACTGCTATATGTATCCTTTGCACAAATATAAAAACTTGTTTATAAAAACTATGTAAAAAAAATGAGTTGTTTTATTTGATCATAACTAGTTTTAATAGGCATATACATAATTTGAAATTTATAATTAATGTTAGAATCAATCTCTTGGAGAAGGTGTAATCTAATCATGTTAGATCTCTTTTTGCAAGTTTGATATACATATGATGAGCCTTTTAGTAGTGATGATTTTGATATGCTAGAGGAAGCCCTTGACAACTTCATCTCACCTAAATCATCCACCAAGGCTCCTAAAATTTTAAAATTTCAAAGAACAATATACACAATTACACCACAACTAGTTATTTACCCACCTTCACATCAACCTCGAAAGAAAAATTAACTTGTTCTTATTATTGGAGCACCATCAAATAAAAAAAAACTCTTGGTCATATATTAAATGTTACAAGACAATTGAATCAACATAACCACATACAACATGTATTGTGCAACAACAACATTATCATGTCAGTGTTCATATGTATAACATAAGAAACAATAAGCAACCAAAATAAACACCAATCATTCCATCATCAATACCATTCTTGCAACCTATTCTCCCTCTTGCACTTCATTTGCCTCAAAATAATGCTAAGGAGTATGATCTTGTGGAGAAGCATCATGCTACTCCCACTAAGATTTCATTGTGGAACTTGATTCAAAACTCACATACTTATCATGGAATGCTTCAAGAGGCTTTACAAATATTCTCATCCCACCTTGTGCTAAACGAAATAATTTAGTAGCTTTGCTTGAGGGTATGAATTCAACAAAATTGGATATTTTATTTTATCAAAATGAGTTACCTTCTCTTGAAATTCAAAAGCAATATGATGCTTTGATGATAATGGTTGTCATTAATAAAATCGGTGTTCTAGTTGTACACTTACTGATAACAGGTCGGGTCTTTATGTTTGTAGCATTGACCTTTTAAACAAGCTTGGTGTGGATAGGTCTCTAATTCAGCCTAATGCTTTATGCATTTGTGGTTTTGATAATTGTGGGTATACAACCATTAGGAATAGTCACATTACCTATTAAAGTAGGTCTTGTTGTTTTACCAACCATTATCCATGTCATGCTAGATGCCCTTTGATATAATCTTCTTCTTGGAAGACCGTGGACCCATGTTATAGTAGGAGTCCCTTCCACCCTTCAACATATAATTAAATATGCATATAACAACAAGGCTTACACAATCAAAGTTGATCCTAAGTCCAAAAGTTGTTTGCAAATCAAAACAAGAAATAAAACACCCTTTAACACATTGATTCCATCTTCAAAGGTGGAACCTATGTATAGCAAAGATAATTACTTAGATGATTGTACATGTTGCCTATGACAAAACTCTTGAAAGATAATTGGGGTTTTTTATATTTTACACCTACCTTCATGGGGGAGTATAGAATCTCGCCAACAATGTCTAAAGAATATAATGAAGTTGTGGTGACATATACACAATATTCTATAGACTCTCCTCAAACATTTAATTTTACAACTTAAAAAAAAAGATGATACCAGTTATACATCTATGTATGATGTGAATAGTTATGAAAAAAATGCCTTCCTCAAAAGAAATGGAATCTATTTATGGAAGAGGATATAAAATATTTTCTCAATTTGGATATAATGGTAATGGTTGTGGTATAAAGGAACAAGGTATCAAGGTCCCTATAAAATTAGACAAACAAGATACAAAAAATGGTCTTGGTTATCCCCCTTTGAAACCCATAAAATCTTCACGAAGACCTTCACATAATGTGAACACAATAACACAAGACCCTCCTAAGGTGTCACTCAATCTAGTTCACCCTAAGATGATAAGTACGGCAAATAAAAACATGTCATTGGATATATTTTAGAATAGGATTCCTTAGAAGAATTTTTGAGAGCTTGTGACAACTTTCTTACTTATCATCATGATCATGGATTTCCCTATTGTCTAAA
Source organism: Sequoia sempervirens (assembly GCA_007258455.2). Classification (NCBI taxonomy): domain Eukaryota; kingdom Viridiplantae; phylum Streptophyta; class Pinopsida; order Cupressales; family Cupressaceae; genus Sequoia; species Sequoia sempervirens. The sequence continues at coordinate 77,253,521 of VDFB02000003.1, read as the reverse complement.
TGTTGAGGCATACTTTGGGAAAGACATTGGTATATCATATGATATGGTAGACTATCAAGACATACCCTAAAATTTCCCTAATGTTCCAGACCATAGTACACTATTTATAGGAGATACTATCGATGTCTGTATGGACCCTTCTAACAAGAAAAAGGTAATTTTAATTGAGAATTTTCTTGAATATGATGAACAATAAGAGAATACTAGCTATTACATGAATTTCCTATTTTTTTTCTTGGTATTATTTAGATATTCCTGACATAGATCATAAGGTAGTTACACATAAAATTGTGTTAGAATACGATGATAAACTTCTAAGACAAAACAATCATAAAATTAATCCCAAAGTGGCTTTGTTGGTTAAGGTTGAGATTGAAAAGCTCTTATAAGTTGGTTTCATCTACCCTATCAACTATTCACTTTGGATATCAAATATAGCGGTTGTCGCAAAATCAAATAATCGTATCCGAATGTGTATGGATTTTTGTGACCTTAATAAAGCATCTTTGAAAGATGATTTCCCTCTTCCTAACATAGATATGATTATTTATTCAACTAAAGGACATGCTTTATTATCATTTATGGATGGATTTTCTAGATACAATAATTTTTTTATCAATCCTCGAGACAAATACAAAACTACATTTATTACACCTTAGGGAACATTTTGTTGGGTTGCAATGTCGTTTGGGTTGAAAAATGTTGGAGCAACATACCAGAGAGCTATGACATCAATATTTCATGATTTTATCCATAAAATTTTAGAGGATTATATCGATGATATCTTGGCTAAATCTATATCACTTCAAGATCATGTCAAAATTCTATGTCAAATATTCAAATGGATTTATAAGTATAACATGTGGTTAAATCCAAGAAAATGTGTCTTCGGCTTAGATAGTGGAAAACTATTAGGCTTTATTATGTCCCATTGAGGTATTCAGGTGGAAATGAAGAGAATTGATGCTATAATAAACATGACACCTCCTAAAAATATTTCTCAACTTCATAGCTTACAAGGAAAGATTCAAGCTATCTATCAGTTTGTTGCATCATTGGCATATCAGACTCTTCCCTTTAATTAGTTGCTTAAGAAAGAGTCTCATTTTAAGTGGAATGAATATTGTCAAAAATCCTGTAAGAATTTAAAGTAGTATTTGGCTAATCCTCCTCTTTTATAACCAGTTACCTTAGGACGTCCCTTTATTCTTTACAATTTTTCTTCATCTAATGCTCTTGTGTTATTAGTGCAACAAGACATGAATGGTAAAGAATGTCCTATCTACTATATTAGTCAAACATTGATGGAATATGAGACATGATATATGAATATAGAAAAATGATGTTTAGCTCTCATGTTTGTTGCAAATAAATTTAGAAAATATTTAATAAATTTTTAAGTGCATGTTACAAATTTTGATCCATTAAAACATTTATTCTCCAAAATTGATTTATCGAGACGCTTAGCCAAATGAGTAATGTTGTTAATAGAATTTGACTTTAAATTTATCTCTCAAAAGGAAATTAAAGGTCAAGAATTGACATACCATTTAGTTGAAGCTCCTTCGCCATTAGCTTTACCAAACCAAAATCATTTCCCAATGAGCATGTCTTGACATTAAAGGAAGATAAAACATAGGATTTATATTTTGATGGTTCTAAGTGTTGAACTAGCTCCAATGTTGGGGTTATATAATTACCTCCTTCAATTCATCTAATTCCCTTATCCTACCACCTCAATTTCCTATGCACAAATAACATCGTGGAATATGAAGTTCTTATCATTGGTTTGTGTGAAACTTTGTCTCTTAATATTCAACGCCTTCATATATTTGGAGATTCTCAATTAATCATAAAACAAATTAATGGATCATATCAAACAAAGCAAGATAAATTATCCCAATATCACAATCTAGCGTTAGTGACGTTAAAATATTTTTCCTCATATACTATTGAAAATATTCCACAAAAAGATAATCAACATGTGGATGCAATGGAGAGCACTATGTCCCTTATATCCCTTGATAATTCATCTACAAATTTTAAATTTACTATTTGTAATCTCACATTGCCATCAATAACAAAAGTGCTAAGGATGAGATAGTTTATTGTATGATTAACTTAAATGAATAGTACTCCCATGTATTTCAATATTTGTGCAATGGTACCTTTCCCGATCCAATTATGAAAAACAATCAAGCTCATATTTGAAATCTTACAACACAATATATAATATTATCTAATGTGTTATATTGAAGGGAATATAATGGTATCCTTCATCATTTCCTTAGAAAATCATAGATCCTAATTGCTCTTGAAGAATCCCATTCAAGTGTTTGTGGTGGACATTTTGGTGGTCGATCTTTGGTTCAAAAGTTAATTCATATTGGATATTATTGGTAAAATATGGAGCAACATTCTTTTTCCCTCATTAAGAAATTTCCTAAATGTCAACAACATAAAAATTTGATTCATGCTCTTGCTTATGAACTTCGTGCCCAAGTAGTTATTTGGCCATTTTATGTGTGGGGCTTGGATCTCATTGGTAAAATTTATCCTTTTGGCCAAACTGGACACTGAAATTATTATTTTTAACTAAATCTTCACATTCGGGCACCTATAGCGGCTAAACCGTGAGGAATTTGAAGATGGTGCAAACTAGAGTCTCATCAAATTTTGTTTGTAAATTCTAAAAATATTTTTTTCAAAATTTTTGGAATCAAATTGCACTTCTTTTTCCATCTCCCACGAAAATTAATTTTTTTCAGAAAACAACATTTTTAAAAAGTAACGCACACCGTATAACACATGGCTTTTTTTCCATGAAGGATAAAATTATAATTCTTTCAAATTTAGATTTGTAACTCTAATATCTAGTGCTTCCACTTGGTTAGATATTTTTATTGAATATTTTTTCCTTAATAAAGTTTCAAAGTCAAATGAATTACAATTTGAAGACGTATAACGTAACATTTTTGTATATGTCAAAATTTTATTTTATTTTTTTGTTGGATCAAGAACTTCAATATATGGTGCACTCATATTTTTCAATTTTTTTTTTGATAATCTTCTATTTTTCCACATGGGAAGAACAAAGAAATTCATTTTCGATGAAAAACCTATGTTTAATAAAACTTAAAAAACAAATACATAACAAAACCAAAACATATTAAAATTATATTCATTGGATAGCTTGTTATGAGGAATACCATAATCATTTCAAATAGATTCATTTGATCCCCCAAAAGCTAAATCAAAAGTGATTTTTTATCAGCATTTTGATAGGTGTAAAGGAGACATATTTATAGGTATGGTTTAAAACTAGCGAGGTTTTATCCAAGGGGGTTTGATCTAAGGTGATTTGATCAAACCCTCTTCAATTGGAATCATTAAAATGAAACTTTTTAAGGCTTAAATCATTATATTTTCTAAAAATATGTGATTTCAGCTAAAATTTGTTCCTCTCAGGAATTGTAAACCACTATTGTGACAACACTGTTGAAGTAGTTCCACTTTGCTCCATGATGGCTAAAGTTATTTGTCACTCTATATTGGATAACATTATATCATGATTTGGTCTTCCTTTTGCTTTAGTTTCAAACAAGGGTACATTATTTAAGAACAAAGAAGTGAAGTGAAGTTCCTTGAATTTTTTTGTATGCAACATCATTTTTCTACATTATAGCATCCTCAATCAAATGTACAAGTGGAAGCTTCTAATAAAACAATTGGGCAAGTTTTATGAAAAACTATTAACAAACATGGTAAAGATTGACATACTCAACTCTCTTATGCATTATGAGCTTATTTCACAAGTGTTCATAAGGCTACGAGTAATGCTTCGTACAACCTTGTGTATGAAATTGATGTTGTTATTCCTTTGGAGTTAGAAATTTCATCATTTCAAATTTCTCTCAATGATATTTTAGATGACAATTCTTAAAAATAACTTCAACAACTTGAAATTTTCAATGAACATTGTATACATTCTCTCAAACATCTACAAGCTTATTATAAAGGTCTTCAATGCAAATACAATGAAGGTTTCATCCATCATTTATTTAAGATTGGCGACTTGGTGTTGTACAAAAACCAATGCAATGTAAATGTTGCACCAAGAGAAAAGGGAAATTTTAGCCCAAATTGGTTGGGGCCCTATGTCATCATTGAGGATTATGGATCAAGTTCATATGAGCTCCCTACGATAGACGATACATATCTCAAAGTACCTATTAATGCTATGCATTTGCGTAAATTCTATGCATAAATTCATTTCAGTTTTTGAGTAGTATGTTATAATTTAAGGCATGTAGATTAGACTAGATAAATTTATTTTTCTATTTAATGGTGTATTGCTTCATTCATGAAAAACATTGGCGTGTCTTGGATTTTAGAGTAATTTCTTAAATTTGATTATTACTTGTTAACATACTATTCAAGATATGTGTGACATGTTAATTAGATCATTATAGCATTTAATTTTTCAAATTAGATCATAGTTGCATCTAGCTTAACATGTGTACACTTAGCAAAAAATGTAGCATTTAATTAAATAGTTATATTTAATTTTTTAGTTAGATCACATCATTCATTTACATGTATCAATTAGATCATTGTTGTATTTCTTAAATAATCTTAATCATATTGTTTAATAGATCATAAGTGTATTCAATTTTCTATATATGGAAATGTAATGCATGTTATTAAAAGAAGATCAATGTGGTACTAAAATCATTCAAATAAACAACATACATAACTATAATATCACTTTTCATCCTAAAGTTGTTTAAGTATTAGTAGTAGATTTTATAGATTAACTATTAGAGTTAAGATAATTTATATTACCCATAAACTTTCCCTAAACTTCTACTTGGGATTTTGTCCTACATTTTGCCTAAGTCTTAGACCCAATCTACGTTCGAGCAGCCTTTTTTTTTATTCTCTTCGAACTTGGGCGGGGTTTTTATAAGTTTGTTGAACCTCTTACTTTACCACCCACCTTATTTGTCCTTCACCAAGTGGTGTTTTGCTATCATGTTTGAACTTTCTTTTTCTCCTAAGTGAATGTATGAATGTTGGGAAACCGTTTAATGAGTCATAAGCCAAAATTTAGAAAATTCTTTTGAAAGTTATGCTTTGAACGATATTTTTAAGACTATCTCGAACCTGGGTGGGGTTTTGCTAGGTTCCTCGAACAACCGATTTTGCCACCTAAGAAGAGTTTTTGTTGATTAACCCAATTGCAACCTGTTTAGTTACTTAACCAATGCATTATACAAAAGAAAACCAGAAATTTCCAAGCATGATATGAACAAGAATAATGGATCCATACATGTAAGAACACAAATAGTACCAAAAAAGAGATTTTATTTATATACGTGAACGTTTTTACATCGTGTTGGCATAGCCAAAATCGCTTGGTTCGATTACAAAAACTCAGGTGGCAAACACAAAAGGAGGCAAAAATAAAACATTTCATTTCAGGTGCACAGGGAAAACATCAAAACATGGATGCCCTCAGTGACAATTTGCAGGCGTTTGATTTGAGCTGGTAATAGTAGGTTCTCATGTTTCTAGAGGAATTGCACGAATAGTCCCATGTCATTTCTTACTACTCCAGTGCGTAGCAAAGCCATGGCCTCCTCTAGAGTCTCATCCTGGATAACATAAGCAATGTAGATGGAATAAGCTATCAACCCAGTTCGAGGATAATAGTTGAGTCCATTTATCGCCACCCTAACGTGATGATGGAATTTAGGTTTCACCAAGTGCTCCAGTGCTCTCATGCCCTAGTCTCGATGACCAGAAGTCCTGTTGACAATATAGATGAAACTCTCCAACATCGTGGTGTTATATACATGGGCCTGGCTCAAGAATTCCTCACCAAGGATACTCTGGAGCACCTCCTCCTCCACTTCACTTTGCACCACGAAGACCTCCTTCAGGTGGTCAGAAATGTGCTTGAACAATGGACTACACTCAATTTCCTCTAGGGTAATGTAGTCATTAGTAGAATTTCCATAGCTCTGAGAACTCTCCATGTTTGATGCAATTGATGGTGGAGGAAAGGTGACACTGCCTAAATTTATAGAGTCACAGTTAGACATGGGTGTATTCTTCTAAGCTTGACAAGATGTTAATTTAATTTGCATTTAAGGCTGGCTTGCATTGATTTGAATTGTAATTTCCTATCAGGAAGCTTACACATGCCACCACTTGATATTATTATGTGTTGCATTAAAGATTGGTGAAATGATTAGTACTTTGGCGGCTGTCATCGGGGTTAAGATCATTTTTCTTTGCTGAACCATTTTATTGGGAATGACAAACGCATCTCTGAATACTCAAATTTTTCTGTCAGAAGCGAGTTTTCAGGAAACTGCTCGGGTCCTAGCTAAATCTACTCTTCAAGGTCGTATTGATTGGTTGAAGGGCTTGCAGGAAAATGTTATTCTCGTCCCCTACCAAATTCCCATTATTCTGACCAACTTCCCGAGTAACATTTGGAATTCAAGAAGTCGCTATTTTAGTAATGACTTTGGTACCTACCAAAGGTTTAGCCTTCCTATAAATTTGAAATTAAGGAGGATAGAAGGGAATTTTTTTGGATACACCCGAGGGGTGCTATCGAGAAGGAATTGCATTTATTGTAGACTGTAATAATTTATAATCGGTGTGTTATGAATTAAATGATATTGGTATGTTGATCTTAGAATTATGTGTACAGTATAACTGTGTCTCCTTTGAAAGACAAGTTATATGTCATTTATTTATTGCAGTATGGTTTATTTTCATTAGTTCGATTTGATGGTCATGAATTTTCAATCTTTGTGTTGATTGTAAATGACTATGTTATTTGCTATCGTGTTAGTCTCATATTTATGATCTAACGTTTGCCACCTTTCCTGCTTTCTAGTGAAAAGCACACGTGGTTTTCTTAGGTTTAGTTTAATTCATTGAAAATCTAGTGAGGGAGTTGTACCTCGACAAAATTCAAAGAAAAGCCACAAATATAATTGCGGACTTTTTAGAGCTGTTAGTGAATTCCAATTGGTCCCAATTCTGGGTTTAGAGTCATTGTCTAGTTTATCTATCAAGAGCCATTCCATTTGCTAACAATTTATAAGCTGCAATATTATTAAAATAGATGTGAATAACTAATGCAAAAAGAAATATGTGATAATTTAGTAATATTCCAAATTAAATAATTAATAGAATAAATTAAATAACACATCTATATAATTCATATAGATTAACATCAAAATCATATAGAAAATATTCCTAATATATTTTAGAATCACTAGTTTTCAATACTTATTTGAATCACAACACTTGGAAAAGCCACTCTTACCCTAGGAAGATGTCGGTGGTATTGGCTCTTGATATGGAACAATCTAGGAGGGACAAAGTGTACGACGAAACTTTACACAAGTGTTGGGGTTCAACATAAAAATGCTCAACACAAGTGCGAATACCCAAGCCCTGGCTAAGATAGTCTCGAGTGTACTTTGTACCCTAGGTTGAACACACTTTGTGTGCCGCCTTCTCCAATGCTCATAATTCACCAAAACACTTCCTCCTTCTTCCTCGAGTGTTCTCCATCCTTTCCAAGTTTTGCATAAATTCTTATATAAGCCTTAAGGTGTGATTCTCAAACCATCACACACTTTCTCAAAGGTTTCCTTTTAATAATTATTTAAATACGTAATTATTCTCCCCCCTTTTAAATATTTGTATACATATTATTTACTAATCTTTCTTTAAAAAAAATCATGATATCCTTTAATTTTCTATCTCCCTTTTAATTATAAAGGGTTATTTCATAACTTTTTCTTCTCTTGGGAAAAAAGTCACATAACAATAACAAATAGAAGATGTTCATATATATATATATACATCCTTGTGTCACCACATGAATAAAATATGGTGTATCATAAAAAAATCATATAATCATCATGTGGGTCTATGGCTACCAAAATCCTTGGGGCCTATTGATAGTGGTTGATGTGAGATTGTAGATTGTGAGTGGCTCTAGAGCTACTTCGTGTCATTACAACCTTGAGCTCACCTCGTAGCTCAACATTAGCCTCGATTGCTACTAGAATTGATCTCTCAAATCATACCCTACTAAGGTCCTCCTATAAGAATGATTGCATAGATCTCTATCAGTAGGAGCTCGAGCTCTCTTAGCTCTCACATCCTTGTATGTAGTGCTCAACTCCTTGTGTGTAGCTCTCAATCATGCTATAGGCTCAAAAAACTTTATGTGATGCCCTGATCTCTATGATGGTTTATGCTTAGCTCGCACTAGTTGACATGGTTGTATATTGGAAATCATATACGCTATCATTTGACCCATAAAGTTGAGAAATCTTGGGTACCAACTATAAAAAGAGAAAACATAGAATAACATCATATAACAATATCATGAATCAAAATTTAAACACATTTAGTAGACTATAAAGAAATAGAATAGCATATCACATCACCTAGATCGTTGGCCTACCAGTGGGATTGTTGCATGCAACTATTGTAGCTATGTCTGGACCCCCTCAAGAGAATGGGGGCATATTATGCAATGCTCGTCTTCTCTCCCCAAGCTTGTAGGTGTGTGGTCTCTTAGGTGTAGTAGGTAATTCTTGTGATATGTGAGGACAAGACCCAGGTCTCTCTTTAGGGGCATCCCTAGCCTCCTCCATCTCCTCTGGACCTCTTCTTACTATTGTGGTTGGATTCTCACCCTCCTCCTCATTGTATTTGCCTACATCTCCATCATCATCCTCATCCTCGCAATCCTCTCGATGTTGTGGCCATGGCTCAAGATCACCAGTAAGATGGTTTGCAAGAAATATAGGATCTAGATGTGTGGTGTCCTACCACCTGATGTATGCAATGTTGGATTCAACATCATCTACTTTAGACATTGGATGTCTATCTCACTCCTCATCATCTGAGTCACTTAGTGGGACGTATGTGATGGTATGAAGAGGTATGTCATGTGGCCTGATACTACTGTGAATCGACCTAAGATAGGTCAATCAAGGGATGGGAACCCCCTGAGTATGACCAAATTGTCTGGTCACTCGATCATAATAGAAAGGAATCACAATATACTCATAGAAACTAATAAATAAGCAATTGTGTTGCATCCTCGCCAGCTATCGTGATAGGCCTGTCTGGGGATGCAAGGTCTTATAGGGTCTCTAAAGAACATTTGTAGCATCTAACCTATTGAATGTGATGCACTAGTGTTTTACATCTTCGTAATACCATGGCATCTTAAGAGACTAGAACAAAAGACTTGAGGATAGGTCCATGATAGCTCTACAGGATATCTCATGAGTGGTGTGCAAGCAATATGCATGAATGCCCAAACTTGAAGGAGTGTACATGTCATAATAATTAGTGTTTCATAATTTAGATATCATTCGAGATCATAATATAAGTGCATCAACATGCTTCACCCTAGGCGAACATGGTTTGGCGCTCCTCCATCGCTCGTATAATATGAACAAGGCCTCCATGAAAGTGTGTGCCTCCTCTGTTTGGTATGACTACCAGTGCTATAGTAGTGATTATGATATGATGAAGAATCAAAATATCAATACCTCCATATAATAGCCACCACAGCTAAATCCTTTCCATCCCATGGAAGATCATGGCTAGTGCAATACTATTGATTGGCTAGGATCAACTCCAAGGTGCTCCCCTCATCATGGCTCATGATCTTACCTTGGATGGGTAGTCAAAGTATGTGATATACGTCCTCCAACATCATCATCATCTCACCCATTGGTAGATAGAAGGTAGAGGTGTTGGCATCTCATCACTCCATGAGTGTCATCAACATGGTGTTGTGATATCTCATAGTAGGCATGGTGTACACCCAAAATAATTTGATAACACACAAATGATGTTGCTCTACAAATAAGAGTAGTGGGGCTTGGTTGTGAAGGAGTATGAATAGGTGGTCTCCTAGGTGCTCTCACACATGTGATGGAGCCTATCATTTCAACACAAAAAATATGATTATCTCATTAGTAATGCATTCACAGATAAATCAAAATAAAGTAGCAAATTACGTGTTCTAGAACTATGTGCCTAGTTGGGGGTGCCCACGATGGTTAGGGGCACCCCATTTTATCAATAATAATTCAAATTACCTAAAATAGAGCTCCTACCTAAAGGGAAAGTGAAAATGTCATATACCTCTTGCGTCAATGTCCCTCACGTGATGTGCTCCCTCAAGGCCTCAAGCCTTGGTGTCTAATATGGTCATCATGTCGAAATTGTTGCTCATAGGTATATGGACTTAGATCTTAACGCTCTCAAACTGCAAGAGTGAAAATGAATGACAAAAAGGTAGAAAAGATAACTTATAGCTAAATGTGGTAAATATCACTCATACTATATTATCTTAAAAATGACATAACTTGGGCTTGAAAGCTCTGATTTTTGTGTCATCTGTTGCGTTGGAATTGTGGTTTCATCCTATTTCATGTTATATACTTGTTGGTACTTGGTGTTATGTTATTATGACCCTATCAAAGGCATTTTCTTCAAAATCCTAATCAGTTCAACATGGCGAGATAACTAACTTGTTTCCACCTCCATAAAGTAAGAAAAATCAAGGGACATACATCTACCCTCAAATCTCATTCTCCTTAGAAGTATTGTATTAACATATTTTTTTGTATGTGCATGATGGATTTTAGATTCTAATGAATTAGTGTTGCAGGATGTGGTTCCTAATGTTGTGGTTTACAGATTACTATGCTGGGGGCTTCGATCTCTTGCTTGGTGAATGTTCTACATTCTCTTTAATATCATTTTTGGTATCATTTTATGATATAATTTACTTTCAATACTTTAGGTTGCATATGCACATAGTGCCATATGATTGCTAAAGTGGGGGCTAAATGTAGCATCGTAAATTGTACTCCCTTTAAGGTGAAAGTATAATTTCACACTCTATTTGGGACTCACTTTAGTGACCTTTCCATTAATGAATTTTAGACATTCCCTAGCCTTGACCTTCCATCAACCCAAGAGAATATGTCAGTACTACCCTAAAAGTGTTGTTAATCAAATATATTTAAATTGACCTTGACAAGTGTTCGTGTGTTGGATAAGTCCTAATTAAATTAGACCAAGTAAACTTCTAAATCAAATTTAAATGAGTGCAAAAGAGTTGGACAAGGGCACCCAATTCCATAGTCTAGGTATTTTGTCTGATAAATTTAATTTCCCAATTTTGTCAGTCTCTAATTTCAAAGATGTGAATTCAAACTTGGGCCTTGGTAGTAAATTAATCCTTAAAATTAAAATTAAATGAGTCAGCCTACACTTTAATTATTCCAATGTTCCACTATATAAACATGAATTATTATTTTCAAATAAAGAGAGAAAACAATTAATATATAAGATCTCTACCAAAATACATCCATTTTTACAAATTTACAAAGTGAATTTCAAAATTATTCTAGTTAGCACAATGATTTGAGTTTTATGCCAATGGAAGGATGTGATGGAATCTAGGTTTTGGAGATATATTTGGCTTCTTTAAAACACATAATGACTTGTTTTTAGAGTGTTTTCATCTTCAAAATTTGATCTACTTTCTGCCCTAAGAAAGGTATTTATGCATTTAGATTTTCCTAAGGGTATTTGACTTTCTCTTGGGTTGATCTTGTTCATGTCATTTAGGAATCCTTATCTAACAAATTTGAGTAGGATTTTTATCATTTTAGCTCATTACAACTTTAGACACACTTAAGGTTAGGATCACACACATTTTATCAGTCAACCAATCGACTATTCGTTGAAGTAGAGATACCAAAATGAGGTCTTGACCAAGGAAAACTCCTATATAATCCTCATGTCACCACATGAATAAAATATGGTGTATCATACAAAAATCATATAATCATCATGTGGGTCTATGGCTACCAAACTCCTCGGGACCTATTGATGGTGGTTGATGTGAGATTGTAGATTATGAGTGGCTCCTGGAGCTACTTTGTGTCATTACAACCCCAATCTCACTTCTTAGCTCAACATTAGCCTCGATCGCTACATGAATCAATCTCTCTCAACTCATACCCTACTAAGGTCCTTTGAAAGAATACTTGCATAGATCACTATTGGCAGGAGCTTGAGCTCTCTCATCTCTTATCTCCTCATATGCGGTCCTTAGCTCCTTTTGTGCAACTCCCAATCATGCTATAGGCTCAAAAACCTTTGTGTGATGACCTATGCTTAGCTCACAGTAGTTGACGTGGTTATATATTAGAAATCATATATGCTATCACTCGACCTATAAAGTCGATAAATCTTAGGTACCAACTACAAAAGGATAATAAAATAGAATAACATCAAATAACAATATCACAAATCAAAATTTAAACACATCTAGTAGACTATAAAGCAATAGAATAGTATATTACATCACCTAGATTGTTGACCTACCAAAGGGATCCTTTCATGCGACTATTGTGGCTATGTTTGGACTCCCTCAAGAGACTAGGGGCATAATATATAATGCTATTCTTGTCTCCCCAAGCTTGTAGGTGTGTGGTCTCTTAGGTGTAGTAGGAATTCTTGTGATATGTTAGGACAAGAACTAGGTCTCTCCTCAGGGGCATCCCTAGCCTCCTCCAACTCGTCTGAACCTCTTCTTACTATTTTGGTTGGCTTCTCATCCTCCTCCTCATCACTCAAGACATAACTAAAATTGACTTGGTAAAAACTCTTTTAAGAAAAAATGTCAATGTAAATTGCTTGATAAAATCTCGATAAAACTTAATTTTGATGGTTGCTCGAAAGGTAATCCTGGTGAAGTTATTGCTAGAGGTGTTATTAAGATGAGAAAGGATTCTTGATATAGGGATTTGCTAAATATATTGGGAAAAAGACAAGTGATGAGGTTGAGGCTACTACAGCTTAGTGGGGATTAACTAGAATAAAGGATAAGGGCTACTTAATGTCAAAATCGAAGGTGATTCTAACTTGATAATTCAAATTTTGCAAGGGAATGCCCTCTTTCTCTAGAGGATCAAGAACATGATGGGTGACTACAAAAGTATGATATGGGGGTTTTCTAATACCAAATTCAATCACATTTCTAGAGAGGGTAATTAATTTGGTGGAGGATGCACTATCTAATGAAGGTTTGTGTTGTATGGAATGGAAGTATTGGCTCTACACCGATCTCCCATACTTGGTGAGAGAGAAGGTATTTTTTGATAGACATAATTCAAAAGTGTTCAACTATGTTGATGAACTATTAATTGAACTTGGAATGAAAAGATGATGTGGCCGCTAGCAAGCACTTTTTCTATTGGTTTGAAAAGATGGTTGTCCTTTTGGTGATGATAACTCTCCCTCTATTTAGTGCTCTTAGTGACTTGCACTATTCTCTCATGCTTGGTTATTTAATGATGCATTTTAAAATATTGATTTGGATTTGTTTCTCTACTTCTTTCGTCGGTGATATTAAACTACATGATTATGATGAGATTGATTATAATAATCTTATAATTAAAAGTGAAATGGGCTGAAGTAATTATGATTTTAGTTCTCTCGACAATAATTGTTATGAAAAGCGGTGGTTGATGGGACTTCAAATTGTCATCTTTTTTAGAGAAGGTGGCAGTGTTAGATAAAGATTGTCGTAAATTATTTTGTTACTTATTTCAAGTATACGAATAGTAATAGAAGATACTTTGGGTCCTTTTACTATGGCTTTGATAGTCACATAATATCCAAGAGTAAGATGGGGGCCCTTGTAAGGGAACCAAATCTCGGTCCTATGAGGCTCTCATGCAAAATGTGGAGCTCTGTGAGCTCTTTAAAAAAGGGGGATGCTCCCCTTTTTCAAAGCGATGAAAGGATTTAACGAAAAAAAATGATATCTAAGTTTATCAATTCTTGGTAGAAGGGTGTGGTTACTATTGGTGGTATGCACTGCTAGGTTACAAAGGACCTCATTGAAAAAGCTACTAGTTTGATATGCGAGGGCGAGCAAATCGAGTAGAAGAACAATGGGAACTATGAAAGATTCATGGTTGATTTCTTGGAAAAAGGTGAAAATCTATTTATGTATCAACACAACTATAATAGCGAGAGAATTTTGATGCTGTGGTGCTCAGTAAGTCTCCATGTCATGAATTATTTTACTTTAGGGGGTCATTCTCAAACCATTCATGACTATAAATTTTTGATTTTAAATCATATTAGACATGGGTTTAAGATAAACTTGTCATTATATCTTCCTTCCTCTCTTGAAAAATGCATTCTTGATGGGGCCTAACCTCCCCTTCACCAGGGTTTAATCATAACTTATTTCTTTTACCCTTAAAAACAACCCTTCATGTAGGTAAATCAACGTTAAAATTAAGGAAATTGAACCCCTCACTTCACTTGTTATTGCTAATGGTAGCCCTAGTTCTAGCCTCAAGCTCGAAGGTTAAAAGGTTGTAAAAACTAGTAATGTTTCATCTAGGGCTGCTAATCCCCCTCCTAATCTCAAGGATCTTCTATTTATAGCCCCTAAAAAAAATAAAAAAGGTCTTGTCTTGACAGGTAGAAACTCATCCTCGTTGCCTCCTTCGTAACACTCAGATCAAGTTGTTGATAGTCTACATGTCCATGAGGACTCCCCTATTAAAAGGAAAACCCCCTCTTCCAATTCTACTAAAAAGAAAAAGAAAAACATTTTGCTGAGATAGAAGATAGTCTCATCAATATTTTAGATGCTAAAGAAAATAACTCCATACTACTGCTAGAGAATAATGCTTCGTTGTCTTTGAGGGGAAAATATCTGCTCGATTGGCCAATTAGTTGATTATGTGCCCTTCTTCAGTGTCTAAAGGTAAACATGTTACCTCCTCTTCAAAATTTGAGGTTGATGATTTTGAGGATCATGATGAGTTCATCCCTTAGCCTGAGGAGTTAGAGAATGACATCCCTTAACGAGGAATGGGTGGAGTTGATGCAAATTGAGACCTTTGAAGAATAGTTTGAGGATATAGAGGAGGAGTTGGGTTATGGTAAGGAGGAGGAGTTGCATATTGATGGGGAAGGTGAGGTTGATAAGGAGGATGATGATAAAGAGGATCCTAAAGCTAAAGAGGAAGAAACTAATGGCGATGAAGGTAATGAAGTGGAGGATGATGACCACCAGGTGGAAAAAGAAGAGTTTTTTATGTTCCTCTCCACGTTCATAATAAAGAGGTTGAAAAAGTTGCTAAAAAGAGCAATGAGAAGGGGTTGCCTTCTCATTTTAAATATCATTTTGAGAACTTACACCAAATGGCTAAGGAGACAAAAGACAAGATTGAAACAAATAATGAAAAAATCAAAAGAATGGAGAAGGCTATCTACAGTCTCACCTCAGTCACCCATGGTATTATGCTGAAAGTGGTCATGGGGACTATGTTGGGAAAGTCTAAAATTAATAAGTAGAAAAATAAACTTGGCACTGTTGAAGACCCTTAGGTGACTAAAGATAATAAAAAAGGAAAGAAGGCCCACACTGAAGATGATTAGGAGGCGTCGCCAGACGCTTTGTAGAAAAATTGAGACTTGATTAATTAAGTCTCTTTGGGTCTTTGGTGCAATTTTTTGTGTACATGTGTTGTTTCTTTTTGGCTATTGTTTATTCTTTTTTGTTGTTATTGCTTGGGCAAACCTGCACCCTTGTAGTTTCTTCTTTTGGCTTGCATGCCTATGCTTCAATTTTAGTTTGTTGATGTTTTAAACTCCGGGTCAGTGCCCTTTCCCTACTTAATTAATCAAAAACCATATTTTATCTTTTAGTTGTGTCCTTGTAATCATAATTATGTGAATTAACATATTTGAATGTGATATTATTTCATACAACTAACTATTTAATATGATTTATTAGAAGTTACATTTTCATGTTGTTATTATGATTTCACATATTTTCATGTTGTTATTATACATGTTTACATTGTTATTTCAATGTCTTGGTGATACTCTATACATATCTAATATTTATATTGTACACTCATATTTTCTATAGTTTTGTATTATTGAGCAACCAATTAGTAGAAGAGAAAGTCATAAAATTGATGCATTCATCACAATAACTATGTGTAGAAGGTAAGTAAATTTATATTTGAAATTTTACATGAAAATTACATTCAACTATCTTTTGAATATGATTATGCAAAATGTATAGCCATATAATATTCATATATTTTTTGTATGACTTTACAAGATGTTTTTTTCAATTAATCAAAATTTACAAGCTTTTATCAAATCAAATTTATATGTCAAGAATTGACACTTTGAGTTTTACAAATGAAGCACATTGTTGTGGATGATGAGTTGAATTTGATAAAGAATTATACGTGTGAGAAACTTAAAATTGAAATTAATGCATTAATATGGTATCGTAACATGATTGAAAATGACATGTAGTTAATAGATTTAATTCTACTTTAATGGCCTCATTTTTACCCACTCCTAGTAGTTTCTTGTACATATAATTCAAAATTTTGTGAAAAATGATTTATTAGCATTATAAATGACCATATAAGATGTCACACACACATTATTTCTTAATAGGCTAGTTATGAGTTATACAAAGTATTTGTTCAACATATTAAAATAAAGAAACCAAAATAATTTTGGAGGATAAATACATGGATATAAACTTCTATGACTTATTACACTTTAGAGTGAAATAATTTTTATGTTTAAACTTATTAATATTTTATAGTTAAAGAAAGCACATAAGTTCCTACCAAGAATAAGTATATCATTGTCCTATTTATAATTATGAATATATATGATGTAAATAAACAAAATATTTTCATATTGTTATAGTACCTGTTTTGATTGTTAATTGAGGGTCTTGACTAACCTTTATGTATCTATTAATATAACACATTGTTGTTGTCTAAAAATAGATTGTGATAATAGAAATATTATTCAAATACATCCAATAAATGATGATGCTACTACCAATATGCACAATACAAAAAATAGACAAGTTAATGTTTCTTTTAAATTTCTAAGAATAATGCATTTTTATATGCCTTATTGAATAATACATCATAAAATGCCGGTATTGGTATGGTGTGATGGCTTATAGGTGGCATTGTTGTTCTTGTCACCAAGGTTCAAACCCCATTGGGGTGGTATTGTTGAATGGTTGTATTCCGGTTCATAGCTCTGGTCAAAAGCGTTTACCCCTTGAATAAAAAAATAATACATCATAAAAAAATATGTTATTATTAGAAAGATACATAGTTTAAAATAATATTATAAATTTATTCAAGTTCTTATGACTAGTTATGCCCAGAGGTGTTTACAGTGAAAGCAAACCTATGTTAATAAAAACTCTTCGAGCAAAAATTGACATGCATTTGTCAGTCTTAGAATCTGAAGGAATTAAAATTCATTAAATTTCGTGAGAGTGGAGAGTGGTGGCGTTGGCATGCAAACCGTTTCTTTTCTTCTTAAAATATGCGTATGTTATTTTGCTAAAGATCCCAACTTTAATGCCATCTGCATGGAAAATCGAGGCAAAAAAAATCCAAAGCCTTCTCCCGTCTTCTAACAAATTTGTAGAATCTTCTCCCACACACTACAAATTTAGGGATTCAATGAAATAAAATTTCAAAAGTGGTGAGGAAAAGAATATCGTTTGAAGAAAATTTCTGGTGAGTAACTACTGTGTTTTTTCATTTTTGTAGCTTTTCTTTCTGTTATTGTTTAGTATGGGATTTAACTGAATCAAAGGGATTTCTCTGTAAAATAAACAAAGAAAAAAGTAAAGGAAGATCTGAGAGCGCGCTATGGAGGACGGTTATGTAGAAAGCTTTGGTCAATTGTTCTGGGGCTCACTAAGTCTGACATTCTGCCCTCATCTCGAGTTAGGGTTTTTGCATTTCTGTTAATTTGAAATTGCGTTTTGTTCTGTTAATTGACAAGATGTTTTGCAGGTTCAAGTGTTCTGATTTCTGGTCGCACACATGAATTCCAAAGGAACCCCTTGCTCCTAAGGGGCTTTATTTTGTTTATGTCTTGTTTATGTTTTTGTTCTATTTGAAATTTTTTCGTATGAATTTTAAAGCCCGTCACCTCTAAGTGAATAATTTTTTTTAATTCCTTCATATTGTGCGAAAATAACTTGGAGAATGGTTATTTGAATAATTTTTTCAATGGATTTGGGTTTGTGTAGGTGGTATTTAGCCGAGGGTATGCCGAAAATGTGACTCTGAGTAATGTGAAAATGGTGATCGGTATCATCATGATCAACATTGTCTTGGCGGCGCAGTTTTATCCCAAGAAGTTTCGCGAGAATAAATTTTTTCTCATTATCTGCATTGTGTTCCTTTTATCATTCAGTGTATAGTTTAGCTGCTTGTTTAAGTGCTTTCTTTAATGTTTTAAGTTTTTCTATTTTTTAATTAATAGGCTCAATATGTGGATTTTAATGGCTTTTTCTATAGGGAATTCTGAAGACTTTTTACATTTGGTTTGAAAATACGGCCTTAATTTTTTTTCAAAATAAAACTTGGAGTGCAAATACGAGTGAATTTCAACTTGTTAGTTTAGTTTGTTGTTTAATGGCGTTCTGAAGTAATTTTTGTTGTTCTATTTTTTATTGATAGGCTCAATATGTGGATTTTAATGGCTTTAGCATAAGGAAGTCTGAAGACATTTACTTTTTGTTAGAAAATATCGACATAATTTTTCTTCAAACTAAAATTTGGAGTGCATATACTGACAAACTAATAATTTATAAAATTTATTTGGTCCTCATTTTGGTGGTATAGCCTTATAGCATGATTCCATTCCATTTAATACTTACCTCTCTTTATCTGTCTATGTTGTAGTAAAACTATAGATATAGTTAAGGGTGATATTTATAATTTATGTAGGTCCTTTATAAAGTTTTAAATAGCTTGGTACAAAGTTCTTAGCTTAGATAGTGCATCAAATTGTAGCGCATGATGCATTCTGAATGGAACCCTGTTACTAAATTTAATAATTTATGTTCTTGGGATAAAGTAATTGGACAACAAGTTGGTAGTTGAACAGGGGCATAAGGGGTAAGCACCATAAATAGACTACTCTCCTAACATAAGTGGTTTCCTTGCTATGATAAAATGATTTTCCCTATCCAATCCAAAGATGAAGGGCGTTTGGGAGTCCTCTAGTGCAAGGCATGCCGGGTAGACATCCTCAGATATCCCCCCAATCTCTCCAATTAGGTGCAGATGACACTGGGGTGCTTGTTTACCCTGAAACATAAGGGGAAATTTTTAATTGCATGTGAATGCAGCTTCATGCATCTTTGCTCTACATAATAATTTTGGTAAATTTTCATTGCAAATAAAATATTTTAGAGTGCACAAATTGAAACTTTGCATAAAAAGGAAAAAAGCCACTTAGCATAGAAAAACTTGTCCAAGGATGACATTATTGGTAAATATATTTTAAAATTAGGAATATTAATATATTATCATAACAATTTAGGCCCCCTCAAATTGCTTTGAGGGAAAAGCATCAGTAGTGATCCGTGTTGAAGTGTTTGTTGCCTCCATCTCGGGGAGGCTTCTGAGATAGGTCTTGACATATGTGTAGACACATCAATTAGATGTTGTAATTCTTGTCTTTAAATTATAATAATATGTATAACACATAAAATACAACTCTAAGATTTCTTCTATATTTTAGAATAATGCATTTAAAAAACTAGTGATAACATCTAAAAGTATTATGAAATGGTGAAAGACAAATATTTATAACCTTCTTCATTTAGTACTAAATATAATAACTTTGTAGAAAAAATGTACACTATTTAACCATAGTGTTATAAATATGTGTACATTATTTAACAACAAGGTTATAAATATGCGTGTGTTATCCATTTGATAACACCTTTAGGTGCTCCTAGTAATCACTAGCAAGTATCAAATAAAAATAAAATCACTTGTCAACAAATATTAAATATAATAATTTATTGATTTTTTAAAGTACATATTTTATTTTTGTACCCATATTTAAGATTGTAGACACTTATATTTATCCATACCTAACCACACTTCACTTTACCCTATTCTAGCCATTACTTAATTAAATTAATATTATTTATTTAATTATTTGTTCATCTCTCACCTTTAATTAAATAAATTTACATTTATTTAATTAAGCTTAACCTTATCCTCAACTCCTCCAATTAAATCAATTAATTAATATCTACTTAATTAATTGATTTAGGCTAATCAACCTTCATTACCATTTACCCTAATATTTAATTTTGCCTCACCTCAATGTTTGTCCATTCAATCCTAATCCTTGAATCCATTTGCATGGATCAAGATCTAAACTTACCATCACTTGACAATTGTCCTAACCCACCTACCCTATCCCTTTCTCACACATGTGAAGCCACCCTATCTCTTACATGTCATGGGGTAGCCACCCTACTTCTCTCACCAGTCTCTTTCACGAGCCTCCCTATATGTGTGCTCACATGTGTGAGCACACCTAGCTCTTACATCTCCATTCCTCTTATGACACTTGTCACACTAAACCTTCAATCCATGTATTTGTTCTCATTCAATCTTAATCATCCACTGACCAATTTATCTTAGCCATTGATTTCCCTCATGGAAAATCTACAAATGAACGACTTTGCTCTCATTTTAATCATCTTTCCCTATCCTAACTACATTTTCCCCCCATTTTTTAATCTTTTATCATCTTATAGTCATGTTGGTCTAAATAAACAACCACATTATACCTAATCATGCTCATCCAAAGAGAAAATCAAATGGAGAAGGGTGCATCCATTTTATCTCAATCCAAGGGACGAGAAGGTAAAAGACAAGGTAAGATCATTTAATTGTTTTATCTCTCTCTCATGTCTCTTGCAATTTCCTTATCTTCAAAATCACATTTGATAATCCATCATGAATAGAAAAAAATCTTAATAATTAAAAGGAATGTAATCCAAAATATTGACACAAAAATAAAACATATAATTTTTTGAAATACTATTAATATAATTCTAATACACTACAAAAACATCAGTCATTAAATATAATATCAAAATATCTAAAATAAAACTCACTACATCCACATACATTCCTTTAAATTAAATTGATTTAAAAGACAAATTAAAATATATGAACATGTTAATACATTATTAGGTACTTTTCCACAATCTATAAAAGTAATATAGAATACTTTTGAATTCAACAATATATGAAATTGATATAAAAATCAAACTAAAAAAATATGAAGAAATTAATACAATAGTTGGTACTTTTCCACAATCTATAAAATTAGTATAAAATACTTTTGAATTCAAAGATTTATAAAATACTTTTGAATTCAACATTATAGGATACTTTTGAATACAACAATACATAAAATAAAAAAATAATAATAAAAACAAAACAGTCAAGGTCAACCGCGACAGTTTGCAACGGTTTAGAAATGAACGTGAGGGGCACTCCGCAGACTTCCGGAAAAAGAAAGGAATTGTTATAATTAAATTATAATAAAATGAAGAAGGCAAGAAAATCCATTAACTAAAATTAGAAAAGAAAATTAAAAAAGATTAAAACACCGACGGAAAGCGTGCAAATTTGGCGGGTCCCACAGCGGCGAAAAAGACCGGCGGGTCCCACGCTGGCCGCGACATGTGGTGCGCATTTTGACGATGTTTTCACACGTCTTATACGCGGCTTACCAAATCCTTATCCCTTTTTACTATTATAAACATAATATTAAAGAGCAGAAGCTGGCAATGGGCCCCACAAAGACATGAGCCACGGTCATATGACGAGGCTCCAACAGTAACTCTCAGTCAACTCCAGCGACCGTTAAAATGTTTGCAGACAATACAGACAGCTGACAGAATGGGTAGCGGGAACCTGCGGGGCTCCCGAGAGGGAAGCTATGTGACCGGGGGCTCAATATCCCACTCGGGCAGTTGTGAGACGAGCAACAACTCAGCGGGAAGGGAGAAGAATTAAAAAAGAAAAAAATGGGGCATGCAAATGAATGCGTATGGCTATCCAAATAAAGCTGTTTTTTTATCGCTGGAAGCTCATTTTCATCTGTATGGAAGCCTTACAGCCTGATATTGCTGTTTTCGCATTGAAATGTAGTGTGTGAGATATCTGTTTGGGCTATTTTTATTTCGTTTCCTGGTTGTGGGTTCGAATCCCCGGAGCTAGCTGCTTCAGAGTTGGTTTTGCAGTTTTCGGGTGGTGGGCTGCGGAGAGGAGAAATATATTTATGGAGAAGTGCAGGAGCCTGCTGCTGCTTGTGGCGGGCGTTTTGCTCATGCTGCAACCGGCATTCGCTGCAGATCCGGTGCAGTATATAAGTTGGAATGTGTCCTACATTGAAGCTGCTCCTCTCGGAGTTAAACAACAGGTAAAATCCCTTGGTACACTGCAGATCAAATGTTATTGGATTTCTTGTTTATTTGGTTACCTCGTATTCAATTGCAGTCCCTTGAGCTGTGTGTTGCCTCTTCCTCCTAGTGGAAGTATACTCTACTGTGAAGTCTCCCAAGCTGTTGGAGCATTCCCATTCTGATTTTTCCCTTACAGTTGTTGCTCCCAGCTTTATAGAACATGCCCTCATTGCTGTTCCCGTTTAGTGTCATGTCGCAAGTTGTTGGAGCAATGGCACTAGGATTTATGGTGTCATATGTTCATTTTCTGTGGTTTTGTATTGGGAAGGCATTTGTGGGTCAAGGTCGCTTTGCTGATTTCAGTTCATTGGTTGCAGTTTGGATAATCCATCATGTGTGGGTTGAGGTCACATCAGGCTTGTTCGGATTTTAATGATTGTTGGGTTGGTCAGGAGTCTGTCTTTGGTTATCACTTATTTTGGATTTCCTGGCTATGTGACTGCGGTAACCCCCTTGTAGTAGTGACCCAGATGGAGATCCGGGGTTTGGTACAGTAGTTTTTATTTTTCCTGACATTGTGTGTGCTTTGATGCTAAACTCAAATGAAAAATCATTTGTGCTCTCTCCATTACATCATTCGAAGCTGGACTATCTGTCCCATCAGAGTAGACCTCCCTTCTAAATGGTTTTGTAGCCTTAATGATAATGTGTTGCCTGGACTTCTCATCCAGAACAGAGGATTTAATGCACTTGAGAAGAATCTTCCGAAGCTCAATGATCCACTTAGGACTGATTTTTAACTTCTAGAAACTAAAATGCAAGGCATGCATTTGGTCTGCAAAGCTCAAAATCTAAATAACATTATGTTGTAACAGCATAATGAATTGGCTCCATAATAATGATCTGGGTTTAAACATTACCACGTGGTTGGTTGCTTTGGTAAGGCAAGTCACCATTGGGTTGGCCGGGTTCAGGTATTTTAACATACACCTCGGAGGTGGCTTCTCAGCCAAAAGATTTGGTGTTCAATATTATGTTTCATGGTGGCCATCCTTGTCACCCTGCCATTCACCTATTCAGTTGTTGTTCATTAGATTTTGGGTTTTGTTCCAGGCATCCCTTTCATTGCGATCCTGTGTTTCTCTGCCACTGCCAAAAGGGGAGCGGGTGTGTTATAGATTTTACACTGCTACATTCATACCATTTAGTGTTTACCTAATTTGCCCAACAAAAATAACAGTTCAATGTATCAGCGAGTCTCTGCCATCGTCCAAAATCACATAAAACTACTTAGATCTTAACCGGAACAACTATTCTCTGCAATTTGTCTAGTCGCTACATTCAATGTTTATCAAGTAAATGCCCTTCAGAGACTTTGTTAGGACTATTGCTTTAATTGAAGTGAAGAGGTTCATTGGAAGCTGATGTATCTGTTACTATAACATGTTCCAGTTCCTTGTGTTCAGCAAGGCACATAGGGTGTGCCGGATACTGAGCATGTTAGAAACATATAATTGAACTTGTTTTGGGATGAAAATATCAGTCACTCTGTCAATGGGTAGTCTATGCCGAGCTGTGAATAGATTCAACATTTTAAGTTTAAATACTATTTTGATATGCTATCATAAACTGTCTTCATGTGACTGATTCTTGAGGCAGGCAGCCCTTATTTTAAGTAATGTAGTAGTTTTGTAGTATTTTTTTTCTGATGAGGCTCATTAGATGTCATTGATTCCTCATCCAAGCTTTGCTAATAAATATTGCATGAAAGATAGCTGACAGTCTTTTTGGTTGGCCTGCAACAGAAATCGAGGTGCATGAACTTTAACGGAAGCATAAACTTTATTGACCTATTTACTAATTCATATTTTACTTGGGTTTTTGTAAGAATTTATTTTTTATGAAATTTGGTGAAATATTGTGTACGTTTTAGAGAAGTTTAAACAAAAATCTAGCTTATCTTAGTGATATGCCCAGCCCTCTTCCACCCAGTATTTTTTTTTCCTGATGACCGGGGACCCAGAGCATTAATCTATGGCGTGCTTTGACACACAAGGCAAGCCACTATCACCCCTGGGCAATGTGCGGCAGCCCAACTCCACACACTGCAATTAGACTGGATTCAAAACTGAGATGTGCTAGATGCTAGTCAAAGTGCTCAACTGTTTGGCCCTACTCTCAGGGGCATGCCCTTTTCCATCCAGTATTGAGCTAACACAAGTATACTATTCAAACCAGAATTTAGTTTATCTTAAGTGCATTATACTATTTAATATTTATTTTAGGTGTAGAGACACCGAGCATTAATTTGGTTCAACAGTGAGAGCTATCTGCTTACAAATCACTAGTTAGATAGTGCTAGTTTACTACAAGGTTAAATAATTAAATAAAACAGTTTGCAGCACACAATACTAAATCATGCCACTGCCTTATTAGTATAATTTGTATGTTCAGTCTTGTCGTATTCTAGGAGCAAATCAAGTTAACTGGTAAACTACAAGAATGCAATTTGTGATTAACAATCATTGCTCGGACTGTTTAAAAGTATTATTTGATCATAATGTTGGTTTATGCTAGAGAAGGAAATATTTGTCATCTCTCTTGCTATTTAAGCAGGCTGGCTTCCAACAGCTATTGCCTATTAGTGCTTGCACATATAAACTAAAATCAGGGATAGATGAGCAGATCATTCCTTTGCAATGATGGTGATGCATTGTTATTAGGGGACAAACAGCAAGCGTTAGTGCAGTGCAAATATTTTGTCAACCTGGTCTCAACATGTCCTACAAAGATTTGTTTATCACATCATTCATTTGCTGGTTTTCTATGCAAGCATGATTGTTGTTTCCAGAGTGTACATAAGTGTTTGGTAGTGGATATCTTTAAACCAGGGACAACTTTCCTTCTCAACAAATAAGATTAAAAACACCTTGAAACTCCCATGTCCTGTTATCCTGCTATCTATGGAGCAATGAAGTGCATGAAGCATCTCTGAACATTCGAAAATCTAACAGTGTAATGCAATTTTCCAGAATTTGAGGTCATTTTACTCTTTCATCCAATCATATGCAGTAACCTTGCCTAGCTTCTCGAGGAAATAGTTGGAAACTTGGAGGTATCTCCCTTCTGAATAAAGGGTAATCCATTGTTTTTGTCCAGCCCAAGTAGAATTAAGCAGCTCTCAAGTATTGTCCAGTTGCAAATTAGATTAGGCAAACTTGATCATCCTATCTGTTTAAGCAGTTCTTAAGTATTGTCCAACCGCAAATTGGATTAGGCAAACATGATTCGCCTATAATCTATCTAAAGTTGTAGAAGATATACCTTTGAAAGAGAATAAATACTGCTTTTGATCTCATATTAGATTGGGAACAAATTAATTCTATGCCATTTCATTCTCTTGCCAATTGTTGTGTGTTCTTAACAATTCATTCCTGTAGGGGTCTTATTCTATGTATCACATACATCTATATGTTGTGGAATTCTTTTTAGTCTGCACTACATTTCTTGAAGAGAAGTCGGATTTACTTTGTCAGGAGATATTGCAGGCATTATTAACATCTCATAAATTTGCAGGTGATTGCTATCAATGGACAGTTTCCTGGGCCCATTGTTAATGTGACCACTAATTGGCATGCTGTAGTGAATGTCATGAACAATTTGGACGAGCCACTTCTCATCACCTGGTAAGAGGCTTTGTTTCTTACGGGAACATTTATTCCACATGAGATAAAGATTTGTTTGAGACAAGATTTTTGGGGTGACTCTTCAGGAATGGTATTCAGCAGCGGAGAAATTCTTGGCAAGATGGTGTATCTGGGACCAATTGTCCTATTCCTGTAGGATGGAACTGGACGTATGACTTTCAGGTCAAGGATCAGATTGGTAGCTTCTTTTATTTCCCTTCCCTTAGTTTTCAGAGAGCAGCGGGAGGGTATGGAGGATTCATTGTGAACCCCAGGGCAGTGATTCCTGTTCCCTTTGGAACTCCAGATGGAGACTTTACTATCTTAATTAGTGACTGGTACACCAGGAGTCACAAGGTGAGAGTGATTCCTCTGGACTCCTACTTTTATATTTACAAGATTTTTGTTTGTGGTCAGAGTTGAAAGATTGGACATTGCTTCATTCTCTTATATACTGACAGGCTCTGCGGCAAGCCCTTGATGATGGTAAGGACCTTGGAATGCCTGATGGCGTGATCTTTAATGGGAAGGGCCCCTACCGATACAATAATTCAGTCCCTGCCGGTATTGATTACGAGACATTCAATGTGGAGCCTGGTAGGTTGTAGCCTGGATACAATTTCTATATTTCATCTGCAATATGTAAGTGAAGTCCAGGTTGTAAAAATTGATTGAGTAATATTTGCTTGGAAACAGGGAAAACCTATCGCATCAGGGTACATAATGTTGGTATTTCAACCTCATTGAACTTCAGAATTCAGAATCACAATATGCTGCTTGTGGAGACAGAAGGATCTTATACGGTACAGCAAAATTACACAAACTTGGATATCCATGTCGGCCAGTCATACTCATTTTTGATAACGATGGACCAAAATGCAAGCACTGATTACTATATGGTGGCAAGTGCTCGCTTTGTTAATACGACTATTTGGGCCAATGTAACTGGTGTTGCTATTCTGCACTATTCCAACTCAAAGGGTAAAGCAACTGGATCTCTTCCTGATGCTCCAAATGATTTCTATGATAAGTATTTCTCGCTGAACCAGGCAAGATCTGTCAGGTAGTTTCTATTTAGCTTGGCCAATATTACTATTACCTTTTTTCAAAAGCTAAAGCAAAAGGATATGTTGCTGATGCTTGTCAACAATGTACCGTGTCATGTGTTTTAAACAGGTGGAATGTATCTGCTGGAGCTGCTAGGCCTAATCCACAAGGTTCTTTCAAATATGGACAAATAAATGTTACTCAGGTCTATGTGTTAAAGAACAAACCACCTGAAATGATTAATGGGAAACGGCGATGCACTTTGAATGGGATTTCTTACCATGCTCCTGCAACTCCACTCAAACTTGCTGATCGCTACAATCTAACTGGAGTCTTCAAGCTTGATTTTCCAGAGAGACCAATGAACC
This sequence comes from Sequoia sempervirens, assembly GCA_007258455.2. Lineage (NCBI taxonomy): Eukaryota > Viridiplantae > Streptophyta > Pinopsida > Cupressales > Cupressaceae > Sequoia > Sequoia sempervirens. The sequence goes on along the minus strand of VDFB02000003.1, from coordinate 77,226,006 downwards.
GACCCCCAAAGCTTGACACATCTGTAATTAATGGCACCTATAGAGGATTCATGGAAATCATTTTCCAGAATAATGACACCTCTGTTCAGAACTACCACATGGATGGCTATGCTTTCTTTGTTGTCGGGTAAATTTTAACCTTTCTCTCAAGTTGCTTGAAAGACATAGGAAGTTTCTCACTGATAAATGCTTGCTGCAGGATGGACTATGGAGAATGGACTGAGAACAGCAGAGGAACTTACAATAAATGGGATGGAGTTGCTCGTTCCACAACACAGGTATATTAAAAAGTCTCATACTGTGCATTGAAAAGAAGAGACCAATCAAACTCATTCTGATGGAGAAAAGGAGTTGTTTGCTATCCTTTTATGTGCTGATTCATGTCAAATGTGTGCTTAACAGGTTTTTCCGGGTGCCTGGACAGCAATTTTAGTCTCTTTGGATAATGTGGGCATGTGGAATATCCGTGTCGAAAATCTGGATACCTGGTATCTGGGTCAAGAAGTATATGTAAGGATAGTGAATCCAGAGATTACAAACAAAACTGAGGTGCCCTTGCCCGATAATGCTCTGTATTGTGGTGCTCTCTCACATTTGCAGAAGTAAGCATTCTCCTTGTAAATAGTGGGTGGTCATGTCTGCTAATATCTTAAAATTTCCTATTTCTGTTTGGTACACCACTTTCGTTACACCCTCACCACATGTCCACTGGTGTTAGAAGCATCATTGTGGTGAGAGAGAGAGTTGACTCTTACAAGTGGCCCAATTACTATCCGTAACCCACCCCTTGGACTAATATATTAACATGTCTGGAAAATGTGCAGGCCACAAAAGCATTCGAGCAGTGATACAGCCGGATCATCATCTGTCAAGGCTGGTGTAACTATGATTCTTAGTGGATTTTTGACTTATCTTGCCATACTTTTGGGCTGAACATTCAATTATCAATGGAGATCCCTGACTAATCCAGAAGGAGAATTGGGGAATGTGTTGAATATTCAAAATTTATTGCAAAGACTATTGGCTTTTTGTGATCCATGTAAGGGAGGCAGCAAGCTAATGCAGTTGAGGTGATTTTCTGGGTTATGACAGATAAGCCATGGTTGTGAATTTTTTTCATGCTTTGCAGCTACATTTTTCAAAATTCATGTGTGTGATAGATACATTACTTGGGAACCTGAGGTCTAGGTTTGAATTGTAAGTCTCAAATATTTGTAGTTATATGGCCTACAAAAGTCTTCGGCATTTGTTGTATTCACGAATTTGTAAGGATTTTCTTCTGCTATTGTTTTCTTGGTAATACAGAGATTTTTTGGATTTCACTGGCAACACTATCATTCCTCAATTCTCATTAAAGAAGTTTATTTTTATGTTCACAACTATAAATTTGTTTTTGACAATATTACAGTGTCTCGGTACATGTCTATATCCATTGCAAATTACATAGGCAACCTATTTTGATGTAAATAAAATTCTGTCATACTTTTGACAGGTTTATTTGTTATTGGTTGACTTCAAGAAACAATATTGAGTCAGGCATTACAAATTGAATGTGAGGATGGAAGAATTAACCATGTAGTTATGCTGCTGGGTGAATTTATTGACCGTTTTGGTTATAACAATGATGAATATTCATAATTGTAGGCCAGGAAAGAATTGGTCCCATGAGTTTGGTGGCTTTGTAAGAGAACTTATGTTTGAAATGAATCACAAAAATTTGGCAGATAGTGTTATTACTTAAACCGCAAGTCACTCGAGTCATGTATGAAACACATTTTTTTGTCTGTTGTGATTGACTATAAAACCCTAACTAGAGGATAACAAGTATTAAGATAATAGACATTAAATATGTGTGCAGATCACATGGGTGATGTTTCAGCAAATTTTAAAATATTAGCATCCTTGGCATCTTTAGGCAGATGGCAGGGTATCTCACGTGCAGAGCCACGTTTGAAAATTGTGACCTGTGGATCATGGGCCACTTCATTTTTAGAAAATTAACATGAAAATTGATGGCTGGTTATCGGGTGTACATTTAACCCAGTTAATAGGGAACCCTTTATAAGGGTGGTCTTCACGGGGCTGTTTAATTAAGTTTGTTGTTTAATTTTTAATAGAAAATGGTGGTTTGGAAAAAAAATTAAGCACAAAAGATAATATGGAATTTTATAATGATGGAGCTGTCAAAAAGATAATTTAAAAATCTTCTTCTATATGAACGAAACCTGTTGCTATTAATTTCTGTTGCTGTCTTGCAGCTGTTCTCTGTAATTTTTTCCTTTGATCTTAATCCAGTTAAAAAAGAATGAAGCTGTTATATATAGTTTAAAAATAAAATAAAATTATACAGCCTAATATAACAGTCTAAGAATGAAGCTGTTAAAACAGAAAGTTTTTGGATTAAACTGTGTATGAGTTTCAATTGACGTTTCGGATCACACTATGACCCATCATAGGAAGAGCTTTCTGTTTTATCAGAGTGTGATCTGAAACTCATACACAGTTTAATCCAAAGGCTTTCTGTTTTGTCTTCATGAACTGTAGAAAGCTCATGCCAACTAATGAAGCTGTTATAACTAAGGGGCTGAAATTATACTGCCGTTGCTTAACATAAAATGTGTTATGTGACTGCATATATTTATTTTTTAATTTTTTTATATACTCTTAAAAAATTTAAAAATATGAAATCGTAATTAAAACTAATTAAATAATTATATGAAGACTTGTTATCAAATTATTCAACACAAAGAACATCCAATTTAAGATAAATTTGTGTAATAAGAAGCTAAACAAAAGAAAGGGAGACCAACCTATTCAAAACTATTGAATTCAATTGTCTTTTAAAAAAATTACCTATTAGTTCTTTTTGTTTTGTTTTTGTGTTTTTGAAGTATTAAGAGGCATTTGTTTTTAAGTGGTAAAGAGATGAGTTGTACATGAAAAGGAGTTAATTTTTTATGTTTTTTGAGTTTTGGCAAGTATTGTTAAGCATTTGTTTCTTAGTAAGGAATAAAGTGATTATATTGTTTTGCACTTTTGAAAAAAAAAAAATTCATTTGGTAATTTAATTATGTATCCATGTTAAATAAATAAAAGCTTATAAAAAATTTAAAATTATTTTTCATTTTAAATAATGATTTGAAAGGAGAAAAGTTTATTTTTAATGATTTGGTAAGCATTATAAATTGGTTTTGGTTATTAAATTAAAAGGGGTAAAAATTTATTCAAATCAAAAGAGAGCACTACAAAGCAAGGGTATTACACACTCCTGCCTATCTCCACTAAGTGATCCAATTTTTGTGACAAATCCGGGGGTAATTGACCCCTTTCCACAATATTCCAATTTTGCAAGTGACCAGAAGCCCATTTAGCCAAACAATCCGCAACCCCATTCCATTCTCTTGGAATGTGACAGAAAGTAACAGATTCCAAGGAAGCACACATATTAAGAATCTGTTTTATAATAACAACCAAATGCTGACTGACATCCTCTAATTGCTGCCTCTACAACAAGGTCACCACCACCTAAGAATCGGATTCACAAATGATCTGTCTCCACCCAAAAGCGCAACCGCGCTCCACATCACATAAAATGGCAAGAGCCTCCATCACATTGTTAGTATACCAACCCTTATAAACAAAAAAGATAAACTCAATAGTCCCAAAACTATTTTGCCCAACACCTCTAATACCAGCATGACCAACATTTCCACAAGAAGATCCATCTATGTTGATTTTCAACATACCCTAAGGAGGACACCAACACCCCTCCCTATTCATCTTCTAAAGAGGATGACAACATCTATTTCTCTTGATCTGGCCAGCACCCAAAGCAGTACCCCTCTGAAAAGGAAGGTTGAGATGAGTGCAACAGGGAACATCTCCCGGATCCACACCCTCAGCCAAGTCACACTTAGCCGAGATAGTTTCTCCCAAATAATGAAGAATTTTCCACCTCAAATGTTGGACAACCAACTTCACAACTTAAAAAATCTTGCGATTCCTCTCCAACCAGATATGCTAGATAATAAAGGTCGGTCCAAGAGCCCAAGCAACTTGAAGAAAAGAGGTCTTAACAGGGGCCTTCCCCCACCGGGAAAAGAACTCTGCCAAAGAAGAGACATGCCAACAAGCCTAGTTCCACACACTCCACCATAGGTGCCAAAGCTTCCTAGAGAAGGAACATTGGAAGAAGAGATGAGGGACACTCTCCTCACTATTACAACACAAAACACACATTGAGGGACCTTGGAACCCTCACTTGCACAAGTTATCCCAAGTAAGACACTAGTTTTGGACCACCAACCACATAAAAAAATTGCACTTGGGCCAAGAAAATTTGTTCCACATGTGCTTCCACCAAGGAACCTTAGTGTCCCCAAACATCTGCCTAACCAACTCACCATAACCTGCTGAAACAAAGTACTTACCAGATAAATCACTATTACTCCAAGCCAAGACATCCTACCCCTCCATGGAATTGCATTCATGCGTTGCAAGAATCTAAGCCAACTCTTGCCTATCCTCCTCTAGTTTGTAAGGGTTAAAAAGTATATCTCTAGCACTTGCTATCATTTATTTTTTAATTCTTTGTCTAGTTGTAATTGTCTAGTGAGCAATTTGGGCATTTTTGTGTAAAAGTTGACATTTTACTCGAGTCTTGATTGACCTTAACACCATACATCCCAAGGACCCATAACTAACCTTCACATTTCTCATTCCTTGACTTGGGTTAAATCTACAATTGCAATTTTGAATCTCATCTAGAATTGCATGTGTAGTTTTGACTCCCAAGTTCCCAACATCAAATTTAATTTTAGGTCAAAAGACTTACACACATTTCTACTAGAAGCTCTCTAATTAATTGTTATCTATAAACTTGAGAACAAAATATTCAAAATCACATGCTAGGGTTTTGAATGAAAGGACAAAGCCTTAGGCCATTTAATCACCTTTCAAAAGCATCAAACAAACATCAAGGTATCATACAGTAAAATCACTTAGAACATCATAGCATTACCATTTGCAATTAGGACACATATATTCATTGCATTACACTTGGCGTTTTTGCAAACTTGCTCCATATTATTTAATTGATTTAAGGGTTAGACTAAAGATGAGAGGTGGGAAGCTAGTGGTCTTCCTCTCCAAGTATAGTAGATTCTATTCATTCTCTTTAGCACCACCTTGTCCAAATTATTGTAGGCAAACATATTTCATAATAGATCAAGGCCACAAATTATAAGTTCAAAATCAAACATGCAAGGATCAAAACCATAAATGTGGGATTGACCTAGAGTAGGCTACAATTGATTTTGTAGTCCATTGGGACTAGATTGATGTAGGTTTGATGAGACAACATTGAGGTGAATTACATATCACAATCTACAAAATAATCTTCCACATTGTTTTTGGAGCTAAGAAATGGTAATTTGATTATTATTGTTATTTGCATTATTTAACCTTGCTTTAATAGAATGATTTTTTTTAAAATTTTGTTGAACTTTGTTTGAACTTTAAATTTGTATGGAGATGATGAATATGAAATGAGTCCAAAATATTAATACTAGTCTAAGCATTTTGAAGTTGATTAATTTTGTTGAACTTTGTTTAATTATACCCCTTGTGTGATGGCTAATGATGATGACTAATTGTAGTACCCCTCCATTTATGCTTATGTTTTCTGGTAACATCTTTTCATACTGTTAGATTTCGGTACCTTGTTTTGGATATTTGGATCGCTGATTTTGAGCGACAGTGGATTTATTTTGTGATATGATGATACAATGTATGGTGATTACTATTTTCTGATATGCTTTGATATAGCGTAGATGTTTTCCTTCAGTTGATTATTGCTATATATATGTTTATGATGGACTAATTGTTGTTTAATTCGTTAGTCTGATGTGACGTGTATTGGTGTGGAGAACGGAATTGCATCACTCGCTTGCGAGTGCCCTGTGATGTCCGTGATTTTCTCCGCACGGTGTGCCTGTACAATGGATTATATATATATATATGCATTTTATTGCTTGGTTGCAGGATTGCAGGTACATGACACCGACTCCACCTGGTTATTCAGGTCTGAGCGTGTCAAGACTCAACGGAAATGTTGATTGGGAGGTAGTAGCATGGTTCATCCTAGTCTAGTCTTTAACCCAGTCATAGTACGTCGTCAGTTTAGTTTGGAGTTTCAGATTGTTTTGTCTTTTCCTGTTTGGATTATTTGCTTGAAAAGGAAAATTTTGTTAATTAATAATAGTTTATTATGTTTTAATTTACTATTATTTAAATTATTATTTTTAAATGTTAAAGAAATAAGTTTTACATGTTATTTAATAAATTAATTAGTTTGTTTGGTTAAATAATTTGATCTTAGAGATTAAATTTATTTAATTAAATAAATTTTTAATTAAATAAGTTAATTAATTAAATTAATATTGTTTAAATTGTGTGTGAATAGATTTTATTTAAATTAATATTTTTGTGGAAATGGCATTTTTAATTATTAAATAAATATGCAATTTGAAAATTGAAATTTAAAATTTAAAATGAATTAAATCCATGCAAATCTTGAGAGGCAAGATTGTCGAGAAGTGGTTAAAAGATATTTTGTACTTCTCGACATGTGTACCAATTGAATTTATGGTTTATGGTTGAGGTTGTTCACGAATATTATTTTGGATCTGGGAAAACACAGAGGCTATTCTATTTTTCACGGGAAAAATATTAGAGCTCTGTAAAAATTTCTATTTATGCTATTTTTTTTTGGTAATATTGTATACTTATGGAAGTTCTCTGGTTTGCAAATTGGGAATTGGTGTTCGGGAAAGGCTTTGGAAGCTATAAGAAACAGAGGTTCTCATCACCAGACAGTCATCTGAAGCAAAGGAACACAGGTATTCACCTTGTGATTCTTATTTTGTTTGTTTTTGGAAGGGAATGTTGTGAAAAGAAATTAATTTTAATTTAAATCCCTGTACTTCTCGTAAAGAAATTGTTCCTTGTATGTTTGTAAAATTGTTGGTTTCAGAAGAATTTTTGTAGCATACTTTCTGTGGAAAATATTTAAATTCGTGAAGGGGAAATTAGTTAAATGGTAAATGGATTTTTAAAACCTTAGGGTAAATTAAATTTTGAATGGAAATTTTTGTGCGTATTTTCTTTTGAAACCCTGAAGAAATTTGATAATTTCCCCGATTTCCCCATTGAAACCTGTAGAAATTTATTTTATTTCTCTGTTGTAAAACCCCGTTGTGATTTTATATATATATATATATATTTGTATATATACATCTTCATATATTAAATTGGATTGTGAAATGTCTTTGATTTTAAATATATGAATTTATGCTTGAAATCACGATAGGCGATACATTATAAATCGATTAAAATTATGCATGAATTTAAATTTTGGTGTTATTGTCCTTTTGATTTTATATGTAAATAAAACAATTTTAAATCATCATGTATATAGTCAGAGTTCATCGTACCGCCTCAAATGGGCTTAATTTAATCGATGCAAACTCTCACAAGTCACGATCGTTCACAAATGCCTCCCCATATCTAGAGTGGTCAGACACACAAACAAGGGTTGAAAAAATTTTCAAGACAATGTACCAAGGACAAAATGCACCTATCGAAGTTCAAACTAAAAATTTTGATTTTAATCTTTTATTTCGATCATATAAACTGATTTTAGGGTTTTAGCATTATTTTTTAATATTTATATAGACATATATTTGTATATTATTATATATATATGTGACATATATATTATATTATATATATATGTATATATATATAAGGTATTATGTATATATATTTATTGTTGAGAATATTTGATTAAAATATTAATGTGGAAAAGTTTATTTTGGGCAAATGAGAAATAAGAATATATTTGTATTTAAATAATTATGCATATAATGATTTCAATGAGTATATTTATTTAAATGTATTGAAAACTGTTGTTAAGTAAAGGAAAATTAGAAATAGATATTTTCTCTCATTTAATTGATTGACTGGATTTAATATATCCCAATGATAGATGTGTTTTCGCTTTAAGTTGCTTTAAATTTTTATTGGGTAAAAGGGGGATTTATCTTTACGTGATTTCAAGTCTTCCAGTTGTAGTCTTTTAAAGGGAGTGAAATTTTACAATGATTTTATGTGATTGAACAGACTAGGGTAGTGCACTTGGTTTGGTATTGTTTATAGACACCTGGTTTTTATGAACAGGTTGTGATGTCCATTGTGGTATATCTGGTTTTATTTGTTGATTTTTGTGCACTCTATCCTCCCTAGTTAGAAAATTTAGTATACCCTTGTTATGTTTAGGGGAGTGGCTCTATGTAAGGGCCGACACACAAAGTGGTGTCAGGGTAACTTACAAAGAGTTAGTAAGTCAGTGATAACTAAATAACACAATAGTTAGATTTAAAATCTTTAACAAGATTAATATGCATCACTTATGGACTCTTGAGCTAGTTTAGTCTTGAGTATAAGATGAGAAGGCCTGGAATGGAAAATCGATATCTTGTTACCTTAAAAGATATTCGATTCCGCAATAATTTGCATTGGGGTCGGGTTTCGTAAGAGGTTACCAGGGTAACCCAAGTTGGGAGCCGAAACCTAGGAAGAAACACCAGGGTAACCTTTGCAATATTGTGGATGACACTCCACCTAAAAATAATAGTTGCCAACCTTGTTGTACTCTAGTATGATCATTGTCTAAAATCCGGAAGCAAATGATAACCATCAAGAGCAGGTAATTTAGGTTAGTAGATTGTCTAAAAATCCATATTACTATCTCCTAGCACGGGGGGTGGACCTACGGGTACCACATGGTTGGGTGGAACGTGCACCTTACTCCATTGGGTCCCCAGTTTATGATCATGGCAACGAGAGCTTCATGGATGGAGAGCTCGTACTTGGATACATATGTACTTTCTTTATTGCATTAACATAAATCTTGTATTGTAAAACATCCCTCAATTATTTATGAGGTGAACATTGTAAATGTAAATTGTAACTATTATTTGATCTACCTCATCAGATGAATGAGTATTGTAATATTATTTCAAATGCAATGTAAGAAAACATATTTGTACTTTATACTTTCTTGAATGGAATTTCAAATGTTATGCAATGTTTATTTTTAAGTTTATGATTAATTAAATATATGCAATGCTAAATACTAAAGTCATCTATGGAAACTCAAGTAGTGTAACGTCATGTAACATAGTGAATGTATGCAACTAATTAACTTAATATTATTACTTTAAAAAAAAATTTATTACACCTTTATACACAAATGTAAGACATCTTTTAGGGCAAGATGGGGCACTACAATTAGGTCGAGCCAAGGTTACAAACACCATTACTCCTGCACCTATGAGCCCATTAGTTGACCTAGCACGAGGTACTTATCCGTTATCCTGGTTGAATAGTATCTAAGACTCATTATTGTTATGTGTAGGAACATGCCTAGGCGAGGTGGAAGAGGTCGTGGTAGAGGTCAAGGTGGAGGCCGAGGGCTAATCCCTCAGGTTACTCCCCCTCCAAGCCCTCATCACAGTGATCAGGCAAAACATTTGGATTAGAGGAATGAGGGATAGAATCCCGCCGAGTAGGGTTCACAGACACGCCCTTATTATAGGTCCCACCGTCTTTGGACCCACGCAGAAGATGAGCGGAGGCTGCTGAGAGAGAGAGCCAGTCTCCTAGGAGGATAGATGATGGCTGCACTCAAGATGCTGGCCATCAGACACATAGAGGGATTTGATCAGGGCACTCCCACCTTGATGGCAATGAGGTGGCTTTAGGCAGATCTCGGCTACTAGATTTGGGTAGATGCTTCGCCATGCACCCTTACGGTAGCAATACCCATGCGAGATGCGCTATCATGCATCTGAGAGGATTCGCCTCTACTTGGTGGCGCCTGGAAGAGCAGAAGCTCCACTTAGATATTGGGTCAATGTCTTGGGAGATGTTTTTGGAAAGGTTTAGAGCACGGTTCCTATCGGAACACTGGAGGAAGCAACGAGCTGACGAGTTCCATGATCTACGTCAATTGGCTCTATCTGTTGAGCAATATGAACGTAGATTCTATGAACTCAAGCAGTACGCAGGTATTGGCGATGATGAGCCTATGCTAGTACAACACTTCATCAGGGGTTTAAACGCCCGCATTAGTGGTGGTGTCAAAGTCTTTGAGCCAAAGACTATGGAAGTTGCGGTGGAGAAGGCTCGAATAGTGGAAGAGAATCTTGTTATGGCATTAGGTGGTCATATAGGAGTACACATTGGTAGCGCTCCTGCAGCAGGTTTTAGTCCACGAAGTGGACATGCACAGACAGGAGGTTCCTCTAGGAACCAACAGACACCCTCAAAGGGTGGGCAGCAACAACAACAACGTACACCTCAAAAGAATAATAATCCACAACCACAACAAGGTAATAGTCCACAGATAGGAAATGGTCACAACTGGTGGCGCGACAAGCACAATAGGCAGGATCAGCTTGCGCAGAGTGCTCAGTCTACTGTTAGTAGAGGTAGTTTTCAGCAATCCAATGCACCTTTGGGTGGCAGAGTATTCGGTAGAGGCACAGGATGTTACTCGTGTGGACAGCAGCGACACATTGCTAGGCAGTGTCCGATGAGAGTTTCTACTGGTTTTGGGCCTTGACCTACAGTTTCAGAGCCTACAGTGGGTGATGCAAGACGATCACATACAGTATATGCTGCGGTTAGTGACTGCCCAACCGATCACCGTAATCACGCTGGTCTAGACCGTAAGTTACGGTGTTAGTGTTTCCATTCTTTTGATTTCTGAAGCAATGCGACTCGCCTTCAATCGACCATTGTTAACCGGCGTGGGTCTTATGTAAAGCAAGGTGGTAAGTAAGGGGTTGAAATTCACCTATGGGGTGAAGGGTAGCAAAGAGAACTTAGTACATAATTGTGAACTTAAAATTGGTATGTTAACTACCTTAGTAGATCTATATGTTACACCTTTAGGATCGTATGACATAGTTTTAGGTATGGATTGGTTAGCATCTTATCATGCTGTGATTGACTATCGACTTAAGACAGTTAGTTGCATAAATGATTTAGGTGCGAAAGTGGAAATCATAGGTATACAAAGACCTATCTCTTTGCGGATGATATCTGCTATGCAATTAAAGAGATGTCTTCGTCAGGGTTGTCAACTATTTGCAACAACAGTTATTGATTTGGAAGAAGGTGAGAGTCGAGAGGTATCTCTTGATTATCATCCTATTCTTAGGGAATTTGCTGATGTGTTTCCTGATGATATACCTGGAATGCCACCGAAGAGAGATATTGATTTTAGAGTTGACTTAGTTCCAGGAGCTGAGCCTATATCTAGAGCTCTGTATAGAATGACGACTCAGGAGTTAGAGGAACTATTAGAAAAGGGTTTTATTCGTCCAAGTGTGTCCCCTTGGGGAGCACCCGTTATCTTCGTAAAGAAGGACGGATCACTTAGATTGTGTATTGACTATCGTCAATTGAACAAGGTTACGATTAAGAATCGTTATCCTTTGCCTAGAATCGATGATCTTTTTGATCAAATTAAGGGAGCTAATGTGTTCTTTAAAATAGATTTGAAATCTGGTTATCATCAATTGCGAATTGCTGAAGCTGATATTCATAAAACTGCATTTTGAACTCGTTATGGGCACTATGAATTCACGGTAGTACCGTTTGGGTTAACGAACGCACCATCAGTATTCATGAGTTTAATGAATGGTGTTTTTCGTACATACCTTGATCATTTTGTCCTTGTATTTCTCAATGATATTTTGATCTATTCAAGAAACATGAAGGAACATGAAGAACACTTGAGACAGGTATTGCAATGTTTGAGAGAAAATCAATTGTATGCGAACTTGAAGAAGTGTGACTTCTTTCAAACTGAGATAAAATATCTTGGACATGTGATATCTGGAAAAGGTATTGCTGTGGATCCTTCAAATATTCAAGCTATTGTAGATTGGCCCGCGCCTACTAATGTAGGTGAAGTGCGTAGTTTTATGGGTCTAGCTGGTTACTATAGGTGGTTTGTTGAGGGATTTTCTAGAATCGGTCATCCTATTACTTCTCTTCAGAGAAAAGGGAAGAAGTTTGTTTGGACAAAGCGATGTTAGTTGGCTTTTGAGACCGTAAAGAAAAGTTGATAATGCACCTATACTGGTATTCCCCGATCCTACTAAGGATTTTGTAGTTTGCATGGATGCCATCCTTAGGGTTTGGGGCAGTTTGATGTAAGATGGTATGATTGCTTATGAGTCTCACAAACTCGAGGATGTGAATTAAACCATCACTCATGATCTAGAACTAGCTGTAGTTGTACATGCATTGGTTCGATGGAGGCATTTCTTATTAGGTCATCGTTTCAAACTTCATACTAATCACTGTAGTTTGCAATACATTTTCACGCAACCTAACTTGAATGCTAGGCAGAGACAGTGGATGGAGTTCTTCTGTGAGTACGATTTTGAAGTGAGATATGTTCAAGGAAAAGAGAACATAGTGGCTGACACTCTTAGTTGTCATCGACATGAGATCTTTGCTACTACTCTTGAAGTAGATTTGAGAGGTCAAATATTAACTACACTTCCTAATGATAGATTGTATCGAGTAAGATTAGAATTGAATACGGTAGACCTTTAGAAGGTCGTTGTAGGGTATGCCCTTGAACTAGATGGTATATTATGACATTTAGGTGCGTATTTATGTACCATAATTTGAGGTCTTCATTACGTGAAATTATGGCCCGAAGCTCCTTCGAGCTCCATACTCAACTCATCGAGGTGTTAAGAAAATCCATCTTGATCTTAGGCGGTGTATTTACGGCCTGGTATGAAACATGATATTGCTGACTATGTATCGAGATGTCTTGAATGCCAGTGAGTCAAAGCTGAGCATCAACATCCCGCTGGATTATTGCAGCCACATCCCATTCCTGAATGGAAATGGGATATTATATTCATTGACTTTATTGTAGGGTTACCTATGTCATCATGTCGACATGATGCCATTATGGTAACTGTTGACCGATTGACTAAAGTAGCTCATTTTTCACCAGTACGATCATCTTACAATGCTTCATCCATAGCTAGGATATTCATGGAGGACATAGTTAGATTACATGGGATTCCTTGTAGGATTATATCAGATAGAGATCATGTATTCACTTCAGCCCTATGGACTTCATTACAACATGCTCTAGGTACACAGTTGAACTTTAGTTCAGCGTATCATCCTCAAACCGATGGACAAACAGAGAGAGTTAACCAAATATTAGAGGATATGCTTAGAATGTACGTAATGGACCAACAATCATGTTGGGAGGATTATGCGTATTTAGTAGAATTTGCTTACAATAATGGATCGAGTTCCATAGGTATGCCACCATTTCAGGCATTATACGATCGTCCTTGTCGAACTCCTTTGAGTTGGGATCGACTAGAGGATAGAGTGTTACTTGGACCTGAGATGCTTTGAGACATGGAGCAACAGGTTGACCGTATTAGAGAACATTTGATAGCAGCCCAAGATAGGCAAAAGAAGTATGCCGATGCGCATAGAATAGACCAATAGTTTGTAGTTGGTGATAGAGTGTTTCTTCGAGTGCGACCGCGAAAGAGTCCAATCCATTATGAAAAAGGCTCTAAGCTTGTGCCTCATTTTGTTGGGCCATTTGAGATCTTAGAGAGAATTGGTCCTGTGGCGTATCAACTCGCCTTACCACCCAGTTTGTCACATATTCATGATATTTTTCATGTATCAGTTCTTAGACCATATCATCCGACATTTCTCATGTACTTGATTGGAATCGTTATAGGTAGAGGGCGGGCAGGCTTTGGAGCGTGGCCATTCTCTGACGCACGGTGGCTCGGTCGAGGGGTTGAGGCGTTGATCAGTGTGAGGTCCAATGGGATCCTAGCCATGAGGCTTACTGCTACTTGGGAGGATACAGCATGAGGGGAACTTTATCCTACCGTTCGCGAGGCTTCGAGAACAGAAGCGATCCTAGGGGGAGGATGTAGTACCCTCCATTTATGCTTATGTTTTCTGGTAACATGTTTTCATACTATTAGATTTTGGTACCTTGTTTTGGATATTTGGATCGCTGATTTTGAGCGACAGTGGATTTATTTTGTGATATGATGATACAATGTATGGTGATTACTATTTTCTGATATGCTTTGATATAGCGTAGATGTTTTCCTTCAGTTGATTATTGCTATATATATGTTTATGATGGACTAACTCTTATTTAATTTGTCAGTCTGATGTGACATGTATTGGTGTGGAGAGCGGAATCGCATCACTTATGCGAGTGCCTGTGATGTCGTGATTTTCTCCGCCGCCGATGTGCCTGTACAATGGATTATATATATATACATGTTATTTGTTTGGTTGCAGGATTGCAGGTACATGACACCGACTCCACCTGATTATTCAGGTCTGAGCGTGTCAAGACTCAACATAAATGTTGATTGAGAGGTAGTAACATGGTTCATCCTAGTCTAGTCTTTGTAACCGGTCATAGTACATCATCGGTTAGTTTGGAACTTCTCATATTGTTTTGTCTTTTCCTAATTGGATTATTTGCTTTGAAAGGAAAATTTTGTTAATTAATAATAGTTTATTATGTTTTAATTTACTGTTATTTAAATTAATTTTTAAATGTTAAAGAAATAAGTTTTACATGTTATTTAATAAATTAATTAGTTTGTTTGGTTAAATAATTTGATCTTAGAGATTAAATTTATTTAATTAAATTAATTAATTAATTAAATTAATATTGTTTAAATTGTGTGTGAATAGATTTTATTTAAATTAATATTTTTGTGGAAATGGCATTTTTAATTATTAAATAAATATGCAATTTGAAAATTGAAATTTAAAATTTAAAATGAATTAAATCCATGCAAATCTTGAGAGGCAAGATTGCCGAGAAGTGGTTAAAAGATATTTTGTACTTCTCGACATGTGTGCCAGTTGAATTTATCGTTTATGGTTGAGGTTGTTCACGGATATTATTTTGGATCTGGGAAAACACAGAGGCTATTCTATTCTTCACGAGAAAAATATTAGAGCTCTATAAAAATTAATGTTTATGCTATTTTTTTTTGGTAATATTGTATACTTATGGAAGTTCTCTGGTTTGCAAATTGGGAATTGGTGTTCGGGAAAGGCTTTGGAAGCTATAAGAAACAGAGGTTCTCATCACCAGACAGTCATCTGAAGCAAAGGAACACAGGTATTCACCTTGTGATTCTTATTTTGTTTGTTTTTGGAAGGGAATGTTGTGAAAAGAAATTAATTTTAATTTAAATCCCTGTACTTCTCGTAAAGAAATTGTTCCTTGTATGTTTGTAAAATTGTTGGTTTCAGAAGAATTTTTGTAGCATACTTTCTGTGGAAAATATTTAAATTCGTGAAGGGGAAATTAGTTAAATGGTAAATGGATTTTTAAAACCTTAGGGTAAATTAAATTTTGAATGGAAATTTTTGTGCGTATTTTCTTTTGAAACCCTGAAGAAATTTGATAATTTCCCCGATTTCCCCATTGAAACCTGTAGAAATTTTATTTTGTTTCTTTGTTGTAAAACCCTGTTGTGATTTATATATATATACATTTTCATATATTAAATTGGATTATGAAATGTCTTTGATTTTAAATATATGAAATTTATGTTTGAAATCGTTATACAGGCGTATACATATAAAATCGGATTAAAATTTTGTATGCGCGAAATTGAAATTTTGCAGGTTATTGTCCGTTTATTTTATATGTAATAAGATGCAAATTTTAAATACTGTTATGTATGTTAAGGGGGCCCTGGGCTACCCCACAGCCGCACCCATATGGGGCAACGGCTGTGGAGGCAGCCAGCGCTACCCTCACAAGCAGTGTGCGGCTATCTCACAATTGCCTCCCCATACGGGTAGGGCTGCACACTCACAGCCGCGGGTTGTTTACCCTGCGTACACAGCCGTGGCTGTATAAAATGCAATCGATTTGTGTTCAAACGGAAATTTTTGATTTTACCTTATTTCGATGATAAAATCCGATTTAGGGTTTTAGTATTATTTTTAATATTTATATATATATTATATATATGTATATATATATATATATTATATATATATATAATATATATGTATATATATATGTATTATGTATATATATTTATTGTTGAGAATATTTGATTAAAATATTAATGTGGAAAAGTTTATTTTGGGCAAATGAGAAATAAGAATATATTTGTATTTAAATAATTATGCATATAATGATTTCAATGAGTATATTTATTTAAATGTATTGAAAATTGTTTTTAAGTAAAGGAAAATTGGAAATAGATATTTTCTCTCATTTAATTGATTGACTAGATTTAATATATCCCAATGATAGATGTGTTTTCGCTTTAAGTTGCTTTAAATTTTTATTGGGTAAAAGGGGGATTTATCTTTATGTGATTTCAAGTCTTCCAGATGTAGTCTTTTAAAGGGAGTGAAATTTTACAATGATTTTATGTGATTGAACAGACTAGGGTAGTGCACTTGGTTTGGTATTGTTTATAGACACCTGGTTTTTATGAACAGGTTGTGATGTCCATTGTGGTATATCTGGTTTTATTTGTTGATTTTTGTGCACTCTGTTCACCCTAGTTAGAAAACTTAGTATACCTTTGTTATGTTTAGGGGAGTGGCTCTATGTAAGGGCCGACACACAAAGTGGTGTCAGGGTAACTTACAAAGAGTTAGTAAGTCAGTGATAACTAAATAACACAGTAGTTATATTTAAAATCTTTAACAAGATTAATATGCCTCACTTATGGACTCTTGAGCTAGTTTAGTCTTGAGTATAAGATGAGAAGGCCTAGAATGGAAAATCGATATCTTGTTACCTTAAAAGATATTTGATTATGCAATAATTTGCATTGGGTCCGAGTTTCATAAGAGGTTACCAAGGTAACCCAAGTTGGGGGCTGGAACCTAAGAAGAAACACCAGGGTAACCTTTGCAATATTGTGATGGCACTCCACCTAAAATAACAATTAACCTTGTGTACTTAGTACATTCGATTGTCTAAAATCTGGAAGCAATGTAACCATCAGTTAGTTATGTACTTGTGTCTAGGGTTAGTAGATTATGTCTAGGTAACCATATTACTATCACCTAGCACGGGGGGTGGACCTACGGGTACCACATGGTTGGGTGGAACGTGCACCTTACTCTGTTGGGTCCCCAGTTTATGATCATGGCAACGAGAGCTTCATGGATGGAGAGCTCATACTTGGATATAGATGTACTTTCTTTATCGCATTAACGTAAATCTTGTATTGTAAAACATCCCTCAATTGTTTATGAGGTGAACATTGTAAATGTAAATTGTAACTATTATTTGATCTACCTCATCAGATGAATGAGTATTGTAATATCATTTCAAATGCAATGTAAGAAAACATATTTGTACTTTATACTTTCTTGAATGGAATTTCAAATGTTATGCAATGTTTATTTTTAAGTTTATGATTAATTAAATATATGCAATGCTAAATACTAAAGTCATCTATGGAAACTCAAGTAGTGTAACGTCACGTAACTTAATGAATGTATGCAACTAATTAACTTAATATTATTACTTTAAAAAAAAAAATTATTACTCCTTTATACACAATTGCAACATTCTTTAGGTTATAAGACGAGGCATTACATGTTGCTTGCATTCAAATCAAAAGGAATTCATGGGTACTTGTATCATGGCTCTTTATGTCAAGGTCTCACACATCTATTATTGCATATTGGATGTGTACTATTTTCCAAAGGTTCTACATGAAGAACATTTAATGGAGATTCGATGCATTCATGGTGGAAAATGCAAGTTTTAAGATCCAAGTTATCAGATGATCAAACCTTCATTTTTATTTTATACTTTTTTCTAATAGGGTAATCAATTAGAAAAAGTAAATTTATTTATGCTGAATATCTATTTCATGATGTATCTAGAGGTGTTTCAATGCAAAATATATCTATTTTATTAGTATTTCAAACATGCATGGTTGAAGAACTTTATCATGAATGTGAAACATGATGCAACTAGGGGATATGTGTTTGTAAAACTTGGATCTATCACACATTTTTCATCATACAAGGATGCCACAAAAATTGAGGCTTATATTTTTGTTGACAAATATAGAGATACCCAACTTTTATTTATCAAATATTATTTAGTAATGATGGCTTGACATAGTGTGTATGTGGCCTAGGTGTTTCCACACACTCTAGCATATAGGAAGGTGAAAAATGGAATAGGAGATCCCTGCCACTTGCATTTTAAGAGATAGTTTATGAAGATAATCATGTGTGACTTGAATTATCATGTTAATTGGTTGATACATTAGCCAACGTCAAATGTATATATATTATTAATGGTTAAAATTTAACAAGAAAAAATTGTTTCTATAGGAACTTTACATTGAGAAGATTGAAAACATGTCTCTAGTCTAGGCCATGTATATACTATATATCCAAGTTATATCGATAATCATCTAGCATGTGTGGCAAGTGAGAGTGATATTTGTTTCCATTACTAGGTATATGGATCCTCTAGTGAAATGTGTATGTAATATTGTAACTTTTCAATACAAGGATGCACATTAAAGCATTTCATGAAGGTGAACCTAGTAAGGGAGAGACACCATGTGTCTTACATCTTGCATACAAATGGTGATGCTTTAGCTTGTAATGATCTATAGATAAATGATGTGTCATCATTACCTTTGAATATTTGACATCTAAGCGACATTAAATTCTTATTATATTGGTATTTCATTCTAAATGCAATTTATGCTTAACCTATATTGTGATTCAATGTAGGATACATCCAATAAACTTGATGACATTATTTCCCAATTCTTAGAGAATAATTTGTAGCTACAAAATTATTAACCACACTTTTGTTCTTACTAATCGTTATTAGTTTAATTAATAATTTCATAAACCTATTGTATTATTTTGTTACTAGACCATTAACAATGAAGATGGAGGAGACATGAAGTGAAAATAATAAATAATTTAGAAAAAATAATGGCAAATAATTGATTTAGCATGACACTTTCCTTTATCAAAAAGTAGTAAGAGGATTGGTTAGACAAATCCAAAAGTAGAAAAATCTAATCCCAACTCATATTACACCATCCAAGAGCACAACCAATTTACTATGTAGAAGATGAATTTGGTCAAACTATTTTATGGAAAAGAGATTTCATTGAGTGTATGAATGTGGGAAGATAGAGACATGTCTTGAACAATGTACTTCTACATTTTTACAACCACTATCACCAAAAAACATGACAATCTCTAGAGGGTGGCCAAATAAGATGGAGATCATACTAGGCACAAAATTGGTGACCGAGAGTAGTAAGCATGCAAGATTATATTGAAAATATAGTATGATACTATCATCATACTTGAGTAGGTTTATATTAGCTCTACTTGACATAATATAAGACTTTGTTATGCTATAATGATGTGTAGAATTCTTTAAATAAAACTCCAATGTCATTCACTATTTAAGATTGCTACTTGTTGAGTCTATTTGGTTATCTTTCTACTAACCTACATAGACAAATATTTACACAATCATATCATATTTAAAGAATTTGTATTGTATAATGAATTTTCTAAATAAAATATTTGTGTCTAGCAATGTCTATGGGAATGGAGAGGAGTGATGAAATGTGTCCACAATTCTTAATTCAAAGATGTATGAGTATGTTTTTTAATTTTCCTTTTGGATCAAAGGTAACTATAATATTTTAAAAAAAATTCTAACCCTATTTAATGAATGTATTCAAGAATAATTTTCATCTTGAAAGTTTAGATGGTTATGTCTCTATGGTTTGAAGATTTATGATTAATGGTATTATGTATTTATATTGTTTCCTTATAATTTTGTGGATAGAAATAGGCAAACCTTACTAATTATTTCTTAATGGAGGGATATCACACACCAAATCAATGTAGTATTTGGTGTTAACATATACACCTACCTTTTTTTACCTTTTTGATGCTACATTTTCAATATTTGAGATTGTCTCATATCTTGGGTCAAACAAGTGTGTGCCCCCCTTAATAATGTGGTTTCCATCTCATGGAATGTGTAATTACTAGTGTCTAGATATGCTAATCCATATTTGAGACAATATACTTGTTCAACACATGTTATGTTAACTCAATGTTGATTGGCTCAAGGTGCCTAATCATAGACACAACCTCTCTCTACCTCAATACACTCTATTGATCCTCAACCTAAACCAAAGATACTCATAAATTTAATTAGAACTCCTAAATTTTCTTCAAATATGTCCATCCCAAACATAAATAGGGCCTAATTTATTAGTGATTGATATGGAAATTTATAACTAATTAGACCACACTCCCAATTGTTAAAAGCACTTAATAGCTTCAAGTGCATTTTTGGCATTTGATCTGTATAGATAAATATCGAAAACTACCATGAACATTATACTAGTGGTCCTAAACCATTTTGCATAATTTGGTATACCATTAAATACATTTGAAGCTTATTTGTGTCTTTATAATATCTTTTTTTATCTTCTTAGATAATACTTGACCAATGGAGAGGTGTTATATTTAGTTAATGATGAGAATCCTATTTACTAAGTTTTTATGAATCTAGTTTGAAGATTGTGATTTGCTTAAATAAACATTGTATGAAGGCATTAATAGCTACAAATATTATTTTCTTAAAACTCATATTAAGATATATCAATATTGATTAATTAAGCATGAGATTGGAACTATGCCCATTTATAAATGTATTCTCAATGCCCAAGGCATGGAACTAAAAATTACTCATACATATTTTATAAATGTATTATAAATGACTGGGAGATTGGACTAAAACTTACTAATGCGTATTTTATATGTCTGTTCATCTTAGTAAATGGGTTGTATCGAGTTGTATTAGGTGTTCCATTGAATGGTTTATTCTTTTAGTCATATAAAATATGGACGAAATGAGATTGCAACCTTAAGAAATGTATAATATCAAATCTATTCTCTAGATAAAGGAGTCTAAAAGCTAGCTTAAACAATCATAATCTTAATAAATTAATCTATAGTTTGAATGTTCTAGGAGATAGTAAGAATTTTTTAATATAGTGGGGATGGACTTAATATTGTCTTTTTATCGTTATTAAAACTAAACATTTACTAGATTAGGTTTTAGATTATTTATCGAAAAATGAGATCAATATTATAGAGATTTTTAAAGCTTGCAATCTCATTTGATCCGTATTTTATATCATTAAATTAATAAACCATTAAAGGAGATACCTAATACAACCCATCCACTAAGACGAACATATGACTATTTTCAATTGAATAGGATGGAAAGAAAGGTATGCAAACTATCTATTAGAATTTATGCATAACTAAAATATGAAGGTCTACTTGGAGTCAATGCATTCAACCAAAATATGAAGTCATTCTTAGAATCATAAAGCCCTAAACTCAGGGATATTTTTATTACAAAATATATTATAAACATTTCATATGGAAATGAACCTTGAAATATCATTTACATACATTATATTTATCCACTTATAGCTATTGGAAGCCATGAAAAGAAGAAACGTAGATACTCTAGCCTTTCATTTCCTATTTGGTTAAAAAAGAAAACACAATATTCAACTATTGTTCATAAAAAGAGTAGTAGATGACACCTCTATGTTGTATATAAAGATCCTTGAATATGGTCTCAAGTTGGGAGAATTTGGTAGGATTGTGTATAATTAGTATAGTTAATGGCATGGCATGGGATAAACACTTTTTACTATGACCACAATGAATGTAATGTTTCTTTTAAAAGGAAATGATATTTTAGACTATTAGATGATCAACAATAGTGGAAAGGTGTTGTCATGTTGGAAACAAGTTGTCTATTGAAAATTTTGATCTCTTTTGAAAATATTGTATTATAGTCCTACTCTTAAATAATTTTGTATACTTCAACTACAATGATTAATGTTTGGCATAGAATCATGACTTAGCAATAACTTTGGACAATGCTCTATTTTCTTTGAGCCCTTGATTATGATTAACTTGTCTATGTTATCCTCTTGTGTTAGTATAATATCATTCCAATACATTTATAGTGAAGTTTGATTGTAAGGACACAAAGGTCAATGTGTTGATGCCCTTGAGATGAGAAGCTTGAATTCTCACGTCCTCTACTCTTAGATTCCTCTATTGAGGTATTATTTGATCCTTGAGAGAAATTGTAAAGAGAGACAAACCTATTAGTTCATTAAAATTACTACACTACCCTTAAATACTATACGCTCATTACTAATGTAGTGATATATTATATTTTATTATCATATAAAAAAACTAAATATTTTTTTCTTGTAATTATTCCTTTTCATAAGAAAATACATGAGACAACATTTAGCAACAACGTTTTCCATTATGTAGATGACATAGGTTGTGAATGTCATCTATCCCAATCTCAGATAGAAGCCAATGAGAAAAATGTGCTTCATTTAAAAAACCTTTTTATATGTCTTTTAACATGTTTAAAGATAAGTAATGAAATTCGCACGTGCAAATGCTTTAAAAGATAAGTATAAAGAAAAGTCAATAATGTAGGTGGGTAAATAAAATAAAAGTCCACCTATGATTATGGTTTCATGATTTTTAATTAAATCGTGTCCTTTTTTGAAAACACGGTTAACCTTTTTAAGTGAGCTCCTCCTCCTTTAGCCCATGGTTATATGGTGGATATGTGGGTACTTGGTTTAGCACTTGAAATTATGGAAATACTATGAAATTTTTTAGCTAATAACCATGTAATTAGCTTCAAAGGGATTAACAAAGTTGATCATTTGTATTGGAGGTAGTTTTATGGGAAGGCATAACGTTTGTGTTTGAAGGAGCTTTTGGATTTTTTTTGGAAGTACATATTTTTCATAGGTTTTTATGTCTCTATTATATTTTATAGGTGTTTTCAGTAAGTAATATGTATCATGTAAATAGATGGTTAAATGTCATATTTTTTTGGACATGGATTATGTGGTCATAAGAAATGTTGTATCACAATTTAGTGGAATTTTTATGCAGAGACATATTTGGTTGTGATAGATTATCTTCTAGGTTGAAGATGGTGATCGTGAATCCATGGGAATCTCTTAAGCATACAATAGGATTTTTGACATGACATGGTTGTGTTTGTGAATCTATAACATGGATATCATGATGTTATGAGAAGCTTCAAATCACTTTTAGTGGGAGTTTTGGTAGTAAGTTGAAATTTTCATTTATTGATAGATTATCTTTTTTGTTTGGAGATAATGGTTATGTTTTTCTTTTTGAGATCTTCTCGTATAGCAATTGGATTCTTTGATTTAGTTAATGCCATTTGTATCTTGATATTTTAAGAGGCATATGTTTATATAAGTATCATATGAAGCTCTAGATCACTTTTATTTTTAGTGAGACCTTTTGATAGTGATGTGGATATACTGGTTGGAGATAGATGATCTTTTGTTGAGAAAAAATAAATCCCAACATCTTGATGAGTTTCTAAATTTTATAGAGGGAGATTTGGTGGTGATTTGAGGTTGTATTATAGTGTTGAGTATAGTGGTCATTTTTCCATTGGGAGTTTCTCAATATTCTAGTTTTATAGTTGGAGTATAGCTATCATGAGATGATCTATTGATACTAGATAAATTTGGGTGTGGCTAAAGATCACTAGTTTTTTGAGATTGTGTGTTAGAACAATGACTCTTGACAAAGATTAGTAGAAAGGATGCTTCACTTGGATCTAGACATGAGTTCAACATAAAATTTATGAGAAGATTGATCATACAGATAATTGGTGTGACTTAGAGTGTCATAGGAGGAACAATATGATACCCCCACTCTCAGAGGTCCACTTAGAAAATAATGATATAATAGTTGTTTCTTGATTGTCATTTCATATGTATTATATTTTGTACTTTATCTTTGTATGTGAATGAGTCTTCAACTTTAGATGTAAATTCTAAGGACTAGCTTGAGAAATACATGGGATGGTTTCGTTCCCCTTTGTCTTTTAGTGTGTATGATTCAATCTTGAGATATTTTTTTGAACAGTATAAGGGATTATTAGTGGGTTTCAGCATATTCCCTAGTTGTGGGAATGGTTATTAGGTTGATCTCCCTTCAATTGTGAAAGTTTCATATTTTTAACTTCTTGTTGTTGTTTTGGACCTTGGGGTTGAATGGTTAGATGTTGTAATGAATTTTATGTATGAGGTAAATTAGAGTAGGAGATCTACTTTTCATAGCTAGAGCACTTGGTGATTTTTACAAATGGACATGATGTACAAAACACCAATCTATCAACTAAGGTTCATACCACTAAATATTTGATTCATATTGTTGATCTATTTTCTAGTCATAGACAACTTAGATAAAATTCACAAATAACTTTACCTCTCTTTAAAGAAAACTAAATTCTAGAACAAAATTCAATCATCCAAAGGCTTTGAATGTTATGTCTTGACTTGCAAGGTAACTTAGTAGTTCAATTTCGTTATTGTTTCAACAAAGGACTTACGTACTAAAAACTATAAAATAGGGTTAGATTTGGAAAATAACAACTTCATTTACATATTCTACCCTAAATAAGTGCTCTATGATCTATAATATGATTAATTTTATGCATTATGGAATAATTTATGTCATTTGATCTACAATATGTTGATGATTTGTATCTTTAAATTTTGAATTTTAGATTTTGAAAAAAAAAGAGGGAGAGAGAAAGAGGGTTAGAAATTCTAAATTGATTAGCAATCTTGCATGAATATAAGTTGGATTAAATCGGAAAATCACGCAATAATTTTAATTAATCATTAATTAATTATTAGGCACCTTTTACTTTATTCACTTAAGCTAAACTTATGAGTTTTTTTTTATTATTAGATTAAGCAATATTTAGGTCATGTTATCTTACAACATAGGATGAGTACACTTGTCATGATCTAACTTAATCATCACCTAAGGTTTCATCTAGGTTTACTTTTTTGCTTGTATAATAATTCATTTATGCATTGCACTCATCCAAGTATTCATTATTCAATACAAAAGGCATATCAAATGATTCAATGGATCAATTATTTGCTCATGGTTGCATATCAAATCAATTTCTTTTTCTCTCAATGTGATAATCATTTTGGTTGCAAATTATTTTGGGGAGTTGTGGGTTCACTATCGATTTTAGAATAGTATCAAAGCACCCGATCTATAGCTTCTTGTTTAAATTTTAAGAGATCTAGCCTTGAGAAAAAAATAATGCATCTTGGAGTAAAATAAACCTCACCATTGCATCTAGAACACCCATACACTTTAAGATTGACTGTCAAATCACAAAAATCCAAACAAAAGAAATTTAGGTGATTTTTTTGGGTTGCATGTTTTTCAAGGAAAAAATCCAAATAAATATACGAATCCATACATTTGTACCATCTATGAGTAGTTGTACACTTCTTTGTACCCTTTTTGCTCATTTTTGGGTCTTTTTGCACCATTTTCTAGACTTTTGCATAGTTTTTTGGCTTTTTTGGTGATGTGGGTGATTTTCTAATGAGACTGTTGGAACTGTAAAAATCTAATGATTTTACATGTTGATTTCACTCATAAATTTCTAGACTAGTCCTACCGTGTGCATATTTCCCCAATATTTTGCATATATTTATCCCATGAATCCATCGAGTCTGCATTTTGCACATTCTTGTTCCTATCGACGTGAGTTCATGATGGTCTCCCTGACCCATGTTGCATTTTCTGCTAGCAAACGTCTGTGTTTCCTATCGGCAAGACATTTTTGATATCACAGCAATCGGGATCCGTCTACTGGCAATTATCGGCATCACTTTCACATTGTTTCGGCGACAGAAAAGAATCATTTCGGCATGAGTTGCGGCATCGATATAAGGTCATAGAGAACTCTTGTGGTCTCACCGACAAGCACATTAAGGATTCTCTTCGGCCAAACTTGTTGTTTTCGGCATGAGGTTATAACGAGGCCTTGTTGTCTCATCGACCGGCGGTGGAAGAATTGATTTATCGGCATAAGTTAAAAGCTTCGGTGAAATGTCATAACGATTTCGTGGTGTCTCATCGACTTGTGCAAAAGGTTTTTTCGGCAGGAGTTTGGTCTTCGGCATGTTGTTTCACCGAGCGCTTTATGTCTCGCCGACCGGCATGTATGGAGATTTTTCGGTAAGAGTTGGAGCTATCGATGAAAGGTCTTGGCAAAGTCGAGTTGTTACACCGACCGACAACATATGGGGATGTTATATCAGTATGAGTTAAGGTTTTCGGCATGTGGTCTCGACGAGTGACCTTCGGTCTCGCCGATGGAAAACAAAAGGGTCCTTGTCGGCGAGAGTGTGATCTTGTCTCAACGACTCAGTTTGGATGAAGACTTTCGGTATGACTCAAAGCATTCTATGAGAGGTCTCCCCGACATTGATATGTCTCGCCGATAATGTGCATGGGGATTATGTCGGTGTGAGAATTGCTTTCTCTTGGCGATCTAAGGTGAGCTCGGGGTGTTTCGTTATGGCATGGTCTAATCTGCATAGGGTCTCCCCGATATCAGAAAGTTACAGCGATACATGTGAAACAAAGGAATACATCTCGGGGAGACATAAGGTAATCTGTATGACATCTCTCTGACTCAGTTGGGTCACGGCGAAGCACAGAGAACACGGAGCGACTAACGATTGAATTGCCTTCGGCATACTTTCTGGATGTCTCAGCGACTGTTCCATGGGCAATTAACAAGAATTCAAACACTGTGGCCGACATGTGAATTTCTAAAATACCGTTGCAAGCCAACATGAAATTTGCCCGAATACTGCGGTTGGTCGACATGAATTTGAAGAGATATGTTTCCTAATGCTGGTGTATAAATATGCACTCCCGATTGTAATTAAAAGGAGATTTTAGATCAGATTTTAGATGAAGATAGATATAGTAGATTAGAGATGGACACAGTAGAATAAAGTTCTCATTCCAGAGACTATGTTGCATGTTTTCAAATGGCGATTTCAATGAAATTCAGTTGGTGTGGTAGTTTATTTCTGGTGTCAATTGTTTGTTGAGTTTATTGAAAAGTATTGCTAAGCTGTCTCCAAGTTAATTCTTTCTGGTTGTTTAAATTGATGTAACAAGTTTATTTTTAGTTTATCAATGCACATTTGTTGTATCTGTGTGGTTAATTAACTGGTTCTCTCAAGGAGAGATTAAATCCTTTTGGTTGATCACAATAGTCAGGGAGATTCATCTGGATTATTAAAGTAGAGCTCAGTAGTCATAATCTTACATGTTTATACAAGTTATAAACAGATCATATGCCAACAATTTGATTTTCTGCCAAAATAAGTTGCCCACTTCTGTTTCATTTGACTTCACATACCCAATAAGGCACTGGTCTCTGCAATTTCATCATTTGGATTCAATTCAATTTCTTTACATCTATTTTACATTTGTTAATTGAGCACTTTAGGATTTAGATAAGAAGATTATTATTGCTATCAGGTTTGATTTCATTTGTTCACTTCTATCTACCATTGTGGACAAAGCATTTCAGAAGGATAATCATAAATCAAGTCTGCTTCATTCAGAAAGGTACACCCGCCTAGGTTTAGCAGCACCTGAAGAGTAGAAGGTTGAGTTCTCTTGACCTTGTCTGTTACCCTAAAATGTATCAAGAGATTGGCAGCCTCTTGAGGTATCTTTACCTGCGTTTTTGAGAGCTAACAGAGACTAGCTTTTTCAGAGATCTACATAGTTTTTTAACATGTTGACGTCATTTTCAGTGTTGTCCAATCAATGCCCACTAGCCACTAGCCTTAACGTATTTTAGTAAATCGGCCATAACTTTTGCATGTAGTTTCAAAATCAAGAAAAAAATATTGTCAGAAAGCTAGTTCCGAGCACTATCCAATGGTATAGGTCTCATCATCAAATTTTTCTTTTGGTACATTTTATAGCCTGTTGAAGATAGACCATTAGTTTTGGATTTTGAGCTCACAAATTTTCACCTATATCTCTAATTTTCATGATTCTTTTAGCATTGGAAAATTATTTCAAAGCTCTTTAGATCCACCCATACACTTTTTTCTAGAATCTTCCCCAAGTACATTTTATTCATTTTTTTGTGATTTCGCATTATTCTCAATTACTTGGACATCTTGACACTTGGAAATTATCTATTTGTATGCAATGAATTCATTTTATCTACTTTAAATGCACTGAGGTCATTGGTCTTTGATTTTTTCATTTGAGGAGGTTTCATGAGTTTTTTGTTCATCCTTATGTGGTCATCCTGAAAAAGGATAATTATGAGTCCTGGAAAAATGGAATCCTAACACATCTTAGGTGGCTTGATCTTTTTCCTTATTTCTATGGACTTGCACCTACACCAAACACACCAAGTAGTAGATCAAAATGGGGTATTAAAGTAGTGATCATGTTGTAGGAGTGATTTGTTCTAGTGTTGATTCTAACACTATGTGTCTTGTATCAAACATTGATTGTCCCTACACACTTTGGACTATAATTTGGGAGATCCTTGGAGACCCTCATATATCTCCATTCCCAAAGGATCCTACTATAGATTGTATCATTCCCCTTGATGATGTATATTTCATACCCTTTGATGATGATGCTTTATAGGAGCTTGAGTATATCACAGATCTTGCATGTTTTAATGGTTCAAAGACTTTTCTTCATGTTCCCACTCTTCATATTGAGAATCAATCTCCATCTTTTTTTGTTCCTAATTAGCTTGGTATCACCACATCCATGGCCCCTATTGCTTCAGTATAGCAGGACATTCATCATCTTCTAGACACAACTACTTTGGATTCATATGCAAAATATTAAATTATGTGATTACATAAATCAATAATGAGAAATAAATCAAAAAATCATATCAACAAAGGATTTATGTGGAGAATCCCTTTTGGAAAAAAGACAACTATGTATTAATATTCAAAGGAGAGTTGCATCCACACACTAACTCTCTCTTCACTCTAGATGCTCTTCAAAAACATGTGTACTTCTAGAAAATCTCATCATAAACCATCATCGTGTACTCTCAATACATAGGCACAAAGAGAGGCTAAAACAATAATTTCTTTTCCAAAATGATGGAAACTAAAACCATGATATCATACAAAAATTCATTCCCACCTTTAAGAGAATATTCTTATAATAAAAAATGCATCAATGAATTCACATGGCCATCACATGGGTGTAATCAATTAGCCCCTAAAATAGAAAATGTAACTACAAAATCATCTTAGGAGTCATAATCCTTGATGGCTCATATCCCTAAGTATAGCATGCCAAAATATAGTGTAAAACTCATATGGTTCTTGTTTTGTAATACAATATTTCCACTCCTTGATCCTAGTGCCTAGAATAAAGAAAGTTCATTTCATGATCTAATAGTCAACCATAACCACCACTATTGTGTGCCAACTTCTTGATGAATGTTGGTTACAACTAATATCAAGATTACTAAGGAATATAAATTAAAAATGATTTCCAATTCCACTCTAGGAACCCAAAGGCACTTTCCAGGAATATTGGAGATACATGAATTATACATAAGATTGGAAGGTAAATGACTCCTTAATTCTAACAAGTAAGGCAAAGAAGAGGAAAGAAGAAATTTTGATTATGAGATTGAATGGTTACAAAATTAAAGGATAAATTCTTATTAGAAAACAATTAGCTAAGTTTATTTAATTATTAAAAAAAATTGAATAGAGAGAGATGAAGTTCAAATAATACATGGCAAAATTCTACCTGTATGACCAAAAATCAGGAAAATATGCTAGAATCATAAACAACCATGAAAACCATTAGAGTCAAGCAAACTAATTCCAATCTATCAATGAAGAACAAATAAATGTGAGAAACATGAAAGATCAATCAAATGATATACCTTTCTCATATCAAACATCAAATCACCTCCATTGTCCTTCTCAATTTTGCTTTGTTAGCTATTGTTGCTCTCAAATTTGTGACATTAAAAATAGCATATTGTGACATAGGGCCCTCAAGACATATTATAGAAAAAAACTACACATCTACTACAATAGTTACTCTACCTAGCACATGAGATCCAAGCATGACCCCACTATGCATATTAGGTGAAAATGATAGAGGGAGAGGTAGAAAACCCTCTCAAGAAGCCAAATATAAGGCACATAATTCAATCAAGAGTGAGAGAACTATCATTATTTTATAATGATTGGTATAAAGAAACTTATTATATATCGATTTTATATAAATAAATTAGTACATACTAAATTAATTTATATTGATTGATATAAATAAATTGGTCATGTATCAACTAATTTATTATATTATTTGATATAAGTGATGTTTATCAATCCTATAAAACTTAATTTATAAACATGAATCTCTAATTTAATTAATATAAGTTATAAACCATAAACCCTAAACTAACCCTAAACTCTTTAAACTAACCAGAAGGCCTAAACTATACCTAAACCTTAACCTTGAATTATAAATTTAATTCCTAAACATAAAACCCTTTAAAGTTGATTAATATAAGCTCTAAAAACTAAACCCTCAACTAACCCTAAACCTTAAATCCTTAATTTTAACAATTCAATGTCAAACTCCAAACCCTTAGTAATTATTAAATTTATATATTAATTGATTTAATAAATCAATATATTTATATCAATCATTGATCAAAATTAGATTATATATGTGTATGTGTATATGTATATAGGTATTTATTTATGTATATATGTATGCATGTATATGTGTATTTTCATGTGCATTTATGTATATATTGAATTGAATTATATAAATTTATATTGAAACTAAGATTAATTTAAACTAGTAAATATAATTAAAATAGTTAATGTGTCAGTTACTATAAAGATAGCAATCAACAAATATGTTTATCTAATACATATGCCAATTTAAATAAATCTTAGTTTCAATATAAATCTATATAAATCAATTCAATATAGGCATAAATGTATGCACATACATACATACATACATACATACATACATACTTACATACATACATACATACATACATGATTTATTAGGTTGAGCATCTGTGTCACCTATGATTTATTAGTTATATATCAATTTATCAACTTGAAGTATGGCATTCCCTTTAATAATTTGTCCATTTATATTAGATATCATGGAGCAACCCATGCTCAAGGTGTACAATATTTTAGAGGATGCTAGGCTCCTAGGTTTCTATCTCAAGATCCATTTTTTTCTATTACACTTACAATCGACTAGTTTCTAGATATTTTATAGAAAGTACACATCCTATTCCTCCATGTTGGTACATGATTTGCACCAAGATCATTTAGGGGGATTTTATTTGATGAGACAATAATAGTTTCAAAGATGAGACTAACTATCATGATGACACTCAATTTTTTTGAACCTTTTAGAATTGAGAGGACCATGGGTGCTAAAGTTTAGGATTCTTAACTTCCTATAGATTAGGTATATATATTTATTATTTTACAATATAATTGTATAAATATTTAAATTTTTAATGTCATCATGTTAAAGATAAATAGTTTAAATTTTAATTATTTAACAAATTAATAGCATGAAGTAGATCATGTTCTAACTCAGTCAACCCTAGACATTAGGTCAAGGAAACTAAGGGTGAAACTTTCCAATAGCCTTTGTATGGATATCTGGGGCATATTAGTGGTCAGGTGCTTCATCGAGTATAATTTAGGTTTTACCATAGTTACATTTGTATAAAAAAAATTACATACATAACTAAATAATCATTTTCTAATTTACCATTATTTTTGTACATGCATATAGGTTTTAGTATTAGGTTATGGGTTTAACTAGAGTCATATTAAGCTTGTTGTTTACATGATAGAGAAGTATACATCTTATATTTTAGTGTATACTGCATACATGTGCGTAAATTCAATATTTATATTTAGTTTTGAAATATGGATTATAAATTATATTTATAATTGTATGTTGATGAGATTTTATATATTTATATTTTGTAAATTTCTACACATCAATCACAAGGTTATGTTGACGAATGAGTGGGATCAAGTTTAGGATAGGGTTCATAGCATGATTTTAGTGTGTAGAGTAAAGCTCAATCCACCCGAAGGCACACTCATAATTCCTTATGAATTTTATATTAGATTTGTACTTATTTATGGTTCTAAGTCATTTGATGTTTAATATGTGTTTGGACTTGTTTATCAAATAGGCATACATAGTTTAAAATAGGACGTTGAGGAACAAGATGATTCTCTCAAGAGAAAAACAATCTTGTGGCTTGGTTCTAAGTCATTTGATGTTTAATATGTGTTTGGACTTGTTTATCAAAGACATTTATTAATCATATATATTCATAGATTTACTTGTAGTTAGACTAAGGTATTTGATGTTGATCATATGTTTGGACTTATTTTTTAGAGACATTTATAATTTCATATTCTTACATGTTTACTATACATATTTAGCACATGTTCATTCCCAACATTGTAGTTTTGATTAATTCAATTATACATTTGGCAACTTAACTAGTTAATTATAATTTAAAATTTATATGATCTAACTTAAAAAATCTCTCATAATTCTAATTTGTACAATTTAATTCACAATCAAATTTGCAATATTTAATTTGCCATATAATTACTTGATATAAATGAAATATCTAACATACAATGTTTTTAATTTATATCTTAATTCACAATTCATTTCACAATCTAATTTATAAGTCAATTGACAATTTATTATATTTACAATAAAATATATTCATTGATAGGTCAATCTATAGTAATCTAATTTACAAATTGATTTACATTCTATCTTATAAATTTATAATTTAGATAATAAAAAAAATAAACCAATTGATATATCAATCTAATTTACACAATTTATGTTCTAAATCAACCAACATTAAATTTATCTAGTGAATGATATTAATTGATTGTTTATATCAATTATAAGTTGATTGATATTAATTATCAATTGGTTGATAATAAAATTGATTGATCATATCAATTATAAGTTGATTGATATTAATTATCAATTGGTTGATCTTATTATCAATTGATGTTCATCAATTATTAATTAATCAATATCAATTGTCAATTGACTAATGCCAATTATAGATTAAAATTGATATTAAAATTATTAATCAATTGATTAATAAATCAGCCAATAAATATCAATTATAAATTGATTGATTTCAATTATCAATTGATTAATATCAACCAATGAATTTTAATTATAAATTGCTTTATATCAATTACAAATAATTTAATATCAATTATCATCGATTACTATCAATTATTAATCAATAGATATCAACTATCAATTGATTGATATCAATTATAAATATCCATATCAATTAACAATCGATTGGTATTAATTATTAACCAATAGATATCAATTATATAAAATAATTGATATCAATCATCAATTTTAATTATAAGTTGGTTGATATCAATATTAATTATAAATAGATTGATATCAATTGTCAATAAATTAATAAGTTGGTTGATATCAATATTAATTATAAATAGATTGATATCAATTGTCAATAAGTTAATATTCTCTATAAGTGAATTGATACCAATCAATCAATATCAATTTAAAATGTCAATTAATTACAACATTTCAAATATTCAAATTAATTATTAATATAAATTTTGATATGCCCCAAGCGGAACTACCACCTCTTCCTTAGCCTCTATATCTCCTGTTATCAGTTCTCATTCCTCTCAGATTTTGTTGATAATGACAGTCTTGCTGGCGATAGCGACTTTGCTTGCAATAGTGATTTTGTTGATAAAGACTCTATCCCATGGGTTCTACCAGCATCAAACTTATTTGGGTTGGCTCTATTTTTGGGCTTCTCTCAGCTATGGGGCTTTTATCCCCTCCTGTTGATGACCCTCATTTACGTGGATGATTCTGATGTGCTTTTGATAGTTCAAGCTTCTCTAGTAATGGCAGCCCATTACTTTTCCTCTTTAAAGGTTCTTTTGGCTTTCCCTTTCAGTAGGGGTTTACATGTTTCTAGTAACAACCATCATTCTACTAATATGGGTTTGATTCATGGATCTTGCTCCTTTGCAACTATGGTGACCTTCTCTGATGGGAGTAATGTAATTGTTTGAACTTGCCTTCCCTTTTGCAGCAGGCTTTCTCCCATACCATGTGCTCCATCTTCTCCATGGTCATTTTGAGTAAGGATGTTCTTGAATGTGAGGTGTTATGCTTCTCATGGCCTAATTAGTGATTTCATTTGTCTATACCCTATCCTCCTAGAGACCCATGATTGGCTATATCTAGAGTTTGGTGTCCTTTAATCTTGGGCAATGAAGAGATTTATCCTTGTGTTAGAGGGGTTTTATTATTGTGTCTAACAATGCCATTGATAGGGATGTGATGCTTGAAGAGGGGGTTTGGATGTGGGGAGCACTCATTGCTGCTTAAACCTTGGTTCTCATCCTTCAACCTTATGATGAGACCTCTCACTATCATTCCTATGTGGGTCTAGTTATTCAATATTCAGACCTCTCACTATCATTCCTATGTGGGTCTAGTTACTCAATATTCTTTTTTAATTTTGGTTGGAATCTTGCTTTGTTGTCATAAGTAATTCTCTGGGATAGTTCTTATTAATGGATCTGAGTATTTCGATATCTTCCTTTACAACCTTCATTTGCATTTTGGTAGATCTAGATTTATCCAAGGATCTTTCAACAAATGTTGTCTTATAGGTGGAGAACTACCCTTAGCTTCAACCACTTGATTTTGAAGGCATCCCTCCACTTTTAGGGATGTTTTTCTACCAAACTTACTTTCTAATTGTCTTCACCTATCATACAAAGAGGTTTCTTTAGCTTTCTAATAGTGTGATTTTCTCCCACACCATTTCACTACTAATGTCCCTAATGATGCTCCCTTAATTTCTTCTAAAGAAGTGGAGTTGACCCCTAGTGGAGTGAATCTTTCGAACCCTATGATGGTTTAAGATTTTCATGATGTGTTAGTGGCTCTTAACACTACTCCTATGATTTTTTCAAATTCACATCCAAGATGTTGCTAATGCAATTGTGATTGTAGATCATTTCCCAATGATGGATGCCCCTAATAGGTTGGCCTTATCCCCCTCTAATATTCATCTTGATATGAACTCTTAGATAGTTGTTTCGAATAGAGAGGTGTACTCCAAAAATTGGTTTGATACAGTCCCACTCTTAGAAAGGAAGGGGGGAGGTCTTCTAAAAATGGTTTAGGAATAGTGTAATCTCTTTGGAAGGTCAACTTTTGTATTATTGGTAGTTTGTTTACAATATTGTGTCAGCTTTGTTTCATCCTTTTTCTTTGTTTATTTCCCTATGGTTATTGTGTTGATGTAAAAGTTTGGGACCTCTTTCAAAACTATCTTTTTACCTTTTATCAAAAAATGTCATTTCAGACACATTCCAAGATCTAAAATAGTGAAATATACTAAGAAACATACATGAATGATATAAATTATTAAAACATGCTCATTAAAAACTTTCTATAAACATAGTTTAAGTATCCATTTATACATGACATGTACATTTGTAACACATTGAAGTTTAAGATGTCATACATATTCAAAAGTTGAACATGATGCATAAATTGTATATAATAAATATATTTAA
Source organism: Sequoia sempervirens (assembly GCA_007258455.2). NCBI lineage: Eukaryota > Viridiplantae > Streptophyta > Pinopsida > Cupressales > Cupressaceae > Sequoia > Sequoia sempervirens. Next base: position 77,190,172 of record VDFB02000003.1, on the reverse strand, counting down.
ATATCTTGATACATATAATCTAGGTCCTCTTTATCTTTGATTATCTCTAAAATATTTTCATCATCTTCAATACTTAACTTCCATTTTTGTTGGACATGTCCAAATTTTCATTAAAGTTTCTAAATTTAATCATGTCACTACAACTAAGCGGCTATAATGTAGAACAATTTGTCCACGTGTCTATTCAAAAAAATATATAACATTTTTATATATCTTCATTTATTGGTAATAAGTATTTAATAACAAAAAATCCATTGTGATACTCCTGTCCATTACCATGTTTCATAATTTGAACTTCTACTTTTTTTTGGTTGCATGCATCTAAGGAGATAATATTCCACAAATTCTATACTATTAGGATTTTCTATCATAGCAAGATTATTTCCTACAACAAATGCATAAGTTGGGATCAGTTCAAGTACATATCAAGTTAGCACCTATGACCCATTAAAAAAAAAATATTTAATTTATAGATACAACAACTAGGTTATACACACATTCATAATTAGCTAAATAGAAACGTTCACTAGCATCTATGTCATTATCTTCATAAGGCTGCATTGAAATACTTGCTTTATTTCTCATTATGGAACATATCTATCAATTTTATTTTCACATTCACAATAAATGTGCATTGCCTTCAATGCAAAAGACACAAAAGTGTGATTATTTCCTCACTTGAATAACAAGTGTTTTTATATTCCCTATCATCATCACTTGATGGAATCTCTTACTACCGATAATGTTACATGACAATTATTGGGATTGAAGCAACCAATTTTATAGACATTAAAATTTACAAATAATAAATTTTAAACATTTTAAATACATGTACATGCATTTCTTTCACAATTTCATAAATATATACATACAAATTTACAAGATTCATGTTCTATATAAAGAGGAACATGTTCAGTACCTTTGACTTCCTAAAAATAGCATTTGGTACACATCAAGCCACCCTTCTTTTCATGGGAACCAAAATGAATCTTGCACCATGACATTTTCATTTGTATTTCTTATTACATTACCAGTAAGTTCATTCATGTAAAGTGCATGCTTAATGCAAGCTTCTACTCCATCGTACTCTCCTTTTTATGTCCACTCTCAAAAATTTGACAAAAAAAACATTTTTTATGTCTAGCTCATTATTGGATTAACTAGATAAATGCTTTTGAAGACTTAAATTATCCTATAAAGTAGATAACCATTAAAATAATCACATAAAACATATATTTGAGTTATTCAAAAGTAGTTTAATACAAGATTCAAGAGTTAAATTGTAATGCCCCGTCTAAAGCACAAGGCAAAAATTGATCGAATAACCTTTTTTTTAAACACCACAACCACAACACCAAAGATGCAACATTAACATGTCACACTTGCACAACAACATGCACACAAGTGCCATATGAAACACAACACAATGACAACAACAACAACAAGACCTCATCATTGCATAAGTAAGGTGGAAATATAAGAATACTAACCACTTGTGGGATAAATCCACCACAAATAATAAGAGAGAGAGAGAACATCTTCCTACACGATGATCAGACACAACCGACAATCATGTTCTCTTGCAACACAACGATCGGTCACAACCCACAATCATGTTCTCTTGCAACACGACTCTAAAATAGGATGAGGGAATCATCAACCTCTAATCCACATCTAGGCTCACTTAAATAAACAAAAAAAGGATAAAACTTCACCAAAGTATTCCAAACCAAGAGATATAAACTCTCCACTAACTAGAATGACAATGGGTCACATCTAGACAAACCACACACTTTCCAAGATGTCTCATCGCAACATGACATCACACAAGAGGAAAAATGTTGCAACACAACACCTCAAGACCTATGAGGAATTTTGAGAACACTAACAAGACCAACAAAGAAGGATTACAACTTTCCCAAGACTTCACAAGATTAGGTGTACAATCTCCCTAACCTAGGTTTTCCAACCAGACAACTTCGAAAGAGTGCACGCAACATGAATGCAAAATTTCCAACCTTTTTCATATTTCATGATATTTTTCTACATCTATTACCATATTTCATGTAGTACCATATTTTCAAAACATTAAAAAACATCCTAAGCAACATTATCTAGCATTAAAAGCAAAAAAAGTGTGGGCTTTGGAGGAATGGCCACCAACAGTCATCTGCAAAATGTTGTCGTCACTAGGGTTTGGAATAGGTCGAGGCTGCTGGTAATGACTCCTCAGGGAAAGTGTGACAAAGTTTGTTTTGGTGGTGAATGCAACATAATCAAAGGTGGTCAGGGTAGCCCAGAATAATTTATAGGGAAGCCTTTAGGAAAGAGTGGAGGACCTGTTGTGGGAGATGTCAGACTGAATCAAAACAGAGGACAACAAGACATCATCATTTCAAGGGGAAAAGGAGTTGTAAAGGGTTCAAGGGCGCCTAAGGGGAACCAATTTGGGTGTGCAAAGGCAATGCAGCACCCTTCCAGATGGTCTGCAGGAGGGGGTGGAAGGGACTCTGCTCTCCTTCCCTCTTTTAAAACAATCACGTTGGAACTAGACGGTGACTTGGAATAGAAAGTGGTATTCAATGAAAATGTCTTTTCTGGGTTGGGCCTAATAGGGAGATTCAGGGGATATTGGCCAAGCTTGACAGATCTCCACCAATGGATATCCAATTACTGGAAGCCTCTACTTGATGGGTATGTTCAGATTTATCCTATGGAAAAAGGATTTTCTATTGTTTTTTTTGAAAAGGAGCAAGATAGAAATAAGATACTCTGTGACTATTTTTGGGATTGGGAAGAGAAATTTCCTTTTATGTTAAATCCATGGCATTCGGCTTTCAACCCAGTAACTGAAGTGTTCGAGAGGATTCCTACATGGGTGATACTACCTAACCTCCCACTGTAGTTATGGTTTGATTCATGCTTGGAGGCTATAGGGAACTCTTTAGGCATCTTTTTAATGGCGGATGAGGGATCTTCAAATCTCCTGCATTCGACGTATGCCCATATTTTGGTAGAAATGAATGTGTCCAAGGTGCCTCCAGAGGGGATTCAATTAAAAACTTTGAAGGTATGCTGGGAGCAGCCTTTGGATTATGAAGGGGTACCTTTTAGGTACAAACTCTGTTATCAAACTGGACATTTAGCTATTGAATGCACCAAACAAAGAACAAAAAAATCTGCTTCTTGGTGGAAAAATGTGGCTCCCCAACACTATATTATGGAGAAACAGGAGAAGAAAATGAACTCTCAATTGAAAGACAGTGAGGAGGAGGGATGGGTTGCTGGGGATTCACATCAAGTGGGGAGGGAGTTGATAAATGAGGTTGGAAGGGAGGATCAACAATAGAATAGTGTTGATTCAACTCATGAAGGGAATCCGACCGAGAATAATGTTAAAGTTGTTTCTATTGAGAACAAAAAGGAGTTGAACTTCAGAAATGGGGCTGCAACTCCAAAGTGTCAGGAAAAAAGGGTTTGGAGAGACCACAAGAGAAGGATGTTGGGAAACGGAAGGTTGATAGTCAAAGTCAACAAGCACCCAGCAGTTGCCATGGTGTTTGGAAAAATCCCTGTGACATTTCATTGGAATGCCAGAAGGAGGCTACAAGGGTGGAGGACGAGTGGCAAACTATCAAGGGGAAGAAAGCAAAGGGGCAGAAAAAAGCCTTTGCAATGGTCCTCTAATCTCAGACTAAAGGAAGACCAAATAGAGCTTCAAATTTGTGACCTGTTAATAGGTCCTTAGGGATTGATGGTTGTAAGTTTGATTGGCAGTTGTAGTAAGTTTTTTTTTAATTCATGGAATGGTTTCCAGCATATTGGAGGTAGGTCTAGGGGTGCTTATTTAGGAATTATTGGGGTTTGGATGGGCTTCTAAAGGAAGTTTGTAATGAGTAGCCATGTACAATCTTTTATTTTTATTATTAATAAAATTAACTTTGTTACTGACAAAAAAATAATAATAATATTAAAAAAATCCATTAACGTGAAAAAAATCCAAATGTTCATAATATTTTCTTAAAGCAAAAATCAGGAATTTCCAAATTCACCATTGAAATTTCTTCAAAAATTGAATATTTAGAAATAAAAAATATAATAATATTGGTGGAAAAGGTTTCCAACACCCCTTTTAATCCATAAAACAGTCATTTTACACATTTCTTGAAAAATTGGGCATAATAACAAACATATTTTGGAAAATATCAAAATTTTACATAATAAATAATACATCAAAATCTATGAAACAAAAAGTGTTGGGAGGTTCTAACACCCCACCAATCCGTTTGTAACCTTTCGAAATGAAAAACAATAAACATTTGAGAAGATATGGACAACTTACCTTGCATTTTAAACAAAATTTGAAATGCAAAGAACACCAAACACACCCCACAGATGCACGAATCCACACATGAGCATGATCTCCTACCAAATCCTATCTAGATACAACTAACCTCACTCAATTTTCCCTTTGATTGCTCACCCAATCACCAAAATATGAATTTGGAGAGAAGAGGGTTTTTTCCTCCCCAAATTCCTCAAAATAAAAACATGAAATGAAAATGAAATTGCCTTTTCTTTTTAACCCCCTTTTCTTTTTTCAAAATAAAACAATATATTTTCTTTCCTAATTAATTAAATTTGATTCTCGATTTCACCCAAGCCAAAATAAGACATTTAAATAAAATCTAGCTTTTTATTCCGCACTTAAATCACATTTTAAATATATATAAACATATTTCCATATTACTTGTAGAAACCAAAATTCAAATCAAATTAAATTAATATAACTTATATTTTCATTATACAATTTGAAACTCCCACAAATAACCCCCAAATCACGAAAATCAATTAAATTCATTCCCTAATGTCATTAAGCTTATAATGTCACTATTAAATCCATATAAGCATTTAATCGATTAAATTGCATAAATAGAAAATTTAACAAAACATCAACCACACATCCATGAGACATCCACAAGAAGGTTTACAATATTCAGAATCATACCAATGACGATATCTAGGTCAAAACGGGTAAAATAACAAGGGTCTCAAACTTGGATCGAGTACAAGAAGTAAGAAAAACAATAAATGGCCAATGTGACATCTCCTTATAACCACCATCAGTGTATACTCAAACTTGTGGAGCCAGGTGGAGAAATACCTAGTGCCTATAACCACTCAACGCACACGTCAAGCATACCTACTCTATACATATAAATAGCTAAAGCATTGTATAAATACCCCGTAGTGTACCAAATCACATCCATAGTTTCATTACATTTAAACAATAAATTTCATGATATCATTTAATTATAACATCTATATTAATGCATATATTCATGAACTAAAACATAATAATCACTCAGGAAATCCCACATCATGCATGCATCCCAATAACACCTTCAAAATGAAATGCATCCATCCCCTTTCAAGGGACTTGACATCATATCACACACACACACACACACTTCAATGCCACTTACATCCAGAATAACAATAAAATAGTCATAGAGGAGACAAAGAATCAAGACATAGAATAATAATATCAAAACATGATCATCTAACATCTAAGCATATAAGAAATACAATTCACCCACTAACATCATATGCTAGGAGTAGGTAGGCACTACATAAAGTCAACACTAGCTAGCACATCCATTAAACCAAATTCATTGTTTTAAAGCATTTGTGTTGCATCTTCTTAGATCCTACGAAAAATATTGTAAAACAGTAAACTTCATAGCTCCAATCATGATTAGTGATGAGAGATTCAAAATACTTTCATTTAAATCATTTTATGTTTAAAAGACTTGTTATTTTTGTTAATTGACATGACTGGTGGTAGATTATAGATTAACATATTTACTTATTTTGCTTTATGTTTAGCTAAATTAGTGGATATATTTGAAGTAATGGTTTATGTTAGATGTGTTACTTTATGATAATATTAATGAGATAATTATGTTGCGTTGATCTTTTACTACCATAATTGTTATCCTTTTCCTAAGGGTTTTGAACAAGGCATTTTAAAGATTGATGATGTGGTTAAACTCTTTGTTTAATCAAGGGAAATAATCATGCCATTTTATGGGCCCAGCTGGATGATGAGTCACTCAAGTCCAAATCGGCTTCTTTGTAGTCGATTATGGAACTTCTACTTTTAGCGCCAATCTGGCATATTTCTCTATGTCCTGCTTTAGTCATGTTTCATTTTTTCTTTAGTTTTAATCTTTAGTTAGACGCCTTGAATCTTGGTAGTTAATCGCCATATTGTGAATTCAATAAGGATATGTTTATAAATATCCATGTTTCGGTTTTAAATAGGAGTTAGATAATTTTCAATCATAATTTTGTAATTGATGGCAATACTTTGTTTTGTGTCCCACTTTGATCAAATTGAATGAAAGAAAGAATTTAATTCAATCATTGTGTTAAGGGATCTTACCTGAGGAAGAGTAGGGCCCGCTCAACCAAAGGGATTGATCTAGTGTTGGTATTTTAATAAGTTATGCTATTTTTGTTCATTGATATTAAATATGAAGTGTTAGATGTTAATTCTTGAATGATAACTTGTTGAATCATTTTTAGTTATTGAATGATAAATCTGGATAGTTACTTTTGTTTGAATCATTTTTGAATTTAGTTTATCATGGTTAGATTAAGTTGTTAGAATCATTATAAGGTTTATTAGATTAATCAGATTTAGATGTGGTTCGAAATAATTAAGTTTGATAATTATTTGTTGAGTTTAATTAGAAGCAATGATGGAAACTTATGAAAAGATGGAATTGAAGTTTGTTGAAAATCTATTCATGGAAATTAGTGAGTATGTTTTCTAGATTAATTGTCGTTTATGTTTTCTAGATTAATTGTCATTTCCTTGCAATTCGTTTATGTTCTTAAAATAGTATTTAATTTCCAACAAATCTTAAGATAGATTTCTTTTAAAGAAAATTAGAATTAATTTGGGTTTTGTATTTTAAATTAAGAATTAAAGTAAATGTTAGTCTTCTCCATGAATCGGTCTCAATCAAGTCCAATAAAGTTAGAAATAAGTCAACAGAACTTTAGTTTAGGAAATAAGATAGAATTAATCCTTAGGAATTAGTTGTTGTAATTCAGCTTCTGAGAGCTCCTAAAGAGCTCCTGAAAGCTCCTGAAGGAGCTAAATCAATACCTGAAGTCACTGTTTACAGTGCAAAATCCCCCAAAAATCCGTGACAACCATCCTTATCGCATATAGCTTTGAGACACACCTGGTTCGATAAATAATTGAGTAAATGATGCAAGTTGTGACATCAAAGACCTTGCCCATCATTTTTGGTGTCGTTGTCATGGATTAAACAAGATTTGGCTATTAAGTGTGAAGCCTTAGTGTTAATAAGGAAGATCGACTTGAATTGTGGATGAGACGAAATAGAGACCATCTAGGGAGGTTTCTTCCACGAAATGTTAATTTTTTAAGAAATCTTGATTTTGATTAGGAAGATATTCAACAATACCAAATCAAAAATAAAGAAGATAATCAAGAAGAGAATAGAGATCCATTTCAAGAAGAAGAAATGCGTGAAAAACCTGAACGTCCACCAGCCAATAGGACCTTCTCTTTTCCTATCAATCTTGAAAGACAGATTGGTGAACCTCCTATGAAAAATATCTCACCTTTGTTTTTGCCTACCTTTAGAGGAAACACATTTGAGGATCCTGACCAGTTCCTTTTTGAGTTCAAAGTTTTGTGCCAGACCTATGATTACACAAATGATAATCAAAAGTTGAAGTTGTTTCCTTCCACATTGAAAGAATCAACTTTACGATGGTTCATGGGATTAGGCGCAAGAACAATTGCAACTTGGCAACAAATGGAGACTGAATTCTTGGATAAGTATCAAGACTACTGCAAAGTAAGGGATAGAAAGATGTAGTACATGCCTGCCACCATGAACCTGAAGGAGGACACTATTCAGTAGTAAGAATAGTTCACAAAATATTAGGAGCTGGCTACTTTTGGCCATCAATGACAAAGGATGTTTCATTCTTTGTCAAAAATTGTGATGAATGTCAGAGGATGCGAAGACCCACGCTAACCATGGAGATGCAGTTTCAACCACAAATAGCTCTGGAACTATTTGAAAAATGGGGCATCCATTTTGTGGGACCTGTTGATCCACCTTCAAAAGGGAAACATTACATCCTTGTTTGTACTGATTATGCAACAAAATGGGCTAAGGTGAAAGCATTACCAGTAGCAACTGAAGATAAAGTTGCAGATTTTCCATACAAGAAAATTCTTCAGAGATTTGGTGCACCGAGAGAAATTGTTTCAAACCAAGGACCACAATTTGTATCAGTAATGATGGAAGCATTTTTTTAGAAATACCAAATGACTCATAGAAAATATTTTCCATATCACCCTCAGGCGAATGGACAAGTGGAGATTACTAACAAAGAATTAGAGAATATCCTGACAAAAATAGTTTCATTGAGGAAAACAAACTGGGTAGATAGGTTGGATGAAGCAGTATGGGCCTATAATACCACATGGAAAACAACAACTGGATTTTCTCCATATGAACTTGTGTATGGGAAAAAACCAGTCATGCCAATAGAACTTGAATTAAAAACATTGAAACTAGCAATAGAAATTGGAATTGATTTACCTTAATCTAAGAAAAGTAGAATTTTGCAGCTCAACAAACTCAATGAAATGAGAATGAAGGAACTTCAACATACAGAGGTGATTCAAAAGCAAAGGAAGGAATGGCACAATAAGCATATTGTGTCCAGACAGTTCAAAGAAGGAGATTGGGCATTGTTATTTGACTACAGATTTGAAGAGTTTAAAGGAAAATTCCATACCAAATGGTTAGGACCCTATGAGATAGAACAAGTATTTGAAAATAGATTTGTCCAATTGATTCCAATTGATGGAGAAAAGAGAGTCATGCTAGTTAACAGTCATCGACTGAAGACATATCATAAGCCAACAATAAAGGAGGAATTTCTAGATGATCTGCAACACAGAACTGAACATTTTCTCATGGAAGACATTTCTTCCATGAGAGATCTTTGAACCTTTAAAGAAGGCATGAATAAACAAGGTAAATTGAAAACTAGAAAATGGCAATTTGCCATGTGAAAAAATGAAGTAAATTGAAAACCAGTAAATGGTGGTTTGCTTTCGAAAAAAAAATGATAATGATTGAAAACCAGCAAATGGTGGTCTATCTAAGTTAACTCCTGAAAGCTCCTAAAGGATCCTGAAGAGCTCCCAAAATCTCTTGAAGGCTCCTGAAGATCCTGAAGATTGAAAACTCTGAAGACTTTGTTTGGCTCAGTAGCTCATGAAGGCTAAATACTCTAAAGACTCTTTTTTCGCTCGATAGCTCTAGATGACTCCTGAAGTTCCAAAGCTCCTGAGAGCTCCTAAAGACTCCCAAAGAACTCCTAAAGGATCCTGAATATCTCAAAGGCTTTCAACTCATGTAATTCCAAACCTCCTAAGAGCTCCTAAAGGCTCCTAAAGAACACCTGAAGGCTCCTAAAGAACTCAAAGTTTTGAAATAAATTGACATGCACATTTATATGAATATTATTTTCTAAGGTAGTTAGACTAATGTAAAATAGGTAAATATTTATAAATCTAGACATATCTGCCATATTGTTATTAATGATGATAATAAATGACTTTTAATCATTTCAAAATGTGACAGGATAGTTGATGTAAGGAATGATATGACATTGGATGATGTCAGTAATAATAACAGATCTTGTTATGATTCACCTGTCTTTTAAAAAATCTTCCCAAGTTCATGTTGACATGTGTAAAAGAGGCCACCAACCTTGTGAATTAAAATTGAAAACTTCATTTTATGGCGTGCGAATCGTCCAGAGTAGTAAAGGAAATTAATGCAAAAAATTAATGGCACATCATGTCATTTTCAAAATGGCTACTCCAAAAACAAGGAAAAATCATTCTGCATTTTGTTAAGTAATTCAATTTGCCACTTGAAGTCCACCTATGAAGTATGCCATTGTTGAAGTCCGCCATTGTTGACAGATAGAGATGCGGAACAAGAGGAATGTTGAGCCAGAAAATTTCACTCTTGATTCAGAAACCAAGAGATTGTTAGCGAAAGTTGGATGGCTAGATTTTGTAATGCAATATGAAGGTTTTCAGCCAAAAATGATAGAAGAATTTGTGAGAAATTTTCACGTGAATGTCACCAGAGTAAGGGGTGAAATCATTGAGGTCACTCTAGAAATAATAAGTGAAATTTTTGGAATTCCAGCTGAAGGAAAACCAGTTAACAAGGGTCGAGTCAATTTTGAGAAATTGGTGGCTGCATTTCACCAAGAGCCAGAAAGGAGGCCAAAAATTTTCATGCACAAGGGAGACCAACATGGAATTGCTCGCAAAAGTTTGGACAAGCCTTGGAGGATTGTTGCAACATGGCTTATGAAATTTTTCACCTATGAAGGGCAGTACGGTACTATATTAGGACCGGGAATGTAGCTTTTGATACATTTAAGGTATGGACAGACAAAACCCTTTGCTAGAATAAATTTTCCAGCATTTTTGTTCCAACAAATTGCTTCCATTATTTTAAGAGTAAATTCTAGAGGGGAATCGTCCATAAAATACCAGGGGTTGATTCTTTTGATAATTAAGCACCATTTCTTAAAGAAAGAATTTGGGAAATAGGGCTGGTTAGAATTTTTGTTTGCACCCATAGAAAAGAAAAAAGGGAAACCCATAAGGGGACCCGCAACTAAAAAGTCAAGGATTAAGAAAGGAGAATCTTCCAAGAAGAGGGGAAAAAGAAAATTACAAGAATCCTCTAGGGTAACCCGTACTAGTTCCAAAAATAAAAAACCAAGAAGTACATGAAGAAAGCCCTAGCTATGTTGAGACCGTTGTGTCCACCCCTAAAGAGACGCCTATAATTTAAACCCCTATTTCAAAAATCCCAATAGAAACTGTTGTAGGCCATGAAAAAACCCATACACCAGTACATTCTCCTGAGCAGCCTCAAAGTCCCCCTTAAGGCCCAATGTCAACTCTTGAAAGAACCCCTATTTTTGAAATTAATGACTCTGCCAAAGAATCTGAGACACAATCTAAAGAGAAAGAAGCATCAGAGGAATTTGAGCAAGAGGATGTCATGAGATCCCCTACACCTTCTCTACATTATGAGAAAAGAAAAGGAAAAGAACCATTGATTGAAGACGAAGAATTCCATGAAAAATTGAATGAAGAGGAATTAGAGACTGAGGAATTATTAAGGGCTATGAAAATGTGCCGATTAGAAGCTGAATTAGAGCAAGAAAGGAAAAACATGTAATTCTTTGAAGAGAAATTGAGAAGAAAAGAAGAATTGCAACAATCCTTCAGCAAACTCAGGAAATAGAAAGGCATATTGAACAAAATGAAGCAAGATGTAGAGAGCAATTTAATAAAACTGAGGATGCCCTACAACAAGCTAGTGTACAAGCATTAGCAAATGCTGAAGAAATTTGAAAATTAAAAGAAGAATTGCAGCAAAAGGAAGAGCAATTCAAACAACAATCTATGCGGTTTTATTCACATGAAGCCTCTTTTTCCGCAGCCCCACCTCGCTACCTTGCTCTGCCTTCCATTCCCTCTGATATCCCTTCCATTCCATCAGATGTTCCTCCTTCAGCCCAGCCTAGATATCTCTCCTTGGTAGCCTTAAAATTTAAGGAGGAAAAGAAACAATTGAAAAAGCAAGTGTAGAAGTTAGAGGAAGAAAAAAATGAAATTGAAAGAAGACTTGAGCAAGCAGCAGAAATAAGTTTTGTGATACTTTCCATGAGAAGACCAGCAGGGGTTTATGCTTTGTTCCTTAGAGAAAGGTTTCTAGAATGGAAGCTTAATCAATTAATCTTAGGGAGAAGCCTAGATTATCATAATGATGGAGATTTTCTGCAGGATTACTTTCATAGCCACCCTGACATTCAAAATCAAATGTGTGATATTTTCCAGCATGGATTTTTAATGGGAGATAATGATGACTTTATGTTAAATGTTTATGTTGGTGAGCTGCAAATTAGATCATTTGTCTCCTTAATGCATAATCAAATAGAATGGTCAAGTAGAATTGACAAATATAAGGAGGATCAGAGAAGGTATGGCTTACCAATGAGGCCCGCAATGCCTCATGCAGAGAAATATATCAAAGCAGTAAGATCAGTGGTAAGGCTCAATCACATTAATCCTCTTTATGTTTCAAACTTCTCAGTAGTATTTATGCATTCCCGAATATTGAGGGAACACTTCCCCCATTGGAAATACAATCCTGTGAGGAAAGATATCAACTCATTCCTGAGTCAGTCAGAAGAAGAGAACCAATATGTCTTAACAATATCAGATGGAGTTTGATAAGAATCAAACATGTAATCACTTTGATTGAGCAGCAAAAAGAATTTTGGGTCAGCATGAGGTTCAGAATGTCGATTATCATTATGCCCACTCCAAAGCTCAAAGAATTAGCCAATATACCTGATGGAGTGTTAAGACCATGGTTTGAAAATTCGAGACAAAACTATGGCTTTGCACTTAACAGTAGATTGCCACACTAGTACAGGGAAGGAGTGTTTGATTGTTGCATTTGGATGGAGGCACTAAACAAGGAAAAGGAGACAACCATAATTCTTGATGAGGAACCATGAGGACATGGTCCGGAACAAGTGGGGAAGAAAATGATGAGAGATTCAAAATACTTTCATTTAAATCATTTTATGTTTAAAAGACTTGTTATTTTTGTTAATTGACATGACTGGCGGTAGATTATAGATTAACATATTTACTTATTTTGCTTTATGTTTAGCTAAATTAGTGGATATATTTGAAGTAATGGTTTATGTTAGATGTGTTACTTTATGATAATATTAATGAGATAATTATGTTGTGTTGATCTTTTGCTACCATAATTGTTATCCTTTTCCTAAGGGTTTTGAACAAGGTATTTTAAAGATTGATGATGTGGTTAAACTCTCTGTTTAATCAAGGGAAATAATCACATCATTTGATGGGCCCAACTGGATGATGAGTCACTCGAGTCCAAATTGGCTTCTTTGTAGTCGGTTATGGAACTTCTACTTCCAACGCCAATCTGGCATATTTCTCTATGTCCTGCTTTAGTCTTGTTTCAGTTTTGCTTTAGTTTTAATCTTTAGTTAGACGCCTTGAATCTTGTTAGTTAATCGCCATATTGTGAATTCAATAAGGATATGTTTATAAATATCCATGTTTCAATTTTAAATAAAAGTTAAATAATTTTCAATTAGAATTTTGTAATCGATGGCAATACTTTGTTTTGTGTCCCACTTTGATCAAATTGAATGAAAGCAAGAAGTTAACTCAATCATTGTGTTAAGGGATCTTACCTGAGGAAGAGCAGGGCCCGCTCAACCAAAGGGATTGATCTTGAGTTGGTATTTTACTAAGTTATGCTATTTCTATTCATTGATATTAAATCTGAAGTGTTAGATGTTAATTCTAGAATGATAAGTTGTTGAATCATTTTCAGTTATTGAATGATAAATCTAGATAGTTACTTCTGTTTGAATCGCTTTTGAATTTAGTTTATCATGGTTAGATTAAGTTGTTAGAGTCATTATAAGGTTTATTAGATTAATCAGATTTAGATGTTTGAAATAATTAAGTTTGGTAATTATTTGTTTAGTTTAATTAGAAGCAATGATGGAAACTTATGAAAAGATGGAATTGAAATTTGTTGAAAATATGTTCATAGAAATTAATGTTTATGTTTTCTAGATTAATTGTTGTTTATGTTTTCTATATTAATTGTCATTTCCTTGCAATTCATTTATGTTCTTAAAATAGTATTTAATTTCCAGCAAATCTTAAGATAGATTTCTTTTAAAGCAAATTAGAATTAATTTGGGTTTCATATTTTAAATTAAGAATTAAAGTAAATGTTAGTTTTCTCCATGAATCAGTCTCAACCAAGTCCAATAAAGTCATAAATAAGTGAACAAAACTTTAGTTTAGGAAATAAGATAGAATTAATCCTTAGGAATTAGTTGTTGCAGTTCAACTCCTGAGAGCTCCTGAGAGCTCCTGAAGAAGCTAAATCGATACCTAAAGTCACTGTTTATAGTGCAAAACCCCCCAAAAATCCGTGACAACCATCCTTATCACATATAGCTCTAAGACACACCTGGTTCAATAAATAATTGACTAAATGATGCAAGTTGTGACATCAACAACCTTGCCCATCAATTAGTATCATCATTATAATAAAAATAGACTTCCTTCATAATGATATATTCACTTACACTACTTTGTACACCATCCACATGAAACTTAACATGTCTAAAATAGATATTTATGAAGATTGATACCTACTATAAATGGTAATACCGACTTTAAATCTTAGTTTGTGGACTAAATGTATAGTTCTTAATAGAATGCTAAACAAAAGAGAATACAACCTATAAAAGTGTTTCTTTGACTCAAATGTATTTGGCATACCACCTTGCATGATAGAAATGTTGGATATGTAGATATATGATATTATGAAATCTTCTCATAAACTCATTACAAAACAATTGATTGTCTTTCAGTACTATGTTTTTCACTTCAATTCATAACTTTATCGTATATTTCTCATATATAAATATTTTCTAAAAGACTTCTATCGAATGGTGAACATATTCAATTTCTAAAATTTTCTTCAAATCCCCATAAATTATACATGTGTTTTAGATAAATTCTAAATTAAATTCATCCAAAACTTCTATTTTTTTAAATAGAAGGAACTTCCAAAATTGAGTTGTAATTCTAGGGATAACTAAAGTTGGCTTAACTATTTCCATAACCTTTTGTTATGTCTCAAGATGGAGATAAAACTCAATATTATTGCAAAAACAAGTTTCATGTAATGTATTTATATGTACGAAAATGGTTGTAATTTCTTGAACACTCTTTAAGAGATCTTTTCTTGTGAAAATTCTTGTTTGAATGCTTCAAAACATTCACTATGTTGTATCGATAAAAATATTTTGGATGAGAAACTTGGTACCATCTTCACTCACTACTTATACAATGTCTCTCCCATTGGAAATAACAAAGGATTGGCCAATATAATATTCAATTACCTAATTCTTTGCATCATCTAAAATTCTATCTTTTCAAGGAGCCTTGCAAACACTTATCCATTTTTTTTTGTATTCTTTTATCTAGCCTGTTCCTCTCAATTACCTAATTCTTTGCATCATCTAAAATTCTATCTTTTCAAGGAGCCTTGTAAATACTTATCCATTTTTTTCTCTATTCTTTCATCTAGCTTGTTCCTCTTTTTAACACATCTTTTTAATTATTTTTCTAGATACATGTAGTTGTTCTACAATAGCATTCATTTGCCTCTTATATAATATTTTTTACTTGATATTGTAGTCATCAATGCCTTATGTGCACCACTTAAATCCTTTGTTCAGCTCTTGGTTTGAAGAGAATCCAATACTTCTTGTAAGTTTTCAATTATTGGTTATTTTAAATCTTTTTTCTTCCCTTTATCAACCCCTAACAACTCCAAAACAAGGGTCATTTCTCTTCATCTAAATAGTTTTTCATATAATTGTAATTTTCCAATTAAGGATTTTCTTCAAAAATCATCCCAAATTTGTTTACAATGCAACTTTACTACACTAGCAAGTAACATATCTTCAAGTGGAATCTTACTAAAAATAGAATTCTCATCCATATCCATAAAAAATTTCATATTAGGAAAAAACTATAACATAAATAAAATATTTATCCACATTCTCTTCTACACCTCTAATAATTTCTTCTTGAACTTGTTCCTCGATAATTTTAATTTATTGTTCAACTTGTTCTTCCTAACTAGATGCAACCAATTCTTTAGCAATTTTTATTGTCTCTTTTCATTTTGTATTTTTCTCTTTATTAAACTTATTTTCTTGTGCAATTTTTTTCTATATTTTTTATTCCCTATCAAAAATTGTGTAATTCACCTACACATGCATATGTTGATGCATATAATTTAAGTTTGTACATATTATAGTACTAAATACTATCATTTACACATTTTCCATTAAAATAGAGATCTTAAATAAGACCCCACTTTACCTTAGAAAAAATTAGATAAATAAACCTAAAATCCAAACCTAAAAAACACTAAATTTTACACCATAAGTTACATCATAATTTTATCTATTATAAATTATTAACCCTAAATAAACCTTATATTCCATAAACTTGATGAACCTTATACCATAAATCATAATTAAGTCAAAACTCATTAAAATATAAAACCCCATTAGGTCCCAAATCTAAGTTACCATAGAAATTTCAAACCCCAAAAAGATTCAAATTTAATAAAAAAATGACATAGTACATGCATTCATAGGGTACTAATAAATACCCCTAATTTTATTATTGAACTACCCCTCAAATTTATGTTTTTTTATCATAACCCCTTTGAATGCACTACTATAATAAATAAAATTAAACCTCCTTATTTTCACCACGTATCCTATGTACCTAATTTTTATTATTATTTTGATATATTCTCTTATTATTTCTACTTATCATTAAAGGGAAAGTACCCCACGACCACAAATAACTCAAATTCAACAAAAATATTTAAATATAAATAAAAGTAAGCATAAAAAATTGTTCAACCATTCAATACTATCTAATTCACTTGTTAATTATCTTCGAATATGATTGTAATCCCTAGAGTGATAAAACTTTTCAATGTAATTTAGAATATGAATCATTCATTTGAGGAATTTTTATATATATAGTAGGGTAGGTTTGGGGCCTACTCTTCACCCATATTCATTCCCTCATACTACACTCATGTAGTCTAGGGTGGCTCAATTATAGCATGTGGTAGGAGATGGTGACTAATAGGATTGTGACCCAAGAATACAACTGATAGTGTTTGAGGATTTTAAAATGATATCCACATATAATAAGAATATATAATGTGTTGATATGTAATGTGGTGTCAAGACATAGTAGTAGCTAGTGCATCTAGGTATGATCTTATATATGATGGATAATTTAGCATGGATGTACCTACAATGCCAGTGATAAAGATAAAGAGACTGTGAGATTTTTGGTTTCTTCACTCCAGTATTTGATTGTAGGATTCAAGCACAAATTGTAATCTAAGTATGTTACATGATGCAATGAGAAGAATAGGTTACAAATATAGATCAAAATATTATAATTGGAGTGAGATAGATGATGAATAAATAGGGTGAGGTTGTGGATCAAGAGACGTGCACATAATGGATACCACTCAAGGTTGTGAAAGTAATATTGGCCAAGAGAAATAAAAATTCAACATAAAAACTTAAATGAGCTATGAAAGTATGTCATCCTAAAAAAAAATTTATATAAAATACACTTATGTACAAACCTGCCCTATTAAACAATCAAACCTCAAACTCTATAATCATCACTCAAAATTTGTAAACATTAAATCAAAAAATATAATGACCTTTAGTAAATATTCATGTAAAATATACCTCAAACTCTAAACATTAAATCAAAAAATATAATGACCTTTACTAAATATTCATGCAAATTACTTAGATCTAAAATAGTTGTAACAAATATTTATATGAAATTCCTAGATTTGTAATATCTGCAATAGTTGGTTAACATATTTGTCACCTAACTCTATATTCTTACACCCACAGAGGTGAAAAACGTAACAACAGTTGAATCAAACATAATAGAGTTTCAGACTTATTCTCTGCTTATTTTAAAAGGTGGCAACTACCTTCTTCAAATATTCAATGAATGATTTTTAACTAATATCGCTTTTGACAAGAAAGAAAATTAAAGGAAATGCTTTTAACTAGAAATCTTTGAAAGGCATCGACACAACATCAAATATCGAAAACTTAAACTACCAAATCAGCAAAACTATATTTAAGAAATCATTTTGCATCCATCACCATAAAACCTTTATTCACACATAAACATCCACCATCCCAATAATAGATAATTCACTAGTAAAATATTCAACATAAGCAGAATGAATCCACACACCATAACACAAAGATTATGCATGCATGAACTTCACCATTGTCTTTCTATATTGAGATAACAAAAAGCAGTAAAACTAAAGATAAAAAAGTTTGCTCTAGTGAGTAAAACAAAGTTCTCCCAAAAGATCCCCCATCGCCAAATAGTCACCCCATATTTAAAGATTACAAATTGTCCATAATAATGGTTTCTTGAAGACAACCATTTGATTAAAAATGAAAAGTCTTTTTAAGTATCAAGAAATCCAAATTAAAGAAAATAACATAACAGCTAAAACTAATCAGCGGTCCCAGCTCTGACTTTTTCACTTCCAATTATCTCCACCTCCTGCTGCTCCAGTAACGCCTCTTGTTCCTTTACCCTTTGCCTATATTCCCGGTACTTGGTGACAACTGCAGTGATGTTTTTGCTTCATGGATTCGTGGTGGTTTGCAACCTTGTTCTCCATCTTGAAAATGTACAATCTGACTCAACAATTGTTTCATAGATACTGTCACTTTCACTCTTGAATGTACTCATATAGATCTGCACATTACTCAATTTTCTGAATGAGTTTGTTGTAGTTTTCTATGGATTGCCTATCTCCTTATGAAACACCTCCTTAAATTGTGATGATATGTCTGCAACATCCAGGAGCTTCTCGTCAAACCCATCCATGAGTTCTACTTCCAAAGCATTGAAATTCTCCTTGATCTTCACTAATATCTCAAAATATTTTTCTAACACTTTATTGATTTCCTTTATATAATCTTCATATATTGAAAATTTCCAATCCAAGGATTCAAACCAATTAGGATCAATTTCTTTGGGATCATTTACCATTTTTTCTTTAATCAACAAAAGGTGGTCCATGGAAATCAATTCAACAATTTCTCTAAAAAGCACAAATTTTCTACTATGTTCTCTTCTTATCTATTGGAGTTCAATTACCAGTTCCTTTCTCCTATCAAATACATTAACATATAATTAGTAAAATTTACGAATCTAGAACAGGCCATCTTGGTAAAGCCCTTCTATCCACCCATTGGCAGCTTTGGCATAACCCAAATTTTTCTTGACCTTTTGCATAGTGTCAAAATCAATACCAGAATATTTGAGCTTGAGGCTTCCTCAGGGACTGGAGTCACAATTGATGAAATAAAATTTCTTAAAGAAATATTTTGAGATTGCAATTGAAGGTTCTCCTTTTTCTGTTCTTTTTCTCTTTTAATTAATGCATTAACAGAGTAATCAGCATGATAGACATCACCTTCAAAAGTAGATGGCCCCATGTCAATATGAGAAACCTTGTAGTCGGCCTCTGTAATCTCATTTTCATTTAGGTCTTTTACAGGATCAGCGATCTCCAACAGTTGATGCCCAGAAGTAGGATCAGTGACCATCTGTGACATCCTTTTAGCCTTTTTGGGTTTAGGGGGACCCTGTAAAAGCATAACAATTGTACCTACCTCAACCATCATGGTAGGAATATTTTTCCTCTTCTTCTCCACAACTCTTTTCAACCATGTTGGAGAAGCTACAAGCCCAGTGTCTCTACTTTCAACACTCACATTCTCCATTCTCTCGATTGACTGAACAGAAACAATCTCATATCGAAGAAGGAGGAACTTCAAAGAAAGTGGGAAAAGAATTATCTTCAATTATCTTTTGGAAAATTTCGTTGGAGTTTGCAAGCATCAGTTTTTCCTAACTGGTTCTTTTCTTAGGCACTGACGGGGGCACACTATCCTGTGCACAAATTTATTTCAGCTTGGCTCTTGTGTCTTCTGGCTTCTCGCCATCTCCTCCCGACTGTGAACTAGTGTCGAACAACCTAATTGTTTGCTTTCCAGTCGATACATTCACACCAGAGGTCTGTATAGCCCCTTGCTCCTTTTTCTATGAAGCTCTTTGCTCCTGAGGGGAACCTACACTTTTTCACCACTTCCTGTTCAACCAATCTAAATTCCTTCTTAAAATAGGAGCAGAATGAACCATCAAATATGAGACTTCATCTTCTGACCAATTAATTTTGCACGAGGGTTTAGTAGCAGGAGGCTAATATTCAGGATCAATTATCACGGAATCTTCCTCCACATCTTCTGGAATATTGAAGGAGATACCAAAGGTCTATATCTGCCTTAAAGTCAATCTCATAAAACTTCTCCTATACACCTCACGTTCATCTATATAATCTTCCCAAAAATCCTCAATATCAGGGTGATGTTCATAGCTGCCAACTCCATATAAATTTTGCTTAACATAACCCTTGCTATCAAACGGGCTCTCACTAGAAAATACTAAAAATTAAACTCATTCAGGGTTTTCTCCACACCCTTAGCACTATTATTACTTTTACAAGAAAATGAAGGCATGGACAATGGAAACACATACCCTTTCTTTCCCATGTTTGAATACTTAACATTCACCATGACCATTTGTCGTCAAACTTCAAGAAAGACAAGAAAATCGCTTGGATACCAAGGTAACCTCAATGGAGCCTTCTTAAAACCCCCAATTCTGAGATAAGTGAATCTACTGAACTGAATGTAAAAACTTCCAAATTTCATTATCAAAGCAACCACTTCAAGTGAAACCTGAAGCTCAAGGTTTCCATCAAGTCTCCTTACAATCTCCATTAAGAATGTGTCATTGATGTGACATAAATCCTTCATTCCAACCTACTTAGTGAGTTGTGGAAAGCTTTTATACACAGGCGTGTCTGGCATTGGAGACCCTTGCGGTTCCAATCCTACCTAGACAGCCTCTTGATTGGCTAAAATGTAAACTAGGTATGAGCACATGTGGAAGGAAACAATTTGCCAAAAATTTACCAATTGCTCATTTAAATGATAACAAATAATCTCATCCCAGTCAATGAATTTATCTTCATTACAAATCACCAGAATAAAACATCACATCCAAAATTCAAAAGAGTCTAAATAGGCATTTCCAACTACACGATACAACAAGGTGATAGCATCTGAAATTTCATCTTTAAAATGGACCCTTTTAAGTTTTGAGGGCAACTAAGACTTACCCTTTTTCTCAAACTTCAACCAATTCTTTGCAATGGAATTTTTGCACCATTCTTCATTCATTCTAAAAAACTCATCGCTAATAGCTACAGACATTTCTTCTACGGTCTCCCTCTCTAGAATACTCAATGCGTGGGAAATGACTCCAGGAGTGATTCTTGCAATGACAGACCCATCCATAGCTCTAATCTCATGAGTCTTTGGAATGTAACCCCTTACACATGCAATCACCAGGTCGACGCTTTGCACGGCTTCGGGAACACCTCCTGCACGCGCCAAACCACTTGGCAAAAATTTCTCTCCTAGTGGAATTCTACTATCTTGCTCCAGGTGCACCCAAAACTCCTTCAAATTGAGGTGCCCAATTCCAGTATCCCTCACTCTAGACCAGTGATTTTGAATTCCACTCTGCATGAGTGCAATTCTGCGAAGGAAGAAAGCTTGTACTTTGAGAAATATTAGCAGAGAATAAGAGTGCAGGCTAAATGACTTAATGAATACTTTGCCACCCATCTCATGTCGTTACTTGATAGGATGTGCAATTAATGTGGCATTCAATCTCATTCCTCAAAAAGATAGCCTTTAAAACTGCATGTTTTTTGAAAACCCTGAAAAGACAACTCAAGGTTAGTCCATAAATATTATTTAATGATGTGGCGGTGCCTTGAAAACCACGAAAAGTTCACAATGTCGTGTGGTCACAAAAACTAAGAACCTTAGAACCAAAGTCAGGAGTTTTGAAGTTTTGAGAACTTTCGACTCACCAACTTCGAAGACAACCAATGAAGGCTTGTAACTCAACAAAGGGAACCAAGACAGACAATCGGGAATTTTTGAAAATTTAGAACTTCGCGACAAGGTTATGAAACTTGAAGGACTAGTGACCAAGGTTAGGAAAAGCACACAACTCGCGACTTTGAGCAATTGTCAAAAGGAATGAACAACAAGGCATTGAAAATGGATGAAGTAAAAGAGCCGAAAGGCCTAAGGAGGGGAAGTTTAAAATTGTTGATACTAGTTTAAAGGCTACAACTAACAACAATAAATAAAATAAATTTATACACATAAAATAGATATGCCTCATTACCCAATCTTCATCACAAATTTAATGTCAAAATGAAATCACCACAAGAAACCAAAGGGATTTCATCACATGATCTCCAAATCCAAGGGTTTTCATCCTCAAATCAAACAAGTGAGTAGAATTCCTTGAATTCTTAATTTGGATTTTGTTGATGAGATCACCAAAAGATATAAACTTGTGAATTTTCCCTCCTTATATAGAGTTTGAAGGCCTAGTATAGGCCCACAAATGTTGAGGGAAATTTTAAAATTTCCTACCATTTTATCACATTCAAATTTGAGTCTATCAATGGCATATGTAGTCTACCAAGGTAATAAATGAAACCCTATATTCAAGTGGAAAGGGTCTAGGAAAAGGAATTAATAACTCAATGAAGGTCTAGGGAGATACATATCAAAAAAATGCAATGGAAAGAGGGACTGAAGAATCAAGAGTTAAGATATTGCTCAAAAGTGTTTCCATTGGTAAGTCAATATTATGTTCTCTAAACGTTTGAATTTAGGGATTTTGGGCATAGGATGCAAATTTCCTCGGTCCCAAATAGGAAGGGTGATGAGACAATAGGTAGCAAGGTCTCAAAATACTTTCTAACGACTTTTTTAAAAGGGGTGATGGTAGAGGAAACACTAAAGGTCCTAAAGAGGCAAGTACGATGAGGAGTGGAGATTATGCCTTAAATATTCTAATATAGGAAGCAGTGGGGATTAGGATTCAAATATATTCCATGCAAGGAGGAGTAGGGATTAGGGGAATTAGGATATCAATATTAGTGGTGATTGCAAATTATCAATATGAAATACTCAACAATAGCATAACTAGGGAAAGGAAAACCTAAAATTTGGTAGAAGGTAAAGGATCGAAAAATTGGGGGTGCAAGGAATGAAGGAAATGTATGATAGTATGAGAAATATAAAATCCCACCCGAGGCTAGAAAGCAATCCAAACACTCTCATACTTAGAATTCGGTACATTACTAGTTTTTCTTGCCAAAAATTACTTTCTCTTAAGCAATACAAATTTGGATGCTCCAAAATCTTTGGTCCTTCTCAACTAGAATATTTTACAAGTAGATTCCTCAAACAAAATAGATACAATGTAATGCTCTTGTTCCTATTTATTCACCCTAGTGTCAAATGTACCAGTATAAGTTCTCCCTCATCATCCAAAGGTAGAAAATTCACTAAATATGTAATATATTATCCAAGTGTCCTCTTAAGGAAATAGCAAATACACATGGAAAATATTATAGATATTGCTAGCTTTTGGAAATTCTAACTCATGTAACTTCACCAACTCTCCTTAAGATCTTATAAGGCCCATAGAAGGAGGGTTTGAACTTCTCAAACCCACTAATTTTGATGGAGGTTTTCATATAAGGCTAAAATATTAGAAAGATCATATTTCCAACGTTAAATGACCTCTTTGTATTATTATAAGTGTGTTGAGGGTGATTTTTGAGTGATCTCAATTTGTCTTTGTTATGCTTCACCAAATCACTAGCTATTAGCACTCTAATATTTGTGAACACTAAATAAAAAAATGTTAATTCATCACAATCATATAATATATAAATGGAAAAATACTAATGGATAGGTGGTGGGTAACTTTTTAGCAATATTCTTGTAAATGTAACCACATAACCCAAGTTAATTGTTGATTTGAAACATAGTTCCTTAAGTAGATTGCAACTCGCTTATTCACTATTTATGTTTTTAGATGACAGCTTGTACTAGGAGTGATTTTTGTACCATCCAAATGAAATAATTCCTACCAAAAGGGGCTAAGAAATCTTTTATTACCATTAAAATTAAGTTTTAGGCAACTCATGCAGCCTAAAAACTTCCCTAAAGAATAAATCTACCACCTGATGTGATTTGAATTACATGAAGAAATAGAAAATAAGTATGAATACTTATCCAATATATCCACAATAACATAAATTAAATATTTTCCCTATACCTTCATGAGTCGTGTCATGAAATCCATGGATATGTTTTCCTACTTCCTATTTGGGATAGGCAATGGCTAAAAATAACTTGCTAGAAAAATATTTTTTGATTTGTTTTTGTAACAAGTCATGTACGCTTTGATGTTTTTAATGAAATTCCCATTGAGGCCCTTCAATGGAAACCTCTCTTTAATTTACATGGAGGTCGTTTAGTATCCTAAGTGTGTTTCTAGCAGTGCACCATGGAAAGCCCTTAGAATTTTCCTTCATTCTAGATTTAAGGACTAGGATTTCTATTTTTTTAAAGAATGAGACTATCTACTAATAAAAATCCATCCTCTCACATTCCCATCAAGTATTTTAGTAGAAAATATATTTTCAGATATATTTCCATAATAGAGACCTTTCAATCAATAGAAATAATAGAAGTAGAACATAGAGTTGGCTTTGTAGAAAGAGCTTTAGCAACTACATTCATTTTTCCTTTCATGTAATTTATGTCACAATTATAATATTGGAATTTTACTCACCCATTTTTATTTCCTATCATTAAATTCATATTTGTGAAGGAAGAACTTCAAGTTGTTATGATTTGTATTCACCACAAATATTCCAAATTGAAACCATCAAAATTAAGTCAAAGCATGTACAATAGCTAGCATCCCTTTGCCGTAGATAATAATTTTTTCAATATTTCAATGTTATAATTTTAAATTTTATGGGTTTCCCTACATATACTACGACACTTCCAATTCCCTCTCTTAAAGCATCACATTCTATAACAAACAAATGTGAAAAATATAGAATATAAGTAAGAACTAGGCATAAAATCATTACCTCTTGAATCTTATCAAAAGTTTCTTGGGTTGATTCTATCCATGCAAAATCTCATTTCTTTGTCATATCAGTTAAAGGTTGCTAGTTGTGAAAACCCTTAATAAATATCCTATAATATTTGCAAATTTCAAAGAATCCTCTCAACTATGTTAATGCGGTAGGAGAGATCTAGTCCAGGATAATTTTTTGATCCACTTAAACACCTTGACTTATAATTACATGGCCCGATTATAAGATCTTTGTCACTTCAAACTCACATTTAGATTATTTTACAAAGGTATTTTTTTGCTCTAATATTCTAAGGATTATATCTAGCTACTTCAAATGATGTTCCCAAGTCTTTTTGTAAATTAGAATATCATACAAGAAAATTAAGATAAATTTTCTTAACTAATTTATAAATACTTGATTCATGTATGACTAGAAAGTAGTTGGTGCATTTTTCAAGCCAAAAGGCATGGCTAAGAATTCAAAGTACTCAATTTGATAAATGATTTTTTATGCATCCTCATCCCTAACACAAATTTGATGATAATGTGATCTCAAATCAATCTTCAAAAAATGCATAGCTCCATGTAACTCAACAATTAGCTCATAAACTTTAGGAATGGGATGCCTACTTTTTATGGTCTTCCTCTTTAGAGTTCTATAATTAGTACACGTCCACATGGTACCATATTTTTTCTTCAAAAGAACCATGGATGAAGAAAATGGGCTAGAAATGAGCCTTATTTGACCTAATTCCTATTAGAATCTATAAACATATGTGTAACCCAAAATCTAGTGCAACAAATAGAATTATTAAAACTATAAAAGGAAATGATATTTAAATTAAAATATCAAAATAGGGTATCTCCAAGATAAATGCAAGGAGTTCACAATGACTTGCTTTTATTGTCAAAAAGGGATGAAAGAGAGCTACTAATATATAGACTTTTAATTTCCAGATCCTACGAAGATGAGGACAAGGTGAAATGATGAAAAATAGGTGAGGAGGGAATGTGGAACAAATATATGGGAATGATGGACCTATTTTCCTTTATTTCATTAGGAAATGAGATACACACAAAGAATTGACTTACAACCCTTAGGGGAGTCAACTCAATGGGAAATCTACTAATTTCCTTATGATTGAGGACGGGGGTATCAGCCTGAACAACACTTTTGGACGAAAAACTAAAAATAGTAAATCAACTCAATTATGCCCATTCAAACTTGAATTGTCAATTTAAAGCATAATATAGACAGAAAAAACAAGGTTCTGACAGATCTAGAAATGGCAGAGTGATGTGTACTTGTCACCAAAATGCAGATCTAGGAGGCTACCTAGGACTCATTCACCCATAAGCAAATGGGTCTTTGTGTAGAGGTTTGCCTCAACTCTTGGGATCCTCTGGTGTCAGTTTGTAGCGTCTGTTTGATCCAGGTTTCAATGTCGAAAAGATAGAAATGAGATCTATAGGTGAAATTCTGTGAATTGACAACTTTGACAACTTTACAAATTTTGCTCTTCAATAGATCTTCAATCCTTCTTCAACCTAAGATCTGCAACACAAACACAAGAGGGAAAAATTGTTTGTTTTTGGTGAATGGGGATTTGTCTTGGTCAAACCTCGTTTGGGTGATTAAACCTTGAATTGAAATAATGAAACATGAAAGGAAGGAATGATGAATGAACAATGCTATGTTGCAACTCACCAAACCCTTGAATAAACATTTAGAGGACTGAAATGTTAATGTGATATTGCATGAAATGGATTCAATGGATGTGGATCTTGATACTTGAAATATGACTTGAATGCTTGACTTGGATCTTTGAAACCTACATCACAATGTTAGCTCCAAAAACATGCATGATTGCAAAAGACTTTGACATGATGCTTGAGATCTTGAATGCTACAATAAATCACTGACAAATCTGCTCTTGAATGCCCTTGATCATAATATTTGCTCTTGTGAAAGTTGCCTTCTTGGTAGATGATAATTGTTAGACCTGAATTGATAAAATAACCTTGTATTTATAGGTATCTATTCTTAATTTCTCAAAAATTAAACATTACAAGCCGACATTGAAATTTGAATTCGAGGACATTAAAATACCGCCAAAAACATATTTTAAATTTAGGTTCAAAGGCCTATGGAGGGGCGAATGGGTCCCAGGTCCCTATTCCTAGAACACACATTGCTCAAGGTAAAGTATTATGTGTTGGCATTAATTGTTGTCAGATTTCCCCTTTAGAAAATGTAATTTATTAGGCTTGTAGATGTAAAATAGGGCTTATTAAGGCATAAGTCCAATTTAATTGAGGGGACCGAAACAAAGTGTGAAAATGTAAAGGAGTGCATTTTCCTATGCTACATTTAGCCCCCACTTTAGTGAGAGGATGACCTTGCATCAAACTCACACTAAAGTAGACAAACAAAAGAGGTCTAATTGTACAATTGTTGGAAAGATGAGATAACAAAGGTCAAGGAGGATGATCAAGCCCCCAAGATCCAAGATCTCACGACAAGCCAACAAAGGCACAAAGAGACACATACCTTTGTTAAATATGCAGTAGCAATGACAAGATACTCAATCATACAATGTCAAAGACTCAAAGAAAGAAAGAAAAAGGGGGTGGATCAAGCCTTGATTGTTTGTCCAACTCAATGTGGATCAATCCTTAGCTATTTGTCCAAAAAAACGTTTACAGGTGTAAACCCATTGTCCACTATGCAAACAGCATGCACTCACATAGGCTATTGTAATTTGTTGTCCACTAGGTGAGCCCCTAATAAGGTGGTTGATGGGAAAGTCATGCCAGGTCTACAGGCTCCCATATACTAACCATACCAAAGTTATACCTCCTCATAACTTTGATAAGGCACTACACAATATGAACTTCGAGCTTCACAAGGCTAGCAAGCTGCATTATGCTAGACACTCATGAACAAAAACGGCTCCACTGGGTGTGTTATGCTTGGTGGCCATGAAAAATATAAAGGCTCCACTAGCAAGCAAGTTGTGTTATGCTTGTTGGTCTTGATACATACAATAGGATATTCAAAGGGGTTTTGCTTAGTTCATGAAAGGTCTCATCCTAGGGAACATCATGCCTAATGTCTCCAAGAGAGGACTAGTCGAGGATAAAAGATTCGCAACTTAGGGAATGCCATTAGTAGCATCCTACCTAATGTCTCCAAGAGAGGACTAGTCCTAGCAGTGTCTTGGAGACGACGGCACTGGTGGTGGGATGGTAGCGCTAGTGGTGGGCTGGTGGGGGGACGTCCCCCAAGTCCCCAAGTCTTCTAGACGAGGACATCTAAGAAATGCAGGGGTTTTTTTGGGGGGAACGCGTCCCCATGGAACACTATTAATCTTCCTTGTTCAATTTTTAAAAATTACAAAATAAACTAAAAAATTTATCATTCGCCATTATCATAAGGAAGGCTTCCTTGTATACAACTTTCATACCTTACAATATTTGCCATTTTCTCTTCAAGACATGTTATAGCTTTGGTTCTTAAGCAAGGACACCTAACGACCTTAAATTTGTTGACTACTATAATTAAAATGTGTGTTATGGATCCAATCCTCACACAACTACATACATTACGGTTGCTATATTGAGGTCTTCCATGAAATTTATAAATTTCAGCGCTCAAATCTTCATATGAAAATAGTTTTGAAATTGAAAAAATTTCATTCTCCAAGGCATTTCATTCCTAGATGTTCCAACTCCTCCCATTCAACATTTGGATTATGTTCATAAGGGGTATTCAATGATCATCATTTGTGCGCTACATGCACTCCATACTGCTCCAAATTTGATTTCCATTGTGGATCATCTCGAAAGCTATTAAGTGGTTCTAACCATCGGATGTATCATAGGGAATAATGTATTTTATTGAATATAATTACTTGAGTTATTGTATAACCTTTAATATTCTACATAAATATGTACAGCTCTGTTCTCTTGGAAGCGTCCTTCATTTAGAAGGCTTCTTTGTGAATGCTTCGTAATTTCCATAAACTTGATACACATGAGCGTGTACATCATCTACAGCTGCAGTCATCTCTTTTGTTTACTCTCATGTTCAGATCCCTCATGTAGTAAAAGATGAGGAAGTTGACAAGGGGTAGGGGTGTTGATTGAGTTTCCATCTCATGTTCTAGATGTAAATTTGTTCGCATGCTTGAGCTGCCCCATGGAAATGCCATATGTTATCCAAGGAGTTCACGGGTGGAAGGGGCACATGCCAATTATATCCCATTACATACAGCACTAGTGTTGCGTCAATCTTCTCAAACCATAGAAGTTGGAAAACTAGAAGTTGGGTGTACCACGAAGAAACGCCAAGTGCTTACGTTCCAATTCTTAGACTCGGTCAGGTTTTTAAGAAGGCCCACCTTCCCAATGCATTTTCATTTTTGTCGGTTTTATTCCGATGTTGTGGGATCTACAATTTTTTCGAACTATAGAATCACGTATTCCATTTCTAAGTTACTAGAAGGGGATGCTTGGGTTTGAATCTAACCCAAATGCAATAAGAATTCATGTCAAATTTCTCTCCAGTCTGATTCCAGTCTAGAACAATTCCGCATTCCTTTAAGACTAGCTGTTTTAAAGGAGGCAATTATATAAAGGCTCCTTTCCTCTCCTTTACCAACTGAGCTAAGTCCTCTAAATTCGACAGAGACCAAAATCTTTCATAAGATGGTAATTGATAACCTGCCATGCTCGATGGTCAAATTGTCAACTTTGTCATTCTTAAAAGATGTATCATCCAATTTTGAATCAACAAATTCCTCCAAATATACTTGCTAAAAGATGTAAAATCAAATTTTGAGTCAACACAATTTCATCCAAATCTAGTCGCCATGCTGGGACCATGATATAGGTCATGATTCTAGGGTAAACCTGGAAAAACAAGAACTCTGCAATAAAACTCTTGCAGTCATTAAATCAGACTAGGCTCTCCTTCTGGTTCTTGCAGAAACCTTCCAATCCATTGTTGCATCAGAATATATCTACACTCCCCAACCTGTTAGAAAACCCTGGGTTCCACGATCATGTCAGCCAGAAACTTTGCAATAAATTGATAGGGTTGTTGATGTTATCAATATAGGTTTTATTGTCACTTCCATTGTAAGTTTTACGACCTTCCAACTCCCCTTCTTTCTCATAGAGCTCATGGTCCCTAAAGACTGAAGTAAGAAGCTTGTGCTTGAAAACAGAGATCTCATTTTCTATATTCATAATAATTCATTTACATCAATTGACGTTACAGTAGTATTGATTGTATGAAGACAAATGATGTATAACTCTTCCTCAAATTGTCATTTTATGGCTCCCCATTGACTGAATTTGGACCTTAGGGCTCTACTTCATTGTCCGTACTTCATTTTATTTTTTTAGATTTACATTTTCATCAAAACTTTGAGATTTTATTATTTATATAAATTCTTCATTTATGAATAGATCTAAAACATATTTCAATCTAAATACAATTTCATATGCCATTCCATATATATTGAAGGGGGTCACAGCTTGGGGATTTACAAGCTTGGCACAAAAGGCTAGAGCTCTCATAGATGACGTTAGTTCAATCTTGCTTATTTTCTGGCATTATCCTTCCAATAGTATTGCAAATGGTAGGCCAAATTTTGTGCTAAAAACATGTATAGTTGATACCAATAAGGAAAGAAATCACTCTTGGAATGTTTCCTAGAGTGTAGATCCCCACTCAACTGAAGAGTTTTAGAATATAAATGCATCACAATCTGAGAGTACTTGGAATCCACCAAAGAAATAGTAATCATTCCAGAATTTATCCTTTACAACAATATGTCTTTCTACTCCAGCTTAGCCTGAACCAGCATTCTCGGAAGTTAACTACAGATGAAGTTGCTTATTTTGGTTTCTCTTAAGAAACTTTCATTTGGAACTATAATACAATATTTAATGACTGTAAGCTCGCAGGAAGAATTTTTTGCATTATTTAGCAAGCTCCCTGAATGGACAAAACAACGAATAATATATTACAGTTCACTTTAGTTCCAATTTATTCCTGAGCATGATGCAGATGATCCATGTGCCAAGTTTGAA
Source organism: Sequoia sempervirens (assembly GCA_007258455.2). NCBI lineage: Eukaryota > Viridiplantae > Streptophyta > Pinopsida > Cupressales > Cupressaceae > Sequoia > Sequoia sempervirens. Next base: position 77,159,118 of record VDFB02000003.1, on the reverse strand, counting down.
ATAGAATCAGAAGCATATACTGGACTCTAATTTTTCAGTGAACTTATGCTGCAACTGGTGTTGGCCTCTTACTGTTCTTGATGCCTTTAATAGCTGCAAGTGAGGAAAGATTTGCAGTTAGCCAGTGTGGCCTTTATTGTTGTCAACTTGTCAAGGCTTCCAAACTTTGTGAGAGAAACATCTTGTTTACGTAATATCTGGATTCTGAGGTCGTTGATCAAATAACTATAAGCACATACCTTCAGCATAATCTTTTGCTCCAAATACTGCAGAGCCTGCCACCAGAGCATTTGCCCCAGCTTCAATAACCTAAAATAGTGAACAATTTTCATATCAGCAATTGCATAGACTATAAGTCTAGGTGACCCTAGTAAATATCCTTATTGCAATTTATATATTAACTATAATGGATACCTTGAATGCATTTGAAGGAGTGACACCGCCATCTACTTCAATCCACGGATTCACTCCCTGGGAACTATCAAGTTAGCTTTAAATTCTGCAGTAAATAGTGGTAGAACTGCCCTCAACAAGCACAAAACAGACAATTAAAATTAATGATTCTAGAAACTATTCATATCCTTACCCGCTCTAAACACATTCTCCTTAGATCTGAAATTTTCTTTACTTGACTTTCTATAAAGCTTTGTCCACCAAAGCCAGGATTGACCGACATGATTAAGATCAAGTCTACCACTGTCCACATCAACAACCACCACAGCATATCATCAACTTTCTCAAACAAAGACATTTGCAGTTTTTACCATGATCAGAATCTAGAATAGAATCACATATACCCTCAGATATGCATGTCACAGAAAAAGTAGCAGTTTAGATTTTCAACATGAGAAAGTATTCCCAAGCTGTCAGCACACATACACAAAAAGCATGTATATCCTGTAACATAGAACTGTCCATGTTAAGAAGTTAACAAACCCATAGTCTAGAACCAGATCACAAAGATATTATCCTAAGCTATTGAGCACTGTCATAGGTGGGAAAAACTGGTCAACTTGATTGTACAGATACCAAGATGAATGATAGTGAAAGAAAAAGACAAAAAAGAAGGTACAGATAAAATTTTCATTGGAACCAAAGCTTTGAAAATAATATCTGAGGGAAATGTTCAGCCTCAAAAGACAAATATGTTAGAACAAGTTCACCGTGTCTTGAGAATTAAAATAGTTCCTGTAACTAAATATAACGTAACAGTTTGTTTCTAAATGAAACAAGATGGACTATCATGATAGATAAGCTCAAAAAGCAGAAACTGCAAATATATATTGTATTTAATATTCATATGATATGAATGTACAGATGATCAACACTTGTGGACATCAATACATATACATTGATGGGGCATATATCAACGGAGACACCCTTACAACACATGATTAAATAATCTACTAAGGTTTACAACAGATTATGTGGAGAGAAGGAGAGGGCACTCTCATATGAGAAGGATCAGAAAAAAAGAGATATTTCTGAATTGAAGGAAAATAATCTCAGTTTGAAGATGCTAACAGAAACAATGAGAAGGATCACAAGATTTGGTTCTCTTAGGGCTGGCCTAATGCCAAGGTCTTTGCCTGGTTGGATAATAGCAATGAAATCCTAACTCTAGATAACATTAGGAGAAGAGGATTCTCAGGCCTTTCTCATTGTCTTATTTCTGATAACTACACAGAAAGTTCATAGTACTAATCAGCTGTGGATCCAATGCAACTGAGCAATGATTATTTAGTACAAACTGACAGATAGACTGGGACTAGCCTGAACTATTTGAGGATCCCTTAGAGAATCAACTTTGAGATAATGTTTTTGATTAATGCTGAAACAAAGATGAGAAGGAACATAGAGGGGGTCTTGGTGCTTCATTTGGATTGAATGGAATGCTCAGACATTGAGAGACAAGTCTTCAAGAGTTGAGCATGTTTGGAAGGAATTAAAATATTCCATTTAGGAACTAATGGAAATCTTAAAGGTCAATCAGCTTCAGGTGAATCTTGGAAAGAATAAGAATATTAGGCGACAAGAAAGAAGAAACCTCAAATGGGATCCTCTGGGTGATGACTGTGTAAATATAAACTCCAATGGCACTTCAAAGGGAATCTGAGCAAAGCAGATGCAGGAAGCATCTGTGTGGATGATTAAAAAGTTGTTTCGCAGAATATTTAGGAAAACCACCACCACCACAGAGCTGAATTTAAGACACTCTTTCAATCACTTACAATTGATAAAGAAAAGGGGTTTTGAAGGATTCAGTTGGAAGGTGATTTGAAGGTCATAATTGAAGTAATCAGAAAAAAGTAAGGTCACTAGCTGGAAACTGAGGGGCCAATTGGAAGAATGTATTTTTCTTATAGATTCCTTCAACCATGTTGCCATTAATTATGCTTACAGGAAAAAAAAATGCAGAGCTGCTGGTAAGGAAGATCATAAAGATACTGACTTAAAAGTTGCCCAAGGAGTTCAGGAAATATTTTTTAGCAATGCAGGCAAGCATAGTTGGGAAGGAATTCAAGTTCAACTGCATCCTATAAATGCTGACCAACAAGATTGTTCAAATTAGACAAGGGGTTTTCTGTTTCAGCAAAGCAAGTTTGATAGTGTGGTTTTCTGAACAGAGCTATCCAGAATGCCTCCATGGAAACCCTTGAATTCCAGAATCTACACTTGCTCTATATGTTTGCTTACTACTTCTTAATGTCACTGGTTCTATTTCAGGTTTACAACCAGGAAACAGGAAGTTGTTATCAGTATACTTTCCACTTAGAGGAATTTTTAGCATTCCCTTTACAATGTAGACACAGGAAATTGCAGGATTGTGCCACTTATTATAACCTTTCAAAGTGGGAAGGTGTAAAGAAACAATGCTTAACATATGTTTGAAATCTCTGGTGCTTTATTCAACTACTGAAAGGACACATGGGAATTTTCTTTCCTCTAGACTGTTCAATTTACTCTCCATGATGTCTCATAGAGATTCTCAATGATAGTCAGTCTAGAGTTACTTCATATATGCATAATTTTCTGCAAGTTCAAGTATAAGTTCTGGTAGTGTTAGAAAAATCCACAGAAAAATGTTTTTCAAGCCCTCTGCTAATGATAAAATATATAGGTCTGTGAAGCCAAGACAGTAGCTCTTAAATGAAATCCATGCCCAGACAATTTTCATGAATCTTGCCAGACAACAAGATATATATTGCATTTGGTGTCTCTGCCATCTCATCATTCATAAATTCCTTCATGTCTTTTTATGCTATCAAGGAATTGATAACACAAAGTTGTGATTGTAGTGGCATTTAAGTTTTTAATTGTGATGGATCTATTCTACAGGGTTATATTATCTATCATCAGAGTGGGAGTTGTGTCATCTTTGTTGGGTTGCTGTGGTACTGTTGCAGACATGATATATGGTTTGACGAGTAATAAGGGGACACCAATTGAAACCTGTGAAACCCTCTCCTCAAATAAGCTACCCACATTTCGTCTTTCAACTGTGATCACTGGATTTTCCCCTGTTATTGTAATCTCTTTTGCATTTTTGCTGAACTCTTATTGATTAATATCAGCATGAAACAAGTGGTGAACTGTCAGTAGTCAGGATTTTTTCGAGTTATCTCTATTTGAATTGCTTTGTCAACAGTAGCTCATATTTCACACAGCGTCAATGGGGTCCAAGTTGACAATGGCGGTGGTCAAACTGTAGAAAAATGCCATCAATTTTATGGCATTTGCTTGGCCAGAATAGAGGATATCATTCCTGCTGCTGATAATTGTCTGTTTAGTTGGGTTGAAAACTTGAAGCCATTGTCAGTGATGTGGACAGCCAATGGGAAGACTGGCAAATTTTAGAAAAATTTATGCCATGAAATTACTGGAGGAGTGCCTCATGCAACATATTGAGTCCCTTGCAATTATGTAATATTATATGGGTTTGTAGATGGATGAAACTATGAAACAGATAGACTTAAACAATCGTGATCAGAAGGATGCTAATGCAATTTGAAGAAGTGTTCGTTGTATCCACCATCTGGAATGAGGAGCTTTTCTGTTAATTCAGCTTTATTTTCTGTTTACAGATGTTCAGCTGGTTTCTATTACATTCTGCATCTCCACAACATATCGTTCTTGATTTTTAGACATATCATATGGGCTTCACCCAACCAGAAGATAGATTGTTTTAGGAATCTCCTGGTATCTCATTGGACTGAGCAATTAGGAGTGATAAGTAATTGATTAGTCTGATCTAACACTACTGTAACCATAGCTGATGGATCATGGAACTTGCAGTTTTGGCTTGGTCAGCCGAACTGATGAATTTTTTTTTCAATTGAGCTAGCTCTCTTTGTGCATGTCAGGATAAAGTCTCTTTTACTGCTTATGTGCCAATCATTGCAGTACTGAACATACTCTCGTTAGTTTCTGATGTAAACTAAGATGCATCCTTCAAAAGCCAAAAACAAAGAAATATTTCCCCATATAAAGGACTAATAAATCTTACCATCAAGCACATATTCTATACAACTTAATGGAGTTCCTGGGTTCAGAACCACTCCAGCTTTAGCTCCAAGACTCTTGACCTGAAGTTCATAAAAGCAAACATAAAGATGACCTTTACACTTCAAACTTTCTATGGAAAAGAAATTACAATCACAATGAGTGTTAAATCTCTATCGTTTATATAAGGAAAATGCCCAGCCTTTTTATATGAAATGGAAGCAATAGATCATTTTACAGTCTACAGGATTAACATATACAGTAAAGAGAGAGCATCCTCTGATTTATAAATGTTCCCCACAAACTGAATAGCACTCAATCCCAGCAATTCAGAACAGTTTATAGATGCAACAGCAATATTGCAGCACGATTCTACAATAGGGAGCTGTGCAGACCTGTTTTCTTTATCACATTTATGGATCATGTTGCTATCCAAGGAGAAGTATCTTCTAAACCAAGACCAAACAGGTTATTCAATTAGATTAACATGAATTAATGAAAAAATTTACTTAACCATGCAAAGTCATTGGCATTTTGCATCAAAGTTGATCTAAAATCACTACCCATCATGCATGAATTGTTATTGAATCCATTACATGCCATTAAATTAGATATAATAATGAAGATGAAAATGGTCGTGTCAGGATCTGTAGCTTTGAAAAGGTCATGTTGCACTTTTTGCATACTTGTTAAAGCAACATACACAACAATGCCTGCTGGTTTACTTCTATCTTGTTTTTTTTTGTTACTAAGGCTTTTAAATGATCCCTCAGCCTTTGTGACACAAACAGAGAATGTGTAACTTGCACTTTTTTTAATCACACTTTTGATGCCTTAACACAACAAGAGCACACCCAGCAGTTCCCCTGGGGAATCAAACCTGGGTCTTAATTGTGATAATGCTCCATCTTTACCACTCAATCATGCCTACTAGACTAAAATATTAGTATAAACATTGAGGCAGAGCTCATAGAGAACGTGGGGGTGGGTTTGGATCCTTAATATTGTCACACTTGATTATGCCTCAGGGTGACAAGGGGTGAGCTTAGGTCCATCCATCGCCATAAGTTCAATCCCTACCTCAAGGTGTTCCTATGGCCACTACAAGGTGCACTGCCCATGGCAATTGAACCTTGAAACTTATCATTATGCACCATTAACCCAAAACCCATTGGGAGATTCACTTTTATCTTATGTAAAGAGTCTTTAAAAAGAAATCAATTTTACAGTAGAAATGTAATACAAATTAAGGTTGTCTTAATTTGTGCTTTTGTAAAATTCAATTAGTGATATCAAGCTTACTTCTATTATAGCTAACAATAAGACATAATATAGTATGAAAGCAAATACTGATAAAGGATTTTATAGTTGTTCAAAGACATTAGGCCTACAAAGTTACAATTACAACATACATACATACATATGTATGTATGTATATATATATTCTTGAAAATTTTAACAAGTAAAAAAGACACAAAATTTGAGACTTTAAAATAAATGAGACCTAAAAGAACATGTCAGTTGCCTTATTTTAAGTTTTACAACTACAAATTAACCCTACTAAAATTACTAGTTTGACTGTTCCTGCTCAAGTGTGCAACAAAAACTTTTTCTCATAAAGACTCTAAAAGTACTGAGAAAAGAATGATAAATCCAAAAACATGCTCAGTTTAACTGTATATGAATCTGGAGAGAAAAAAAAAATCACAATAAATGTTTTTATAAGTAACCAGTGATAACCATTTAATGTCCTGAAACATTTTACAAATGTTGGAATATAAAGACCATGCCATTCGTGTTTTTTATAAGTACGTAAAATTGTTGTTAATCTTTCCAAATGCACATATTTTGCTAAGCCGATGTTTTGAAAACAATGAATAAATGTTAGAGATATTGGAAACTATGGGGGAATATATTTTAGTGTATCTTGTTGAAAATATCCCAAATGTTACATAGTTGATAACAAGGATAAATCATGGAAGAGCAATACAGATTTATAACCATTTCCCTCAAACACGTGACTGTTCTTGATGATTCCATTCAAGAAAGACAAAGTGCAGCAGTGACATATGCTGTATGAAAGAGATAAAAGACCAGGGGTTGAAAAGAACCAACATACCAGCATATCGAGATTGCTGCATAATGATTCCTGAAAGTTGCCTTTTTTAATTGCAATTGCAAGTATCAGATCCTCAATGAAAAAAAAATGTGACCAAGGATTGAATCATTGATATAATAAAGTGAGAAATACCGATACTATTTGCCCATGCTTGAACAACCAATGGCTAGTGATCCTAAAGTTCAATGACAACAAAATTGCCAATCTATCTTGAAATTAAGGGTCGCTTTTAAAGACGATCTTGGGTAGCTAATGCTTTTCCAAGGAATGCTAGTCAAAAAAGGTACAGGGTTGGCATATCACAATCTTCTTCATTCTTTGTGGAAGAGAGTGGTGAGTTCAACATGTCCTCCTGAGATGTACTGCTGCCAGGGCTTTATGGACATCATTATAGGCTGAGTTCAGTTTCTTATTTATTGCCCCACTTTCTTTAAGGGATTCCTTTTTCGAGGGACATTTGGATTATCAGGAACAAATGCAAAACTTTATGGCATATGAAATGGTTGTCCACCCTTAGCTTCATCTGGAAGAAAAGATATACAGCAACATTTCAAAAGGACTGTTCCTCCCTCTGCTTAAGAAGTGAAGCAAGGCTATTCGAGCAGGGTTTGGCTATGCTTGTCAAAGGCAAGCTTCTTTTTTTCCATAAAGATGTAAACTCCTTTCCTATTGAGGGCCTTTATTGGTAGAGATCCTTTTTCTATTTCTGTTGATCACACGTGATTTATCTTGATCTCCGATGCAATATAAGATACATTTCTTAAATTTAAGAAAAAAGGAAAAAGTTTAATTACTGAAAAGGGGGACTCGGGTAGAATGCCTGGCTTTAAAGAACTCAAATGTCCTCTACAAGGTACATTGAAGACTCAAAAATAGTCAAGATCCTAATTTTTTGGGCAGTTGATATGCCTTAATGTTCATAAGACATTAATGGAGCATTTCATATGCACTGAGAAAAATTGCCAGCATTTTAAATCTAAACACATATACAATCACATGTTAGCATGGAGAAATTCGCCTACATGGGGATGTGTCGCCATGGGTGGTGATTGCATTTTCCCATCCCCACAGAAAATGAGGGTCTGGGGACGGACAAGAAACATCCCTGTACCATCCACTAGCTGGAGCTTTTAAGGGGACTCATTCACATCCCTACTATATACTGTATGTCAGCAGGCCAATCAGATATGCCAGGCTGTCACACAAACATCAGTTCTTGGATCAGCAACTCCACTCAGTCGGCCAACATTACAAATCTGCAAAAATAAAAATATACAAAAAGACCTTTGACAGAAAACAGGAAAATAAAAGTCCTTAAGATAGAGCTCATTGTCTATTAAAATCAAATGAAGTGGAGAAGCGGCAGACCAAAAAAACAGAGAAGGGAGAAACCACCATAAGAAGGAAAAATAAATGATAGAAAATACACCCATTTTCTTATTTTTTGTTCTTGTCTGTCCAAAATAACCAAAAGCGGTGTCAGCAGTAGCAATAGCAGTGGCTCTAGCAGTGAGGGACAAGAGCTTCAGGGAAGCCATGTTGGAGAAACACATATACCATCTCAAACGTAAACCCAAACTCAAAATTCAGGGGTTGAAATAGATGCCCAAAACATTATAATATGCTGGAAGAGATTTTGGGGTAACTCATATAGCATCTCAGACCAAAACCCAAACTAAAAACTGAGGGTTTGAAATAGATGCTCAAAAAAGCATTTTAATAATTTGTTGCCAAAAAGACAAATTGACAGGGTCAAAAGACAATGATTAACCATGGCTGTCGAAAATGTTTTCTTTGCGGCAAGTTGGGTGAGGCAAAACATTCTTTCTGCTGATGACAAAGGGATTCTATAATATGCTAGAAGAAATATTGGGGTAACACATATACCATCTCAGACCTAAACCCAAACTCAAAATAGAGTAGTTGGGATATGTGCCCAAAAGAGCATTGTTACAATTTGTAAATAAAATGAAAATTAACTAAGGCCAAAAACCAATGATGAAGCACAATCGTAAAATGTCTGTCTTGTGGCAAGTTGGATGAGTCAGAACATTCTTTCTACTATGATACTGGCGTTATAAAAATGGTCCTTATCAAGGATTATAAGAAGCAACTGCAAGCAACAACTAAGAAAATATATATATAAAATACTACTCTTGCATTGGTAGAACTCAATCCCACTCATATGTTGGTAAATTAAAACAACAGTAGGCAAGAGAGATAAGAGGGAGGAATATTTCATTCATTATGCTGAGGGCTGCATTACATTTACAGTATTCTTCATCCAGTGAATTTTGTGACTGATAATTATCAACTAGCCCTTATATATCATATATAGCTTGGAAGGGTCTATACCAAGCTTATCTCTAAATGTGACTAATTTATCAGGTCCAAGAGGTTTCTTTGAGATTCAAGTCACAAAAATGGTGTAACTCAACTTATCTTTCATCGGGCAGTCAAATGAAATGAATTTGTACCTCTACATATTCTGTACATAGAGTAAAGGCTCCTCCAGCAGAAGCTACACAACAATCCATTTTGATGTAAATATGCCATCAATTCTTTATCTGGCTGCCAAATGGATGTTCCTTACTGGTGTGATTTTCAAATAAGGGTGGAATGTTACTCCCAGAATGGGCTCTCCTGGTTCAGAAATCAAAGTCATGCACAGATCAATTCCAAATGCTGTCATCAATGTTGATATGAACCCAAACAAGTGTGTCTCAGGTTACTGAAAACTGATCCTATAACAATACAAACAAGTTCCAAGTGGATCTTGTTTTAGCCTGGATTATGTGATCTAGATTCCAGAATAACTAGAACGTTGAGTGTATCTAGCAGCTTTTCTTAATTGAAATTAAGGGTTTTCCTTGTCCTTTAAACATTAGTGATACATTACTGATCAGTGTTCCTGATTTTCTATATTTAACTAGGAACATCCTTCAGGAAAAATATTCTTACTAGGAACAACTGTGTGATCTATTTTAAAAGCATTTATAGACTAAAAAGGCTATCTGTGAATTCTATTATTAAGGTAAAAAATCCTGTTGCACAGTCCTATATATTTACTGACCAAATATCTCTACTGCACTGTCCTCCTTTTAGGTGTTATTGAAATAAATGAGTGTGGCCAGTTTGATGGTAACTGTTAAACCAAATAGCATAGTTCAATTACCTTTTTCTAAGACCTTGAACTATTTTGAAATATGTATTGACAGAGTTTTTGTCATGCCCCCATCATATAACACAGCACAACCGCAGCCTATATAAAATTCAAAGTCATTGCTGGTCAAAGGCAAAGTGACGATTGGAAAAGGTAGCAATTCTTCAAAGGGGCTCGATGGGAGTCAATAAAATATGCAGCGCTTCCACAAAATTAATGATTAGTAATTAATTAAGTTTGAAAGGGCAGCGATTAAATTGGAAAAGACACCTCATTTGAAGAAGAGGTAAGGGAGGTGTCTAATTGCCCTCTTTGAGGGTTATATATAGGAGAACTCCCATTGAAGAAAAGGCATCAAGAAAGAGATCAGAAAATAAATAAGGGATCTGCATTCAGAAGGGCAGCAGCCATTGAATATAATAAGGGATTGGTATGCATCATAATAGAGTGTAATGTTTATATATATATATATATATATATATATAATCTCTTATACATTTTTAACCTAGTCACTAATGGAAATTGCTAATCTATTTAAGGCTCTTATTACGATTGATTTAATCTATTAGTTTCCTATAAGTAATCGGGCATGAATTTGCAAGGGAACACGACTGGGGGAGGCAGCAGACTGGTTCCACAATGTAAGTAGACCACCCTCTGTCGGATGGTAACGGAAGTTCCTGCCACTTGGGGCCGAGGGGGTGACTACCACGCTCTTGGGCTTCACTGATGAACAGTCCCCGGGTTCCACAATGTAAGTAGACCACCCCATGTTGGATGGTAATGAAAGTTCCTGCCACTTGGGGCCAAGGGGTGATTGCCACGCTCTTGGGCTTAGTTGTGATGAACGGTCTCCACCACGTAAGTAGACCGCCTCATGTTGGATGGTAACGAAAGTTCCTGCCACGCTCTTGGGCTTAATTGTGATGAACAGACTCAAGGTGCCCTACCGTGCTTTCCTTTCCAATCCTTTCTATGATTGGTTATGGGCTAAGTAGCCGAATCGTGGCTCCCAGGGCATCGTTTCAGAACCCGAAACATTTCGGAAACGGATTCAGAATCGAATCGTGGTGGAATCGTCTAGGAATCGGATTTGGGCCTGTGGGTTCGATTCTGAAATACGTGGACGTTTCCAAGTGATTCCGCCGGTGATTCCGCGGCTGACATGGCGTTTCAAAGACGTTTTTGACCGATTTTCAAACTCGATTTGACCTTTTCATAAAATAAAATGCAATTTTTAGGGCGAATTTGTCACTTAAACGCGGATTTCGAGTTTCATTCATGGGTTATTATGTTTCATTTCGCATTTTATTTCACCGTTTGTTAGCTGTGAAAAATGCAACCCTGCAAAAAATATGGAGAATCGAGATCATTTGCGCGATTGGGAGGAAGAAAAACGCGATCAAAGGAAGAAAAACGCGATTAGAGCAAGAAAAACGCGAACAGGAGGAAGGTATACGCGGCTGGAGGAAATCGCTGCGAGAGAAAAACGCGGCCAACATAGGGTTTTCTAAATTTTATAGTTTTTCAACTTTTGATTTTCGGTTTTTTTTTTTAAATCTTTTCTAATATTAAAATGTGTTGAAAAGATTAAATACTATAATCAATTACAATATTTTTTAATTTTTTAGATATTTATTATTTAATATGTAAACATAAATAATTTTTATTTAAATTTTTTAATGTTTAAATCTTTCATAATTTTAAATTTTAAAAGATATATATAATTTTTACATATTTCATAATATTAATATATAATAATTTAAGTTAATATATATAATTTTTAATTTTTCAAAATATAATTTTAAATATTTCTAATTAGTAATTAGTAAATTTGTAATATAAGTTAGTATACTATGTTTCAAAAATTGAAATTTGTCATGGTTTTGTTTATCATATGTACTGGTATATCATATTCTAAACTTATTTTTGTTTCTAGGTTGCATATATATATATATATATATATATATATATATATATATATATATATATATATATATATATATATATATATATATATTTATTTTATTATATTTTTGTACGGACGTACCCGTACCCAACCCCCCAAAATTTTTTGCCGTACCCACGTACTGTACCCACGTACCCGTACCCGTGCCCGTACCCGATTCGGCAACTTAGGTTATGGGGAATGAAACTATAAATTAGACCAATATGGCAATGCTATTTAATAATTTATATTAATTGTTCATTTATTCTTTAAGTTCAATAACTTTTATATGATTTAATTTAGAATACTATTTGTAAAACAAATTATATTGTTGGAATTGATACTTTTTGGGAAAATACAGGCATACCCCAACCAGGGGACATTACAGTTTTACAAACAGTACTTACTACTTAGTATGATATAAGCTATTTTCTTTCCCAATACTAATACTCACTGGGGAGATCTAATTCATGGTGTGAGTTATAATGGCTATGGAATAGCCACAAACTTTGCAGACTATCTTGTAACATTTATTTTCACTCACATGTCATCAAGAAAAAAACATAGGTATCAAAATACAATCTTACCTGATTCACAGTCCGGTGCAAATGGATTGTGGAGGACTGCTCACAGTGCACACTAACAATGTCTGCACCAGCCTTGATAAAATCTGGAACACGTTGTTCAGGTTCAACAATCATCTACAATAAATGAAGCAATAAATCAATCACACATTTCTATGCAAGGCCATAAGTCCATACCCATAAACTTAATTGACTATAACTAAGCATACCAAATTAAACCAGCTTTTGTTCTGCAACTACTAGATGAGGGCCATAATATCCAAATACTGCATTTTAATGCTTTAACAATTATTGAATAGGTAGCTATAAAACAGAATAAAATAAAATTATACCAAATGCACATCCAAAGGCAAATCAGTCACAGGTCGTAATGCAGCAACCACTAGAGGTCCAATTGTAATATTGGGTACAAACCGTCCATCCATGACATCGACATGAATCCAATCACAACCTGCCAACTCCACTGCTTTGACCTACGCAAAATCAAAGTCACAAACTATTCTGAAATTTTTAGCTAGATAAGTATTCACTAAAGATCAAATATTTTCTCCTAAATAACTGCACCAAACAAGTTAGAAACTTCTAAATTTTAATTCAATTTCTGAATTTATAATTTGAATGGAGAATCTTAATCAATAGCATTTTTGCATGGCAATATATGTATATATATATATATATATATATATGAACAAGCTGCATTGTCTAATTCTATAATTTCATAATCATTAGCAAATGTAGGTGAAACTCCATAATGATGGTTTTAATCATTTACAGAATATTCCTAAGTCTTTGCCAATAGAATACTGAAGAATAGCTTTAATGTTAACTATCACAAATTAACTAATTTATTAACCACTTAAGAACTATCAAAATTTCTGGACGATTTACAGCAAGGAAAGAAGATTATAGAGTAGCATCTTGCAAGAAAAATACAAAGACTCCCACTGCCAGCTATCAAGAAACCCTACCAAGAGGATTAGCCATTGAAAACTTCATCAAAGTTTGTATATCTCTCCTAATGACAAAGCTGAAATGGGAAGGAGTGCATGGCAATCAGGTGCACTTTTGGAATGATACTTCCAAATCAAGATGAGGAATTCAAAGCTTTAGCTGACAATGTCATAATTTGATGGGGCCCAAAGGTGAAGGACTACATAAATGAGAGTGATATAACTAAACCATGACAAAACTGAAATGGTAAGGAGTGCATGGCAATCAGGTGCACTTTTGGAATATACTTCCAAATCAAGATGAGGAATTCAAAGCTTTAGCTGACAATGTCATAATTTGATGGGGCCCAAAGGTGAAGGACTACATAAATGAGAGTGATATAACTAAACCATGGAGAGTGCTGACTTGACCAAGAGAAGATATGACAAAGAAAGCCATGAGATTGAACCATATGCTGGTTCGCTTCCTCCCTCAAAATAGGGAAAAGATAATCTCATCTACAATGGAGATAAATAAGGAATTATCACAGTAAAATCTGCACACCAAAAACTAATAAGAGAGTCCCAAAGGGAAAGATGTAGGTTTCCAATTCAAAAAAATATGACTTCATTAGGGATTGTCCACAGAAATTTAATCTTATGGCTTGCTCTTCAAGAGAAGGCTCTTAATTTTGGTATATAAATAGGCAAGGCAAGGCTCCATGGGTCATCTATACATGTCTTTGCAGAAAAAACTGAAGAAAGTAATAATCATATGTTTCTATATTGCACCTTTTCCTATAGTATTTGCAATAGATTTTTTGAAAATGGGAAATAAATTGGATCTTTCCTAAGTCAATTAAATTAACAATGAACAACTAGATCTATAGCATCAATCATAGATGGCATACTTGCTGAGTCAGCAAATACTCGCCAAGTCAAATAGATGGTGAGTTTTAGCGCCATTTACTCGCCAAAGAAACTTGCCGAGTTTTTGGCAAGTATATTGTCCCCCAACCCCACTGGGGGCGTTGCCACCAAACCCCCGTGATGGGCACTACCCCTCGACCCCATTGGGGGCGTTGCCCCCAAACCCCCACAAGGGGCACCACCCCTCAACCCCATTGAGATCTCACTCCTAGAACCCCACTAGTTATTGGGATCTCTCCTCATATAAGAAATTTGATTACAATGAGGGGATTTGGGAGTGGAAACTGGAATCAACAACTTAGACAATTATCACTATCATAATATCATTGATTAGAACTTCTCCCAAATTTTTCACTAGACTACAACGGTGTGCAAAGATTAGAACCTCTCCCCAAGTTTTCACTAGACTAGGATAGAGGAAGATGTCAAATGTTGTAATATGCAATTTATGAATTATGATGATGATTTTCAAAGACAATCATCATCATAATTCATAATAGTTGCCAGGTAACCATTGTATTAGGATTTCACATGATGATGTGATTTTGTACTCAATTTGTATTCAAATGAATAAAATTTAATAGAAAACACTTTTGTACTCATTTATGGACTCATTGGAGATATTTTGTCTTTGAATTTTGCAAAAAAGAAAAAGTGTTTTTAAAGAAATTTAAGCAATTTTTTAAGCTGCCCAATTTTTTGCCAAGTCTTTTCCGAATCGCAAATTTTGGGTCTGTTGAGTTTTTGCTGAGTTTGAGTTTTCCAACTATGGCATCAACACTCACCCTTTTAAGAGATTATGGATGATCTCTCCATTCTCCAATAATCAGATTATAGAACATTTGAATTGAAAGGAATTTCCAAATATTTAAGGAAAAAACCTCAATAGAAATCCAAGTGTATGGAAGAATCAACTCTGTTATTTTGGAATTGACTATGGTTTGGCTAAGAAAAGATGATCGGACTGATTGTGAAGTGCAAAGATGGAGCAAAAGGTGGCATCTAATTGCATGGCCCAAAAAGATCTCCTCTCCTAATAAAGAGAAATATCAAAAACTTGAATTGCAATAAAAGAAATAAGACAGTATGGTTCCCTCAACCTTTGTGAATATGTGAAACTTAAATTTGTAGCTAAGGGCAACTTTGGTACTTCTAGTGGAGGTGGTATCATAAGGGATGAATTATTTTAGCGAAAGATGATATATTATATGGACATTGGGCTTGACACCAATACTCAAGTGGAGGCCATGGCCATACTAAGAGGTGTTCAAGCTGCAGTCAATAAACAAAAGAAGAAAATAACTGTGGAAGGGGACTAAAATTCTTATTAATGCAATAAAATCTCGGAAAATTACGTGTTGAAGATGAAAAACAATTGCTGGTTGAGCTAGACAGATGACTTTTATGTTGGAATTGAAAGATTTTTACTCAAAAAAAAAAGAAGCGAATAAGGGCTAAATTAGCTGCAAATAGGTAAGTTAACCTATGTAGAAAGAATGAGGCTCGTCTTCAATATTTATAAAACCCCTTTCTGGATTGCTTTCAAAGGCTAATGGTATGGGATGCACCATGTTGGCCATATCCCACATCCTAGTCTACGTCATCTCCTTCACTAATCCTAATTATTATAATCCCTAAACCACTACCACCTCCTTCCGGTAAACCTAATATCCATCACCATCACCCTAATCCCCATTGATCCTATCCCATCCCCTTCTAAATCTATCATCAATGTAGATGGCATTTTCTATGAAATGATTTCAAAAAATCATTAATAATACTCCATAGGTTCATTTGGTTACTGAAAGACATGTGGGATTGAGTCCCTTCTCACTCTCTTATCCTCAAATACCTTTGAGAATCAATAGCAGTACTCGTCTATAATTTAAATGGTAAAAGCTCCAGGTAATTTTGACCATTTACTAGCTTTGATGAAGGGTTAGCTATTAGAAAATGTAGAGTTACTTGGAAGCTTTTTATGCAAATCTGGTTGATGTCATTTTGAAAAAGATTAAAGTTTTTTTTTCCCCTGTATCAAAGTTGGTTGTGTTTTGAAAGGTTTGCATTCGTTTGGAAAAAATAGTTGCTTTATTAGCTCATTCTGTTTTTGTCAATTTAGGTAATCAACAAGACAGTATGTAATGAAAGGTTGGTAATTCTCTATGAGAGAGAGGGGAGGATGAATGAATGACATGTGAGAAAGATTTAAAAGAAAAATCAAACCATCAGCAATCAAATGGAAAGAAGGAAGAGAGAAACAATTGCAATCTACCATTGAACTTTGTGGGAGATTTTGTTCATTCAGGGCCTTCTAAAGGAGTGATGGAGAAAGCTAAGGAAACAAAACCTCTTGGATCTTCTCCATCTCACAAGTCCAGCCATCTACAACATTTACCCACTACCATGTGGAGGATGGTCGCTCTAAGCAAGGATCAAAAAAGCTCTACACTGATAACCTCATGGATAATTTTTTCTATTCTTTGTACCAACTAATTAAGCACGAAGCAGCTATATGTTTATGTTGGATTTGGACTAAATGAAGTTGGAAAGAGAGATGGATGCAGATGATGTAGTTACTGCTTATAAGCTAGTAAGAAAAATGATAAAGGATTTGGGTACCACGTATGGGCAAAGAACTACATATGATGTTGTGCATGACCTTTCTTTTACTACAACTGTGATTGATGCAAGAAGTTCTGACAAGTCGATTTGAATTTGATAAGTGTAGATGCTTATAGAAGAACCAATCATGAATGCACAAATATCAGGTGAAAAAATGCAAGGTTGAACTATCTGCAAGCATGCATGGACAAAATTGCTCAAGGGCTGCAAATTCCCCTACCTCCTCTTGTAGTATATGACATGTCTGATTCAGATGAGGATGATGATGAAGAAATTGGGCACATGGAGGTCAAATATTGGACTAAGGTGTGGTTATAACCAATAAAAAAAATTGTGAGCAGTAAATGATCTAAATGATGTTAGTTGGATTTTAGAGGTGGAAATATTGTTATGGGATATAATAAACTTGTTGAAAACAAGGTGAAGTAAAGCTACAATATTAACTTATGCAAGTGAATTCAAATTGGAAAATAAGATTACCAAATCAAATTATATGTATGTGATTGCACATTCATCACAATAGAAAAATCAGCAAACAAAATGTGACACCAGATTTACATAGAGAAACCCTTTCGGGAAGAAACTCCACACAAGAAAAGAGGGCAAGTATATTATTAATCTTCAAATAAGATATACACCATAATACGCTTCACTACTGATCTCTAATCAATCCGGCAACACCTTGATACCTACCATAACTCAACATAAAACTACCATCAAATGGTTCCAATTTATAGAACTTGTGGGAGGCAAAACCACAAATGGTAAACCAAAACAAGAGGCAGAAAACCACTGAAAAAAAAAAAAAATCCACACCCCCTTCTTCGACAACTAAAAGTCATGGTAAAATATTAAATAAAATTCACAAGGCTACAACATGGGTACCTAACCTATAGCCTATCCACCTTTTGCCTTTCCAAATGCTCCAATGACTCTTTAGCTTGCTGATGGAACACCACTGGACACCTTTCTCCCTCCAATCTTGGACCTAGGAGAGAGACTTTATACATTATGATGTGTAACCTCCACCAACATTAAAACATCTCTTTAAAATATAATTACAACATGCCAATATTTAATGAATTTCTCTCATGTCCCCTAGAACACATTCCAAGGAACGTGGAGACATATGAATGACATAGGATTGCAAGGTTAATGTCACTATCCTAACAAAACTCTTATAATGGAAGAAACTTTATGTGATGTCCCCTTCCTAGTCAGCTCAGCTAGATATGTGGTTAGCCTATTATTTCGATCCTCATAGGCTGACAGATGTGTGCAGAGGATCATTTGAGGCAGTTACCCAGTGTTCAGGAGCATCCTTCTTTCAGTTGTTTCAGGTTGGGCCTTCGCAGAATCCTTCAGAGACTTGCTATTTTTAGTAAGTCAGACAGGCGGAAGCTGCTATTTTGGGCAGGGCACCTGGTTCAGCTGGTTAGCTCAAAGTCGACCCAGTTTGTCAGTTTGATGGTTAGATGGAAAATAACGGAGCATTTAATGATTATTAAATAACTGATATTTTGACTTTATGTTATAAAGTCACTTTATTAATATATTAAAATATTAATAATTAATGGCATATTATAAAGTATTTTTAATACTTTATAATAAAGTGAAATATTTGTTATAATGAATAATTATTTATTCATTAAGTGAGACGCCATTTATTTATATTTTTCTCCTAAGTCAAAAAGGACGAATTTAATCATTTATTTAAATGATTATTAAAAAAGAAGCTTGGGTTGAAATTTTGAAAGGGTTTATATATTCATGCCAAGACAAATCAAACTCTTATGTGATGATTATTAAATTTGTCTTTTCTTGCTTTGAGCATTGGAGTTTGCAAAACCTAGGGTTTCAGTAGACAGTTGATTTTGGAGAACGTTCCCTCTTCAAGATCTGGCATACTAAGACTGTGAAATACCAGTTGAAGATTGTCGTACTTGGTGACTTCATACAGAGGTTGCAGTTGAGCTTACTGGATCGATTTCAGACAGGGTTTACAGAGATTATTCATTAGTTGATTGGGGCGACTTTTCAGAGATCATTTATCAGAGATCTGGCACTTCATTCAAAGAGGTCATACCACATTTAATGCTGCTGCTGGGCCGTACTTTTCTGTACCAGCAGGGCCGTACTTCTCTTCACAGAAGATTACGCCTTCAGTTTCCAGCTTCTGTTGATTGGATCTTGTGCGCCTAAGTATTCTGGAGCTTCAGCATTGATTTCAGAGCCTGAGGATTGATTATCATATTTAGCCGTACCTTTCTTCATCTGTTTTGGTGGCTGCAAGTATTCAAGTTCTCTTTAAAATAAAATATTGTTTTACCTCTTTGTGATCGATTTTATATATCATTTGAGTTTTGGAAGTTAATATATGTATGCGCCTTCATCTGGAAATCAATATTTATGCATATCTATTGTCCATTAATTTATTATGAATTTTTAAAGCATTTCCTTGAAAAATCGCAATTTATTGTTTATTGCAAAAACTCATCAAAAAAATCAAAAAAATACAAAACAAGCAAAAATCAGTGTTTTCAGTTAAGGTTTTGGGTTGAGAGACACCTGGTCTCTTACACTATAAAATATCTAATTCTCCACATAATATGGCAACCTTCGACCCCATGTTTTCTGCAAATCTAAAAACCAGTTTCAACAATTAGTAACATAGACATGATCTATTTCTAACCTGAGTGTCTTTGAATGGATGGTATGACATAGTTTGCAAACTCAGACTCGAAGAGCACTCGACAAGCCCAAAAATTTTGACTTGGCAAAAACTTGGGGAAAACTCGACAATTTAAAATATACTTAAATTTCTTTAACAACACATTTTTTTTGCAAAATTCAATTACAAAATGTATCAAATGAGTCTAAAAACCCATGAGGAAGTGTTTTCTATAAAATTTGATTCTTGAATACATACGGATTATAAAATTGCATCATGTGAAGCCCGATAGTGGATACAATAGCTAGTTGCTAACTAATAACTATTATGAAGTGGTGGACCTTGGGTCATAGGAAAATCTTCCCTAGCCCTTAAGAAGTGGACCTCTCGTTTGGATCTCTCTGACTCTATTTTTGAGAACGTTCCAGTTTAGGCTAGACTCCCAGGTCTCCCTCTGGGATATTGGAACGAGGACGTCTTCAATGGCATTGCTAGTTCTTTTGGAGAACTTCTGTCTATTGACCCTATGACAACAGCTAGAAAGCGGTTGGTGTTTGGTCAAATTTGTGTGGGAGTTTCACAAAATGCTAACCTCCCCTCTTCAATAGATATACAGTCAAAGTTGGGAACTTGGACACAAACTATAGAGTTTGAGTCCATTCCCTTTGCTTGCTTTAAGTGCGAAAAAACGGGGCATTGGACTAAGAAATGCCCATTAACTGCCAGCAAAGACAAAGAAAACCACCAGTCTAACCCTAAGACTGTCTGGAGAAAGAAATCTGATGGGGAAGGGCAAGCTAGCAATACCAATACCCTTAATGAGGAGTCTGGCAGGAAACCTGAAGCTCAAAGGAATACCACTGGTATCAATAGCGAAACAGAACCCAAAGATCCTAATGTGCAGAGGAATCAACAAATAGGGGCAGAAAGTAATGCTAGTCCAAAGGAAGATGGAGAAGAAATCTTGGAGAATGCGGGGAATGGTAAAAGGGATGAGGACTTTGTTTCTTCCACTTTTAAGAGTTTACCAAAAGGAAAAGATAATGGGTATCTTAGACTGGAGGATATTCCTGTTCAGGGTCTGTCTCTGGATATTGGCATTCCTATCCTAACTACTACTTTTGTAGAATGTTCCCCTCCAAGTGACCCTCTTAAACTCGGGGGAAAAACTACTCTGGATTTTGTCAAGGACACCTTTGAGAATCTGAGCCAGAACACCGAACTCTCAAGTGACAATTTGAACCAATTCAGGAATGGCCAGATGGATACTCTCCCTTCGGAGCAAAGAAGAATGTATGATAAGGAATGGGAATCTGGCAGAGAGTTGGAGAGCCAAGAAGATACTAATTGGGAAGAAGTCCTCTCTCATTCGAAGAAAAAGAAGGAGAAAAGCAAACATCAGAATACTCTGAGTGGAGTTGTTACCAGGACAAGAGCAAAGGCGGATTGTGGTGCTACTAAGCTAAGCCAAGGCAGAAGGTCGAGTAAATGGCAAAGAGAGCATGAAAGCTTTCAGGACATAGCGGATGGTGTTCAAAAACCCATTCCGGAGATTCTCCAATCCCCTGGTAAGATATGAAGATTATGTCTTGGAATATTAGAGGGCTTAATAGCCTTCACAAGAGGGAAGTTTTGCACAATTTTGTTAGGGATCATAAACCTGATATTCTCCTCATCCAAGAAACTAAAATGTCCAAAGAGAAGGTGGAGAAGATTAAAATGTTTCAGAACTGTGGAATCCAAGGAAATAGTTCAGATGGTGGGTCAGAAGGAATTGCAACTTTTTTGGAACCAGAACCTTATTAAGGGGAACCTTTGCTGGAGAGCACTAATCATGTGGCTACAAAATTCACACATATCAGAGACAATTTTAGTTGGATTCAGTCGAATATCTATGCTCCCAATGGGAAAGGAGCTAGAAAATCTTTGTGGAATGAGCTCTCTACTTTCTGTAGGATCTTTGATAATGAGTGGTGGGTTGTAATGGGCGACTTCAATACACCCCTTTTGAATGGAGAGAAATTTGGAGGATCTCAAGTGAATCAGGAGAGTAAATCTGATCTTTTTGACTCCATCAACAATAAGGAGTTGATTGACCTGGATTTGCAAGGAGCCCAGTATACATGGTAGAATAGAAGAATCGGTAAGGAACTTATTCAAGTAAGGTTAGATAGAACTTTAATTTCTCATCAGTGGCTTATAAACTACTTCTGTTCTCTTAAAGCTCTTTCTAGAGTGGGGTCAGATCACTTTCCCCTAAGTTTTGTGGCGGACCCTATAAAGGTGAAGAAAAACTCTCCCTTTAGATTTGAAAGAATGTGGCTATCCCACCCCTTATTTTTGATGAAATCAGGAAATGGTGGAATATTGATGTTCTGAACTTCTGGGTACTGCTATGTTCAGAATTGCTAAAAAATTGAGAGAAGTTAAACACAAATTAAGAAGCTGGAAAAAAGAGTCCTTTGGAAACATTTTTGGCATTAAATCTGAACTTCAAATGGAGCTTGCGGAGATCCACGACAAAATTCAGAGGGAAGGATACATTGAAAATAATAAGGCTAAAGAAAATGAGCTGCTGGTGAAATTGCATGATATAATAGCTAAAGAGGAGTTTTGGAGGCAGAGATCTAGGGTGTTGTGACTCTCAGCTGGAGTTAAAAACACCAGGTACTTCCATTTGTCTGCCTCAAAACACAGGGCTGCCAATAGAATTTCTAACATAGAAGTTAATGGTATGAGATTTGAGGAAGAGGAAGACATCAAAAAGCAAGTTGTCCTCTTCTTTAACAACCTTCTTTCAGCGAATGGGGAAATCATTCTGTTGATTTAAGATAGCTTCGGTCAGATATAAATGATGATTGCATTCGTGCATCATCATCACTTATATTTAACCAAACTGTTCTTAAAATATAAAACCGTCAAATAAGTTATTTGAATTTCAGATGTTGATCAAAATTTGTAAATAGATAAATCGAAATTTATATTAGATGATTACACTCATCTTAGTCTTTGATAAACACCGAATGACTTCGGTTGTTAAGGAAGCCTGTGCACTCAAGGGACACGTCCTCTCATGAGACGCGTCTCTCCTTGAGGCATGTCTCCAACATTTAAATGGGACGTCATTCCTTCATTTGCAAGACATGGAAATCGATAGATGTTCTGCAATCAGCACATTCAAAATACAGAAATATAAATCTGACTTAGAATTCTTACACAGTATTTAAGACTTAGAATTTCCATAGGTCTTTTAGGATCCTACTCTGATAAGGGTTGATAACAATTAACACAATCATAATGACCAAGATTTTCTGTTAGAGGCTATCCCTAAGCTTCTTGAGAGGGAAGATAATGAAAAAGCTTGCTGCCATTCCCTCTAAGGAGAAAATCATGAAAGTTGTCTTTTCTTTTTAAGGAAATAAGGCCCCTAGCCCTAATGGGTTTCCTATGTTCTTTTTTCAATGGTTTTAAGATATTGTTGAAAAAGATGTTGTGAATGTTGTTAAGGAATTCTTTGGGTCCAGAAGACTCCTTAAGGAACTAAATGCTACTTTTGTGGTCCTTATTCCCAAGAAACCTGGGGCTATGGAGTTTGAAGCGTTCAAACCCATTAGTCTTTGCAACTCTTTCTATAAAATCATATCAAAGGTTTTGACTTCAAGGATCCTTACTATCCTTCCTTCATTGATTTCCCCTCAACAGAATGGTTTTGTACCCGAAAGGCAAATCTTAGACTCTATAGTCACTGTCCATGAGAATATCCATTCACTTGTGGAATCCAAAACTAAAGGGTTTCTTCTTAAGCTGGATATATCCAAAGCTTATGGCCATGTTGACTAGGAGTTTTTCTTTAAAATTCTTAGGGTGTTTGGTTTTAGCAGTAGAGTCATTCAGTTGGTGAATCAGTTGGTTACTACGGTCTCCACCTCTATTATTGTGAATGGGTCTCCTTCTAGATTCTTTCAAAATTCAAGAGGCCTAAGACAGGGTGATCCCACCTCTCCTATTATGTTCACAATTATGGCTGAGAGCCTGGGAAGGAATCTTAAAAGTTTGATTGAACAGAGGTCTCTTGCTGGTCTTAATCCATCTACTAATTTGATTTGTTCTCACCAACAGTTTGTTGATAGGAAGATCTACAGTGAATGAGGCTAAGACTTTGAAAAAAACTTTGGATGTGTATGAGAAGGCAACTAGGCAAATGGTCAACAGATAGAAGAGCTCCCTTTTTTTCTTCAACACCCTTGAGCATAGACAGGTCAAGATTGCAAGAATCCTTGGTTGCAGACTGGAATCCTTACCCTCTTCTTATCTTGGTCTATCGCTATGTCTTAAACCCCCGGATTCCTTTTGGTGTTCGCTGGTTGACAGGTTCAAAAAGAAGTTGGTTGGATGGAAAGGAGCTCTTTTGAGCCAAGCTAGAAAAATTCAACTTCTTAAAGCTTCTCTTCAAAATCTCCCGGTTTATGCTTTAAGCCTTTTCAAAATTCCTACTAAATATGCTGAGGCCATTGAAAAGATCCAAAAAAGATTCCTTTGGTCTGGTGTGGAGGAAAGAAAGAGGATGCCTCTTATAGGGTGGGATTTGGTTTGTAGACCAAAAACCTTGGGGGGTTTAGGTCTTAGAAAAATCAGAATGATTAATAAGACTCTTCTAGCCAAACAAATATGGAGATCCTTCTCGTCTGTTGGAGAATGGAAAGATATTTTAAGAAGTAAATACATAACCAATTGTGCATCCCTCAAAGCGTTGTTGGATTCTCCTTTTCTACCTCATGGTTCAGCTTGCTGGAATGATATGATTGCTAGTAGAAAGATCTTGGAATTGGGGATAGGATGGCATATTAGAAGCGGCAATCAAGCCAGATTCTGGGAGGATAGATGGCTTTTTAAGGAGCCCCTGATCAAAATTGAAAGATTCAACAGATAGGCTGAGTTATGCAAAGCTGCTTTTGGGGAGCTTGTCAAAGATTATTGGTATGAAGGAGACTAGGTGGACTTGTGTGTGGTTAGTCAAGAGTTGGCTCAGCTTCAATCTTCCTTAAGGGCTGTCAGTTTGGGACAGATTCAGTTGGATGATAATCTTGTTTGGATGGACAACCCTTCAAGTAACTACTCTGTTTTTTCGGCTGTCTCTTTGCTATCCCTTTCTCAAGCTCCCCCTCCCTTCTAGTCTAAAGCGTGGATTATACACTTGACTCCAAAAGTAAACATCTTCTTCCAGATTCTGCTTCAAAATAAGGTGCTTACGGTGGATAATCTTTGTAAACAGGGATTTCAAATCCCCAACAGATGTTACCTGTGCAAGTGCGAGGCGGAGTCAGCTAACCACTTGTTTCTCCACTACCTGTTTGTTTCTATAATTTGGGGAAAATTATTAGCCCTCTGGAATATCTCTTGGGTGTTTCCCCTGTCCATTGAAGATTTCTTTTCACAATGGAAAGCTCCATCTCAAAATCCCTTCATTAGAAGGTTATGGGCTTTTATTTTCCCTTTTGTTGTTTGGGGAGTGTGGAAAGAATGTAATAACAGACTTTTCAAGGATAAGGAGATGTCGGAGGTTAATGTTTTTGAAAAAAAAATTAGGCTTATAAAGGAAACTTCAATGTTATTCCCCAAAAAGCGCTTAACCTTGAAGTTGTGGTGTGTACTCCCTATGATTTAATGATAGCAAAGGATTGGAATATTAAAATGGATGTTTCTATGGCATCCAAGCCAGCTAAGAAAAGTAGGGAGGGTGTGTGCTGGACCTTTCCTCCAAATGGCTGGTCTAAGGCCAACTTTGATGGCGCTGCGAAGGGCAATCCAGGGATGGTCGGAAGTGGAGGTGTGTTAAGGGACTCAAATGGTAACTTTATGGCGGTTGTAGCCATTTCCCTAGGTCATCAAACCAACCATGTGGCGGAGGCTATAGGAGTTTTTCAAGTTTTAAAGTTAGCTCATAATTTGAATATTAAATACTTATGGCTTGAAGGGGACTCTAAAAACATCATTGACTGTCTCCTAGGTAGGACCTTCCCCCCCCCCCCTGGTCTATAAAGAATTGGATTGATGAAGCAAAATCTATTCTACACAAGTTCAATAAAGTTAAAGTTTCACACGTCTATAGGAAAGCTAACAGTGCGGCAGATTACTTTGTGAATGAGGGGGTAAAGAGGCAAGGATTGAACACATGGTAGAATTTTAGGGATTAGGGAGCTGAAGTCAGGGCCTTATTAGATTATGATGTTACGCATGAGCAAAAGGCAAATATATTTAATGATTAAAGGGAAAAGGGCTAAGTACATCGAAATCAAGAGATTTGATGGGGTCGTGTCATATTACTTAGCTGGGAAGAAAAAGTGGCACGCTTTGTGGGTTCATTGGAATGGCTGCGTAAAATTGCAATAGGTTTTCGGCGCTGGTAGAGTCTGTAGTGAGGTGCAAACGAAAATGGGGGGGGACAGGAAAAGAGTTGAGCCAAATAGCTACGAGGTGCACATGAGGAATGATAAGGTCTAGGAACAGGTTGTGAGAGGTGGTTTGGTTCCATTTCTGGAAAAACTTCACGAGCCTGATACTATGGCTACGGACTATTTTGAGAAGAATTGGAACAATAGAGAAATAATCCTCTTTGGGAGAAAGGTGAAGCTGGATGAGCAAATTATAGGAGAGGTGACTAGAATGTCCACTGAGGGTGTGAATTTTTATCGCGATAGAAGGTTTTCTGACGGAGCAGTAATTAAATTCCCTAAGAAGGAAAAAGAGAAATTAAAACTGGTCAAAATTTCCAACAACTATTTTGAAATAGATACCATCAAGGCGCTGTGGAGAAAGGTGCTTCGTGTCATAATGGAGTATATTACCCTGGACGAGAGATTCACCAGAGTTTATGGTCATCATTTTGCTATCCTTAACCACTTCTGCCATAAGGTACGGATTTCTTTGCCTCATTATCTGTTTTGTTCGTTGAGTAATAACCTTGAGGACCACAAGAAAAATCCCAGGAGATACCCTATTCTTCATCCTGGTCTTATTAGGTTAATATATGAACACTATCAAACCCTATCGGCTTTATCCAAACCGGTTGCCTCCACGGCATCTGAGGACTATGAAACGAATAGTGGTGGTTCGGAGAATTAGCCTAACCAGGAGAGAATTGTTGAAGCCCACCCGCCCCCTATGCTGTCTGGTAAGAAAACCTAGCTTAGTAAACCCCAGCTTGCTAAAGCTAACCCTGAGATCTACCTTGACTGCTCGGTTCCCTTAAAGAATCCCACTCTCAAGGGCTCCCCTACCAATAAGTTGGTTTCCTACTCTGCGGACTCTCTGGAGGACAAAACTGAGAACCCTGAAGCTAGCAAAAACTCTGTGTCTACCCCTCCTACCTCTTTCAGAGTTGATGGTACCAAATTTCCTAGCTCCCTCAATCCGGATGATGTTAACCTCATTTTAGACCGGGTTTAGTCTGGAGATATTCTTGCCTTTGTCAGAAGTGACGTTGGTGACATTTTTAGGGTTTTGAAATGGGCCTAGCAAGAAATTAATGATCTTAATCACAGAAATAGGGTTCTTAATAGCAAGTTAGAGGAACTAGAATTGAAGTTGTCCGCTCTTAGCAATGAAGAAGGAAAACAGAAAAAGAACAATACTGGAATAGGAGAAGATGACATTGAGGACAAGTATAAGACTCTGGAAGCTGAGATTGTTAAAATAAAAAATTACATGAAAACTGTTGTGGAACAAAACCATAAAATGGCTACGCACAATGTCATTATCATCAATGCAATGTCTGAAAAGTTGGAAAAGTCGCAATAGGGCTCGCTGGTTGTTGATCTGGAAGAGGACAAGGATAAAAGCAAGAACGAGGACCAAGGTATATCGAAAAGGATCCGTGCCAACCTTAAGAGGAAAGCGCCTCCTACTACCCAGATGGCCCAGATCTTAAAGAGGGGGGTTCAGGAAATGAACAACTTGGAAGCTGAGACTGCGGAAACATTAAAGTCGCAAGTTTAGTTGTTGTTGGCGTTTTGTCTGGTCTTTTTGGGTCTTTTTTGTGGCCCTTGCTGGCTTTTTTGGTGGCTGTGGCTTTGTCATTTTGTTGTCCTCTTTACAGCCTTTCTGTTAATGGTGACTTTGACGATCTAATCTTTTGTATGTAAACTTTGTGGTTTCGGGTCCCTGTAAAACCCTTTTTTCCTCTTTCAAAAACTATTATGAATTTATGATGATTGTCTTTGAAAATCATCATCATAAATTTCATATTTAGGCAAGTAAAAAGTTACAAGCTTTTACAATTTCCTCTTCCCCAACCTAGCGAAAAATTGGGGAGTAGAGGGTATGGTCCTCGTACTCAATTGTGGCTCCCTACTTGGTGTAGAAGATTTAGCTTGTGGCTCCACCTTGATGATAGATGGCAATGACTCCTCATCCACCATATGACAATTTGAAGTTGTGTTGGTATGTGAAGTCAGTTTTGTTTATGCAACTTAATAATAATAAAAAGGGACAATATTTTTGGCAATTTTTGGCCATTCAACATGTTAAACCTATAAAAGCTCACACGTTAAAAAACTCACGAGTTAAACCTGTAAAAACTCGAGCGGTAAAAAAACTCAATGATACACTACTTGTGATAATGTTTTTTCCATTAAGTAGAAAGATAGTGAATTTCTTTGGTTTGCTTTTGTGATCATGTTTTTTCTAGTAAGCACAAAGATAGTCACTTTCTTTAGTTTGTGGTGTTTTATGGGATTTTCTATTCAAGAAATATCATGTTTTCAAGTCAAAATTGAAACTTGCAAAAGAACAATCACCCTATGCTCTCCCAAGTTTTCGAAACAAGGATAGTACTAAACAGGATGGTGTGTTTTTGGTATGGGTTTTTGTTTTGGCCTTTCCTAGGGGACACCAAGGGAGGGCTATTAAAAAAATAAGATTTTTTCTAAAATATAAGGCAATTTCAAATATTCATATGATAACATTGATAAAGCATTCATCATAGACATTATCAAACCTTAATACATAGCATTAGATTTGAATTGAGATTTCACATGAGAATTGACAAACAAATGAATGAGATTTAATTGCTTCCACATGTCAATGAGCATATATATTATATAAGAATTATAACAAATGCCCAAAGGTTGCAAGTTTCAACTACAAAATGACAAAAAATAGAAAATATATAGTTATCCCCAATTAGCGCATGCCTCTAGTAGGTTTGCATCAAAATCAAAGTCCAATTCCAAGTCGCTATCACTATGAGGGGTTGCCTCATCCAATGGAACCCCAACCAATCCCTCATGTGCCTCCTCCTCATCAACCCTTTATAGCATTTTCGGTATCAACATCCTAATGTGAGGTTGTTGTGTGGCAACACTCAGGGGTTTGTCAATCCTGTAGCCACAAGACACTATGTACAACCACCAACTTCTTCTAATGTCTAGAGGTAAAGTAGTTCTTCTTGATTGACAAGATGAAACTATATCTAGACCACTTCCTCTCTACAACAAAGGAACTAGCAATTTGTGAAAGGAGGCGAGTGGCAAGTATCCTCAACTCTTGTGCATATTTGCCATGCCACATCCACCATCCAATATGACTAGTTTGAGCTAATATAGCTCAATCTATCCTCACCTCCGGTTTGCTAAAGGTTGGACCACAAAGATTGATAACAGCTAGCCACTATGTGTTAAGTATAGAAGGCTCCTCATCAATATACATTTTTTGAAAGGCCTTCATGGGCCCTTCTTTCACCTTTTCATCATGAGATGAAGGCACTCTTCTGGGCCTAGCTACATTCCATTTGGGATTTAGAACATAGGCTGCCATATAAAGTGGAGTATTCATAATGTTCCACTGCCACATCACAATGAGCATAATATGCTCCTCAAAAACTCCCAAAGTAGGATCCTTGCTATGAGTGTCTTGTTTTATCTACCCAAGCATGCTATTAAATGTCTCATTAATCTATCCAAGGCTAGGAGACTTTGTATCAACATATCTTCTAACTTTCACAAAAAGTACGATGAAGGAGCAAACATATCCACAATTGCAAACAAGTTACAAAAATTGAAATCCCAAAAAAGATTAAGAGTTTAAAACTCAAATGACAGAGTGAATGCTATTACAAAGAATGAAAATAATATGAGTTAGAAATATTAATAAATTAACTTTTTTAAAATTTAATGATAAAACCAACAATTTTTTACCTCATTTGGACCACCAATCATCATCAAGGATCTTTTGTTTCACAATTATTCCTTCAAGTGTGCTTGCCTCTAGCCATCAACCCCACTCTGAATTAACCACCATTAATTATAGAGGTTCTGCACCTCAACCATCCTCTCTAACAAAATGAAGTAGCTAGCATATCTAGTATCCATAGGCTTGAGGAATTCCTTCCTCAAAAAATTCCTAAACAAAGCAAGTGAAGTGTGATGGTTGCAAATGAACATTTGTATGTCTCTAACTTCTACTACTTTCACCTAATCTATCTTTTTGATGTCCTTAAATGTGTTGTTCAACACAATTAACACATGGGGTCAAAAAAATGAGCTTGTAAGCACCCCCCACCAACAAACCAACTTACTAACACAAGCTAAATTAGCCACCACTTGTAAATTAGAGGGTCCAACCACTAATATGGCACCCTTCAAAATCTAAAATTAGAAGTTTGCATCCTTCCTCTTCCCTAAACAATCAATAACTCTAAGGAAATAAGGGATTCTTGAACATGTGACAATGATATTGATGAGTGGACGATGTTTGATATCAATCCACCAATCTATGAGGATGGAGCATTCATCCTTTATCCAAGTTTGTCTCATTTTTTCCATCAACGCACTCACCCTAGAATATTCTCTATCAAGGAGGGAGGTATGTAGCTTATGTTCTCCAGGTGGGACACATGAAAGACCAATTGCTATTGCATCTTTGAACATTTGTTTGAAATAGGGAGAACATGCCACTTCATTATGGCATGGTAATAAAAAAACTTAGCAATGGAAGACTCGACCACCTCCCATGATTGTGCATTAAACAACCCTAGAACAACAACCCTAGAACACTAGTAGTTTTTTTCTTTCCCTTGGTAGAAGCAAAACCCTCTTCCCTTTGACTTCCAACATCTATGGTTTCGATAAGCAATGACAGACTAAACTACATAGTATCCATTGAAATTTCCTTCTTTCTTGCCTCCTCTATGTGCAACTTAGTTATCATGGCCTTCCCAGGTAGGGCTATTTTCTCACAAAAAATTTACCCCTAGTCCACTTATGCATAAAATATGAGAATAAACTCTTGTATAGTTGCTTCTATAGTCTTTCTTGCACAAATGACATAGCCATGCCCTACTCCCCCTAAATTTTCTATTGTCTTTTGCCATGAGTTGCAAATTGTAAAAGATAAGTTTTAAAATTAAATAGGCCTTTTGCCTAGATTTTGAGGAATTCAGAACGGCATTCAAATACTTGAACTTGTAGTCTCTAATACACTCCCACTCCCAGAAGAACCCCCAATGGCAACCATACTTATATGACCTCTAATTCTTTGTTGCATTTCTACTTCAATCTCTTCACTCTCACTACTCCTAGTGCTTCTCATTGTTTCTTTTTGTTGAAAATTTAAAACACAGCTACAAGTGCAAACATAGAACAAGAAATAAGCAAAAAGCCCTCCCTG
Source organism: Sequoia sempervirens (assembly GCA_007258455.2). NCBI lineage: Eukaryota > Viridiplantae > Streptophyta > Pinopsida > Cupressales > Cupressaceae > Sequoia > Sequoia sempervirens. The sequence continues at coordinate 77,127,985 of VDFB02000003.1, read as the reverse complement.
AATGCTTGGAACTTTCAAAAAAAACTAAAAAAAATGCTAAGGAATTTGAACAAATGAATAATAGATGGTAAACTTACCTCAAATGACGTAGATTTGAAGCTCTATTGTTTTATTTCCATTGTTGTTCTCCTCTTCTCACTATTGATCCTTCTCTTTCTCTTCTTTGTTGATGTTTAGAGCAGCTTCGTGGTCTTCTTCCTACGCAGCTTGGTGGTCTTCTTCCTGCGATCTCCTTTACTTGTAATAAATTAAATGATAGCCTATGGCTATTTAATTTATTGAGTCATCGATTCAAGAGGCACGATTATTGATGAGTTGCATCTATTTCTTAAAGCCGACATGATGCCTAATGAAGAGGCACGATTAATAAAGGTTGTTATCAAAGCCGACCTTGAAATGGCGCGAATTCTTATGTGGCCAACCTCTTGCCTATTGGACGTGTCTTTATGAACGAGTGTCTTTCTCTATGATGGCCGACTTGTCTTGAAGGGTGACGACCTTTCATATTGTATATATATTTGATGGTTCTCTCATTGTTATCATTCATTCATACATTCATATTTGCAAATGCGAGTTCTTCTTCAAGGCAGATCGACTTGTGTTAGAGGCTGAGTTTTCATCTGTAGATTGCAGCATATTGTTTCTGTAGTTGCATCAGATTGTGGTGCATGTTATAGGCCTTCATATCGGCCTCTATTGTAAAGGAGACTCTATTGGTGATTCAATATATAAGTGATATATTGTTGCTGGGTTTTTCTCCCTCAAGTGGAGGGTTTTCCCAGGGTATCTACTATGTCTTTGTGTTGATTTTGAATTAATTTTCTGTGCATTACATCTGATCATAAAACTAACATTCTTCACAAATTGGAAAATGTCAAATGAGTTTTTTTTGTTCATTTTTAGTTTAAAGGGGTGTGAAGGTCCTTGTGGGGTCACCCATCCTTGTTTTCCAAAAATTGTGATTTTTAATTAAAAAAAAGCCTCAAAAAGTGCCTGGGCCTAGCCATCCCCTACCATACCTAGATGTCCCCTGTAAAATATTGTTGTCTCGGGGACGTTTCCTAAAATTTTCACAAAAGGGGACTGCATGGGGACTTTTTCTAACCATCCCACATCCCTGAAGCATCCTCTATAGGGGACGAGATCATTTTGAGTAGGGGACACATCCCCAAGGAGCATAGCAATCACCTCATCATGCCCTTGCTCCTAAATAGTAATTGGCTCTCATATGATCATAAATGAAGTTGGAAGATGGTTGGATCTAAAATTTTGGAGAAAAAAATTTGTGCTATAGGTCAAATATGGATGAGTTGAGTGTCAATATGAAGAGTTGGACTTGAATAGTTGTTTGATAATAGGTTTTTGACATTATGGTTCCCAATGGGGTTTGTATAGTGTTTCTCCAAGTTTGGGATTAGGGTTTTGGTAGCGTGTCATGTCCCCCGAAATTGTAACACTCAAATATGAAATATTGAAATACTAATACATTAATAAAATGAATATCTAAGTGAATATCAAAAAGAGAATAATTGATAGGTTTTCTAATTAATAAATATATGTATGTCAAGTTCTTCCATACAATGTAAGAATGGAAGACATAGTTGAAATCTAAGGAAGCCGGGTGGGAAGCCAAGTGCAGAAAGCAATATAATAATGACAAGATGTCATGCCCCTGAAATAAATAAATAAAATAAATAACAAAATACTATAAATATAAATAATAACAACTTAATATTGTTGAAATATATATATAGAGTATATTAATCTAGAATTAATGAACAAACAGCAATTAAGATCATTAAGATGGGCAGAAACTAATAAAAAGTTGTGATCAGATAGTTAAGGAAAAAGACAAATCATATAGGACAAACTAAAGTAAAAGACAAAATTTAAAAAGGCAGCAACCATTGTCCAAAGGCTGCGATTCTTCTTAATAGGGGTAGAGAACGATTCCCACAACGGCAGCATTAATAAGTAAAGGTGAGCGATCAGTTTAAAGTCAAACGATTTTATTAAGGCAGGTATTAATGAGTTAGAGGCAGCGATTCCAAAGGCAAATATAATTATTAAGAGAAGCAATTATTGAAGAGGGCAGTGATTATTGCTAAAACAGATTTGTAAAGACACACCCATTCGAATAGTTGCCTCCTTCCAAGAGATGCACCATAGGGATATATAATGGAAGTCAAACCATTTGCCAAGGGATATCATAAAGAAATCATTTCAGGTATAAGAAATCTGGAAGAACAGAGAATCGAATGATTAAGGAATAGAAAATAAGTAATCTGGAATAGACTTCTGAGTATACAGCAGAAAAGAGGAAGAATGGAAGGAATGGAAGGAATAAGAATCGGGTGGGCAGAAATGAGAATAGGAATATATTCCAGACCCATGGCGTTTGAGTATTTACACCCATGAGATCGTGGCTGGGAAAAGAGGATGTCTATCTGCAGGCTGATGAGGGAGGTAAGAAATAAATATAAATAATATTGATGGTATGTAGTAGTAAATAAGTCCTAAATATAGATATCATGTAAATAAGAAAATAAATATGGACAGTATATAATTGCTAAGTAAATATAATAAGTATATGTATGCTGGGTTAGGGTGAGTATGGTAAGCCTAGCACTAATTGATAGTTGGTTATACATATATATGTTTTATGTTCAATTAAGTAATAATGATTAATTCATGTTTTAGAGGGAACTGGATTATGATTTCCAGATTACGTTAACTAAAGGTAGATATTAACAATTGGTATTTGATAAATATATTAATATTCAATACTGATAGAGATAATAATGCAAGTGTTAATATGGGATAATTATTGTTGTCAGATATGCATATCATATTATCATAGGAAGAAATGCATATCACCTTATTAGTCTCATAATTAATGTGGATCCATAATTGAACATATTAGGATGGATAGATATATTGGGAGATGGAATGACATGTTAACAATTGATAAGCGTATAGTTAGAGATATATATATATATATATATATATTGAAATTCACAGATACATCATAGATGGTGGGCGCATACAATACATACAAGACAATGTATATATAATGTATTATTTGCGATTATCCAATAATGATGCTTTAAAATAAGTATGAATAAAAGCATTGGTATCTGTGTGATCTATACTAACGATATCTTCCAAGTGATTAAGAATAGATCATCGCATGGAAGAAAGGAGACAGATCGGGTTACAAAGAATACGTCTTGAGAAAGTCCAGTATAGTGCATCAATCAGAGGTAAGTATCCTCGACCGACTAAATAACATTGAGGGTTACAGAATAATGACTAACCCATATCTTGTTAGATTGAATATCAGTAAATGATTATAAACACTTTGATCTGCATTGAATTGTGAATCCAATTAAATGTAATATGATAACTAAATGCACAGAGACGTTTGCAATTACTAGACATATATATGTGTCAACATATTGAGCTTATATATGCAGCATAAATGAATAACTAATTCCACATCTTAAGATTAATGGATAATATTAATCAATGTCACTATAATATTGCTTATAGCAATTAATTGTATCTCATTGAGCTATTATGACTTTACCTTGAAGAATAGACTTTGGGCCAAAATTCCCTTTCGCTAGCACTCAGTAAGGATAGGGAGTTTGTGGAGGGAAAGGCTGGTAAATCGGTCCATTGATGGACGGTCCCAAGACAGGTAGGAAACCTTGAGGGAGTTTCAATTAGGAAAGAGGAAACAAGGCGAAGATCTATTCCGATCAAGAGTAATAAGTCATATCTGATCATGTTAGTTTATGCCCTAGATGATAATGCATTTCATTTGTCTTATTCTTAAAATGTGCAGTCTGAAACGATCTAATCATGAACAAGAAATTATGTGCTTAATCGATAATACATGATGTATGCAGGTCTTCAAGGCAATTTACATGAGAAAAATGATGTGTTGGTAAAATAAATTATATGTCCTAACTTGTGCATTTTATGTTCCTAGGATAAGTTTAACAAGGGGACATTATAGAGCGCCAAATGTTTTTCAAGATTTTTGTGATGGTAGATGAATGGATATTAAAATAGTATAAAAAATCAATATTTATATTTTTAATTACAAATAAATTTAATAATTAAAAATAGCTTAAAGTAAACTTAAAAAGCTGAAATTTTAATAAGTAAATAAAATGTGTTGAATTTGCAATGACATTCCACTTGATCCCATAATCTAGATTCTATATAATAATCACAATGACATGATTTTAAATTGTATTCCTATAAATGAAAGTTACAAGTACAAACAAGCTCAAAATCACAAGTGACAAACATGAAAATGACAAAATGGCAATGCCAAAACAAGATATGCATAGCTGGTTTTAGAATCAAGCTAAAAAATTGGACTCATCATCCAAAGAAAATCTCGCAAACTGCTTGTCACTGGAATTGTTGGTCTCAACTAGCTCTTGCAACAAGACCCCAGCTAAACCTAGCTGTAAATTCTAGTCCTAATCAACCTACTACAACTCCTTAGATTCTACATTCCATCGTGGTGTTGTTTTTCCTAGTACTCAAGTGTCTTGAAATCAATGAGAGACAAGGTACCATGTACAACTTTTTCACTCTCCAACAGGTTTGATCCTCTTGCAAGAGTGGATAAAGCTATATGTGCAGTAGTTCTTCTCAGAAATAGAGGAACTAGAATTCTGCAAGAGGAGGCAAATGGTAAACATACACAGCAATCTTGAAGGTGCATAATCACCAATAACTAATTGGTTTGTCATGTGCCAAAGTGTGTCTACCAATCTTTGTTAAACTCTTGCATCCATCAAGTTCAATAAATTTGATCCACTCAATTATGATTAATGAAGTTCCTTTGCAACATACATTTTCTTGGAGGCCTTAATTTGAGTCCATTCCTTAACTTGTGGTCATCATGAGGAACAATTCTACCAAGCTTCCACATACCATTATGGATTTGATGCATATGCAGCTATGTGTGGACAAGTATTCAACTTCTCCCATCTTCTAGAATGATGGGTTGAACATGTTCACGGGAGAACTATAGGGTGGGACCTCTCTCATGAATGGAAGCCTTCGTCTAACGGTTAACCAAGCATACTATCAATGCACTCATAAATGTCCCTGTAATGACCAAAATTGCATACCCTACACAGTTGCCATCCTCATTTTAGTGTTCATTTCCATAGCATGTTCTTAAGGCTCGTTAAGTCTATCCTTGGCCTTTCTCCCCAATCGGAGTGCCAACAGTTTCTATGTCTTTATGTGTTTGGATATGTTGTAGTCTGTAACTTTTATATTATAATGCTAGTTAAGACTTCCCTCAAACAATGACACAATTGCATGGATGTCCATAGAATCACATTGTCATCCCATTATAGTACAGCTGTACAGATTCAATATAACAGCCAGTTTGGTGTCATTTTAACTTCATTAATTTTATAACGGCCATTCGAGCAAGTTCTGTGAAATTGCAACCAACATTCCCTGATTGCTTGACTAAAATTAGCCGCCTTAGTGACTGGTGGGACTCTCCTTCATTTCCTACATGCATTGAACTGTTAGAGGAATTTTGACATTCAATTCTATGTTGGCTGGTGTGACTTTTTCTGGGAAATCTCTAAAATCTCTAAGTTTTACAACATCATTCTTGTGTGAATCCGGAGCTATAGTATTGCTACAATTCATCTTGTGAGTTTGCATTATTTGGAATCATGTTGTTGATCATGGTGTCTTGTATTTTGTATTCTTTCTTTTGAGTTTTCAGGCTTCTAGAGGCACCATATTTTCTCTATGGCTGGATAGTTCTTGAGGGAGACAGTTTAAGACAGCAATAACTTCTTCTCACCATCCACGGAAGACATTTTCTTAACTTCCTTGAGACAATGGTATTGTTGTTGTTCATACTCAACCCTTCTCTCTTTTCCAGCTCTCTTTTACTCTTTCATTTCAAGTTCATTTGGATTTTCACAAGGTTGTTAATGTATTCTCTATCTCCCCAAAACCAGTATTTGGATCGTTGTCTATTTTACTTTTAAGTCTGTAGAGCCCATTGTTGACACTCTTGGATTCTTCTTTTTACACAATTCTCCTCCATACACACAGGACATTTAGTATCTTTGTAGACCTCTGCTCTTAAGTGTTCATTTTGTAAGCATTATTACCATTCTCTAATTCTAGATACACTTAGGATTAAGAACTCACACACATTATCCAACTCCAATTCATATTTCTATTGGACTGCCCATGGAGGTTGAAAGACCAAACAGGGGCTTGACCATTTGGCAAGCTCCCTAGCAATCACCCCCATCCTCTCTGTCCAATTATAGGTACCATTGGTGAATCAATCACACAAAGGTTATGTGTCCCTAACTTATCTTCATCTCATTTCCTTCATTTGGCACATATTTACATCATTCCAATAGCAGTTAAATAAATTATTGCCATCTTCCAGTATTATTGTGAGCATGTTTTGTTTCTATTGGAATAGGTTCACTACTTGTAGCCCATACAATTCACTTCTGTGTACGGACTACAATGCACTTGGATGCTAGAGCAATTGCATTGTTCTCTGTGAATCATGTAGGCATGTGTACTACATCAGCTCCTTGAAACTTCCTCCAAATTCTGTATTTTTCAAGGTTCCTGTTTTGGTCTTCACTTTCCAGAATATTGTTCTATATCTTCAATTAGTCCAAATTTCATTAGTCCATTAGCAAAACATTGTATTTTTCCTAGGAAATGTGCATAGCTCTTTCTTAAGTGAAATACACTCAGATAGATCAGAACACCCTACTTATTACTCTGTTGTAGATTTCATTATGTTTTGGTTTCTATCTAAAGAAATAAGGAATTTGAATAAAGTATAATCAAATTTAACATATCTCATTTCCCAAAGATAGAATTATCAAAATCCCCAAATTTAATGACATTGACAATAAGGGATACATAAGATGTGGTAAATCTCACATTCGTCCAAAATCTATCACCAACCACAACCTCCTTCACCCTCTTCCCTTGTTTTGTCTTGGACTCACCCCATCTAGACGAATCATGTGTAATGATTATAACTTACAAGGGCTTCTGCAACTCAATTATCCTCTCCAATAGAATGAAGCTGAAAGAAAATGTGGCATGCACACAACAAGGGATCCAAAAGATGTGCCTACAGGTGGACTCATCTGATTTGCCTTCTACCCTGCACACGTGTTGCATTAGTAACTACCTGCACTACATTAAGAAGACCAATCTCCGTCTATGAGGACTTGAAACTGCAACTCTATGTCTTTGAGTTTTCCTAAGTGCTCAACAGCCCTAAATAAGGCACTTAATTAGATGTAATTATAATATTTATGAGTGGGTGTAGTCTACTGCCCATCCCATCATCCATGATTATATTGTGGCCACATGTGATACCCATGTGACCTTCATATACTCCATCAATAAATTAACTGTGGAATAGCTTTTTTAAGATTGTGGTCCTCAATTTGATCTTGCCAAGAGGCACATAATTTGTACTGACTTTCCTACGTTGGCCATTGCCTCCTTGTAATAAGGAGATTGAGTAACATGAAAGGGTATAATTATGGCAAGAACAAATTTGCCAATGGCCTCATTTGCGTCCTCTTCAGCCTTCACATGGAACATAATTTTAATTAGTTTTTTTTATGTTGAAGCTATGGCCTTTTCTTTCCATCTTGATTCTAATAATCTTTGACCTCTTCTCAAGTGCCAACTTGGTACAAGAGCCAACCCCTTAACCAAGCGTATGTAAGGAGTGTGCATTAACCCTCATAATGTTGCACATCCACTCAAGGGAGCAAATGTTATTGCCAACGCCCTACTAAATTGTTTGCCTTGTTAATGTCAAATGTCACTCCAAATAGGCAATCAAATTGCATTGCACTCCCAACTAAACTATCTGTCCGAGGGATTTGGCTGCCATCACCTCTTTTCCCCATGTTTCCCCCACTCGGTTCACCCAATTCAAAATTCCATTGTCACTCAAGTAACTCATCTTGACCCCAAAAAGAAATACAATTAAAAAAAACAACAAACTTTCTACATACTGTAGTACATTTCAAGTATGAATAAAAAAGTTTTTTGAACTTTTAAGACATTGAAAGCGCAAAACAAAAAAGGTTTTTATGTATTGTAACATGTTTCAAGTGGGAAAAAAACAGCAATGCTGTTTAAAAATTTTAGGGCATTAAAGTGCAAAAGAAACAACACACTTTTTGCACATTGTACATGTTTCAATTGCAAAAAAAGGGAATTATAAAGAATAAAAGAACATAAACAAATTTTAAACATAGAAAATTTTAGGCTTTTTATTTTTTGAAGTGAAAAAAAACTGTGCTTTATTCAATCACAACCAAAAACTTTAAAAATAAGTTAATCACAATGTGTTGTTCAGCTTATTATTTAAATTTATTTGTACAATGCAAACAAAAAAACAAAAAACTTGTCACAAATGTGAAACATAACAAAAGAAAATCTGGATAGATTGAAATACGTAGTGATTCAATAAATGACATATGGAACTACCTCCTTCCTTCTCTGTTTTCAATTTTCCCCTTCTTGCTTGCAAATGTAAATTGTGAAAGTGCAAAGTGTGAAATCAAAAAATACAAATAGGTTAAGTTTTTTGGGTGTACTTTGGGCTGCTGTGGGTCCCCATATAGATATTAGCCTTTTTTTTTATTTTGACATTTTTTTTTTGAAGTATGGAAAAAGCATCAGGGACAGCCTACCATCACCAAGATAGTCAAGGGTCCCCGGGGATGGGAAACTCTTTTTAAAAGGGGCACTTTCCTAGGGATGTCTCTCGAATTGGGTGAATGTATACATATTTTGAGAATATTTGGAATGGACCTGGGATGTTTTGTCTCCATTTTGGAGCCCCCAAAACATCCCCAAATTGGGGGACAGGTAAAAATCCCTGTGTCCTCACAGAACACTGATTTTTTTATCTATTGGAGTTGATATTTCACTCAATTTTTTTTGTGAATCTAGGATCCCTAACCTAGATTCTTTATCTTAAAAAACAGGGTACCATATAATTTAACTGCTTATAGAAAATTCCACTCCAGCAAAATAATTGAAAGAAGCTTCCCAGTAATTACAAATATTAAAAGCCAGCTCATAACAACTTACATAATGAAGGCACATGTATCTCTTATTATGATTCTATTCATAACGTGAAAATATATTTACACTTTGAACTAAGCATATCCATGATACCAGTTAACTGGTTAACTTGGCAACAAAACAGGATACTCTAATCCAATACAAACCTGCTTTTATAACTAACAGAATCTAACTTTGATGAAATTAAATATATATTGAATCATCATATTGCTCTAACTTTAGGACCTAGAACATTTTTAACAATTAATTTTAAAAATCTCGTGCATGTATCCTGACATTCTACTAATATCTTGCTTCCAAAATGTCCTTATAGGTTAATAATTTAATAGTGCCTTAAAGAACTTTGTGCTGCATTCAAACTGTGACAAAGAACTAAGAGTCCTGTTCCAGCTTTGACAATTGGTGTATAGATTTAACTTGTCAAGATATGGACTGCAAAAAGAAATTTATGGAGACTCTTACCCTATTGCAAAATCTAACCACATATAACTATGTCCAGACTCCACATACTAGCCTCTGAATATTGCAAAAAACTGTTCTGAAAACTACCATAGCAGTTTAATCTATTATCATTTTACATTTAGAGAAAATCTAGTTGCTCATAAAAGTTTGAAAAAAAACCTGTTCGCCCAACTTTGCGAAATTTGCAGAAAGGATAGAAGGAGAAACAATGATGTCAGCTTTGGAGAATTTGTCAACTCGGGAAGATGCCTTCACTATAGTGCTAATTTTCCTGCAAAAGTTGTCATAGTCAAATTTCAACGTAAAAAAATCGTACCATTTCTTTTTAATGGCCAGCTGGATTTATGATCAACTTAGATACAACCTAATAACAACCAAGGATGGAAGTATAATAACCATATTTGCTCTACTTTCAGGCTATATTCAAGTTGAAAAGCACAAAAATTTTGTGGCCTGTGAAATATCAGAATTCATAAAGCACAAATGAATATTCTCAAGCTCCACCAAAGAAGGTAAAAGCCTCTATTCTAACTTCATATAGTGTAAATTAAGATTTATCATTTATATTAACAAAGACTTAAAACATATTTCCATTGTTGTATAATATAGTACTTTCACTAATAGTTATTGGATCTGTATATTATTTAAAGGTGCATAGCACCAGAGTTGATCCATCTTTCCCCATGTCTTCACTATGTTGTGGTCTGATTGACGGCTTTGGCATTCATGTATTCTCAATAAAGCTCTTGTTTAGACACTCCAACTGTAGAGACCAATCAGCCCTAAGTAAATTATTTACAGAGTTATAAATTTCAATTTCAACAGCTTTTACAAAAAGATATCTGTCAAATACATCCAGTTCTAATATTTCAGCTAATTATAAAGATTTATCATATCATGACATTTGAATATCAAATCTGAATTCATTAGAGGCATCCTATAATATGGCCATAACAACCTGGTGAGCTTATTGTTCTTCTGCACTCATTAAATTTAATATTTCCATTTTTCAAAAACTTGAAAACACTTATACGCATGCACAACCAGCTTCTAGCAAGAAGGTTCCCTTATAATATCACATGTTGAGGGTGTAATTTTATATCCTCATCTGGTAAAAATTCCTAGTCAACAGGATTTATCTTAGTATTTACCTCACATGGGTAAACGGGTTTTGTTATTTAAGTTGTTGAATCACTAATATAATTCCATTATCAAAGTTTCAATCATAATCTACATACTAACTCCAAGTCACCTTAAGGTTTTCCCATGCACTATTGTCACCATGGAAAATTTATCTGTGATGGCACCCGCAGGCCAGAATATTGCAGCATCCAAGTTTCTTACTTTCTCATATTGCTTAGCCATTTCTATGAATTTTATCATTCATGGCATTACTATGGCACAAATCAGACACATCACAACTTATCTTACTTCTCAACTAAGTAGGTTTTCATCATAATTTTTCCATCCAAGTACAACTGTAATCTCCTGAATATAGTAAACGCCTATCTATACCTGGTCAAGATACAATAGATTTCAAAATATTTCAATATAAAGGTTTCCAATTCAAGTTGTTGATTGTTTTGTTAATGTTTATCAATGTCCATGAGGGGGATACAGAATATTTCTCAGCATGCATATTTCTCATATGGCCACACAATTGTAGAGAGAATTAATGATGATTCAGCAAGAGTACCTTCTCAGGGCTGTAATTAGAAATCTGTGTGAGGTATGTTTACAGAAACACAATGACTATGTAAAGTAGGAACCTAATGCAATGCCACATTAAGCATGAATGTGCATCCAAATATACTTATTTTCAATTTATCATCTTTCCTTTGATAACATATAATTTTGAACCTGTGGCTTATGTGATAATTGGAAGGCCACTTATTAAATCTAAATGGCAACTTACCATAGAACTATGGAGGCTTGCATAGAAAGGCCCACAAACCATGAGTTAATGTGAAGAAAACCAATACAGCTTTCAGCACAAGAAATGGTATCCTTTAACAAGCCCTAATGTGTTCAAAAGGTGATCATGCAAATGGCATCCTCAAGTCAACATGATTCTTTACACTAATGGGATCCTCAATTTATTTAACCACTTATGCAATAACAGTTGGCAGTGAGAAAGGGGGTAAAACCTAAATTTGATGGACACTTAAATACAAAAGCTACCTATTAGATCCAATATAAGTAACCAACAATTATATGTACCACCAATTGGCTACTCCATAACCTCACCTAAATCATGGCCCCCCTCCCCTAGTTACATAATATTCCACCCCTTTTGGCATACTTCCCCTAAAGCATATAAAGAAACCAAGCTGTAGGGCTTCCTCAAATCTGTGAACACTTGGCACCATGCTAGATCATCCATCCATCCAAAAGTCCCTACTTTACTATATGTTTCCAATTTCCATTGTGCTCCTCTGATTCTACATATGTTCATAGTTGACCCTTTGACATGCAGCATCCAAAGTTATTGCTTCTTTGATTTCAAAAACTCGGCAGACCCAAAAAAAGAAAAATGTGGACTTGACAAAATATTCCAAACATTAAAAAACTCATAAATTTGTAAAATACTCATGAAAAACATGCATAAAACTGAATTTAAAAAGGCCATAAGTAGCTTTTCCTTCATTCATAGATCAAAAAACAAGATCAATTCACATCACGGTGTCATATGATTATAAATTAAATATCTGTATTTATATTTTACAAATTTCATCTATGGAAAACCTGGTCTCAAAACAACTTATTTTTTACTTTTTAGAACTAGAGAGGGGGTCAAGGGGCAGCTCCCCTCACAGGGTCTGGGGACAGAGCACTAGCTTAATCAGTTCTTATGCCATTGGCTTCTAGTTGAAAGGTTTTGGAGTGCTCTCTTGCACAAATTTCATAACCCCATGGTTGTCCTGAAATTTTTGAGCATCAAGTCAATAGGTGCTTAATGGCTTTATCTGGCCCCTTGTTGCCAAGCTGATTGATCCTAGGCAGTTTTGCTTTCTGCCTATTGAGCTAGCAAGTTTGAGTATGCATGAAATAGACATGACAAGTGAGCAAGGCTTTGATCTATTTGCATGTGTATGAAATCCTGGTTGCAGATGGAGAAAACACCATTGGGCATTTCTATGGTAGTAGACTAGAACTAGGAGTTAGTGTTGTGGTTAAAGAAGAGTGAGTCATGGGCATTTTAATAAAAGTGTAGAGCAGCCACAACAATTAGCACAGCACATATGAGAAAATTCCTCTTCAAACTCATAGATACCAGTATGCAACATGGTGTACCTAAAGAGAAGGTGAGTGTATCTTTGGAGTTGGCTTGGGTCTCGCTTGGGGTCTACCTTGAGGCTATCCAAAATCTCAAAAAAGGGTTCGTCCATATTTATTTTGTTGAAGCCATCCTCAAACATAGCCCTTGGTTTGTCCATGCATCCCTTCTTGTTTTCACATCCTAGACCCGAGACTTTGTAGTCTCTAAGCATTGAGCTCTCTGCGTCCTTGTTTGGGTGGAATTCCCTAGGCCGCCTTTGCCATGCTGGAATGTTTTGGATAAAACAGTAGCTTCTTTAGGCAATCTTATTTGTGTTGAACCCAATAAATTTTTTTCAGCCTATTCGCAAAAAAACACATCTGCATTGAAATTGTATCTTTCTAATGATCTAAAAGAGCCGATTGATATTCAAACTAACCAGATGAGGCACACCCAACATGTCCTTTATCTCAACTGCCCAACACCTATTACAAGTGCCAATCATCTAATCATAAGAATAGAGATTGTCCCATTGTTACTTCTCAAAGCAAGCCCACTCCCAAGCTTGCAAATGATGCTTTGCCCTTGAAGAAAGTATAAGTATGGACCATAGCAGTAAAAATCTTCTGGGGAAAATTGGCAAACCAAAAGTATAAGATTTTTTCAAAAAATTGGGATTTAATCAGGAAAAAACAGATTTTTAAAAAAGGTTAAAAAAATGCAAAACAAAAATGAGAAGCCCTGTTGTTTTTTAAATTTAAAGGGCATTTCAATAGCATAGAGATATGGAGAGCAAACAAAATTGAGAGTTTAGCCAATGAATTGTGGAATAAGTTTTTTTCATTTATGTTCACATCACTAATTAGATTGCATTGCACAATGCATACTACATAGTACATAAATAATAACTAGATGCTAATAGTTTTCGAATTTTCAATTACACGGTACTTTGTACAAAGTCAACCAACAAACTGAGTACAAAGTTCAAAAAAAATCAGGCATAGACAATGACTCTTGTTATGAAAAGAGCTACACTATAGGGCTGTAGGTCCTGATGATGAAACTCCTAGGTGAAGGCCTCTCTTAAGTCTTTCAAACACATCACTATCATAGTTGCACTCCTTAAGGAGATCATAATAATCACTATTGTCAAGACATCATCATTTGCAATCCACTAAGAATTTGGATCGATCTTGTCAAGGTGAATTGGTTGGTCTTCCTTATTGATGCTTGATTTTGTCCATATAGATATTAGTTTTGCCAATTGAAGTAGGTGTTGTTTTTGTCCTAATGTTCATTCGAGTTCATAATATATTCTATATGAAGTAGGTGATGTTTTTCACAATGTGGAATTGTGTGATGTTTTACTAGGATTCAACTACATAGATTTTTCAATCAATCTCATTACATAGTTGAATCCTAATAAAACATCACATATTCTATATGGTTGATTTGAACTCAATCCATGTGACAATTGGATGTTAATATCTTGGCACTTTTAGTGGTGAGATTCTCTCCAATTTTGGGCATTTGACACAAATTTCAATGTGTTGAAAGCAATTTATTCTTCCTCCAAGGCTACATTTATTTGTCCTCCCTAAGGAATTATGAAATTAGACATTGACAATAAAGAGGCCTTTAATGGATTAATTTTCACACAAGGAGTTGTGAATTAAAGAATTTTTGCTTCTTATTGCTTTTGTAAAAGTTGTGGTTATTACCCAGAGAGTCTTGTCCTACACATGGTTTTTGAGTTTTCACTGATTTCTATCTATCAATTGATTGGCATATAGTATCATTGGTTGATGGGTTTGTATGCATAACCCACTACCTCCTATATGCAAACCTCAACCAAATGGGTATTTGTGGACCTGTGGCTACATAGATGTAATGTATGGGTTCACATTAGTATCAGATTGGCCCAGATTATAGGGAAATCTAGGGAGAAGAATGTTCTAAGGGGGTTAGAGCATGAATGTGAGTATGTGATAATTTATGCAAAATGTGCAATAAATGTTATGGAGGTCTAAGAAGATGGATAATAAAGAAAGTATTTTTTAAACAGTTTCGAGATATAATCACTCATAAATGAGAAATAGACAACTATGGACTATATATATCAAAATATGTGTATTGAATTATTGAAATGAACTTTGTTATACCACCATATGGATCTCCGTAAGTATAAGATTTGACTATTGATTTAATAATGCATACCTATTTACCTATTAATATAGCAAGGGTAAAATTCACCACCACAATCACCTTCGAAATAGTTGATAATTTTGTGCTAGCCACGTTGAAATGTTGTGCAACAAAGTGTTTTTGTTTGCCTTCAAATTACATAAAAACCCTAACCATCACTCAAAATTGGCAAGTCATAGGTCGCATTAGTCAAAAAGGGGTAAAAAATGCACAAAAAATATAAAATTCATGTTAAGGATGATTTGATCCTAAATAAATCCAATTCAATTGCATTTCAACAAGGAAATTTTTGGTCAATAGTCTTTGACCACGATTTTTTGAAAATTTGTAATTTTTTTGAGGAAAAAATTGTTGGTGGTGGTGATTCCTAATTAATCGTGTTTAATCATGATTTTTTGGCAATTTTTGCTTCTATGGTATGAACAACAATTAGAAATCACAAGAACAACCACAATGCTAGTATTAGTGGTATGCCATCTAAAATCCAAGGTAGCATTGTTTCAAAACCTCAGGATAAGGGGAAAGAGATTGTCCCCTCCAATGGTGAGTTGTCAAAAGAGGTGAATAAACCTAGGTTTACTAGGTATCCACTTTTGGCCACTGTGTTGTCTTCTCAAGCAAAAGCATTTGTTCATTTGTCTTCCTCTTCTCCTCTAGTAGTTCCACGACAATCTCACCATCTAACTTGGAATTAGGAAGAGGGTGAATATATTCCAAATAAAAGAAGGCATAGTCAACCAATAATTCAATTGGGTAGCAAATTTTTTTAGACTGCAGGAATCGAGTAGCCCCCTATAAACTGCAATGTGCCTGGTAAACTTTTTTCACGTGACCGGTGACGCTGGAACGACACGTCCTCCGGTACCACGAGGATTGGGGGGAAACTAGACCTTGTGACCTCTTGCCTGCAACAGGATGCTTTAGCCAATAGAGCTAGGCCCCCCGCCCCAATTCAACTGGGTAGCTTCAATACCCTTCTAGGTGGTGATTTTTTGTAGAATGGCTATGTAACTCTCAACGAGCTATGTAGCGAGGCTATAACTTATGATTGTTGTCAATGAATTTTGTCTCATGGAATGCTCAAGGTCTAATAGACCTCACAAGAAAATATTTTTTGTGAGACATTCAACAAAGATTTCCTAGTCTACACATTCTACATTTACAAGAGGTTTTAAATTTCTAATTTTACTTTTTTTATCATTTGTCATGTCATATGACTAGCAAGTAATTTTTTGTGTAGTACCCATAATGCAAATGATGGTAGTGTTGTTACTTTTCTCTATGCTAAACGGCAATTGCATTTAGTTGACTAGAGATGTCACCCACTAAGCATTATGGGCTTTCTTTAATATTGATAATCATTCTTTTGGAATTATTAATGTTTATGCTCCCAATGATGTTCAAAGATCTTCTCTTCAAAGATAGGTATCTCATTCAATTCCTATAGCCACTTTGGTCATGTGTGGAGATAGGGCACATTGCCTATGCATTGAACAACTAGTGAAAATGAAGCTTGGTACTACATGTGCACTGAATTGGGGCTTTTGATCCCAATCATGGTCATTGTCATAGCCAACCTACTTGGTATATGAGAAGCAATCTTCATTCCATATCTGACAAAGTTTACAAATGGCTTGATAGGCCATGTTGTCAACTCAATCTTTCTTTTCCTTTGCCATTTGTTTCTTGCTATCAGTGGAGCCTCTATCAAGCATTGTTCTTAAAAATCACTTTCCCATATGATTTTGCATTGAATGGCAGTTTGCCAAATCCAATGCCAAAAAGAATCCTTTTTTCCTAAACACCTCTTTGTTGACTCATCTACCCACGCTTGCTCATTTTTGATGTGTCTAGAACTTGGAGCCACATTTCTTATTGTCCAACTAGACGGATTGACTAGTGCAACAATGCGCTCAAATGCACATGCCACTTCCTTCACATTTATGGGCACCAACTTGCATGTTTCTGTCACCACTCCTTCAAGGCCACCACCTTGGAGCTCCATTAAATCATTGTTGATCTTCAAGCACAACCTCTT
The DNA here is from genome assembly GCA_007258455.2 of Sequoia sempervirens. NCBI lineage: Eukaryota > Viridiplantae > Streptophyta > Pinopsida > Cupressales > Cupressaceae > Sequoia > Sequoia sempervirens. The sequence goes on along the minus strand of VDFB02000003.1, from coordinate 77,110,859 downwards.
GCTCCTACTCTGCAACTTTGTGTTGCTCTAAACTCTATCAATAAAAGTAAATTGATAATGACCACTCTACTAGAGGAGTTCAAATCAAAGGCCATCATTGGCTTAAAATTGGAGATAGAATTTCTAACATTCTTTCAATCCTTGCATTCTCATCACAATTCTCAACCTATCAAAAGAATCAAGGAGGGCCAACATCTTTTGACAAAGCTCCTCAAGCTCTTTTGCCCCCTTATGAACAAGTTTTCAAAGCTCAGAAGGAGACTCCCGAACAGGCCACTGCCCTGTCAATGAAGATGAATTTGGCAATCCACTAATACATAGATTGATGGTATCTTTCCTTCAAAGTTCCATTTTTTTTAAAGTTTAAAATTTTGAAATGAATATGTTGGGTACAGTCATTATGCAAGCATTCTTATATCCTTGAACTTCACATCTTGAATATGTAAATGTTCTGATATAAATTCTGTAAGAGCCACATCAACCATTCCAATGGCAAACAGATTTTGGATCTTCAATTTCACAAAAAAAAAAATCATGAAAGCAACATGGTTATGGCCATCTCCATATTTGAAAGGGGCTTCCCCACTAGAACGAAAAAACAAACAAGGTTTTTCATAGCTGAAAAGCCAACTTGTATCAAAATCCATAAAGAGATTATGGAATTCTCAAGTGAAAGTGAAAAGCATATGGAAGAAGAATCATGAATGCAAAAGCTGAACAGGTTTCAAACTATAAATCTTCCTGCTTCTTTATTATTTCATATCCCATTACATGAATGCCAATACTTCAACTTGCCATAAAATAAAACCTCATAAAATTCTTCTACCATCTATAAAACTAAAAGACCAATTCAACGTGCCATTATTAAGACCTTAATTATAACTAATAAAAAGAACTGCAAAAATGAGTTCTTTGGCACAGTACTAAAGTTAATTTTAGGTCTGAACTTTAAGCACAGATAAAGGGACACCTAACCAAGGGTAAGGGAGTCTGGGAAAAAACTCACTTTTCCTGCAAAGAAGGGGTACAAGACTAGAGTGAGAAACATTGGTAAGGGTGAGAAAGCTTCCACAACTGGCATCCTAAGTCTCCTATGCATTGCTATCATGGATGGAACAAGAATTGCTTTGTCATAAGAGATTTCTCTTATCCTCCTTATGCTCCAAAAAGGCTAAAAACTTGTATAACCTAATGTAATACAATTGAAAATGAATTTGAACATTTTTACTTCTAAAGATCAAATGCAGATTATACGGCAATTATACGGCAATTTTTTTTGTGGGCTAGTTTTTGCCAATAGACTACATTCAATATTTAAGTCTCATTCAACTGAAAATATTGATTAAGAGAAAACATAGCCAGCTTTCCTAAAAATCTTTAAGAATGAGTTCTAGTGTTTCCTCGTAGTCCATCATAAGTTTCTTTTTCTTCGAATTGAAATGATATGCCAGCTATTCTTAGAAATAATGGATTTCATCCTGTGCATTTTATTCAATTAGAAATGAATTGAAATCTCATATAGGCATATATAAATTTTCTCTGTAGAATATATCTAACTGTATTTAATTTCGAATCTTATTTTCAATTGTCCAATGCAGAAATTCAAATGGGTGATTTAAAACATGATAGCAATTTGGAAACCTTCCGTCCGTGTTGAGGATCAGCTTATATGATCCATCATAGGGACAAAATGAGTGTTGGATTACAGAAATAGAGCTCCAAATGCAGACAATTCCAGATTAGCTAAATAAGATACCTAGCCGGACCAACCGCATATTGGAGCATAAATTGTTTTTTCAATTCGTCAATTTCGTAGAAGTTAGTTTCAGAATCCAGAGAGGTTATCAAGAATAGTATTGCAATTGACATTAAATTAGAGGTTTCAAGTTGTCTGGTACACATTTCTATTTACAACTCATTTTGGAACATTCGTGTTAAACATAAATATTTGTCAGATTAGGAGCGTTGTTGCGGGGTTTATAGCTCTTGCTGAAACCTAATGTTCAATCATTTTGGCTTAGTAAACCCAATTATAAATGGCTTAACATAAAACCTAGCGTATGAAACGGAGCTTCCAAAATCAATTGGGAATGAATAAAAAAGAAAATACCTTGGAGAGGGTGATAGTAAGACTCTGTTGTGCCTTTTCCCCCAGAAACTTCCTGTCTTGGGAAACATGGGGGCGTTTGTCACCGCCGTGGCACATATTGACGTCGCTGTTGACATGGCTAGAATTCGAACCTTCGACCTCGGGGCAAGCTCCGAATAAAAAAATGTAAGGTTCAGGGGCTGAATGAACAGATATTTGGAGTCAGCAACAAATAATGGATTAACTGACTCGTGTCTGGAGCACAATTTTTGAAGTATTTATCTGCATTATAATTCTATTTTTTTTTTATTTTTGGGTATCTTTGAGATGGTGTTTGGACTATCCTTTAATCTCCTGGATCGTTCAGTTTTGTACGTTATTAAAAACATTTATTTGTTCATTATTCCACGACAAATTGAGGTAAGGTTATATTAGCTTTTACTTTAAGGTATCTTTGTTGGGTGTTAGGTGGACATTCTTCTTTCTCCTCCTCTTTCTTTTTTTTGGTAGAGGGTTTTATATTAAGTCTAAAAAATTGTTTAGTTATTCAATGAGGAGTACAAATTTGAGGTGAAAATCTTTTTTATTCAGAAATAAAGATTAAATGATATTATTAAATCAAAGTTGTTTTAGGTATGATCTTGACCTCATTTCTTATAATGTTGGGACCTTATATTTAGTACAACTCACTTTTATAGGATCATTCAAAACTATTCTTCATCGATAAACCAAAAGCCTAATGACAAATGCACACTTCTCAAATTACTATTATAGATGTTAAGTGCTTAGTTTTTTTCATATTTTATTAATAGATATGATGGTGTTGATAGTGTTGGTGTAAATATGGTACTTTACCTATCTAGTCTATTAGTATGCCATATTCACATGTTAAGTTTACTTAGGTCCTAGGAATCCTTCTAAAAGTCTTAGTTGTCATTTAGATATTATCTTATCTTATGACATTTAATTATTGAGCCTTAAGTCATTTAATATTTATTGAGTTAGTTACCTCATGTTATAGGATTAAGCCACATGTCATGATCTTGTCTAATCATATCCCTCACCTTGTCTATTTAAGCAAGGCTCTTGTACATTTGTAAGTTATTATCCGCCATACTCTCTTGTGGAAGGTTATCTTTTCTTTTGTAGGTGATTATGAGGTGTGAGCTAATTTTCACTCCTACATGGTATCAGAGCTTCAAATTTGTAAACTCCTTAGATGTGAGGGTGACTTTTGGTATGAGCTATTACTAGATTAAAACTCTTGATGGATCTTGAAAAGTTTAGTATGTTTTTCTCTTGCATTATATGATGACCTAAGAGAATCAGAAAAACTTGATAGGAATACCAGTTTTGGGGTTTCCCTTTATGGATTTCTATTGCAAATTGATTTTAAAGTTTGTTGATAAAAATATGAGCTCACCATTGAGTTTAGGGAGTCAAGAAATCCAATTTTTCCTTTTATTTCTTCTAAAATGGATATGTGAGGACAAATCTACAAGTATTTGAAGTTGGGAGGTGGTTGCTAGATCCAAGAGGTAGTTGATATTCTAGAGCATTTTGGGCCAAAACAACCCTGCCATTACATCTAGAAGGTCCAAAACCATAAGATCAATTATCAAACCATCAAAATGTCACGTCTCAAACCCTGATGCTCTTGTTTTTGGCTTATGTGTGAATTTACATATGTTTGGTGTGTGTGGTTAAATATAATAATACTATATATTTTTTGGTGATGAATATGAAATGTTGCTTTAATTTAAGAAAAGAAAATTTGAAATGCAATTTTTTGAATATCAAAAAATGGAAAAATTAGTTAATTTTTGAAATATATCTTCATAAATACTATCTTTTTTGTGTGCCTGAGTTATTGAGTTGTCGTTGGAAGAAAAGGGTTGGTGGCTAAGAGAGGGTTAGCTTCTTGGAAGGGTACAGAGGAATGGAACTCTCGCATACACACACGCATCGTAGTGTCATTTAAATGCATGTAGTTTTAATGGATGCATAATTATGTTTTCTTCTGAGTGTTCATTTAATTTTATGAAATGGAATAAAAAGCATAATAAATTAGAGGAATTAATTTTAATTATAATTCAATTATAATTTTTGTTTAAATGATTATGCATGGTAAAATTTGAGTGATTATTCTATTTTAAACTAAGTGTTATTTCTTTGAGATAATTGTTTAACTTATAATTAAATGATATTTATTTAATGTAAGATAAATATTTTCTCTTGTAATTTAAAATTAGTATTTTGTAATTATTTACGAAGATGAGTATTTAGTGCAACTAAAATAGAAATTCCTTTTTATTTTCATCAAGGAATATGAAATGCATAAAGATAAGTTATATTTTATTTTTATTTAAATCTTTTCAAGATTAGGTTTAGAAACCTAAAAGAAAACTTTAAAAAAAAAAAAAAAAAATTCCCGAGAGGGGATAACGGTTTGGTATTCATCTTGAAAATGGTTCTGCAAATACAATGGCTGCCATGAAAGGGTTTTAGATTTTAAAATAGGAATAAGGGAGAAAGAAAGGAAGCACGAGAGGAAGAAAAAAAATAAGAGAGGAAGAATCTCTGGAAGACAAATTGCACGAAAGAGAGGAGGCGGAAGAAAAAGCATCCTCAACGGAAGGCAAATTATCTAGGTTTTTTTTACAATCTCTCCTATTGTTTTTAAAATAGCAAAATGGGTGAAAAGAATTTTTGTAATGTGCAAGGATTTGATTCTTTCTTAACTCTTTGTGCAACCTTTGTATTTTGAAATAATTGTGGTAATATAATGAGCAACTTGTATGTAATTGTCAATCATTTATATATAAAGAGATTACTTACAACCTCTCTGTTATGAATATATTATACAGATTGGGTCTTTCTTTTTGTACAAATTTTAGATTGAAATTTCACTTTAGACTATGTGAATATCTTATAGATATTTAATATATGCATATATATTTATAAATATCTAAATATGTAAATATATTTAAATGAATATTTATTATGTATACCATAATTTGTATTCAAAATCAACTAGCAATTTTAACTAAACCAAACTATAAAGTTACTGAATTGAGCGTCACTGTATTGTGAAAGGGACAACAATTAGCAGAGTACTTGGGGCTTTCCCAGCCGAGCCTTCCCCAATATGGGGCGTTGGCCATTTCTATATATATTTTCCTGTTTCAAAGTTCTTGTATATGTTTTTCATTTAAAACTTCAACCAACTTTCCTTACACATAAAGAATTTGTCGTATTCGTATGAATATATATATATATATATATATATATATATATATTTATTTATTTATTTATTTATTTATTTATATATATATATATATTTATTTATTTATATATATATATTATTTCTATATCTGTGAATCTTTACTTACAGTAAAGCGTAATTATCAATGTAACTAAAGAACTGCGTTTTTGGTTTCGTTTGGAAATGACAGATTTGAAGACATAAGGGGTTTCCCCCAGCTGTGCCTCCTCTATGGAAGGCCTGCATTGTGGGGACAGCGCCCCCGCGACCTGTGGACGGGGCACTGCCCTCCACAGGCAGTGCCTCCCCCACTGGGGGCGCTGGCCAACCATAGTATTGTCTGATATTTTTTTAAGAAAAATCTTTGATATAAAAATGTCATCCTCTAGTTACTGTAGGCATTTGACGAATACAACCTTTTAGAATTAGACAAATGCATATATACATATATTATATATATAAAGGAATAAATTAATTATATATATATATATATATAATTTATAAATATGCTTATAATTTTATTAACAATAGGTAATATGCACATGTAAGTTCCAGTAGATATAGTTGTGGGTATATGTTTTTCTTTTCGCCTACAGTATGGTATTTGTGATTTAAAATAATAATAATGCTGAAACCATATTTTGTTCCTGAATCAATAATTCCATGGTATTTGTAAATATAAAACTAGATATAAATATCTATTTATTTTTTATTTGGAGAATAAACAAGTTCTCAAATCATAAATGAGTAGATTTGAATCTGGTTGAAAGTAATCAAAATTTTATGAGTTATACTGATAAGTTTTGTGTTTGTGTTGAAAATGTTTCACTTTTGAATTCCGATTTACTGAACCTTTGTTTATATAAAAATAGATGGAGTTATGCATCATATATATAAATGTTGATTAGAGAGAGGATTCCTTTCATAAATTACATAATTCAGTCATTTAGATCAAATCATTCAATTAGAGATAGTGCATTGGAAGTTTAGCATGCATGTAGAATTGAACCCATATGCAAAACATGTCTTATTCTTCATGATAGAAGGATTATAATAGAATCTATAGTGAACTACAAAAACAACAGTGAGTTACATTTCTATGCAAAGCAAATTGAAAACTTATACATTTAAATAGTTAATTAGTTGAGTAATTAGAACATTACCATAGAAGAAAAGACAAACTGAAAACCTCTAGAAATATACATAATGTTGATTGGAGTTTATTTTTTCTTATTTAATTAATAGACAAAATCTTCCAAGTGAAATTGGAATGAGGAATATATTGTGTATACTTGGGAAATGAACTCATTGTGTAAATTCGATTTATTCATTGATAATAGTTAATTTGAAGAATGTCATGCTTAAAGAAATTGTAGGATCATTTGTAAGTTACACTATTGCAATTATGCAAATCAGTTTCTGAGCTAGTCCATGAAATGTGTTTTATGAAAGAATGTTGGTGTGAGCAAATGTTATTACACTGAATGGAAATTTTATGTGGCTAGTGCATTATTTCTTTATACTTTATGAGTAGACTTCTAGGACAGGATGCCGAAGGTGGACCCACAAAGACGATAGTTTTACCTTTTCTAAAACTATCATTTATTTTATGTTTATGTTTGGCCAAGCAATGTACCATTGAAATAGATGGATTAAAATAAAAAGCCTAGAATTAAATGTTATGTAGGTCTCTGCCACCTCCTGTTGCAAGAAATATGTTATTCTTAATATAGGAATGCATATAGGCATCAGGCTTGCATTAAGAGTTCTTTCCTGCTGTATTGCTCCAAGTTGCTAGGCTCCTCGAGCAGGGTTGGGGATTTCTTTGAGTTCAGAAGAAACCCAGGGAAGTCATGTGCTCCGTGGTTGGGTGGAAAAGGCACCTTAACCACACTCTTGGCCCTCAGTGCAAGAAGACCAATGGAGTCGAGGCGGATGAGGATCGGAGCTTTACTTTGTCATGGATATATTTCTTATATTATATCTTTATGGCTTGCATAGCCAATTTGTACATTGTAACTTCATTTCAAGAATATACCATTTATGTAAACTCGTATCATTGAAATAGATGATTTCTTTATTGCATCATTGAAACAGATGATTTGTTTATTGTATCATTGAAACAGATGATTTTGAAATAGACGATTTGTAACATCCTTAATGGTGTATGTACATTGATAATGTTATATGAAATTGCTTTGAGCATTGATGAATAACTCTTGGTATACATGTTTTGGATATATTATGTGATAGATGTACTCCTAACTCTTTATTTGAAAAGAATGATTCTCATTTACTGTATTTTGTATGGAATGGAAATTTACAGTCCTTACACAAAATTTGAGACTTTTGCCCCATACCCTCAAAGGTTTTTAATGCCCCTCAACATATTTCGTAAGTACAGAATTCGTACAATACAAATCTATATTATATGGTTTGTATGCAATCGTACCATCCAATCACGGGTTTGCAAGCGGTAGGAAATATTATCGGCATTGATATCTTTATGGCATATTCCATCGTTTGCATCAACCTACAGTCATCCCTACATAAGCGGTTGTCAAATCATATGGTAGAGTTTAAATTTTTAGAATTTTTTATTAAAAATTCATTGAAATTTTGTGTTGATTTAGTGCAAAGGTATTTGACACTCAGTTGCGCTTAAGAAGAGGACTTCAATCACATTTCTTGTGGGGGCTTACCTCTCAATGATAAAGGGAGCAGTGTGGGTCCACCCACTACCAGATCGTTACTCGCTTGTCACTCTGACGGTAATGGGTTTTTTTAAACCCAACCAACAACACACGGTTATGTGGGTGACCACCAACTAGCCCTTAGGGGGCCAAATTTTTTCCCTGAGGCCCTAATAGGGTAGATTGTTTTTAAGGGCCATATATTTTGATCCAAGAGTCTCTTTTTCAAAAATGAGATATCATCTGAAAGCTAGTTTCAAGCACTTCGTAATTGTGTAGTTTATTTTGTCAAATTTTGTCGCAAGTGCATTTTATTGTTGTTTGAAGTTAGATCTCCCTTTTGGACCTCTGATCTCATAAATTTTTTCTTGGATCTCCATTTTTTATGATTTTTGCAACATTGAAAGGGTATTGAGGAGCTCTACTATTGTGTCCATGCACTTTTTCCAAATTCAGCCCCAAGTATATTTAATTTAGTTTTTTGCAAATATCACAATGTGACTGATTACTTGGACATCCTGATACCTAAAGAAGTTTTATCTTTTAGGAAGGCTTCATTTTTAGTATTCATTATGTTTGGGGGTTTCTATTTGCTATTGAAGGTTAATGTCTTTGTAATTTATGGAGATCGAGCTCATAGTTCATTATGGGTTTTTCATCTCATCATTCTTTGATCATCTTGAAAGGGGGAAACTATAAAAAATGGAGAGATGGCATCATAAAACATCTCCATTGGCTTCATATGTTGCCACATTTGTATAGTCTTGTTCCCTCTCCAGGTACACCTAGTAAAAAAAATTCTTGGAGTTACAGAAGGGATCGTGTCTTAGGAGTTATTGTTATGTATGTTGATGATTAAAAAAATTAATGTTCTTGTTCATTCTGAGTGTCCTCATGCTCTTTAGAACAAAAATTGACAAATATATGGAGATATCAATACTTAGCCAGTCCTAAATGATCATATTTCAAATTGTCTTTTGCCTCTTCATATTTCAGATAGGATACCTTATGATTGATACTATTGAGGAGTTTGATTCTTTAGAGTACTTTGAATCTTCAAAAGATGAGGATGAAGTTTTTTAGATGCTCCTTCTCCATCAGAGACTATTTTTGTACCTTCACCTACATTGATTCCTTATCTAGAGTCATTGATTAAGGCTCCCATCATTCATGTTCAATAGGACCATCCATCATTTTTTGCTTCATCAAAGTTTAGAGTTGCTTCTTTGAAAGCTTCCAATGATTCTTTGTAGCAAGTAAATCATTATGTTTCAGATATATTTTTTGTGGATGATTTCTTGATAGGTATTTCAGACTTATTTGTGGAGTCTCACATTTCAAATTTGGAGCACATTTGAGGGGTTATCTTTCTTCTTTAATGACAACCATTGCACTACTTTTGTAAATTCATTTCTATCTTTGGATCTTGTTCATCATCAGTTTTCACATAGTCGTGGTTTGTCACCTTCTTCTTTGATTGGACATGTACCTAATTTGATTGTGGCATCATCATCTACCATGGACAAGGCGACACGTGAGCATATTTCAGATACATCATCATACATCTTCATGCTTCTTCTTATCAATTCTATATGGAATGGGAAGAATTCCTCCATTTGTACTTGGTTTTGCTTCTTTTGAAAGGGAGACTAGTTGTTTTTCAATATTGGATCGTGTTTTCTCTTCAAACACTCACCATTTTTGCAGGAGATTATACATTACAGGGGGCTATATAGTCTCTCTCTTTCCCTCTTATGGGGGGTTATTTATTGTATCTTTGTGATGGATTTATTCCTTGGGGGTGTTGATAAGTTCTCCTTTTATCACTTCTTTTGTCCCTTGTACATGATAGTTTTCATGCATTCTCATTTGTAGAGGAGTTTTCTCCCACTAGATTTTTCTCGTTTACTCTATTTATGGAGATCATTTGTACATGAGTTCCTAACACAGATTTGTAGTTGGGACCCATCCATGAATTTTTGCATTGGTTTGTTCCTCCCTAAGTTGCACTTAAGAGTTGTTGGTGTTAATATGGTATTTTACCTATCTAGTCCACTAGTAGGTCTTATTCGCATGTAGCTACACTTTGGATGACATTTTCTATATCTACTGATTGTGTTTTTAAAGTTTTGTATTCACACCAAATCTTTCAAAGAATTTAGTTTTCTCTACATTTTTGTACAAAAATTGATAAGATATATATCGTTCAGTTATTCATTCCATGAAAATGGTTAAGAGAATAATTTGAAATTAGTTCATAAAATAAGAATAGTTAACATAGAACTTAGAATTCAATTCAACTAATATCATTATTTTAGAATTAAATTCAACTAATATCATCACTATCATTGAGTTATTTATATCGTGCAATGCATTGTAAGAAAACATAGTTGAAAGCAAAGGGGAGAGTTGTTGTACACACATTGTGTAAAAGGAGGACAAACTCACTATTGGTTCTAGGTGAGGTTAATTTAGACCTGTAGAGAAGGGGGATTCGCTGCTCACGAGTCTCTTTATTCTCAAGAGATTCCCAGGGAACGAACTGCCCTAAACTACCTCAAGGAACAGAGCAAGAGTTTCAGAATAAGAAAAAGTAGATCCCAAAGGTTTTTTGGGAAAACTAACGGGCTCTCAACAAAAGGATGGTAGTGCAGAACAAGGATGACAGTGTGGCATGCTAGAGTCCCAGAGGCGCGTTGGCGTCTCGTATGGACCAAGAATTGAGAATATCACGAAAAATAGCAAAGCGACTACTAACAACTTGATTGCTAAGAACTCTTAAGAATGTTGGAGATAACAAAAAGTATCAAAACTAAGATGAAGAAAACTAAGTGAAATATAAATGATAAAACTAAGAGGAAGAAAGAAAATGCTTACAACAACCCAAGCAATGAAGCGTCCAACAAACAAATATCTTCAATACCTGCACACATAAGATTGAGGGAAAAATGTTGGGACTATTTAGGGGTTTGCCTTGAAGTCAAACCATTGTTTTGGTGTTCCCACCTCCACGAACAGCCAAATAGATAGAGAGAGCGAACAAAGTAAGCGAATACGAAGTGATAAAAGCAATTCTCGCTCAAGGAGGAGAACATGTATCATGAGATAGATAGATAGAAAAAATAATAAAATGCTTAGAAAGGGGATGTGAGAAATCCCAAGATGCTCAAAGATACAAGATAAGAAAGATATCACTTGCAAGGCTTGAGGGAGATAAGGAGAGAGATAGAGCTACAAGAGCCAAGAGAGTTACAAAGAGTGTTGTAAGAACTTGAGAACTTGAGGCTGTTGTAGCAAGCAAGAGAGAATAGAGTGTGTCCAAGAGGGAGAAATCAAGAAGACCAAATGGATTGAAAAGATAGCTTTTAAAGAGAGAATGGGAGGAAAAAGAAGCTTCCCAAGCTGTTACAAGGCATCCTAGGTTGTTACCATCAAAAAAAGTAGTTGACAAGTGGCAAGGCACTCAAAAATGATTGTTTGAACATCGAAATTCCAGAGGACGCTAGCACGGCGCGCTGTCGTCCCTGACAGATTCCTGCCTCTAGAGTCTGTAGGGACATTACACTCCTCATTAGGGATGAATTGTAATGCCTCTATGTGACCAACTGACCGAAAACTTCTCCTTCTCTCCCATTTTGGTCTTCAAATGCATCCATTTCACTATCACTTCATCTTCTACACACTCATTCTTCTAAGATTTTCTAACAATATCTAATTCTCTTAAGCATTTTTCACACAACCGCATTGAGCATTGCAGCAAGCTTGTTACTCCATCAATTCCATCCTTGTACGTGTGGTGCTACCATAGAAGCTATGAGTTTGGAGTCTTGCGAGACCTCCCTTCGTCACTATTGTGGTCATGTCGACTTTTCCAAGCTCGTTGGTTGTATTCTCCCTTCATTGGCCTTGAGAGCCTTTGGGTGGAGGTGGTATCACTTCATTTTCCTTTTGTGGTTTGATAGAGCAGCGTAGCATCTTTTGTAGTGTTGGATAGTTTCCTTTCATCTTTCCTTTATCGTACATTCTACTTTGTGGCTTTTTTGGCTATCCGTGGAGGTGGAAACACCAAAGCGGGGGTTTGACTAAGGTAAACCCCTATACAACCCAACATTTTCCCATCTTTCTTGTGTGTAGGTGAATGTGTGCATGGAGCTCGCTGGAAAACTAGAGCTTTAGTGATTTGATATTTGTCACCCTTGTCTTCATCTACTTGCTTTATCTTTTATGTAGCTACTTTTCGTACTTCATAATTTTGTTTATTTCGTTAAAGCTAGTTAGCTAGGCAGTTAGTAGGTTCTCTGGTGTTTTATACTATACTTTACATTTTTGACCGTACGGACGCCAACGTGTCAAAGAGATGTCAGTGCGCCGCACTGTCATCCCAAACCCACACTGTCGTCCTCGGACAGAGAGTTGTTTGAGGTGCAGTTTGAACTCCAAAAGTTTACTCATCTAGCCCCATTTAGATTATTGGATCTGTAGAGTGACAAAAGAACTTGAGAGTGCTCTTCATTCTCAATTCTTATCCCAAATACCTGCTAGCTTGAGGTAAGTTAGGGTAGCCCTCCACTCTCGGCTCTTCATGACATAGAGCCTTGGTGTGGTTGGTCCCCCTCTCTTACATTTTTGGTGAACCCGAGGTGAACCATTTTGGTTCCATTTAGCAGTGTTGAAGGGTCATTTCCTCATATCCTAGGAGCATTGTAGGTGTAAGTGTTGTGAGGTGTTTCGCCTTGCAACCCAACTTGCGACCCCTAGTAGGCATAGTTGGAAGGTTCCATAGGCATTGCGGAATGAAGCCTTAGTTGGGTCACTGTCCAATTGCGAACCTTTAGGGGCTTTGTGAGAGTGTTGTTTAGTGTATGCAATGGCTTCCTTTTTGCATCTTCCTATCCCTTATGCACAGCCTGCGAGTAGTGCTCTTGGTATAATTTTCACCTTGTAGGACATGTCGATGGATTTTAATAGTCATCTCCTCTTTACATCCCCGCACGAATCAACGAAAACACTCTGATAGGTGTGCTTGTTGACCCGACATGTCGAGTGAATGTTATAACTGAGGAGATCATGTTGATCAATTTACTACATAAAGATGGGTATGACACACCTAAAAGTACCATCCGTACACATAACAAACTTTATGTACCTCCCCTTGGTAGCATCACCTTGTTGGTCCTTGTTGGACCTAAGTCAGTAAACTTGTTTTTTGACATAATCTCGGGGTCTGAACTCTTCAGAGTGAACCTAGGTATCCCTTGGTTGGTCGCTATGAGGTGAAGTTCCCTCAGTGGTACATAAATGTCTAAAATTTACCCATAGGGTTCAGTGCACGTAATCCATGACACCGACTATAAATTGTTGGTTGTGTGTGACAGTTATTCCCTAGATCACTTTTGGCTTGCACCTGTTGGTTTGCTTCCTCCGAGGATAGACCTCTTGTATCAAACCTATGAGAAGTACAAGAAAGGGCGCTTAATGCCTAAGGTGAGGTTCCCTCCATCTCCTTATGCTGTCTCGCATAGGATTTGTTTGAAAGCTGACAGTGATGCCACCATGGCCCATAGAAAGGAAGAAGAGAAGCGCTCTTGAGGTTCCTCTTCCTCCTCTTCCACTGTCACACCTACCACTTCCTCTCGCCCTATTGTGGCATCATCAAATTCCATTCCTAAGCAATTGATAGAGAATCATATGGTGCCTGCTTGGCACCTACATAATTTGATATGTATTCATTAAATTTTAATTAAAAAAAATACAAAGTATGGTTGTCAATGTAGGGTTAAAATAATTATCCACCAACCCTTAGTAAGTTAGCACTTGGTCATATGGGTGACCAACACATAGGATCCACCTTTTTTAAGAAGGCCTAAAAAGGAAACTTTATAAAAAAAGGTCATAACTTGGGCATACAATATCCTATTTTTACAAACAAATAGGTGTTGGAAATTTAATTTCAAGAACTATGTAGCCATCTAATTGGTTTTTCTTTATTTTTCCCCAAGTATCTATTATTTCAATTTGAAGTCACTTTTATTTTGCCTTGCATACATGTTATTTCAATTTGTAATCATTTTTATTTTTATTTTGGAGTTTGGATATCTTATAAAATATGGGACCATTTTTTATGCTATGAAGATTCTAATTTCACACATTTTGATCTTTAATATTTATATAAATATTATATCAAATTTTAAAATATGGGCTTTTTAATTCACCCTCCTATAATCACTTTGAACAAAGGGAACTATAACTCTTAGTAAAAAATACTCAAACATCTCAAACAACTTCATCTCTTGTCACAACTCTATGGACTTTCCCCTGAAATAATTAAACCTAATCAAAATAAAGCATGGGATATCAAGAATTATCATTTCTTAGGATTGATTGGTAGCAATGTTGATTTTGATAATATGTGTTCTATCTCACATATTAAGTTTTGCATGCACCCTTTAACCAAAACTTTGGAGATCTTTGAAGACACATATCACTCTCCACTCCTAAATTATCTTATTATGGATAGTATTCTACCCCTTGATGATTTTGATAACCTGCCATATGATGATGATACAGAAGACCAACTTGATTATTTGGTAGGTCTTGTTAGTTGTGATGCCATTGATGCTTCACATAATTCTCCTTCTCCTCCTATAGATATATGCATTCATTATATTTGGTTTTTATGACTTCTAATCCAAGTTCAAAGGCCTCATATTCTTTATCTCCAAGTCACTATATTGAGGCTAAGGATTCTTTCATTCCAATTGTTAGGTCCTAAACTGCTCCTCCATAATCTTAGAACATTTCTCACCTTCAGAGCTGAGGATATGTCAATTCAAGAAGACAAAAAGGGGGTTCATCAACAAACTATGCATGGTTAAAGTCTAAAATTGAGAGTGGGGTGGTTTCTCCTACACTTTCGACTCGACTAAAATCCAACATGAATATTCCCAAAGGTAACCTTAATAGGCTTATATTTCAAATATAATTTAGCTTGACAACAAAAATTATCAACTACACCCAATGTACATGACCCTAATTATTGTCATTAGGTCAAATAAAAAGTAGTTGCATGACCCTTTATATAGTTGTTAACACCTTACACATACACTCATAGATGATAGTAGTCTTGTGATCCATTAATATTATTTCATTTAATGTTTCACACACAATGACAAGATGTAGTCATGTTGAATATGATTCTTTAATGATTTAATGGTTGGGGTTTGTTTAATATTTGTTCACTAGTTTGTAACATTGAATCATAAACAACCGACTTCTACTCTACTCCTATTGCTAAAGAGATGAAGATGATTAAAATGATGGAATGATTGACCCTTCACTAATGTGGATTGATGCTTACACTATTAGAAAATAAAGTCATGAATAGTAAAGAGAAAAGAAATGTCATCAAATGAAGGATTATCAAAACTAGATTGCATTTACATGAAAAATAATTATTGCATTATATGTGATGGACATACTTAATAATCTATCTCATAAATACAATAAACCACATGCAAAAGTGGAAAGACCATTATAAGGAATTTGCAACACATTAGAATCTATCACTCTTCATCTAACCTTTATTGCAATCACACCAACAAATGTGATAAGATAAAATGTACAATTATGATTATGCATTCCTTTAAATTACTAAAAACTACCATAGAGACATACCAATACATAGATATGTGTTGTTATATACCCTTCATACTCTTCATCAAATACATTCCTTCATTTGTAGATTATACATGCAGCATTTGAATCCCTAGAATAACTTGTAGACCCTTTCAACCCAAAAAAATGGCTCAATGACCAACCTTTTTTTATGTAAAATGAACTCATATTTATAGTTTTTAGTTTCTATTGTCCAACTAATTGTGAAAACTTCAAAAGGGAGTATAATTTGTGGACCTAGGTGTAGGAATCATCCAAACTGATGAGCCCAGACATTAGTTAGTTTTCTTAACCAATTCACAGACATTACCAGGCATTTCTCCTATACATGTGTTCATACATTATGCTATCTTTTAGACTTATTATGCAACCTTGAACCTACTTTAAAGTATATGGAAATATAGTTATATGTGATGATTAATACATAATTTATGTGTGGATATGTATGAAATTTGATTGATATTTGTGCTTAGTTGTGGTTGTTAGTATTGTGTTTATGTTTTGTGAACTAACTCTTGCAACTAGAGGAGGTGGACTGTAGCCCGCAACAACTGCGAGGTGCAACCCATAGCCAAAGGAGTTCCTCAACAACAAAACAAGGGAGGTTCCAAAATAAATGGAACGCAACAACTACAACATGGAGGCACTTAATGAAGATGGTTTTGCATCATTATGATGTCCAATAGAGACATTGGAGGAGAAGAACTCTTTTACAATTGGGATTCTAACATAACTGATTTGAGCATTCACCATTTTAAGTTTTGTTACAACATAATTATAATCCTATTAGGAATCTTCTTCCTTTTTATTTGTAATTTAGATTATAGAGTCATTATCACGCTCTGATATCTAGGGAATGGTGATTAATGGTTTCAATTTAGAGTCATGTTTCAATAAAACTCCCCCGTGCCTATATGTATAGCTCGACAATTAAGGTTTTAAGAGTTAGTCAGTTAATTTGGTTTTTTGTTCTAGAGCAATTATAGTTGCCAAATAATTTTCAATTAGATATTATTCCTTATTCAGATAATGTTATTGTTCAATTGTGGTTTTCAATGAATAAGATATATCATAATCTTATTTGATCTTTTGGATTGTGCAATGAATGGTTTGAGTTATCATGACTACGTTGATCTAAGAAGTTAGATTTGGTTTAGATTAGTGAAGGAAACTATTTGAGCAAGGGCCACTCAAGGTAACTATCCTTCACTTCATTTCTTTCTATTTCATTTCTGTTTTAGTAGTTACTTCATAAATGCAAGTTGTGTTAAATAGATTATTTATGTTACAATCATTAATGGATTCATGAATAATTCTTGTTTCTCAATTATATTGTAATTGCTTGAGTGTGTTGTACTCTAGAGTGTAGTGTAGGTTTAGTTATCAGTTCGGTTAATTTCTAGCATTCATTTATGAATAGTAGTTACTTACAGTCTTATACTCTAGGTACCCGTAGTAATAGTGCCAACTTTACTTTCTTTATTATTTTACAGTTTCATGATTTTCCAACAAGTGTAACATCTGTAATAGGATGAATTAGGTAGTTTTAAGTCTTTGGAAGCATATGCAATGCGAGTACCATCACAAGCCTACTAGCCCTGGTTGATAATTCAATGAAGGTCTTTCCAAAGGTTTAAGTGGACTATTCAGTTAGGTTTTCCCTCTGAATTGTGTGATTGCCACCAAGTTTACTAGACATTAGTAGGGACTCTACATTTTTGGCGCCATTGTCAAGGATGGTGCTACTTTCAAAGAAAAAGTTTTTGTCATTTCCATGCTTTCCTAGTTTATAATTTCCTTTCAGTATTAAAACTATTAGGGTTAATCTTCTCAAAATACCAGAGCATTTCACTAACATTGTGCAAGACCTATTGCTATACAAAGTCATATCTATTGTATGCAGAGGAAGAGAGACGCTTTGGGAATATTTCTCCCCTCAAACCAACAAGCTAGAGTAGATATTGGTGACTAAATTGATCAGAGTGAGGGTACTACTAAAGAAGAATCTCCCCTTTCACCAACATCTACTGAAAACACTGAGGGAACCTTCCAAATAATGGTTGATGCAACAGTGGATGATCCACCAAAACATGTGAATTTTAAATTTCCAATTACCAACCAAGAGAGGGCTACTCTGTTGAAGAATATACCTCCTTCAACATTACCAGTCTTCTATAGTTTGGTAACTAAAAATATAGACACATTCTTGTTCGAGTTTGATGTCCTATGTAGGAGCTATGGCTACACAATTGATGCTCATAGGATCAAACTATTTCCTACAACTTTAAAAGATGTTTCCTTGAGATGGTTTATGGGACTAGGCACATATGTTGTTCTAGATTGGGACACCATGAAAATTTTTTTTTAGAGAAATAACAAAGTTATTGCAAAGGAGTTGATAGGAGAAGAGATGATATTTTTAGAATGAATCTAAAAGAGGATGAACAGGATTATGTAGAAAGGTTCCAATTCTGCTTGAAGAAAAACCCAGAGAATAGACTCGTAGAAGAATCCTTGAAGCTTGTATTCTTAAGAGGATTCAATGATGATTGCATGGATTCCCTCAATCTTATTGGGCAAGGGGATGTGTCATAATTACCCTTTGAAGATATATGCAAGGTCTACCGAAACTATTTTAGGACCTCTACCAAAAGATCAAGGGGGGAAAGAACTTCTACCATTGGCAAGACATCTAATGGGGTTTCAAGAGTAGAGTTAAGTAACCTACTATCCAACATGAAGGAGGATATCATAAGTCATATAGCTACTCAGTTGGACACTCTACATATAAAGAAGAAATAGGAGGAGGTTGAAGCAATGCTTACTGAATATTGTTGTTACACCTCATTGTGTTACTACTTATTTACTTTTACCTAGTTGGGTGGAAATGCTTTAGATGAGTATATTTATGCTTTATGTGTTTTGGAAATATGAAGAATAAATGTTGATTTAATTTAATATTATGAAATATTTTTATTATGAAAATATATGATGCAAGTGAATGTATTGTTTCAATCTAACTATTGTTACAAAGTGTAAAGTTGGATGCAGGAATAGTATCAAGCCTCTTGAAGAGAGGGGAAGTATCACTCAGGGAGAAGAACTTGGTACGGTAACCTTTGATAAATACCTAAACTGAGCTTTCGCATACACACTTCTAGTTTGGTCAAGTCGAGATAATAGTTTGGGAAATAGGAAGTTACCTTTAGTCTTGCTAGTGTTTTTGTTTATGAATGTTCTTACTTAGGAGTTTAAGTATTGAGTCTCTTTGAAATATGTGAGTCCTTATTTACGTGTTTATATTTAATCAATGGGATATACATATGTATATATGTATGTGTCAACGATAAACTCATACACATGAGTAAATACGTGCATGAGTATACATAGATAGACATATCTACGCATGCTCATGAACAAATTACCCATATGCATGGGAATATTGATTGGACAAGGTGACATATATATACATACCATGTATATATGTCAATCGATATGACTATGAATATATATTTTTTAAATATCAAGGTGTGATATATATATATATATATATTATATGAGTATATGCCTATATATATTAACATACAAGTACATATTGATGAAAAGGATATGTCCATACTAGTATATATATATATAGATATATATACATATGCATATATATGTATATACGTGCCTACATCAATATGTGAAATGTGAGAATATGTGAATGTGTATTCGTACATCGAATAATGTATTTTATAAACTTGTGAATTGAGATATATGTATATATAAATATATATATATACATATATACATATAAATGTATTACATTATGTATATATATATTTATACATACATATATATATATTATATATATACATATATATTATATATATATACATACATATAATATATATATACATATGAATATTATATATATATATATATATATGATAATGATTTCCATAGCGTTGATTTATATATCAAGCGCATTGCATATAAAACATAGCATATGTTAAGTATTGCATGCAACATTTAAATGAAGGGAATAGCACTAAATTGAAACAACACATAGATATAACTAATGTTTTTAAAACATTTAAGTGTTGAGTATTGTGAAATATGGGCAGTGTTGTGTAAAGCGCATAATATCCAATACCACCCAACATGTAAAGTAAACTGCCTAAGACTAAGTCAAATGCAAAGGCAAAGGTGAATGTTCATGCACAATAAGCTTTGACTTGGTTAATAGCAAACAACAACCCAAGGAATAGGGCACGAAGGACATAATGTGGCGCCAACTTAAGAGAAGTATGAACTGATTAGAAGTCTTGTATAGGAGTGAATTTGCACCCCTTGTGTAAATTCCCCTTT